>CM021769.1:33310578-33770882 GCA_011076525.1 Nettapus auritus
TGGACAAAGACTGTTGTCGATGCATAAAGACTGCATAGGCTCAAGTGGAGACTGGAATAGTGGCAGCACTCATAGACATACCACCTGGCCAGGGATGTCACCACATCTGGGCTGCACGGAGGATGAGGAATCACTATACATTTTCACATTACTCTCATACTCCTCCACAGACACCTGCCTTTGGCTGCTCTCAAACTTTGTCAAGAGAGACCTTTGCTCCAGTGCAGCAGTTTCTGTCCCTTGTGCACTTTGATGGGAATACAGGAAAGTAGAGAGCCCAGGGACCTCGGCCTGTGACTCCTGTACTGGGTGGTTCCTGCTGGCTACAGTTCACAGCTAACGCTTCTCCCAACAGTAGCAGCAACTCCAGCTCTTCTCTGCCAGGAGAGAACAGCCATGGCCTTGTACCTGCCCGTAGGAATCTGCAACAGCTCACTGTTTTGCCTGTGCTTCAAGCCAGCCTGTTTGGATGACTGATGTTGAGACTTTGGGCAATTAAACACATTTATCCACACACTATTGTGTACAGCTGCAGAGAAATAGTACCATCCAGGCAGGGAATCCAGATTCTGCTGGAGCAGTGGATATGTTTGTGACAGCCACAAAGCTTTCACAGTTTAAAAATGAGACAGCTGTAGCTGTGCAGCTGTTAATGCTAAGTTGTCTGCCAGTTCTGGAATAAACGCAAGCAAGGGTGCACTTATCTTTGTGTGAGAGAGAACGCTAAATAATATGTAGAAAAGGCTTTTCAGGCTGGCCAGAATATATCAGAATTTCTCTAGAAGGCATTTCTGCTGCCCAAGCAAGGCAAATAAGATTTAATAATAATAATAATAATTTTCATAACTATTTAACTGTGATATAAGCATATAGACCACCCCAAAGAATACTACTGAATCAGAAGCCAGACCATGCGAGACACAGATCTCTCAGGAGATCTCTGGAAGAGTGGTGTGGTGAAAAGCATGCCTTAGTATTTGTCCTGTCCAGAAGCATTTGCTGTAGGCTACTTCTGAGGGCTACAGAACGGGATGAACCTTTGGACTGGTCTGGCATCACCATTATTTAAACTTTTTATAGAAAAACTTTAGCGAAACCTAAATATGCCCAGAAATTGGGATACCATTGTCTTGGGAATTATGTGTACTACTTAGATTGTAGTTGCCTGATATCCTACATATGTTGGAGCAAATTCTTCTGATTCATGAGTAAGCCTTACTCATATCAGATTTCAACACACATTAGTAGCCTAATTCTTGTTATTATGCTCACACCACATACAAATACGACCTTTTGTTTGACACAAAAGGAAAAAGCTAAGAGATCATGATCATAGCTAATTGACATAGATATCCTGTAATACAAAAACAAATCCTCTATTATACAACTTGTGCAAGATCTAAGGAGGCAAAGATGTTGTTGGTAACAGCTCCTGGGCACAAAGGAGGACACTGGCTCTCCTTTAGCTGCACAGTGCCACAGAGCAAGAAAAGCTAAGCATACTTGTCTTTGACACATGGTCTTCCAAAAACCACAGTTTGGCCTAATCTGACTGACTCTGTCAAAGCATAGATAGGTTTTGCAGCTTGAACTATTTTTGTTCCCTCTTTCAACTCTGTCAGCAACTCCCTCTCTCTTAACAATTTTAAATTATAAAAAAATAGTAAATAAAACAAATAGCTGTGAATGGGAAATATAGCCACTGCTTTCTGCTTTTCCTAAAATGTTTTGTTTGAAATGTTTCAAATATTTACAAATATGAGTAAATTTGTGAATTGCATGAGAAATGCATTCCCACAGAAAGTATTTTCCAAAATAATAACTGAGCAAAGACTAATCCTAAGCCTGAAATTATTTGTAATTTTATTTAGAGATGCTAGTGTTAGTCTTGTGGATCTATAATGTAAAATAAAAATAAATTACTAAGTTTCAATTTGCTTTTTAAGTGAAAAAATTCTCATTTATTGACCTTTAACAACATACACTAGCCTTTTAAAATGGTGAGCAAAACCTTTGAGGCCAGTCCAGTATTTTTCAGAAAGCCGTGTGGTCTCCATGGAGGCAAAAGTTCTTGCTGAGTTCACTTGGGTTTACTTACTACGTAAAGGTACGCATTCACTTCCTTCCCACTGTATTCCTGCCTTGTGTTTTCTCTGAGACAGATATTTGAGTTGTCCCATCATCTTGGTTCATCCTACATGAGTAACCACTGAGATTTTCCTCTTTTTCACTCTCACCCACTACACCAAGCCCCAAAGAAATGTTTCAGTCCTACTGTTTTTGCCTTGCAAGTCTGGTATTTCAAATACATTTCGTTGTTTGGCAATAAACTATAATGCCTTGTCTTTTCTTTCCTTTTAAAAAAAAAAAAAAAAAAAAAAAAAAAAATCAGATTTAGAAATTCAGATGTGCCTGAATGTACTGGCTGCAAAAGTCAGACAGGAGATAACAGAGCTCCATGTTACCCCACAGCCTGTAGCAGTCAGTCCTGGCATTTTCATCCAGAAGCAGAGGCACAGCCTGCATCACAATATGTCGGAAACTGTAACTGACACTTACTGGTTAGCAGTTAAAACACTTCACAGAATACCACATCTGACTTTTGGTATTTCCATTAAGAGTAACACTTCTATAAACTGAAAGGTATTGTTTATAAAAGAGTGTATTCTAAGAATAGCACATATTCAAATATGGAACAATATCTGAAACCATGGTGACGCTTTGTACGCAGATACATGTTACAGTGCTTAGTTTTCCTCACTACATTTCAAACTGAGCTACTGGAAAGTGCAAAGAAAAACTGCGATACTCACAGAGATCTGCCTTTCTCAGATTTCGCATCCTTATGATTTTTACAGAAAGGGAGCTGCATGGACATTCTTCACTCTGCAGGAATATGACAAAATAATTACTCACATAAATATTAAGTGTTTTATGCTTCATGAAGCATACCCTCCCATAAACTTCTGTTGCAATAAACAATTGTTGCAATTTTCAACACCATGCAGCAAAATTGGAAGACTAGTTCTCCTGCCCTCTATCACTAAGAAGTCTCTAGCTTTACTCTTTCTCTTGAGGCTTTTTTTAGTAGTTAAGGGCAGGGGGAAAGAGCAGAGAGGATGAGGGGCCACATTCTATGCTTTGAACACATAGCTCCTACATGAAGACCACTGCAAGATTATGTTCATTACTCTCCTGTCCTCTACAAACCCTATAGATTCATAGGGTTTCTTTAGCCAGTTTGTTTACGCTTTCACTCTGTTTATTTGATAAGCCATGGAGGTCCCACACTGGAGGTCTCTGAGCCCTTCACTGGTTTCAATGAACTCTTTTGCTAACACATATCCCTGTTATGCAGAAATGCTCTGTACTTTCCATTTACAGCTAGTGAAGATGGGCACAGAGTGATTAAATAACTCATTCATAGTCAGACAGCAAGTTAATTTCAGAGCTGAGGAGAGGACAGAGCATGAGATTTTCTGGAGCCCAACAGAGAGTTTTGGGGCTTTCCCTGCCTATGTTCCATGAAAACAGAGGAGAATTAAAAATAAAGAATTCACAGACCAAGATTTTTTTGGGTGTCAGCCAAGCACAAATGTCAAACTAGTTCTATCTTTGCGTCTTTGTGTCCATGATTAACTACTGTTGTTAGTCTGTGACTCTCCTACGTAAACCACTACCTGCTAGCTACTAGCACAGCTACCTAGGCGCAGCAAATGACAATACTCATACCTGGCAAATGCTGTGCTGAGAAAGACCCCAACATGTTTGCATCAAACCACAGATTCAGCCCAGGTCCTTAGCAAACTTCTGTGAGAAACCTCAGACTTCTTTCCAGTCTCTGTATGGGTCACCCAATGCAGCTGAACTTCTCTCCACCACCAAAAATGCCTCCACAGGGATGTTAGTATCAGCAAATCTATCGGTCTGCCTGACATAAGTAAATACATGCAGAAAGTTGAACCAACAGCTCCTGAGTCCTATTCTACACACCAGAACCCCAGTCTCAAACCCACCTCAGGTCATCCTGAGCTTCTAATGCATTTTGGTCTGAATTTCTTACCTCACGAGCACTCCAATAGGATCCCATTGTGCTCCCAGCTGCACACAAGTTAGATATGGGTGTCACGTTAGTGTTAGAGGCAACAGCTGGCAGTGACTCATGAAGTACCTCTGCAAACTTTAAGGAGGCACCTGTTGAGCACCAAGTGGCTTATCTGTGCCCCACCTTCTTTATTGCCTGAAAGGGAAAGTATGAAGAGAGAAGGGGAGGGAATTTGCTGAGTTTATTTGATAGCTAAACACCACAGGTGTTTGTTGGAGGAAGGCTGTACACACTAAGATGCTTAGAGCTATTAGCAAATCAAGATTAAGGAGTGATAGTGCACAGTACTTGCATGGCTACGTATGACCTGGCAGTCTAACAATGCACAAATCAGAGAAGATAACAGTAGATATGTGTAGGCTGAAGGAAAACAGCAGCTCAACAGTAATTCAATCAACAATCAAAGGGATTGTGGACAAAACTTTTGAAGATTCTGCATTTCAACCAAATTTTATTTATTTTTCTAGGGTAGAGTAACATGCTGGTAGATTTTTCCCCACTTTCATGTATGTACTTGGTCAGCTTGATTATATGTTTTCTTGCTTTCAGGACTCTGATAAACAAGAAAAAAAAAAAAAAAAAAAGGAAACCAAGACAAAAAGAACACATTTTCCTCAAAATTTGAGCATACATTCATTCATCTTAAATGCTAATGTCTAGTTGTTTTCAACAGGATGCAGTGTAATTAAATCGATATAAAATGACACCTTTTTTTAATTTATTTAATTTTCTGGCAGAAAACTGCAACAGCAGATATGTAAGTGCATAGCCCTTCCATGTATCCCACTACAAACATGCCCAGATATCTGGTATGAAATCACCATTTAAGGTCTGCTGGAGCAGATGCTGTATTCTCACAAAATGGTGGTACTACTCACCACCTGTCTTCCCCTTCTACACACATCAGGCAAATGCACAATAAAAAACCTCAATCCTGTACCTACAACATTCCACGAAAGGCATTCTTTCTGGTAAGAGATCTTCAGCATCGTAATAACATTCCTTAAATCCTAATTTCTTCTATTGGCCTGTCTGCAACAGTCATTCCCAAAATCAAATCATCCTACTCTGTACAGTAAGAAATAAGCATTACCAAGCTCAATAATCAGGTCAACCAAGTAAATCCATGAAAAGGTGCTGAATCAGACAAGCAGCCTTGGCTGTTTGTCCAAAGCTGAGAAACTTGATCAGGAAGTGGGTAAGCCTGGACTGTTTTTTTTAGCTTCTGCAGTGGCTGAGCTGTTGTCTCCTGAGCCTTCCCCTGGGAAAGTCTGACTTGAATAGTTCAAGGAAAGAAAAACTCTGGGCCAGTCTCCAGGCCTCTATTCCCTCCTCTAGAGCATCTCTTAAACTCAGTGGAAGTGCCCCCAGAGTAAGCACTGGAGAGCATAGATGGAGCTTGAGTGATCCCATCCTAGACACTGGCTAGCAAGTGCCTCTGCTACAAGAGGGCCTAGCGACCCACACCTGGGACACATCTAGAGTGAGCCTACAGAACAGGAAAAATCCAGTAACAGAAAACACAATGACAGTGTCCAAGAAACTACTGTTTCTGTTTTGGTTCAGGTTTTCTGATATTTTAGGGTACATCTCAAATTCCGTTAACAGACATGCAGAAGGTGTAGCAGGCTGTAGGAGGGACCCTTAGGTCCCTTTTCTAAGGAATATGTATTTTCTAACTAGCCTGAGGCTGGTAAAACCAGGAAGGAGCAGGTGTTCACCATTTACCATCAACAAGTCCTGAGGTAAAATCAAGCAGAGTATCTAACAGGGTAAACTTCTAACAACAACAACAACAAAAATCCCCAACAAAGGGCAACAGATGAACAATGAAATTGAACCAGGGTACCCCAGGAGCCCATAGACTTGGCAAAGCTGACACAACACTCAGATCTTTGCAGTAACAGGACAACTCTGACAAACATTATGAGACCCTCCCTGGTAGGCATTAAAAACGTGATGCCCATTTTGACAGTTTGGGTTCTTTATTTTGAGTTTATCAGTGGCTTTTCAGATAGGATTTAAGATAAGGGTGAAAATATCTACATGCCTTGCTGGTAAATGTGTGTAGAGAAAAGACCCTTCTATAGCTCTTGCCTACTTCTTTTAGGCCACGCTGCACAAGGAGGTAAGAGACTCTTCAGACTCTCATCCTGGCTGGCCAGCTGCCAGCTACTGTCTATGTTTCACAACCCTTTTGTGGGTCTAGGACCAAAATAACCAGCTCCAGTTCTAGAAAAGACTAGACTACTCATCTTTCTCCAGTAATTTGCCTCTGAGGAAAAATCCATATCAAAAACAAACTACACTTCCCTCTATGGTGGACTTTTCTTGACTGTTTTATGTTTCAGTAGATTCCCAATTAATATTTTTTCATAATATCTAAACAATTGCCTAAAGGGGGAGAGGATTTACTTATGAAATTTCTCATTATCTGCAGTGGAAGAAAGATATTTATTCTGTTATATATAAACACGCATGTGCAGTGATGGTTGATCAACATCCACGCTTTGGCAGACAAACTCTCACTTCTTTGGAATGGCACACAACCATTTCCTGTTCCTGTTACAAACCGGTCTCCTGGACAGCTTGAAGAGGAGTGCTGTTTTTGTTTATAGATTGCTCATCAGGTTGCCTTCATCACGCGTGTACGCACATCATTTAGTGCATTCCCAGGAAATGCTTTGGACACCTCTTCATCTGTTCTTTGGTAATCATGCTGGTTGTTTGAGAGCTGTTACATTTTTGTGTGTGCTTAAATCAGCTTTTCCCCCTCAGCCACTGTACTTCAATATCCTTGTCAAACAACTAGGTCACTCTGTAACAATTGTATCTTAATTTGTACTTGCAGATGTATTTTTCATTTTATGGGTGTGATGCAGTGAACAGAATATTGTTATCTTATTCCATTTCAATAGTGTGATTCTGTGTATGCAATTATCATACACCTTGCAATCCCCCTCACATGCTACTTGTTTTGGTAACACTTCAGCTCACTACATTGAACAAGTTCCAGATGGTGCTGAAGCAAAATCACTTTTCAGAGAGATAACTGCATGCGATCTGAGACAGAACACAGCTTATTGTGGGAGAAAATGGCAGTAGCCCTTCAAAACAAACTCGTAAGTTTGATTTAATTGTTAAGAAGAGACATTGAAGACCTAGAAGTCACCATCTCTATATATCTATCACCCATCACAAGTCTGAAAAATTAAGTATCCTTCATTTGATATTTCATGACAATTCATAACAAAAAAGTATCAGGGCAACCAAATTTTTATGAGGTAGAACACCATTTAATTCAAGTTATTAAAACCAAATAAAATATTTTTACATGTTAAAATCACCACCTTCTGTGTCTGAAGAGGGCTTCATAGATTTGTTATCAATGGTCACAATGAAATGCCAGAATATGTTACAGATGAAAAAATACTAACAACCAAACCATTAAGATACTGCAGAGAGAAAGTTAAAACTATTTCCCTATCACACACAGCTGAATTTGCATTCTGTGCATCACAATGGGATGGTATTAACAACAGACCAGCCTGTCTGATATCAAAACTTCTGACCAAAAAAAGCAACTATATCAGTAAACCAAACCATGTGGCTCTGAAGTCAGTACTTCAAGTTTTCTTTTTTGAGAAGGCTACTTAGAAAGAGGTGGCGCCCGCCAAGAAGAGTGAAGTAGCTATTGCATTTGATATATATAATTCTGTGCTGTCACGATAAATATTTAGTAAGAGAGGAAAATGCTGTTCAGCCAGAGGCCTGTGCCTGTGATACTGGCTGGCTCAGAGCTTGTTTCTTCCGTGCCACAGCCATGCGCAAGGCCTGAAGAATCATGTTCTCATTGTTCATTATGTTGTAATTAGTCAGCCTCTGAAGTTTGTTGAAATCTTCTGCTTTCAGTGAGACCTCTCTTGTTGAGTACGGAGAGCAGAAACTGGAGAGATCAATCTTGCCCTGTTCCATTTCTGCAGCACTACGAGCCATGCCTGTCAGGGGAAAAGACGAAGGTGTTTGTATAGTGCCAGGGAATTATAGTCCTCTGATAGACTATGTCAAAAATAATTTAGAGAGATCACATATGTGGTTGCTATGAAGACAATTGCAGTGCTCTGATCTCTGAAAAATGTACCTCTAAACAAAACCCTTTAGGGAAGAAAAAAGAAAAAAAAAAGGGGGGGGGGGGAAAAAAAAAAAAAAAAAAAAAAAAAGACATCGCTAAACATTCCATTGCAATCATCACCTCAGCACCGTCTACTGGCCAATTCATGGCATGACATATTTTGAGTGTTCACAGGTCATCAGGAACCCCTGAGGGTTCTTGAGTAGAATACATACTAGAGAGGTGCAGGGCAGGAGGAGGCAGAATATTAGTAGCCTTGGAAATCATAATAAAAACAAAGGCAGTGTCTCAAAGAGTGGTCCAAAAGAACACTGTGACTGCATTTGTCAAGTCTTAGTTTACATACTATTGCTTTGATTTCCCAGCATATACAATCAACATGTTAAACAGCGTAAACAGAAAGCACAGTGGCCCTCCACAGATCTATACTCTAAAGCTAATTCTCCCTAATCTGAATGTCATAAAAATACATATTTCAAAACTAGGCTTTGTTCTACACCCTAAAGTAAAATTTTGGACATCACAAGGTGAAATTAGATCCCATTCCTCTACTTGAGAAACACATTTCTTCTTTCACTGAACTGCACCAAGATTCAAACTAACATTATGCCCAAGATTTCACTGATTTTGCAAATAATTTGTGCCATCCCCTTTTGCAATGTATTTCACTAGTAGGAGCAAGCAAGCAAGCAAAGGATTTTTGTATTGGGTTAAAGAAGAAACTCTCAGGGAGTGAAGAAGTTAATTGGGTCAATAAAACAGCTGGGTAGTGCTAACTTACCAGGTGCTATGTATCTTTGGAAAGTGTCATTCACTAGTGGAAAATAAAGCAGGAGAGGAGCTCCTGGGGTGTCTGCACCATCAAACATGTAGCACTCCTTAAGGTTCTTCTCATCATCCTTCAGCCCAATGTTGGGAAATGGAATTCCCTGCTGTGAGAAGTAACTGCAAGCCTGTTCTAGAGGCTGGTCAGTGCCCAACAGCAGCAGTGTAAGAAATGGAAAAGATACACAAGATTAGGCTGCTGCTTAATTCACGTTAAGTTGTACAAAATAGCCTGATAGCACTGGAAGGTTAGAGATAATATGAGCATCTGCAGTCCCTAGCTCTTCTGTTGCCTAAGGAGCTTTTTGAAAATAAATCTGCAGGAAATCACTGATATTAAGTTGGTAAAGTGGATTTTAAATCAGTACCAAGGCACATCTCTAAAATGGAAATATAATTTAGGAACAGAACAGGTAATTTGAAAAATTGTTACAGAGCATCATTAATTAAAGGAGAACTAAGAAAAAAATGCATCTAAGCAAAACTAAATTTGCAGTCCAAGACAGTAAGGATTTGCAGTCATGTTATCTGCTCATATAGCGGTTATAATTTCTGAATTGACTTCAATAGATTTTAGCAAGATTTTGAGATCAACTTCCCCATTTTAAACTTTATATTTTAGAAATAATATGAAATTTCAAGCTAATATATTTTAGGAGTACTAGACTTCAAAATATAACACTAAAAGCATTTATCACAAAGCTCATTTGTGATGACCAAACTTTGTTAAACTACCTAACAAAACAATGAAGCACCACCTTAAGTTATGTGAATTAAATATTTCCAAAAGAGTTTGGACTACCAAAAGGAAATGCAGTATAAGTTACTACATGTGGTTTTTCTCAGCTGCAGTACGGAGACAAAAAAATTTCATATGGCATTGCAGTGTAAGAGCAGCAAAAGAGTATTGTCCACTTGTAAAATAATGACAGAATCTTAACCAGTGATCTTCACATTTTCTATGGTGCCTTTCAGGAGCAGGTTTACAATTACAAGTATGGAGTTGGAGGTCTAAATCTGTCTTCTTAAGTGTTGAATACCACTTCTGAAATCTATATAGCCATTTTTATGATCAAATTTCTGCAAACATAGTAAATGCATTTGATATTTTCCTTCAAGCTCACTGCATTAAGAGAAAAAATGCATTCATTATAAAAAAAGACAAAAATAAAGATGAAGAAATTCTTCACTCTCTAGGTTGTTCTTGGACAGCTAAAAAACACATTTTAAAATTAAAAGACAAATAAAATTGTATACATTTAAGGAAAATGCAGAATAAATTCTGCATCTGAATCACATAAAAATCTTTTCCAGCTATATTTGTGCTATAAAATCTTACATTAAATTGTAATGGAAGTTGCAGCCCAGCCATAATAATTTCATTGTGCCACTCTGCACTTTATTGGTGAAGCAGAGATCTCTAAGTATTCCAATTAGTGTTCTTTCAAAAGTGATTTGAGGAAAAAATTGAGTTGTTCTTCCCTCTGAGTATTTCCATTCTTCTTCTAAAGTTTGGAAACACCATTTTACTAAGTTCTACTAATAATATTCTACAGGCACCTATCTGAAAGCTGAAGAAAGCAAAGGAAAAATCAAAAAAAGGCATTTTTGAGACTTCTCACCAAGGTCTGCGATCCACCTGTGTAATTTAAGTGTATGATGACATCCACTTTCCTCTCTGGTCTCATAAGGGGTGGACAGCTGGTTTCAAAGAAGAAAGCTGCATCCACCAGCTCCAGGTGCTCTGAGTTGCCTCTCAGGTCATTAGGAGAGGTGTCTAGCGAGGTGTCTAAATAGTGAAAGATTTGTAGTTATTTGCAAACAGCAGAAAGACACCTATCAAGTTAGAAAACAAAAGAAATGCGAGCTTTTCTCCCATGCACGAATTTCCCTGTGCTTTTAGATGCCATGCAACAATCCTAAAGCTTCCTTCAGCCTCTCCACTCACATATTGTCAGTCTTTCCAAGCCCATAAACTGCACCAAACCTATGGCGGGTTTTCCATATGCAAAGTCCCACCCCAATGATTTTCATCTCAGTAGGGACTGTCAGTATTAAATCACCCCAAAACTGAACAGTCATGTTATTGGAAGTGAAGGATGTAAGGAGTTACTTCATTTTCCCTCTTTTCTTTCAGCAGAGGGTAACAATTGACCACAAAAGCCATTCTGTTTTCTGCAGGACGTACAAACGTCCCACACTGAATTCCAACCCCTGTGCCTGCTCAGATGACCACTATGGCACATGAGCAGAAGTGCTGTCTACACCTTTCCATTTTGCAAACTGCTCATGCTGGATGTACTCGTTGTGCATCTGGAAGCCCCTCAGGAAGTTGTGGTACTTGGAGACAGCAGGGCGGTCTGTCAGGATATCCCGGAGAGTTGTGGAGAGGCCACTGGTAGGAGTGAACATGCAGGTAGCCATCTCGTAGGGCTTCTCAGGCAAGTCTGGTTGTTCCTCTAGAGATACATGGCATAAATTACACACAAATTATAGTCACAATTAAGATGTGACTGGATGCAAAGAAGAGAAAGAACCAATAACTTCTCTAACAGTAGTAACAATATGTTTAGAGCTCTTTGTGGTCCCCTTTTTAAAGGCTAGACCTGAAACTTGCTGAGCATCAGCAAAAAGCAGTACAAGCTTTTTGATCCAGGGCTACATATGCATTTGAAATAAAAAGTGAGAATTAATCTGAACAATACTGCCACAACATTTGCAACTTGTAAGAATCAAATGATAACATCCCTGATTAGTTCATTTCTCTGCTGACAATGGACTCACAGCAGCTCAGCTTCATGGAATATGTAAATTATTGCCTCTATAGATCATTTCTGGATGCTCTTCTGAATGCATTTTTCCTCCTATATGCAACTAGGACAGAGAATTTGACACAGGTGTCTTTACAACTACGTATCCAGTCACTCTTCAAGCCCATAGTATTTGTGTGTGTTTAACCATACAGCAGATAAACGTCACATCTGAGGTGGAGCTAAAGAATTCAGTGCTGAATGTGTTACACCATTAATTTAAACATCTTAATTTTAGCAGTGAATTAATAGAATAGAATAGTTCAGTAGGAAGGGACCTTCAAAGATCATCAAGTCCAACTGCCTGATCTCCTCAGGGCTAAGCAAAAGTTAGAAAATATTTTTGCAGTCGTTGTCCATATTTCCCTTGAACATTGACAGGCATCAACTGTCTCTCTAGGAACTCTGTTCCAGTGTTTGACCACTCTCACGGTAAATAATATTTTTCCTTATATCTAGTCTGAATGTCCCCTAGCACAGCTTATCCCATTTCCACATATCCTGACATCAGTTACCAGGGAGAAAAGACTGGCACCTCCCTCTCCAATTCCTCTCACAAGGAAGTTGTAGAGAGTTATTTTGCCTTAGGGTCTGCAAAATCATTTGATAAAATCATTTGATAAAATATAAACTCAGTTTTGTTTTCTAAACCCTGATTGGTCATATTTGATTGAAGTAGCATTTTTCTCATAAAACAAGAGGATTTTGGTAGACATTAAAACAATCCAGTTTTCCAAGCAAACAAAAAGCAAGTAAAATCATTTCATTTATACATTTGAAGAGGTTACTGGTTTTAGATTGGGCTAAATTTGAAATTCTAGGCTTATTTTGAAAAGAAAACTTGAACATTTTAAAATTAAATGTTTTGACTTAAAGCACAGTTTGTTCAGTTTGGTTTTCACATCTGAATTCAACTCAAACTTGCAAATTATTCATATAAACCCAAATAAAGTTGTGTTGTTGTTGTTTTCCCAAAAATAAACATAGCCCACAGAAATACCACATGAGTCCATTCAACATGAAACCACTGATTTCACTTGAATTTTAACAATGAAGTTGCTCATGGGTATTTTCAAGGAGTGGTCTTTCAGTCCAGAGCTACCCTTCTCAGCTGGTGTAATAGAGCTCTACTCCAGTGATATCCTTGGATGTCTGCTAAATCTTGCAGTTCAGTCAAATTTTGAGGGAGGGATGCGCAATGCAGGGGGAATAGAAACTGGGAGAGAAAAAAAAAAAAAAAAAAAAAAAAAAAAAAAAACCTCTCACGCTGCTCAACAAATAGAGATGCCATGAGGCTTTGATCGAAGCATTGCCAAAAGTATTTTAACTCAGCACTGTAGGGACCATTTTGTATAGCCATCCCTATCTTCTTTCCATCAAGGTCTGTCTGATAGTGCCTTACCTTCTAATACAAATCTCACTAATGCCAGTTTCAGATTAAGCAAAGCACTTGCTATTCATTAACATCAAAGCACTTAATTTTCCCAGTACCTTTCCTAACCTGAGACTAAGAGCACCAGGCTGACAGAAGAACACAAAACATGGGAAATGTGAGTGCAGTTACCGTATCAGAGGTATGTTATTTCATCCCATATCAGAGGGGCCTGGAGGAAGGAGGCCATAAGTCAAAAAGCACTGGAGATTTACCTATTTCAGTCACTTTGTCTTGGGTCCATCTGTGCCAGAATTCCTCTGAATTGTCAGCTGCATGCCAGGCGTCCAAGAGGTTTTTGGAGAAGATACTACTCCACATTCCTAGGAAGTTAGAGATGGATATCAGTATTAGTGAGGTAAACACAAGGAACTGAATAAAAAAAATAATATATATTTTTTAAAAAAAAATCTGCTCCTTTCACAGCACTTTTCTAACTTCTTTTTTACTCATTTCTTTCCAACTTTTACATAAGCCTAGACATCTATTTCAGTGATAGACTGACAGGCTTGACTCAGAATGCAAACTCATTTCATAATTTTAAAATTCTTTTCCTCCCACCTTGTTTTACCTAGAACAACATAAGTTTTGACAAATACTGCATTGGTATTTTCCTATTTTCATTTCCTTTTTCTTTCTACAGTGAAATATTTTCAACCAGCTCCTTCACTGATTCCCCTCCCTCATTTCCTATTTATTTTTTATTATTTCCCTCAGCTTCCGCTGAGGGAAATAATAAGTTTCATAGACTTTCAACGTTTAAAAGGTTTTGCACTTTAAGGTCAATGGTGATGTTTCAAACACACTTGCAGAGGTACATAACTTGTCCTTTTTAGTTTCATTTTCATAGTTTCAATGATAAAGCTAGCTGGGCAGATGAGTGAGTTTCAGGAGACATGCTGAATGTAACTGACTGGAATACTGAACCGCTTGTGACATGATCCAGTACCTCTGCTACCACATGCAGAACAACGGTTCGCTATGGATTAATTTCAAGAATCATTAGTGTTGATATTAAATTCTTGTCAATCCCCAGGCTGGTGAGTCACCTTGCATGAAGCAGATCCGGGACTCAGGGAGCTTCTTCATTAGGCGACCCATGAAGAACTCGCTGCCAAAATCCTCTGCACGAATGAAGGCACCATACTTCAGGAAGCCAACCTCATACGGCGTGAACTCCACCCACTCTGCCAACACACATCAATAATGTTAGCTCCAGCAACCAAGGGGACAAAATGCTGCTAAAAATGGCAATGTCGAGAGACACTGAGTGAACCTTTCAAGTGTCAGCTCTTAGAGGTGGGCTGGTTTAGGTCATGCCCAAAGCAAACCCTGCTGACTGATGCCTCTCAGATCTAGTAGGCAATTGAACCCACTATTGCACTTTGCACAAGGTTGTGAAAGAATAAAGTCCTAAAGAATAAAGGGCTAAGGGAAAATTTAAGCTTTTTATCTAGCAAGCAGGAAGCTTTCTCATGGAAGGTGGACTACAATTCAGTCTGGTTTCTACTGCATTTATTGCCTTTAGTCAACCATGAAAAACATATATTAAGTGAACTTAGAGCTTCTGTGAGTCACTTTAAGAATTTGAAATGGTTCTGAGATAGTGTAATGGATCTATGTCATGTTAGCAACCTGAAGTTAACGTTTAAATATGCACACTTAATGTGACAGGGGATTTTACAAAATGCTAAAATGTTGCTGTCAATCCTATGGCTTCCCAGCTATTGTTTACGTCTCTCAAGAGGACTTCCGGCTTGGAGCAAGAATTTGAAATGATCTGTCATTGTTTACAGGATCTATACCTATGTTAAAACATAGCTCTTTTCCCAGAATTGAAACATTACCTCTAAAATCTTTGGTAGCAACTTTATCCTTGACATTGAGGGCAAGGTAAATGGGCAGTGGGTTCTGACCCTGATTCACTGCTCGACGTTGGTCAGAAAGTCTGTGGTAGCATTTCTGGATTAAAAAGAAAGAAAAAGAAAAGAAAAGAAAAGAAAAGAAAAGAAAAGAAAAAAAAAAGTTGCTGATAATCAGTACCATAAAGACATCAGTGAATATGGGATATTATTTATCTGAATTCCCTCCTAGATTTACTTCCATATGCCCAATAAACGGAGGACAAGCAAGAAAATCATGGGAGCAGGAATAACTCTCACTAAGAGAAAGAGACGTTCTATATTCAGTATATGACATGAGTAATGAAGTGCTTCACAAGTTCTCCTAGATTTATATTGTCAAATGTAAGTGGAAAACAAACAAACAAAACATGGAAGATCTGGCTAATTCTGCTATTATCATATACTTCATCTATTTAACACGAGTTCTTCAAGGCAGCATGTTAATGATGGTTCTAATCAATAATTTTCTTGAAACTCATACTGAAGTTTAATATCCCTAGAGGAAAAATCCCTGAGCTGTCCAATACTAACAGTTTATGTTATACATTAAACTGATATTTTGAGTGTACTTAAGCCAAATTAAATATTAACACATTTTGGTAGGAAGCACTGAGGCCAGAAATATACTGTGAAGTCTGATATGAAGTGGCAATACTTTTTTTCCCCCCGTTTCACTTGGAAAAATATAAACAATTTTTATGGGATTTTAAAATAAAATAGCTTTTTCTCTAGTTAACATCAGACTGCAAGTTTACATGAAAACTTTTGCTTTTGTCATTACAACAGAATTAGGAAGGAGGGGTCCTGAGAGACCAAATCAAAAGCAGCTGAAAGGCACTGCAAAATGACAGTTCCTCAGCAAAGATCTCTCAGGAGCTCTGGATCTATATTCTTTCATAGCAATAATTCAGGAACTACATAGAGGGGTACATCTGCAGTACATTCAATGTATGACTTGTGTAAACACTGCAAACATTGCAGCAGCAGAAACATTAAACATAGGGCTATAAAAAACACCTAAGAATCTTGAAAAAAACGTGGACAGCTACAAATGTTAACTAGTTTACCAGTTACTCTAGAGCTAGTCTAAGCACTTCTATTACATTCAGACACACTTTAGGCTCCACTGTAGACATACGCTGCGTCTCCAAGTTATTAATGTAAATAGATGTTCTGCCTGCATACCAAGTATAGTGTTATTAGACAAGTACTTCTTAGGATTTTATTTTCTTGTAATAATCATAAGGATCAAGTCACCAACTTTATGAGAAGAAAGGTGAATATACATTACCCCGTCATTTAACATGGATTCAATCATGAGCCCCCACAGATCAATAAAAGATGTCTTATGTCCTGCTTGGGTCCTTTGGCTCAGCTCTCTGTAATAATTCCTCAGACTTCTCAAGGAAAAAGCACCCATCTTGCACTTGGTTGCTTGCTTCCGAGCTTCAATAATTACTTCTCCAAGATCCTTACGTGACCAATCTGCATCTTCATACAGTTTGCTCATGGTCCTGTAGGCAGGAAACGCGATGGGGAGAGGAAAGAAATGAAGATGATGGTTTTAAAACTGAGAGGATATACTTTGCAGAGCTTTGGGCATCTCTTATTATTATTTCAGCTTTAGGTCATTCCCCTACTCTGGGCTTACTTTGAACAGAAATGCAAATCTAAAGGCAATAAATCATTACCTCTTGATCTGGAAGCCAAAACAAGCAGCTGCACCAGCTATGTTGTTTCTGTCCAACAGTAATTAAGTATACAGGAACATTTTGTATTGGATTAAGGATTTTTGCACTACCAGTAAAGTCTCACATTTAAATTAGGGATAAGTTACTTCAGAGATACCAAATATGACTGAGGGGGAGCAGAGGGGCAGGCGCTGAGCTCTGCTCTCTGGGGACAGCGACAGGACCCGATGGAATGGCATGGAGCTGTGACAGGGGAGGGTCAGGTTTGGTGTTAGGAAGATTTTCAGCCAAAGGGTGGTTGGGCACTGGGACAGGCTCCCCAGAGCAGTGGTCACAGCACCGAGTCTGCTGGAGTTCAGGAAGTGTTTGGACAACACCCTCAGATACATGGTCTGATTTTGGGGTGGTTCTATGTGGAGACTGAGTTGGACTCCATGATCCTTGTGGGTCCCTTCTAACTTGGGATATGCTGTGACTCTATGATGATTCTGTGAAAAATGTGGAGCGTAACAGGCCTTTCATGGCCTATTATGAATGCCCTGGCATTCATAGGCCTAATATGGAAGCAGTAACTCATGACTCCTTTTACCCTTGCTGAGATCTAAAAACCTAGACAAACCATGAGTTTTGCTTCACATAATATCCCAACAACAGTATCAAAATGATTTCTCACCATGTTGTGCCAGATGAGCCACTGATGTATGAAATGCAATCCAGAACACGCAACTTTTGAAGACCCAAAATGCTGCCGTACATGGCAGTGAGTGCTCTTATCCCACACCCTGCTGTTGTCACAGCCACTATCGGCACCTGTTCAACACAAAGAAAAGGTCAGGAAGCACGGGTGGAAAAGTGACATCAAGGGACACTGACATCAAAAGAAGGCAAACATGAAAATGCAACATCCAGATACTAGTAAAATAAAACACATGGATTAGAGATAAAGCAATATTACTCTATAAGCTATAAGCAATGTGATTTTCTGGCCATCCCTATGGGATGCATTAAAAGATTTGTGCATTTCATGAAGGATTTTTAAGAAAGATGGACCAGAATCATAGTTTGAAGTTCCTTTAAGTGATCACTTGAAAGCCAACTGGAAATGGAGACTTTGCTCATCCAGATTGTTGAGCAACCCAGCTGAGATCACCCTGGATGCAAACAGGGCCCAGGAGAAGGAGCTGCTGACATAGGTCCTCATGCCTCCTCTGGACAGAGGGGAGAAAACACTTCTGTTGCTGTCTCCAGGCCCAAGGGAAAGAAAAGAGAAAAATCCCACAGCAGTGCCTTTCCCAGCTACCTCGTGGTCTTGCAGGTCTTCCTCCAGATGAAGAACATCCTTCAGTGCATCAGCAACCACCCTCCTCCGGTTTTGCAGGAAATTCTGTTCATCTGTGCACAGGTCAAACCCCAGGCGGGCATCTAGGTTTCTTGGCCTGAAACACAGTCCCTGGGTCCTGAGACCAGGGCACCAACATTATATATTATTACTTGCTGTGGTCAACTCCAGTTGTGCTTGTGCATGTGTTTACAAACTGGTTCATGGACATCATAATGTAATAAATGAGAAAGAGCAACACCACAGACAGGCCTCTGCTAATTGCTGCAGCTGCTACCAAGAATGTAAATAGGAATGCAGGGCAGAACATGACGTACTGCTCTGGTATTGGAATGAGGTACCTACAGCACGTTTCTGGTTTTGTTTGCTCTTATAATTGATTTTTCAAGTTTCAGCAGTGCGTACCATATGTGCCTGTAACTAGATAACTGCTGCCAACAGCCACCATGGTTTACTAGGGAAACAGCTACCATGCCTTGTCGTTATTTTGTTGGTATTATACAGAAATATTATTTCTCTGCAGAACTACTCTCTCCATCTGTGGGCATAATAGTGCACACAAACTGAGACCTACTTGCATAAGTGCACTACCAGCTCATAAACTTGGAGGAAAAGGGACCTGTGATTTAGTTACCCAGCACTGAATAAGGAGAACCTGGCAATCAAAATCCTGAGACCAGAAGAGGAACACACCTCTGCTTAACTAAGTCTGAGTCTTCATGACCCCTGCTGATTTCAAACGTCTTCCAGTTAAAGTATAAGGCATTGCTGGAGACTCACTTACCATTCATTTGCCTTTACGTACAAGTCGATCGTCTTGTCCTGAAAATAGCAAATGAAACAGTGTAAGCATGCTCAGGTCATTAATCCTGCGTATTCCTCCACCACAGCATCTATAGTTTTACTCTTTTGGCTGCTCTATGTGGCCAAGCAATGGTCTGGGTTATGAGGTTATAACAGGCTCCAGTGCAATCTGAGCTGGATGGAAATATAGCCCCTCAGTTTTCCACAAATGAACACTTAGTTTGCCCTTTGTTTTCTAGGAAGCTCATTAGAAGCTGAACTCCTGAGCCACAGGCATGTGGATGTTCTCTGTTTTACCTTCTGCTTCAGAATTCCCCTTTGCAAATTATCAGTATTAAATGTCACATATACTGTTAGCTCACATACAGTGTTGATAAACATATTAGATATGCCCTTAAGAAATTAGTTTCAACTCAGGACAGTGTTGAACAGCATGCCTGGAACCACATGCACAACAAAAGCCAAAATAGTCATCATCATAAAAAATATTGCATAGCTATACTGTCACTGAGAGTTATTCATAATTTACAGCTGCAGCATGTGTTGTACCTGACTGGATCCAAGTCACTGGAGTGTAAAACCCACATCACCCACCAAAATGAGTATGTACTGGGGTGGAGTTTTATTAAGAACTCACTTCTCACCTGTGCTACTGTTATTTTCTCTTGTATAGGAAGCAAGTGCAGAGCTACAGTCACAGACTCATTCACATCCCTTTCATTTTGGCTTGATATAGACTGGAAAAAAATATAAAATAATAATGTGGAGAGTTATACAAAAAGACAACAAAGAAGTAAAAAGCAGTCTCCCCAGCCTCACATACCTGCATTCACTTACCAATTCCCTGCATACACAGACCTCAGAGGTCCCCAAAGAAGCACACAGCAAAGAGCCATCTGCCCGCTAAGGGCAACCACGTACCCTGCTGAGCCGCCTCCGTCGCGGCAGCGCCACGGCCAGTGCTGACTGGTGGTATTTGATGTAGTGGAACCTGGCCGGTGCAGTCGGGCACAGGCAGGAGCTCAGCGTGTGGGTCTGGGTCCCTTCGTACGAGCCATCCACTGTTAGTGCAAATTTTCTCTCTGAAGGGATGACAGAAAAACATTGTCACATCCTCATGAACAGGCCTTGCTATCTTAAAGCTAATAATACTCAAAAACACTGTGTATGTCTGTCCATGCTTCTTAACTATAAGAAAATTCCATCTTGTGGGGATCTGAACTCCACCAATACTCATTGAATTCAGCAGAATTCATGGTTGTTCACCACAGACTGCAAGTAATTTATGTTGGGGGTTACAAAGGTGTTTCAAATTTAAGTCCTTCCAAAGAATGTGGTTTGCAGTGTGAAAGTATCCTTACTTTGCACCACAGCATGTGATGTTGGAGCCATCAGGAGATGCCAGAGCACAATGCTTTTAAAATTACATAGGAAATACACAGGTGTAGGCTTAATACAGTACTGATGTGCTGCTTAAAAATGTGCAACAGGTACTTTTGGTAATATATTGTGTGTGTCTCTTGTTTCACCTAGTGTCACGTTTTAAATTTTTACACCTAAAGAAATTTTTAAAAGTGAAATTGAGAAAGAGAGGCTCAGTCCTCATCCTGCCTATTTTCTTTTTCTCTGAATCTGGAAACAAGGATTTTGCTCCAGTTGAGGACTTAGAAAATTTCAATGCCCTGCACAAATCATTTGGAAATGTATAGGCATGTGACAAGATATTATTATAGGGGAAAGTCTTTTGCAGGGAAACTGGAAAACAGGCTCAACAGGCTGCATGCTGCAATTATCTCTGCAGTTTTCATCAATTACAGCCCCCTCCAGAGGCCACTGATACTGCTGAGATTGTTTTGCGTCTTCAACCATTTTGAACCAGGGAGTTCAAGGGTAAAATGCTGAGTGTTTTTGCCATAAAGCAGCCTACAGATTTGCTCTGTAAGTCAGTGAAGGCTCACCTGTGCTATCCTTCCTCATCTTTCCACCATTCACCTGCACATCCAGACAGGAAACTTCACGGGACTGGAAGAGACAATGAGGGAAAGAGAAAAAACATTTGCTGCTGATCAGGTTTGGCCTCAGCCAAACCCCTATGCACATGCCCAGGCTGGTGCTAGGCTGTCACCCCCCACCAGGTCAAGAGAAGTGGCATTTAGCATCAGGAAAAAGGGCCCAGGGGAAGGGGTGCAGGGTGGGCACCCCAAGGAGGGTGCTCAGCTTGGTTGTCCCCAGGCAGAGGGGGATGATCATCCACCCCAGCCCTGCTCAGTTTGGGCAGAGGCGAGCACTGGAGGCAGCTGCAGTCTCTCCCAGCCTCAGTCTCCAGTGGGAATTGCTGGCACCAGCACTTGCCTGCCCCATACCCAATGCCTCCATGCCATCCTATGGAGCAACTGCCCAGCACCTTAAATCCTGGCTCTTCAATAAGCATGGCCATACAGCAGGGAAAGGGTTAAGAAATAAAAATTACCACTAAAACGCCATTAGTAATAATGTTTTCAGGAGGATCCGGACTAAAAGACAAAATAGAAAACAATCAGTTCACAACTAGAACTCTCGCAGTTCTTTTTTCTTTCATTATCTTGAAAAGCCTGTCTTTGGACAGGCAACATGAGTAAACAGCATATGAAATTCTAGCTGGACACTCAGTCCTATATGCCTCCCCAAGGCTGAACATTTTGCCTGGGTACTCTATTTATTGAGAGCTGCTGAACAGAGGAGCTCCTTGCTGCATCAGACAGGATAATTTTCTGACACAAAAGTACAGGAATGGCAGAATTAGACTATAGCCTTATATTGCTCAGGTTGAAACCAGGGCAATCAGTACTGAAAAGCTGGTAAATTCATCCAACTTGCAACAGCAGCACTAGGACTGATTTTCTTTCCCATTCTCTCTATTAACTGTACAGCCAGCATAAAAACACAGTAAAAATATATTTGTAAATCTATTCCCACAACTCAAATTCCAAGTATTTTTGCACATTCTTATGACAAAGCAAACATCTGGGACAGACATCACAGGAAGGAGCAGGAGGGGTATAAAACTTAAAACATCCTCCTGCAGCCTGGCGAGCAGTAGCAATCAGGATACGTTTCCATGCCCCTGTCAGGTGCCTGTACTAGCTCTTCAGTGTGTCTGGGTGCCTGGTATGGATTCACCCTTCTGTGTTAAATGCCATACACAAGCATTTCCTGAACACCCAAAATTCCCTCTAGTTCATTCAGACTATGACAGTATTAGGAGGGGTTGCAAGCATAAACAGATGTTTTGTATATCAGAAACATTTGTTTGCTTGCATTTCTGTTGATTGACTCACCTGCTTTCCATTGTGAATTCAACCTCCAGCTCCTCTTTTCCCTGGGAAAGAAAATGAATTAAGTCACTGCACGTGGGTTCCTCTGTGCTGAAAAACACCCTACAGGAATCTGTGCTCCTCAGGGAACTGGCTCGAAGCCTGTGTCCACCTTTAGATACTGCACACACCACAGATTTCATTTTCTTTGTGTTTTACCTGTTATACTTCATATCACATACTTCTGATGTCATAGCCATTATATCAGCAGGCTTCTGGTTGGCACTTTGTAAGCCAAACATAATATATATTGCAGGATCTCTTGACAGTTGCAATGCCTTTGCGCAAGCTTAGATTCACCCTCCACTGCTTCACAGGCCACCTGCAACTCCCCTTTCCCGCTCACAAGCTCTCAGTGCTCCCGACTAATTCTCAGCATCAGCAAGACTGAATTTCTCTGGTGCATCCAAATCATCCTGCCCCTCTCCCAAGCCTCACCCACAACTTAAGCAAATGGGCTTGGTGGCACATTAACATGGCAGCACAATTGGGCATGCAAAGCCCGGGGTGTTCTGGAGAATGAACTTTGGTTATAAAGTCAAGATCACTATTTTTTCTATCAGTCGGACATGAGCCATAGCTCAAAACCATAAGCTCCAATTGCAAAGGAAAGCCTAAAACTTTCAACATTTTGACATCAAGTAGAGCAACCAAACAAGCCTGATAATGTTGGCCAACTCTATCTGTAAAAGCAGCACCCAAAATTAAAAAAAAAAAAATATATTAAAAAACTGTAATTACTGAGGCAAAACTGGGCACCAACGCCTGAAACAGACAGGCATATTCAAATGACTAAATAGACAGTAGGAAAGGCCTCTATACTGGGCAGGTGAGATGAAAGCTGAAAAAATCATTCTCACCTGACCATGTCCCCTTAGCTTTGTCTTTGAATTTTATCCCTACCTGTGGATTCAGCTGGAAACTTAGCTGAATGTTTTCACCAAGCTGGATTTTGGAGACATCAAAGAAAACAGTGAGGAGATGGTCATCTTGTGTCATGTTGTCTTCATCACAAACTTTCAGCTCCAGAATGTTCTGGGAACAGAAAAAATAGATTGCATGAGATTTAACAAATATAAGATGCTACAGTTACTTCAGTTCAGCTGGAGGAATTTGGGTAAGAAGCTCAAGAAGGAATGCAAAGGAAACAATGAAATGGAAGTTTTACAGTTGTTCTCTACAGGCTCCATTGACTATGCAGTAATATACACTCTTATGCACGTGTCAAAAGCTAAATAACTGCAGTTAGACAGTGTGAATATTTCATAAAGAAACTCAGGAAGACCCACAGTGTGGGAAGCTATGGTACCATTTCATGTCTGGTAAGAAAAATGACTTTTATGCAGGGAAGGGGGCATCTGGGCCTTCAGCCTGACCCTCAGGAGGTGGGTAGAAAGCAAATGCCGACTGTCAGGGACAGCTGCGGTTCCTACCTTAACCTGGCTCTGAATCGTGAAGTGGAAGGTCTCATTCCACGTTGGATTCTTCGTGTTTGGAATCGTTTTGGTGCGGAAATGCTGCACAGAGGCTGTTGGCAGGTTCAGGCTCACATAGCAGTCAGACTGGGTAACTGCAGAAGAGAAGGGAAGCATGAAAGCAATGGACTGGTGGGCCACATTTAGTAGCCCATAAGCTGTGGCACTGTATGAATTTTTAAGCTCGGTACACAGGACAATATGCAGAATATGAGCTGGGATTCTAGATAAGGTGCCATCAAGTCAGTGCTGTATGGCCAAGCTGACTCCACTCTGTGAAATCCTAGCATTTTTCTCTTGTTGAGAGCTACCTCTTTTCATTGTGGGAAAAATAACAGTGAAAATAACGGGACATGCCTTAATGTTTCTGGGGTAGCTCTGGCTGTAAGTTCTGTCCTGTCTACTTTTCAGAGCATCCTTTCCTTCCTTTAGCACATCTGGATGACAACACATTGGCAGTGGAAGCTATTTGCACTGAAGGTTCTTATCAAGGACCACTGCTGTCAGAGGACAGGTCTCTGCCGAGGCACCTTATCTCTGGATGCCTTCTTCCCTTTGGAAGATTAAAGGGAATACACACACTATGAGAGTTCAACAGAGCTTTTCAAGAAAATATGTATATATTCCTGCAGAGGAAATAAATTGCATTTAATCCTTTGCTAAAATGAACACGTGGAAGAAAGGAATTGGAAATATTGAACTCTTTGAAGGTGTAGCATTTGTTTGGAGAAGCAGCTGTCCTGAAGGAGAGTTTTAGCCAATAAAGCTCTATTAAAATATTTCTTAATGTCACTATTTTCACCTCCACCTTTGTGCCTCAGAGTAGTAATGACATTTGCAATATGATGTACAGATGAAAAAGCTTGTCTGTGCTTCCTAGCACATACTGAGATGACGTTGCTGCTTTGCACAAGATGGCATTGCTTTTGCTTGGTTGTTTTTTTAAATTAAGGGTGTGTTCAAGTCATAAAGTTCACCTATGAATTTGAATGTGCCCAGTTGCTAAGTAGGGCAAACTTTAGGGTTTTCATTTTCCTTTCCCTGATTAAGAGGCTAGCTGTGAAATTTGGTTTCCCACATGAGCTCCCTCATAAGTGAGGAATATTTAGGACCAAGGCTTCAGAATGAAATAATGTTTGCAGCTGTCTCCACTGCTTAGATTAGCAATGAGCTCTTTCATTCTGAAGTTGGAACAATCTGCCTGTGAATGCTTTTTGTCACAGTCATTAAGCAATAAAATGCAAATGTGAATCATGAGATGAGCAATCCTTTGGATTCACACTCCAGAGTCCAGGATGACCACCATACAGAACACATTTTTTTTTTTTTTGTTAGGAGCAATAAATTATACAAGTACCAAAGATAACATGATGGAGTATTGCCCATAAACGCAAACCCCATCATCAGCATTGCATTTCCTCTATTTCTAATGCCACCTACTTGAGCATTCCTGCCATTGCATAGCAAACACACCTTCATATGACTACACTTAGCCTTGTCCCACTTAGTTTTATCAGGAGGACTGACTTTTGGGAAACACAGAGTAAATGGCTTGGCCCCTTAGTGCACTCTGTGTGTAACTGAAGAATTAACAAAGCCAAATTCTTTTCTTTTTCTTTTTCATGATTCCCTTTGAGACTTAAGTCATCTTTGTTTGAGTAACTTTGGTTGTGGAATATACAAAAATATATAAATTATAAGAATACCAAAATACGTAGAGATCATCCAAGTTTTTAACAGTCTTAATAGCTTCCAAACTTCCATGTCTATAGAGGAAAAATCTGTATTAAAACATTTTTTGATGCTTAGTAACTCCAGACTGAGATCCACACAGTGTTGTTGGATTTGTCTGCTCTAGGAGGAGGATCAGAAGGACCCACTGAAGTTTGTGAATGACCCTACTATTCTGCCTGATTGGCTGCAAGTACAAACAGGTGTGAGAACTGGCACTCCACTCTGCCCAAGCCCATCATTCACACAGCAAAACATCACATCATATAAAGGAACTCTTTGTGTATATATACAAAGCTCCCATTACCAAGCATGTGCAAACAAATCGTCATTATGGTACGTAAGCCTAAAAGCCAACTGACTACAGAAGGTGAACAGCAGCGATGATGCTCACACATGATGTACCCATCAGAACTTCCCAGCAGCAACCTGTGTCCCTCCCCTTGACCATGACATGTGAGCAGCTGTTGAAACATGCTTGAGATGGCAGCTGTGGTATCACCATGGGGCAATATCCTGCCAAAAGCAGGTGTGGCAGCAGGTGCTTATGAAAGCCCAGTCTGTTCATGCAGTTATTACACTAAGTTTCTAATTAGCTTCCAGGATAACAGCAGGACTGGATTTTAATTGTGCTTTACCATTAGAAAGCATTACAGTGACATGACCAATGCTAAACAACACGATGGCCCTGGTACCAATGCTGTACCCCTAGACAACAGCAGGGCACCAGCTGTTCTGGCTCAAACTGAAGTCTCACTCCTTTCATAAACAGCTCAAATTCAAACAAGGTTAAACCAAAATTTTAACCTTTATTTATTTATTTATTTATTTATTAAATGCAGTCGCAAACATTGAGTTGCTTATCCAGATCATCTCCGTGATCACGGATGTTCTTCACTTGGACCCATCCATCTCATGAAATACAAACTATCACTATCAGCTGAGGAAAGCATTTTTATTCTTCATCCAGCACTGGTGAGAAGAGAGACATGGCTATGGATGGGTAAAGTGGCATTGCTACCTTCTAGAGTACAAATTTAGATATTTTAGATCATTAATTAATTAATTAATTAGTATTTTTTTTTAAGACTTGGGTTACTTCTGTGGAAATAAACACCTTCATTTCCAAGGCCCTTGGACTTAACATATTCATTCAGGCCTGGGAGAATGCTTCCTGCCTCCTGGCAACATTCAACATTAATCTCCATCACCTGCTAGCTAAAACTTCAATAAAAAGCTTTCACACACTCTCCCATCCTGCCCTTCATTTAGAGTGGCACACCCTACAGGTATCTATAAAACTATCATTTTCATTTACATCTCTATAAAGCTGTCCTTTGCTGAGATTTTGCCCAACAACAACAACAATTTTTCTGTTTTCTTGGCCGTTATTGGGCTTTATCAGTCCACATCTTCTTATTTTATAATGAGATTTCAAGCAGCATCTAGAACAATAGGCTGTTGGTACATAATTGCAACTGCTTAAATATCATGGTGAAGTAAGTAATAAATAACAATGAAACTAGAACAGCAACTGTGCAAGAACCAAACACTGGAGGAAGCCTGTGGGTTTCTCTAATAAATATCACTCTGAACCATAGTTCCTCAAACAATAATGTATTTCACTGGCTATGTTTCATTTCAGGATCTCAAGGATCTTTCCATGAATTGATTTCATACGTCAGAACTGCAATGCCATAAAAAAAAAAACTGTAATGCCATAAAATGTTTTTGAATATGTTTTTAAATAAAATATAAACTATACTTCATAATTTTATAAATTATTATATCCAAAATATCAAGCCTTACATTAAAAAAAGATCCAAAATGGAACTTTGCAAAATTATCAAGCCTAAAAAAAAGCCCCCTCCCCCCTCCCCCAAACTTCAGAAAACATCATCACTGCACTTAAAAAATGCTGAAGAATATTTTTTAACTCCATGCCAGTCCATTTAGCCCAGTGCCCCTCAGCGTCCACTGAGGGCTCTAAGATGGCTTTCCTGCTAAGGCAGCAGGAAATGATGACTTGAAAATGCTCATCTCAACATTTCCATCCAGTTTTGCTTTTTTATTCTTTTTTTTTTTTTTTTTTTTTTTTTTTTAATCTTAATACTCTGAGGCATTTTTGTTTGTTTGTTTTAGTTTGATTTGTTGATTCCACTTTTTTTTTTTTTTTCCTCCAGAAATCTTGTTCTTCAGCCCTTTTGCCCTTTTTTGTGAAAGATCTTTGATCTTATTAGGGTTAGACATCAGTGTCAGAGGAACCTATGACCCATATTTTGTGAGTGTCTGAGGAAATTTATTAGAGGGCAAACATCACGTAATACCCTTAGCCCTCACAGTTTTAAATTCAGAGACTTCCTAAGCCAAATTTCACTGTACTTTTTTTCTTCTATAAGTTTGCCTAGTCTCTGCCTTGAACCCACCCAAATTTTTGCCATACTTAGTCTCCTGCTATGAGGAGTTCCCCAGGTGAAACATCTGTGGGAAAAAAAAAAAAAAAAAAAAAAAAAAAAAAAAAAAAAAAAAAAAAAAAGATAGAGAGAGACACTGATGCTTTCTTTCTTCTGTTTGTTATCAAGCTATGATGGCTGCCCAAGGGCTGGAAAAGGCTGAGCATGAAATTTGAAATTCTTTACAGGAAAAGTACTATTTTTAAGAGTGGGTTAGATTGGTGTACATACAAGTCTCACACCATTAAGGAGTCAGGATGCAGATGAGGTCCACACCCAAATCTGGGAACTGGCAAGTGTAGATGGTCCAAGAATATAAATAACCCCAATGAGCCTGATGGGGATGTGGGTGTGCTCAGTGGGAAGGGGGAATGTGGAGATCATAAACAAGCCACTAAAGTCACAGGTGATATTAATGATGTCACTGATGCATCAATACACAAATGGAATTAGTGCTGACGTATAATTTACACATTGATGAATCAGTGGGAAAAAGATGGAATAGTACAAGGATATATTAAATAAATTAAGGGTTAATATTAGAATGAAACAATTCAAAAATCTTAGAACAAAATATTATCTTATGCACTGAACTTCCATTAAGTATGTTGTAATATCTGTTTTGTAGTAGATATTAGTGAAGTTTTGAGACTATTATGGTGGATTGGTTTCCCCATTTCTATTTATTATCTAGAAGATAAAGCAGATAGAACAATAATGAAACTAACCTGCAGTACCATGTTGTGGGGAATTCTAAGCACTATGTGAGTATTAAACACGATGGTACACAGACTGTACAGATATCGTGCAAGAAAAGATCTTCAGAGAGAAAATAACAAAATGAGAATCACTTCCAAAACAAAAGGATGGGCATAACTGGAGAGAAGCAGAAAGAGCTGATTTAAAACACAGAAAATGCTTAAGATTGCTTGGAAGTAGGTGACACTTTCCACCTGGTTCCATCCAGAAAGGTTTCCAGGAAAAGGAAAATGATATAAAAGAGCTTGAAAAGGATGAATGAGAAAAACAAACAAACAAACAAACAAAAAAACAGTATTAGGAAAACGGTATTGTAAAGAAATCAGCAATCAGCATAGCTGGTGATGGATGCCCACATGCTTCTGGGTTCCTAAGACTATGCCAAGCTAGTCTTTGGGGAATTGTAAAGATGACTGAAAAAAAAAAAAAAAAAAAAAAAAAAACACTTTAAAATATTCCACAGCATTACACATACAAAAAAGCTAAATTTTGTGAGTCGTGCATTTTTCATTTTAAGTCTCCTAGTTTGCTTCTTCTCAGAGAAAGTCAGATAGTTACCACCATGAAATTTGCACTAGCTTTTACATTGCCAGTAACTTTAACCAGACATTAATTTATTTAAAAATTTGAATCCTGTTTATTTTATATAATCAAGAGTACCTAATTGAAATACATGACTTAAACAAGTCTGTCTGTGTATCAAACTACATGCTGAAAGGCTTAAAAGCAGATCTTCCAGAACAATGTTATTGACGAATTTCACACTCAACAAAAAATGAATGATACTGGAAATAAACAGCAGTCAGTCAAAAATAGATTCAGAAATTAAGTGTATGCAAGGCAGTGTCATGACTGGTACAAAGTTTGTAATCCTCCAAGTACAGTGTCCTGGGTACAAAGCTGAATTTAAGGGAGGCGACATTACTAGTTGAGTCCTCAACTCCAGGAGTGATAACAAGAAATCCTAGTCAAGGCAACCAAAAAGCAGACATATCACTCCTGTTTCTTTCTCTTCCACTGGATGAAGGCTTCAATCCATTCAGACTCAAACTGACATACTCACAGGTTGTCTGTGCTTCCTACCTGCAAACCTCTTAGTATGCCAATTTGGATACCAAAAGACTGGCTGCCCTGCCTCACAGGGAAGGTATTTCTTCTATATCAAAATATCATTCCTAATTTGTCTTCCACATCTTGGACAGTTCTTTCAGGGATTTTCTTTCCTTATCCAATGGAAGTACCCAAGAAACAAAGAATTCACCTTTACAAGTATGTTATTTGTTTTTTTCTGTGCCATCCATGGTTTGACTTACACGACCATTTCGTACAGATAATAGCTTGGCAATGTTGGTGGTGAAATGTTTGTCGCTCTTTTTTTGCAAGCAACATCCAGTACAGGCTTCATAGTGTAAGGCAAAACAACTTCATCCTGGGAGCCTGTGCAGCTCCAGACCCCAGGCCATGCTTTGAATGCACCACTGCCTTCAAACCACTCCATTAGGCAGAGGTACAGGCTAGGAACGTGCCTCTGGCTGGGAAGCAGAAATGCTCAAGCATCTCAGTACCTACCTGGTCCAGGCCCTAAATATTTCTTCTATTGGGAAGGAAAGCAGCAAGACATAGTCAACTCTTTTCAGAACAAAACCAGTTTGAAGGCAAAAATAAAATGCGTTGATCTAGATGAGAATAAGACATAGAGGAATTTTGGTAAGCTCATTCTCATGTGAAGAGCTTAATAGAACGTGAATATTGGGGGAGATATTTAAGGGCAGTATTCTTCCACACTTCTTTCAGTTCAGAGTGCACTTCAGTACCTTTAAGTAGTTTTTAGCTGTAGCAAGAGATTTCTGTCCAGCCTCTAACTGAACTTCAGATCTCCTTTCCACATGATACAAATAATTAATACAGACTTTTCTTCCCCATACATTCAGCAAAAAGAAAGTACATTACTTCTTGTAAATAAAAATGAGAGTGAGAAATTTCTTTTCATATACCTTTGGACTCTAGAGGAACAATAGCAGAACTCAAGGCAAATCACTATGGAAAGGCCCAAACAAATCTCTTGTACTCCATCATTTTAACTGAACAAATTTAAATTTGTGTGGTTCCTATAGAAATATTCTGGATTGAGACCTTCCTATCTGTGTAAATGAATAAACACAAGAAAATCAGCCATCTCCTCAGACTGGAGGTGATTGTCACTTACACCTTTTTCTCTTCTGCTTTGCTGTTCAGGTATTTATGGAGCATTAATAAAGTTTTACATACCTGTTGACTTCCAGGCACTTTGTAAACATTACTAAGAATAAAAACAGCCAATAGTGCAAACACTCAACTAAGCTTTGAAACACACATCTCCTATAGCTGAATCAAATGAGACAGTCATAGAATCATAGAATTATTTAGGTTGGAAAAGACAGAAAATGATCTAGTCCAATGATCACCTAACACCACCAAGTCCACCACTAAACCATGTCCCTAGGCACCACATCCACATATCTCTTAAATACCTCCAGGGATGGTGACTCTACCACTTCCCTGAACAGCCTGTTCCAATGTGTAACTAGTCTTTCTGTGAAAAATGAATCCATGAGAGATGTCAAATATCCAGTCCTAAGCTCACATAAAATGATATGTACTATGGACAAGTTGGACATTACTGTAAGAAGGAACCATAGAAGTGACCACCATCTAAACTTCTCATTGCATCATTCCTTATGACTAAATAACTGTTATTTGTTTTGCATGTGAATCTGCATTTCATGCATTTTTTTGCAAAAAGATCTTCTGAACTACAGCTGGTGGCTGGACCTCTGCATTACACTGGCAAAGACCTACGAATATATAAAATTCTCTAACTACAATTTTTCACCTTCACCATACTATAGTCAAACCTCTTCTCTGTCTTTCCATCTCCTTTTATAAATACTCTGTGATTTTTGTGACACCTGGTTATTTTCCAGGTAGTTTTATAAGCACATGGACAATCCAGGGGTATAGTAGAGATACTCACACAAGTCTGCTTTCCTGGCATTTTTCATTCGTATGATTTTTACAGTGAGCAAGTTGCATGGAGAGGGTTCTGTCTGTAGAACAGCATACAAAAAGCATGGGATTAGCATGAGAGAGAAAGAACAGAAGCATAGTCATAGATGGTTGGTATTGAAACATTTAATTGAACACTATCTAAAATGTTTCCAGACTGAGGTTCTTCCTTATGCATCATCTTCTCTGTCTTCCCAGATTTACAGCCAGGTGTGGCCAAACACCTCAAATGCCCACTCAGCCACAGACCAAACCTCCAATGCCCTCCATTTTCCATTCTGAGGAAACTTGTGAAAACCCTCAACTTGTGGTGGCTGACTGACTTACAATGCAACCACAGAAAAGTAAGTGATAGTGAACCTTGCTGTGTTATTAATACAGCTGATACACATCTTGGTCTCTGCAAATTCAGAGGATGTCATATTTATCTACTATATTTCATAATAAATAGTTGACAATCTAGCAGGGCAGGAATTAGTAATGATATCGTGATGTAACTACACTGCGTGTCAGCTGGTTTATAGTCATATAGCTCCTTCTTTATGTTTGACATAGAGCAGCACTGGCTCTCCAACAACAAAGAATTAAAAATATCTTCCAGGGACCTATCCCAAGTTTCTCAAAAGGGGGCAGTGAAAACAACTATTCTGTAATTATTTATGTCAGAATAATTCAGTTTATCCAATTTTCATTATGCAGAGGTCACAGAAAAGCGTCATTGGAAATCCTGTGAAACCACCTAAACGTCGGTGGTTATCAAAGATATTTAACAAACCTGCCAGGAACTGGTTTGATTTTGTCATTCTCCCTCATCTAAAGCAAGAAGTGAAAAAACATGGTACTTAATCAAAAGTATGGGGGCTGAAGGTGAGGTAGTTTTCCCCCTAGATAATTTTTTTTTTTTTTTTAAAGGAATAAAAGGAGAAAAAAGTGCATTTTTAATGCTCTGAACCACTACCAAACAGCAAAAATAAGAACAAAGAATAAAGTCTCTGTAGCAACATAACAAATATGTAAGAGAGAGCTCATGCACACTACCCGTAAAGCAGGGAATATCACTGCAACAAACATGTAGATAGCCATAAAACAATGAAAGCCTTCTATGTTACCATTCATTCCCTCATGCCCCCGAATTCCCAAAATTTCTAATAGCTCATATTTAATTCCTTACATAATACCAACTTCCTGTCTTTCCCTATGCAGTCATTGACAGTAGTAGTGCCTCTTTGGTTTTCCTTGGTGGGTTGTTTTGCCTAATCCCATTGAAGGGAATTGATAGACAACAGCAACATATAAAAAAATGTCCTTTTTTTTTTTTTTTTTAAAAAAAAAAAAAAAAGGAAAAAAAAAAAAAAAGGAGATTTACAAAATATAGTAAAATTACAGCAGCATTAGAGCCTTTGCATTCCTCAAGGAAAAACATAAATTGGGCACAAAACCCAGGCAGAAGTCACCCATTGGTCTCAGCTCTGGTGCTGAAGAAGGAATCTCAGAGCTGAAGATACATGAACAACATCACTTCCCACAGAAGAGTCCCACTACTGCCAAGACTGCATACGCAGTTCATCCTAGAGCCTCCTCTTCCCTTTTCTTACCTGGCTCGTGCTGTAAAACACCCCCATCGTGGTCTTCTCTGCGTTCAAGCCAGGTGTGAAATGCAGCAGCAGATGGGTGCGGAGGAGTGACCATGAGGCAGCTTCACGCGCTTTAAGCTGCCTGGAGCAGCCAGACAGGTGTGTGGGTGCCTGACTCAGAGCCCGCCTCACCCCAGCCACTTGAGCAATTCCTCAGTTCCTCCTCCTCGCTGCCGGCAGGTGATTGCCTGCAGCTGACACACAGACACCCCAGCTCTGGCAGTGCAGGACAGCCTTGGCAGCTATGGTCAGAGGGGCATCAAGACCCAACAGGGATCTTCCCTTCAGAGTTCTGGGCACTGAACAAATATTTGGTACGCTTGTGAGCATCGCGATCCCTTCTTTAGGAGGCCACAGAGCTTTTGCATCACAGAGGGCTGTCAGACTGCAGCCTCTTGTGTGGAGTCAGCTGGCATCAGGCACGGTCCATCTGCCCAAGAGTAGGAGTCAAGGGCTTCTTTGGCCAAGGACATCCAAATAAATCATTGCGCAGACAAAATGGTTGTAGTTTATTTTTGCCTATAGGGAGATGGGTATTTGCTTAAAGACAGATCTGAAAGAATTTTTCATTCCTATCTCAGCTTCTATGGTGCTCTCAGGCAAGAAGCTCTCATTGAGACAAGCAGCTACTGCAGTGAAAAATATTGCATGAAAACTTGCAAATTAGCTGTTGAGACTGTAAGAGTTTCCATAGTAAAGGCAAAGCTTTAACAGTTCACTCACTTTCTCAAAAGTTTTAATTCTGTGCACCTAAATTAAAGTGCTGAAGCCAATGATCTCAAAAAGAATATATTTGCAAGGGTGTCACTTGAAATTAATGTTAATTATTCACGTTCTTGCATATTTTTTCTGTCCCTGCATTTATAAGACCTCTTTGTGCAGGACACTGTTGGCATCACATCAGGTGGTCCCTGAGTGAAGGAATGCACAAAGTGAATACACAAGACATAACGAGATGGAAGACAAAAACAAACAAACACATTACCATTGATATTATGAAATTTAATTTAAAAATGGAACACAAAATAATTTCACTTCACTTTGCAATGGAATGAGAATTGATTGATAAATCTAACTTCACAGACATGCTATAACTTGAATTTCATAAAAGGTTTGACATTTAAAGGTACCCTGCCTTTAGAACTGGGTGCAACAAACACCATCCAAACATTAAACAGATGAAGGATGGATAACTAATAGATCACAAAAAGCAGTAGTCAAATGAAATATTCCTAAACAGGCTGCAAACAGCTCAGTTTTAAGCCTATTGAAGGTTTTATAAATAAAAATATTTTTTGCACCCTATTTCAAACAGATGATACTGAAATATTGGGAAGATAAAGAACTGTGGAGTGATCTGAGGATAGGAGGAATTCCCTTAAAGAAGAAAAATACAGCTTTTCTATCAGCCAGCAGGACACAATGCAGGGATATCCCAAGGCTGACATGGGAAGGAGCATAGCTATGTCAGTGCAGTAATTAGTCATGGTTAGAAGATGTACTAATTAGTTCTTATGAAAAGTAGGGTTAATGTGGCTCAGGCTGTCTCATGCACCTGTCTTTTTTCTGCCCTGTTGTTGAACAAGTTTTCCCTGTAAAACAGACAGAAACAGCTTCCATCCTGTTCAGTTTCATTTCCACCAAAAAGGCCTAGGAACCAGGACAGTCAAACCAAAGATAACCCTGGGAAAAACCCAGATCCCTTGAGTTGATTCTAGTGTTCTGGAGCTGAACCACAATTAGAGTTGCTTCACACCATGCAGGGCTAATAATGTCAATCTACACATGCAGTACTGCACGCAGTTACACTGCGTCCTTGGAAGTGCTGCAGTAGCATGAACATAATGAAAACTCTCATAGGTCAAAAATATGGCCCAGTCCCTCCCTTTCACCACCCAAATTGGTCCAGATGCACCATCGCCTGTTTTTCCCATAGCACAGAAATATTTTTTCTCCCATTTCCTAGAACTTGGTTCCATATAAATAAATTTGTCACTTCAGAGTATAATCAAGACTCTGCCCTGATCTCAACACTTGTCCTATCCTGGAGAGTTGGTCTTGTATTTATAGCAGTAATAAGACCCTTTTATTATCAAAAGCCAGATAAGCCCAAGCATTACCTGAGCTGCTCTGAACAGTCTCTTTGTGTATCATAGCTGCACAGTGCAGGGCTGCTATTGTGAAAGACTGAATTTGTCATCTAGCCATTGCAGAACTGTGAGAAATAAAGACCCTGGCAACTATCTTCCCCCAGAAAACCTCTAGGATTTTTGACAATGAGGAATCATTCTTACAGGATAACTCTGCAAAAGGCCATTTGCAGGAAAGCATTGAACAGCTGCAAAACTATGTTTGGAAGGTTGCTCAAAAAGTATTCTTTCATTGTCATATTCTGTGCAAGAAGGTAGCAGCCACTTCCCATCCTCTGGAACAGTGGAAGGAAGACTGTTGACAAGAACAGTCAAGACAGGTGAAGATGAATGAGATGGGAAGGCCAACAACAACTCCAAGAGAAAATGAAAGGAGGAAAAATTGGGAAACCTGACTACTACTAAGGCTGATGTATAGGTGGTTCTGTAAATAGCAGCTTAAAGAATACTTTTGACCATATGAAACATAGATGACCTGATTCAGGGTGGGTTTTGATTAATTTGTCTTAATAGATGGTGAAAAATCTGCAGATTTTAACACTGATAGTAACTTGAAAAAAAAGCTTATTTTCCAAGACAAGTGAAGAAAGCCAGCTGAATTAAAAAATTTATGGTAGACAATCACATCAGAGATAACTTTCAGGGTGTCAATAATTAAGATAATCAATAACAAATGCAATGGATTAGCTATCGATGAGAGAAATTCCAGTTCAAGGGATTGCTGTTCTGCTGAACAGAAAAACACATATGAATACTGGTTTGATTCACATTTTTTATGAGCTACAATATTTCACTATCTCAGAAAACATGACATTAAATTGTATGGAATATATCTCCATTGGTAAAGTAACAAGGTAATAAAACTAAATGTAAATCTGCTGCTTTGAAAACTTCTTTTTGATTAAACCACTGTAAATTACAATCTATTCATCTGAACAGTCAATTAAATAGGAGGAATTGAAGTCCAGCAAGTCCTCGGGATGACATACTTTCTACTGCAGATTAAAGTGTCAAGTATAAAACATTTTAATCTCACGAGGTAACAAACAACCCCAGAAATATCACATGGAAGGTTAAAATTAGCAGATGATGGCTAATAGTTTCTCTGCTTCCTTCGTGCCACTGCCATGCGCAAAGCCTGAATGATCAGCTTCTCATTATTCAGGACATTGTAATCAGTCAGCTTCACCAGTTTGTCAAAATTCTCTTCACTGAAACACACTTCCCTTGTTGTAAATGGAGAGAGAATAGTGGAGACATCAACTTTGCCTTCAGACATCTCTTCAGGACTCCTTTCCACACCTGAGGGAAAAACCACAAGATGCACCAATCAGGTTTTATTGCAGCATATGTTTCCTATCATTCGTTTAAGTAACTATAGGTAGGAAATGGAGATTTGGAGGGGAAGAGATGATTTCTCAGAGGAATGTAAAAGTGGTCCAGCAGTATCATCTTTTTGAGTGTTTGTCCAAACCTGCTGTACACTCAAATATCTGGGAATGAAAAGAGCATATTATCAGCAGAAGCATTCGTAGACCACGCATTAGACAACAAAGTCTTGGCTGCTCAAACTAGGAAAGAGGAAGCAAGAGAAAAACAAATCATCTTATACTGGGTGAAATAATATTCACTGGAAGATCAGGAGAAATGGCCCTTCAGAGAGACATCATAGCTCATATAGTTCATATTTAAAAGAGATCTCAGTCCACTCAGTTCTGAAGTGATGAATGAATTATCCCCCAAAACTTCCGAAGGTTGTGCTTCTTTTTGCAGAGAGTGGTGCATAACAAGCATATGTCAATGGAGCAGAGAACCTGCTACCTATGCTGTACGTATTTTGGGAGTTTCACCATCATGCTCTATTTACAAAATCCTGTGGAATGAATGCCGGTTTTCCTCTCACATGTATTAGGAGAGCTTCTGTAGTTCCTACAGTTCAGATGTAATGAGACAGTATTTATTTTTGTCAGCAATGAGACTGCCAATATCAATATTAGAAAGAAGGTCAGAATTGACAGTGAGACATTAGGTATGAAATGGAGAGGACACACCGGGCAATTGACTTTTTTTAAAATTGCTAGCCACAGATGACTCACCAGGAGCCTTGTAATTCTTGAAGGTGTCATTTACTAGGGGAAAAAAGAGCACTGTTGGAGCCTGTAGACTGTCAGAATCTTCAAACAGATAGCATTCCTTCAAGTTTTCCCTGTCTTCCTCGCTTATCTCAATTTTGGGAAATGGAATTCCTTGCCCCGATATGTATTTCGCAATCTGGTCCAGAGGCTGGATAAATGAATAAAATAAGTAAGAAGAATAAAAAGTCAAAAGAGATCTAGAGTTTTGGGGGGCTTAAAAAAAAATAAAAAATAAAAACAACTTCAGCAGCTAACATTAATATTCCAAGGCTTGGATTTTCCTCTGGGAAGATGTTAATTTTCAGAGAGAAATGTAACCACAGTATACATTACAGTTTATCTTATTTCCTTCATTACTTCAGGCAAAACAAGAAAACAGTCACATTATACAAACTCGCAAATACAGCCAAAAGCCAGAGAACTGATTTTACAGTTCCAATTAATCATGTTCTATAAATGGGTTCAGAAGGGAAAGGCAAAAGAAACTGCAAGAACAGAGAAGGAACAAATCACTCCAGGTATTCTGCATCGCCTTGACTTCTTCATTGCTTACAACTTCCCCAGTCTTTCTGTCCTCTGCATGGTTTGTGATTGTTTGATAATGACTTCCAATTAACAATTATAAACATACCTTGTGATCTCATAAAAAAAAAAAACACAATTTGTTTTAATGGCTATATTAACTGTAGGCCTATGTTTATTTTCATATTAATCTCCCTACGTACACAACAGTAATTATATTACTTCTCATTATTAATCAAGTCCAGTTTCATCCAGTGCATTTCCCTAAGACTGATATTAGAGAAGAAAAAAAAAAAAAAAAAAGATGAAGGAAGGGTATCTCAGATGCTATGACTTTTCTTACCAGCGTCTGGGACCCTCCACTGTAATTTAAATGCAGGATGACATCCACCTCCCTTTTTGATCTCAGAAGTGGTGGGTAGCTGGTATTGATGAAAAATCCGGTATCAACCAGGGAAAGCTCATCATCTGCTGTTTCCATCAGTTTATTTGGGAAGGAGTCTATCACTGTGTCTGAAACACAAATATTTCTTGTCAATAAGTGAAAAACAAGATTGACAGCTCCTCGTAGAAAGTTAAAGATGGAAGAATGGAACCCCCATTTTCCCTGCCTTCCTTTGATGACTCACAAGCAGCACTGATTTACAGGAATAAATGACAATACAGTTCTTTCCTTCCTGGACACCTCATGCAGCTTTGGCCTTAAGGTCACTCCTGTCTCCTCAGGTTGAACTTGCATTGTCCACTGGAACACAATCCCCAGACAGCGAAGTTCAAATTTACCCCCAAAACAAAAACAAACAAACAAAAAAACTGAAATGCATTTCAAATCTGGTTCCCATTTCTTCCATCTAAGGAAGGGAGAAGTGGAATTTCAGAAGTCAGTCATGTTTCTTCCTGTCTCCACATCAGAAATCCTAAATTAATTCCCAAGCCTAAACCTGCCCAAAAAGTTACTGAAGAATGTGTTATGTTACTGTACCTTTCCAAGTAGAGAATCCATCACTCTCCAGGTACTTGCTGTGCATCTGGAAGCCTCTGATAAAATTGGGATACTGTGCAATTGTGGGGCGTCCTGTTAAGACATCTCTCAGAGCAGAGGAGAGGGTGGATGAGGGAGTGAGTAGACATGTGTCAATCTCATAAGGATTCATGGACAGAAAGGGTTCTTCCTCTGCAAGAAAGGAAGAATTAGTTGCGAGTTCAGGACACTTTCCCGAAACAATATTTTTAAAAACTGAATAACTAATAAACACAGTTGTCACCATCCCAAACCTGAAGGTAAACCAAATGTAGTTATTAGCCCTGAAACTTACAACTCTGAGCCCAAATCAAACTCAGAATTACACTCTGAATTAAATGACAGCTACCTGCAGGCAGCAAGATCAAGGCAATAAACTCAATCTCACACTCTAGGCTTCCTCAAATGATGCATAACTCTGTTGCAGCGTGAGGTGCAGAAAAGATCCAAGTGCTAAAACACAGGTCAACAGCACTAGCCTTTGAACAGGAAACCTCCAGAAAACATGTGACTGTCACTCGGCTGTAAACATTAGCTAACTTAGGGGGCCAGTCACTCTGGTGGTAAAAATAAATAAATAAATATCTCACCGATATCTTTTACTCTGTCTCTGGTCCACCTACACCAGAAGTCCTCTGAATCAGCAGCCAAATTCCAGACGTACATCACATCTATGGAAAATATACTACTCCACATGCCTGTAATGTGAAAGAGAGAATATGAACTGATTGATGGAGTAGTTTTGGAAGAATTTTAATTGATACATACCTTCAGTCATTCCCCTTGGATACTTCCTTTCTGTCTGGATGGATATCTTCATGGGCACACTTGCTAAATACATCCTCACTAATGCAATCTCACACCTGCTCAACCTGTTTGCTGGTGTCTAAACAGGGCTGTCCTCCACAAACCATGTGCTCACTAGTACCAGCTCTCTTTTGCTGGCCACTTTTCCCTCTCTTCAATAGTTACCTTGCATGTAGCAGATCCGAGTCTCTGGAAGCCTCTTCACTAGCCTTCCCATAAAGAACTCACTTCCAAAATGTTCTGCAGGAATAGACGCTCCGTATTTCAGGAGACTGACTTCGTAAGGAGTGAACTCCAACCACTCTAATGGAGACAACAGCCAAATTGTGAAAAGGCGATAAAGTGTTAACTACTGCTAAACAGAATAGTGATTATGTACAAATTAAAAAGACACTGTCTAGCTCATAACATGCTGTTCACCAGCTAGTGTTGTACCTATATTGCTCACAGTACGCTGAGAGAACACATGATCCTTTCACATCAAGGGAGGGTAGTCCTAGGCTGTGAAGTCTTTTGACACAGCAGTCTCCAGCAGACAAAGCTTGGTCTGAATGAAACTGTAAACATTCGCTGCAGTTAATATTGCCCAAAAGCATGTATTGCTCAGGTATAACATAGTTCCTTTAGGGCAACAGTGACAGAAAGCTTAACATTCATCTGTCATCACGTACTCAGCTGCTCATATTAAACAAATACCGTGAAAATCAATAGCAGAGGAAACAGTTATTGTTGTGCCACTAGACCCGAAAATTCAAAGTTCTCTAACTATTCCAAATAGGACTAGTGTAAACATTGTAAGTTAGTTTAATTAAAATGTTCCTGTGACCAGGATAAATTGTGAGTTTGGCATCTCCTCTGGTATAAATATATTTTTGCTCCTAGCAACATTGAGAAACGATATTTTTGTGATTAGAACTAAAGGACTATTGTGTTATTGAAGCTGATTACATCCAATTAGTCTTAGTTCAGATTACTTAAATTATAAAAGTATTAGAAAACTAGATTATAATCATTACCTCTGAATGCCTGAGCACTATAGTTGGACTTGAGGTTGATGGCCACATAGATGGGCAACGGGTTCTGACCATTATCCACTGCCTGCCGCTGATCGGAGAGTCTGTGTTCGTCTTTCTGGTTTTAATTAAAACTGGTTAATGGAATGAGGTGACAAAACTTGTACTTGAAATTATATAATGTGAACTATGAGCTTTATCCAGACTCTCCTTCCTGATTTCATCTCACTACACTTTTCAGAAGTCTATCTGCCTTGGCATATTCCAAACTTAGCAAGTATCCCGCAAGCAGCAGCCCCTATATAGGTTCTCAGATTTTGTGATACGCAGAGAGGTTGAGTGTAGTTTTAGCAAGGAAAAAAAACAGTTCCCAGAAATAAATGTGGCTAAGTGAAAGTAAGTGAAAGTTAAGGCACTTTAACTGGCTGGATTTCAGGTAACAGATTTTATCAGATTTTTATATCATTCTCAAGCATATTCATATGCAAGAATATATTGTATTGTACATGACAATGTAAAACTTCCTTGTATAAACATAAACCATAAGTAAACTATTAAGTTATGCTATTTTGCTATGCAATCTTTCTTAAACCTTGATAACATTTAAAGAATAGCCTTTCCTACTATTTGAATAAACCCCTTATATGAAGCCTGTAACTAAGGCACTTTGTAAATGCATATGTTCAATTATGTGAGTGAAGTAAATTATTTCTAATTTATAAGCACCTCTTCTAGTCAAGTTTCATAATATAATGTTCAAAGTGATTAGGGTACATTTCCAAATACATTTTTCATAAGGATTTTTCTTTCTTTCTCAAGAAGAGAGAATACTTTTGAAATGCCACAGCTCCTTCAAGGTCAACCTCACTTTAAAATGAAAGTAGTGTTTTAATAATGAAACTCAACATACAGCATTTAATCAAACACTAATTATTTGCATTAGTAGAACTTAATGGTATCCCAGGATTTATTTTTTCCTCCTTTACAGTTACAAATTTCATCAGGCTTCTGGGGGGGGAAAAAAAAAGAAAAAAGAAGAGTGCCAAGAATACCTTATCATGAAGCATGGATTCAATGACAAGCCCCCACAGGTCTATGAAAGATGTGTTATGTCCCTCCTTAGTCCTCTCCATCAGGTCATTATAATAGTACTTCAGACAGTCCAGACTAAAACAGCAGATCTTGTTTTTGGTTACTTGCTTGCGAGCTTCCTTGATGGCCTCTTCCAGATATTTTTGTGACCAATTAGCATCTTCATACAAGTTTGCCATTGTCCTGAATAAACATTAGAAGGAAACAATGAAAGAGAACTAACTGTGTTGTTTGGCTTCAGAGAACGTTTTTGCAAGCTATTTGCCAGTTTCAATTTATATGGGGGTTCACAACTGAAAACTAAACACATTTGTTTGCCCTCGAAATGAGAGGATTTCAAAGCTTCTCCCAAGTTTTCCATGCTTTGATGGTAAGACTTTGCAGGCTCAAGAATAATCTGAGAAATTCAAGGAACTAAAAAACTGCCCAAAGCTATTAAATACACTGACTCCACAAGTCCTCAGAAAATCCTTTTCTTGTAAGGTGGGAAACACTCTAGGGAACAGTCACTACAAGTTTGCTCTAGTCTAATATTTTTTCCCAGGTATCTGCTGCTGACTCCTGTCTGTGAGAGGACTGGGCAGTTCTCAGGTCTGTGGCATGTCCTGGTATGACCAGTCTTATCTGTCTCCTCAAAATTACAGACAGGTACGCTCAGATCTCCACGTGCATACAGAGAAGCTGAAAGAATACTTAGATAAACCTGCCATTAAGTTCTGGTCATGTATAAAGGACTGACAAAATTCACTGAAAAAACTGTCTCTACTTTCAGACAAGTGTAGAGGAGTGGATCTAGCTAGAACCCACATGATTAAACACTCTGAAGTTATTTTAAATGTGACATTGTCTGCTATATACCCACTGGGAGAAGAGAGCACTTCATAACAAGCAACAATAACTGCAGTCTGTCTGAGGTTGGTAGCTCAGAGTCATTTTCTGGATCATCTTCAAAAACATTAATTTCACTAGACCTAAAAATGTCCTTTACCAGAGGAAGAGGCACTCTAAATCCAAAATGGAAGTGAGATTAACCAGCAAATGGCAGGCATAAATTCTTCTTCCCATCTTTCTTCAATTTCCCGTATAAAGAGAAATTCACTGCATTCAGTCTAAAGTATAATTGATAAAATATGAAAAGGTAATACAGCATTTACATTAAATATAAGGCATAGACTATGTCAATGTGGTGACAAAGCAGCTGATACATGTGATGATCACTTATTGGGTGTGTTTTGTTTCTCAGTTCTAGGAAGAAATGGGAAAATTGAAATATTTTACTTTACTAAAAGCATCATAAACTGATGGTGCTGTACAAATAATCAGTAATATCAAGCACAGAGAACAAAGGTATATCTTGTTTGGGTCATTCTTACCATGTGGTACCTGATAAACCACCGATGTAGGAAATACAGTCTAATAGATTGAGTTTCTGGAGACCCAGTAGGCTGCCATACATTGCTGTCAGTGATCTTGTCCCTCCCCCAGTAGTCGTGATGGCCACCACTGGCACCTGTTCAAAACAGCAAGGGAAAATGATAGAAAAAGCCATGCACATAATGGAGACAAGCCTCTTACTGCAGAAATCAGATAATAGGTCATAGGCACTAATAACAAGCAACGGCATTACTTTGTGTAAAAAGTTTTTTTGATGCAAAAGGCTTCCATCATCACCATCTGATTGATTGAAGAGGTAAGGCTCATGTCAGATTGGGGGAGGTTAGTTACTTAATACGTAATTGGAAATCAACCTCATCACCCTGGAATTCTTCTCAAGGTGTATTATTAGAAGCCGGCACAATAAAAAACACCCCAAAAAAAAAAAAAAAAAAAAAAAAAAAAAAAAAAAAAAAAAAAAACAGGATTTACCATGGCAGGGCAGATTAGGGATTCATGATTCTGCCTCTAACAATGATCAGTGTCTCAGAAGAATGCACAGCACCCTGTAATCAGCCAAACCACACAATAGCTGCAGCCTTCCTGACCTCAGGCCAGAAATTACTTTATGTCCTGAGGCCCAATCGTTTACAGGGCTTTTTTTTCATTCCTAAATTCCAAGTGCAATTGAAGAGACTATTCTTCTCTTAATGTTTTCCTAATCTAGTACACCATTTGCTTCCGTTAACTTCTTGAGTTATGTGGATGCTTACATGCTGTATGGGAATTGTTTATTTTTACCTTTCAAGTACTAACTTCTAATTTCATCAAGTGATCAACTGTTCTAAAGACAATGAACTTGAAGAAATTATTTCTTCCATCTCACAAAACTAAAAGAAAAGATGTTCTTCCTACCCTGACTTTAATAAGAACTTAAAATATAGGAAATTGTACAATAATAATGAGGAAAAATCTGATCATCTTCATTAAAATCAGAAAAAATATATATATTTTATGAAAAGGTAAAACCAACTTTTTCAGCACAAATTGAAATTCTAATGATACTTTTGAACTGAAAATATATATATTTTTTATGTTGGTAAACAAGGGAGTTGGGATATTTTCAAAATTGTGAGATTAAATACATACATAGTAGTGCCAGAATAACTAGACTTTTTTCAAAAACAAACTTTGGCCTTAACATCTCAACCATTTTACCAGTCTCAGGAAACTCTCAGACAACTACGTGAAAGTGTTCCCTTTTGTTTTAACTGTCAGCTAACAAAGATTCTTGCAGTTGGTGTGTTCGTACTTTTTTGATTTTCTACAGTCCAACTAGGCTTAAGCAGTTACAAAGCTTATACTGAAATACAGAAGTAGGATCAGGACCTACAGTGTTAAAGCTAAACAACTTCTAATCAACAATTTCATCTGTACAGTTCAACTGTGCTACAAGATTCACTCTCTTTTCCAGCTTGACAGATTTATTTCTATAGTCATTTTCCCAACAATGCATCTTTTTTGCTGCAGAAACAAGCCAAAGTATTTTTAATTGTGGCTTCTGTGCAAAACCTTAGCTTCCTCATCTCAGAATCCTCTTATGAGTGCCATGAATATCACCTTGCCTCTCCTACTGAGCTAGAGCAAGCTATTCCCCAAACAGCACCCCCCAGCTGTTCTGTATCTTCTCACCATAATTTTTCTTCCTGAGACACATGAGCAATACCAGGAATAAACAGGAATGGCTTAAACTGTGTCTGTAAAGGCACATCATGCCTTCTCCACACAAACCAGGATACTGGCTTCTCTTGCAAATCTCTTATTCTATGTAGCTGGACCTGCCCTAGAACAGCAGGATTAATTAAGCTATTTTACTATTTCATGTTTCAGTTTGTGATCCAGGCCCCAACCCCTGGAGAAGAATCACTACTAAGGACCATATGGCTTGCCTCATGCTCTTTCAGATCTTCCTCCAAATTAAGAATCTTTTTCAGAGCAGCAGCAACGTATTTCTTCCTTTTCCTCAGGAAGTCCTGTTCCTCCATGCACAGGCTAAATCCCAAGCGCACATCCAGGTCTCCTGAGCTGGAACAGGCAACAGGACAAATTAATGCACATGTCAGTTATAGCCAATTTCAGGACCTGTAAAGGCAGTACACTCCACAAACAAGCTGTTTCTAAGTCTACATATTGATCAAAAATAGAAGAAAAGGAGCATTTCTATTGGCAGCAAGAAGTAGTGAAGATAAAAGGAGTGTCCAAGACACCTTAGATTTCTTGCAAACGAGGGCACAAAAGGCAAGATGCATAAGCTAGAGAAAGATTGACAAAAGGTGTTTTGTTTTTTTTTTTTTTTTCTTGCATCCAAGCAATTCTGTCACCACGACATCCTGGACAACTCAGCTGATGTCAACATCACCTGTTCTCAGGTTTTAACTGCTCACTAACATTATCTGAAAGTGAAGGTCTTAATGAGGAGTCTGATGAAGCTTGAAAACACAGGACAAGTCCCACAGCATCACCCCACTGCTCAGACTGTCCCATGAGAACCAGGAAGCTTTGCAGCGCTGCCTGTCTTTGCTTATATTGGATAAATAGATGAGTAACCCTAGGCAGTGCACATGACCCTCGTGGTAAGCATACTTTCTGCATGGTGTTCTGCCTTTGTTGGTTTGTGGTGGTCACTTCACCTGTGCTTATCCATACATTCACTCGCAGCTACATTGATTTGTAATGCCTTTCACCTGTGTGCTGAATAGATTCCTAGGTAAGCATTTACAACCTTCATCCTGCAAATACGTAAGAATATCACTTTTTTCTGCATAGGCAGCCACACTGAATTTTCTCCCCTGAGAAATGTGAAGTACAAGCCAAAGGTTTTGCAGAAAAAACGTGCAAAACCAAACAAATATTTTTTTTCTGCCTTTCAAAGAGACAAATATGCTTATTACTGAAAAGGGTGCTCAATATTGCCCAAATCTTGCGTGTTACATCCCCATCTAGTGGCTGCAAATTCTGTTCTGGACATTACTTTCACTAGTATTCCACGAACACAAATGTTTCATTTGTGTCCTCCCATGCTCTGAAAATCAGGGTTGCTTTCCCTCTGTATGTCACACAATAGTGAGGATGCTGTTAATCACATAGAGTCTTCAGCTGGACCATAAAGCCTCATTCTTTTCAATTTTACCCATCACTGTTGCCATTCTGTTCCTATGAGGTACTGCCGGTCAGGTCCAAGTTCACATTTTTCTCAGAAGCAGAAGGGCCAGAAGCCAAGCTGCCCTTCAGTTTGATTGTTTTGGAGTTGGATTTTTTGTGTATGTGTGAGTTTGCAAAGTCAAAGAGGGATAGAGTTTATTTCACTCATTATGCCAATAGACAGATTTGCATAAAGTGGTAACAAAAATAATATGCAAAAAGTGTAATTTTATTCACGTCTAAGAATAATAGTCATAAAATGAGATAACTTACTCTGGAAAAAAAAAAAAAAAAGACTGAAACTCACATTGACTTGCATGATCCTGTAACTACAATGGATTTGCACTTACCTCAGGCACCACCTGAGTACAGGAGAAAGCACTCACATGGTGTTTTCCTCTCTCCACTGACTAGAAAAAAATAACTTGTTTACAGTAATCCTGCACACTAGGACAAGAAGAGGCTATCTTACCATTTTCTTGCTGTCAAGCACACCTCAAAGGACTGATCCTAGAAACCAAGAAAATCAAGTTAATTACCACCAAAATTTAAAATATTTACCACCAAATTTTAAAGTATTTCTTTCCTTCAAGCTCATACAAGACTCATTAGGTAAGAAAGGAGCATCTTAAAAGATAGTTCATATGACTAGGATTCATATTGTTCTGGAACCAAATTCACTCTTATCTAATAAGCTTGCTTGGGATAATGAATTTGCTGAATTTGCATGTTATGCCAACTTGCAGCATGCACACTTAGAAGGAGCACAAGAACCAGAAAAGTTACTTCACTGAATATATACACACACACCACTCTTAACATCAATATTTAGGCAACATCTGAATTAACAATCAATCCAGATTATGAGCCTAATAGCTATTGTAGAATTACCCAATAACCATAAAGAAATTTTGGAATACATGTGCATATGACCATCACTTCTGTTCCTTGAAACCACCTAATTCTAATTTTAGTATGTGGCTTTACAAAGATTTAACTATTATTACAGCGATTACTACCATCTGCTTCCTTTAAAAGCAAATAGGACGGTCTTTTTTAAAATAAATAAATAAATAAATAAAATGAATAAATATCCATACAATTTTACACTGTGATTTTGCTCAGTAACCTTATCTCTAGCAGGATATAATTAAGAACAATTTGAAAATATTTATTTCGAAAGGGTCACAAAACTCACCTCTTCTACCATTATTTCCTTCTGCAATGGGAGTGAATCCAGAGGGAAAGAAAGGACCCCATATTTCTGTGTTTCATTTTTATCTGCCAGCTGAAACAATGTGAAAAACAGTGGGGATGCACGTGAAAGGTTTATCTCCAGTACTTCTTTTAAGAGGGCTAGTTGGCTTCACTGTTTACATTCAGTTCTTCTGCTAATTTCACTATGGTTAATGCTAACATATAGAAGGGAAATATACCTCTTCTGGTAATGTGATATCCAGTTTTGTCTGGTCATTTATGACGCAGTGAAATACGATGTTCTGAAGACTGGGGTCAGAGCCCAGTGAAATCTTCTGGCTTCCTTCATGGGATCCTCTCACTGTAAACATAAGCTCCTGATCTAAACAAAAAGGCAGGGAACAAAGATAATTTTAACTTTAAAAAAAAAAAAAAAAAAAAAAAAAAAAAAAAAACTATTTCAAGCAAACACACATAACTGATAAATAAAATCCGCATTTAACATGTATGCTTTTTGTCTGACCTTTCTTACACCACAATGATTAAGTAGACTATAAGTGGCCAAAAGAGATAAAAATAATATAAAACGCTTGGTAGATCTGTATAAATCATTAATACACATAAATCACACACTTTTGAAGTCCTGTAGCGTGTCATTACACTTTCCATAAATACATAAAACCAAAATTTAGATTTAAAGGTGTGTCAGTTTAAAGAAGCTTTGGATAATTCACACAATTTAAAAAATCATTTACTTGATATCAGTCTGTTCTAGTTCACCTTGTAGATTTTATTGTATGTCATATTTCCTAGGCAGGTGTTTCAGACTCAAAATCATGCAGAAATACTTGACACATGCCTTCTGCCATTACTCCTCCATGACAATTGTGTCACCAAAACTGAAACTGCCTGCCAATGCAAAGGCTGTTTCTTCACAGAAAAGTCTCAGCCTTCACAGAACGATTGTGTGCTGTTCCCTTGTAAGATCACTGTATAAGTTTAAGTGACTAGCCTTTCCTCCTCATGCTACATTTCAGACTGAATCTTCTTACCATACAGCTCAGCCACTGCCACCATTTTCTTCATAAAGGTCAATTTTCCACTCATGAATTAACTAGAAACAACTGATTTCTTGAGTTCTGCCCCATGAGCACCATTACACAAGCTGTTTATTTGAACTGAATGAACTTATAGCAGAACTCCTCAATAGTCTTTATTTATAAGGGCTATATTTTACAGGCTAAGTCCTGTTTTGGTAGTGGTTTGCTGTTTGTGCAGACCCCTTATATGCCATTTTACATGTAAATGTAAGAGCTTAAGGGTTTGTTTTCTTTTTTTTTGTTCATGTCCCGTCCCACTCCCGCCCCCCCCATCCCCCCCGAGAAAATACCCTTTCAGAACCCTGAATGTGCTGAAACTTTGTACATACTCAACCCCAAAGTAAACATATAGGATAAGCCTTCCCTATATTAACTTGATTATATGATAATTTTTAAGGATTCAAGTTAGTTAACAATTTTAATTTTGAACTGACAATAACTAAAGAGAATGCACTCCCCCCCCACCCCCCTCCCCCCCCCAAAAAATAATAATAATAATTCTGGTATATATGGCATTTCTGGTATATATGGCATTAGTTTTGCATCAATTTAAGATCTGCCAGGGAATCAAATACTTGAATAACTTGAATGTAACAGATACAATCATTCTGCAAGACTGAGCATGGCAAAGCTAAGTGTTACGTGACACAGCCAGTGTAACATGCACAACAGATTATTAGTTTTTCAACATCTGTTATGACAACTGAATCACAACACAAAAACAATAGGTTAATGAAGCAATAACCTCACTTGTGGATTGTTGCTTCAGCTTGCCTGTATCCACTCTAACCTCCAAACAGGAAACCTCGCGTGCCTGCAATAAGAGAGGATAAACGATGATTAAGAGATGTGTAAATATCTTTGCAAGTTATTCATACTGTCCTTCACCAAACCCTCTAGCTGATCAATGGGCAACATAATTATCTATTATTATCTGCTCAGATGACGTAAGGATAATACTGACATGGTATTTTTTCCAGGCTGGAAAGTAAAGAGAAACATTCATGAGCTGCTTGAACCTGAAGAGCCAATGAAGTGATAAAGATGAGACCTATTCAAAATAACAGATGTATTGAGATACCAATCTCTTTTTATGAGTGTTTTATCACTTTCTTCATTAACCCTTGTTAGTTCTGGGCATAATGTATAAACAATGGGTACAAAATTACTCATTAGCGCTAACTACAGACCTTTATTCTCAGTGGGACAACCTAGCTGACAGTACTGGCTTTGGGACATAGCTCAGTTTCCAAAGTTAAAAGTATTACGTGATCATAGGGAAGATTGTAAGAAATAAACATTACCACTAGTACTCCATTAGTAATGATGCCATCAGGATAGTCCAGACTGAAAAATAAAATGGAGAATGCAATGTTATGCATGGAACAACTCAGAAAAACATTTGATTCTATCAGTTAATACATAGATCATTTCACTCCACCACCCCACCCCACATCAATTTTGACATTTAATGTTCATTCTCATTCACAAACTCTTAAAAGCCGTTAACAAGAAAAATCCTAGCAGACTGTCCCATCCTTCTCTCACAATAGAATATGAAACTGGGCTTTTACTGCTATTGGTTTTCATCCTTGCTTTAGAAAAACATGTAATGAATACTGATGCAGAACATAAAGATTGAGAACTGGAGACTGAGAACTGTTGCATCTGTCCTGACCCTTTCAAGCATTATACAGTTTGATCCATGTTTTTATACCTGAAAAACCATTTGTCCAGTTTTCCACAGAAACATTAAGGTGGGGAAACATTTTACTCACTTCTATTAAAAGATCTGCAATATGGACATGAAATTTTAACATATCGCTATGTAAGAAGATGTGTTTCCACTTACCCATTTAAGGGCAGAAGTAGGTTCATATACTGCAGAAACCAATTTTTATAAATATTTTTCCCTCAAAGAATAAAACAAAGCACACACCACACAGGCTGTTCCTCATTAAACATATCTTATAGTTTAATATCTTATTAAATTGCCATATCTCATATAACTTATACAAGTTTCCTAAGGGAATACATGAACACATAAAATTATAAGGATTTAGCCCCATCTCTTCAATCTGACGCAGAGAGCATGAGTCATTTATTCAGACTTTACAAACTACACATTATACAGCCTGTAGTCTCACAGTTGCATAGTTAAGATGTGCATTTAATCTCAGCAGAAACTATGCAATAAGCTTCTTTTAAAAATCAGATTAATGACTTTGTTAACAAATTTGATAGATTATTTTTCTTAAACTATTAGATACCAGCACAAACACATGACAAAAAATAGCTAAATGCAGCAAACACCACTCAAGAAATACTTTACAGTGGGAAAAAAAAACAACAGTTAAGCACTGGAAAACATCACTTAAGAATTCTATAGGATCATCTCATACTGAAATTATATTTTAAGAGCTCAAAGAACATCAAGCATAGAATACACGCAGGTGTTTCTACCTGTTTGTAGAAAAATGGATTTAGTTACCACTCAAGATTTCTCTCAGACTCAAACTTCTACTTATTTTGCAGTCAAACAGTTACAACATTACATGTCATATAGTGTCAATATCTGAAAATACTTCATTAAGCAATTTAAGGAAGGCAGAGAAAGATCTTGACAGATATTAAGATCTCAGGCTGCGTATCCTGGTAAAACAAAGTTGGAAAGACAGGAAAAGACGTCCCTTTACGGAGATAGGCATCCAGTAGAGTGTAGTGTTATTTCAGTTACTGATATCAGTAAAGTGTAAAGTTAGACTGATCATTAGGAGGTCCAAAGTTTCTTCCACCCTTCAGACAGGGTGGAAGAACACGTACTGTTGCACAGAACGGCTTGGAAGACTCCTAAGAAGAGCAAGAATAGCGCAGGCTTTAAGCACTGACAGATGAGATGTCCATTGGGGGGGAGGGAATTGTTCAGTTGTGTGGACACAGCTATAAAGCCAAGCTGCTGTCAGCTGTTGGTTACTCCACATTATGCTTTCAGCCTTTAGACCTTGAGTTTCAAGGCTTCTGCTATTCAAAGCACAGGACACTTACTATCTGTTAATTTCCCTAACAGTCTGCTAGCATGCAGCCCTCATTACACATACTAACACTCCTGCTCTCTGCTCCATCACAGCTTGTGATTTGTGACCTTTATAATGCAGGTCTCAGTTCTATTAAGAGAACTGTGAGCACACTGTTGACTGCAGCCGGGGAAGCCAAGAACAGATACCTGGATGCCTCCCCCACTGAACTTCTATTGAACAGGTACCTAAGACTGTGGTGGACTTTGTGACCCAGGGGATCACGTCCCATCCTAGGCATCTGCAACACCTGCTCCAGATCACATCCTCTTTTCCTCCTTCAGTCATACCTGGTTCATAATGAAACAGTCAACATTGTCAGGTAGTTACAGCCACATGGATTCTCAGATTACAGCTCCAATTTAGAGTAGAAAACCATACCATTTTACCTGAGAATCTGGATTTTTGGATACCTACGTACAATATTTTAGTTCTTTCATGGATACAGCTTCCCATTCTTTTAGTGGTTTCCACACACTACTGTCTACTTTTCTGATGACCTGAAAGATGGAGGATGGTACAATTTCAATAAAGAAAATTCTATTAGCCTCAAAGATTCTCGGTGGTTGTATTCCTTGACTCAAAACTTCTGCTTTAAGTGCTCCTTGAGGACTTGTAACTTCCTGCCACAAATGCAAATATGAACAGCACATGGTGGATTGAGACTCAGCTCACTCCATTTTCTCAGCAGTGCCCAAACCAAACTGCTGGCATGAGCTGCTGTTCCCCACACGCAGAGGGGGGAAATTTCTCAAAGCAACACAGTAGAAATACAGAAAAAAAAAAAAAAAAAAAAAAAAAAGTTTTATTTTCTAAAAATCATGTGTTTGCCATATTTCAATAATTAACATTCAAGTTTTATATAACTTTTTGTACATCTATTTACATTTATTTCTGTTAAATGGGCTTTGTTTTAAACACTTTCACATTTGGAAAAAATAGAAGGGAAGATGGGAAGGGTTGTATAAGAGTAGTCCTTCATTCTTCTAAGAATTATTAGAGATGCACCTCCTCAGCTCAGGATTTCTGAAAGATAAAAAGAGGCCAAAAAGAAAATCAGCCGACCCGGAAATACCCTGGGCCCCTCAGACCTCTCCTTTGAAATTCAAAGTACCTTTTAGTTCATCAGAAGTCTCTTTGTGGCGACTTAATACCAGGCCTAAGTCTTCAGTAAAAGTCAGAGGGGAGAGGGATGTTGAGGGAGCGAAGCCACCTAGTCCAGCGGGACCCTGTCCCCGTAGCAATTCGTAAAGGCTCATGTTGTTGCTCGACCCTACCAGTTGAAACACAAAGGAGAAAGCCCACTTTAACATTGATAATCACCACCAAGTAACACAAAAAGCACTAAGATATGCAAATCTGCAACCTGTGTACAACGACCTTACCTTTTCTGTCACTGCTACTCAAGAGCAGCAGCTCTCACGCCAGCTGGGCTCATTCTATGGGCCCATAAAACAGGTGTTTGCAATCCCTTGGCTCGGTTGCTGGTGAAAAGGCACTTGGAGGAAGGAGCATGCCTTCCTCTGTGTCATTAGGATCAAACATCTGGCTCAGTGCCTACCACAAGTAGTGGCAGCAAAGAGGGGTGCGTTTGCAGGTACTGCAGGAAATGGCGCAAGAGTCAGGGAAAACTAGAGAAGGTATTCATGACGCAGTTGTGGAAACCAAGTTACCAAAGCTGAAGTTTTCTTACATTTTAAGCCAAGGATAACTGGAATGAACGCCAGAACCAATTTCAGGAAGATCAGTGATGTATCACGAGGGAATTTTTACAACGGTGTTTGATAAAAGTAACACAAAACACAATTTTTCAGTGAGGTCAATAGGCAAACTAAAATAGGCGAGTGACAAAGCCGTTATTGTAGGTGCAACCCAGGAAACTTTCTTGGCCTGGGGTTACACTTCATATATAATATAATTCATCTGAAGTGCTGAAAAGGAAAAATGGCCTAATATAGTAATTTTTACTACTGGCAACCTGTAGTCTGGAATGAAGATGTGGAGGGAACTACTTCAAATAAATAGTGTCAGACAGTGTTCTGATGGTAATCATTTCCAAGGAAAACTGCCATATTAAAGAAGAAAAAAAAAAAAAAAAGCATACTGTCATTGTCATCACAATATCAGATTTGTAGAAATTGTGCTGCACGGTAAGCTATACTTTCTGTCATCACTACAGTTGGCTGTCCCCCTCTGAAAATTATCTCTAATTTCTGTCAACACTTCTCCAGACCAGCAATGCTTTTGGGATAGCTTAGCTATTTAAAATGTCTGCAAAAATTACGGGAAGAGGCACTTACAGTCTTCTATTTGGTTCTCAGATCACTAAACAGCTGGTGATCTCTTTCTGAAGAGATCTTTTCCTCAGTACTTTCTTCCAAAGCTTTATTGTGTCCCCTCCATTGATTTGGCTCAGCAGCCACCAGTTTCCCCTCAAGTTTAAACAGTTAAACCTTGATTCAGGGAACCCAGCTTCTTCAGTTTCCCTTCAGCAAGAAATTCTCATTTGTTATCTCTGACTGTACTACAGAATCTCAGCAGGAAAACAGTGACACTAACATACTTCAGTCTCTCCACAGGGTATGTTCACATTTGTTCCTTTTCCTGGTGTCAGCTCTCCATATGGGTGTCCTTCTCAATGGGAGAAATAGTCAGCTTTTGTTTCAGAGTTAATATCATTTTTTCCCAGGGCTTGTTTTATCCCTCTCTGGGCCACCAAGGGTCTTAATTTGGCCACTGGGCTCTGTTCTCTTGCCAAAACCTGCTGAGCTTGTTCAATACTGGCGAGGTCAGTTTGGTCCATAGCCTTCTGATGACCCATCTCAGCTATTTCAGAGTTTTTCAGGGCTCTCTAGTTTAACAAAGGTAATGCAGTCCATGTTCTCCAATTTTAGTCCACCAACCCTTTCCTTTATTATTCCTAACATCACATTTTTCTACATTGAGAGGTAAAAAAATCCCTCTTCAGGTCAAAATTTGTACATTAGTCACTGAGGTGACTACATGAATGAATGACCACACTGCATGAATAAAGAAGTGGATCAAAAGTGTTCTTGTTGTAGCAACAGATTCATTATATTGATCCTGTTTTGTTTGTTTGTTTAAAAAAAAAAAAAATCTTCCTTGGGACTGCCAAGAGTCTTTTTTACTTGCACAGTCCCAGACATCATCTTCCAACCAGGAGAATTCTCACTCAGACAAACTGAAGAAATTGGTTTATCTCTGACTTTATCTATAAATCATGTCTCCAGGAAAATGCAACTGGCTGCAAGGTCCAAAATAATTGTTTCTCACACAGCCAGCACTTACATGCCTCAAGAATTCCAGCCTCTGCCCCATATACAAACCCACCCCTGCACAACACCCAAGCCAAAAAATCTGCCCAGACGTCCCTCATCAAAAACACAAGATTAACAAGACTGATTCTGCGTACCGACTTCACAAGCCATCCTCTAACTATAAAGACCTTGGATAGACCTTGTGGGATATCTATTGCACCTCCTTCCCGATTGCCATTATTGATTTCATGACATCAAGTTGTAATAGGCACCATTTGTCTTGCTGGTGCAGGGCCTTCTGACAGTTTGGGTACACAGTAAACAACAACCCACACTGGTGAGTTCCAGGAGCTGCAATAGGAGAATCTAGGATTTTGTATATATATATTTATTTTTTTTTAAATCTCTTATGGCTCTTTCTTGTGAAAAGAGCCATAACACTGAGATACTGCTCTTTCTTCAGCAATTCCTAATTTCTATCAGGAATAAACACACTATTCAAATTCTTCACAAAGATATTATCATGACAAGCCTCCCAAGGTGACCCAAATACCTGGACAAGGTCTCAGCAATACCTCCCACCTCTAAGGTTGTTTTAACAACACTTTCAGCCCAGTAGCATGGATCAAATTGATAACAGAAATCCTTTCAAATAACTGCCCTCAGAGTCATAAAGCATATTATGGAGACATGCATGATCCTGCCTCAGACTCCCTCTTCAGGTGGTGTGACAGGCTCACAAATTTCCCCACAGTATGAATTAGGTGAAGCAAACATGTTCCTTAAACAGTTAAACATCTGAGCTCCACTGACAGCTTTCAAGCCGAACAAGTGAAGCTAGTGCTGCTCCTCCAGTTTTCCTGGTTCCTCAGTCCTCAGCCTCCTACAGTGATCTTGCTCTTTTCTTTATGCAAAATATTTAGTTCCTCTCCTTGCTGGAACTGATAATCAAGTCTACCACATCTCCCTGTGAGTAGTCAGATGAGCTAAATATATCAAGGTACAGGAGAGCTTTTTTTTTTTTTTTTAAAAAAAAAAAAAAACACTCTGTGGATTTGAAAAGCAACTTCCCCTCAAAAGAGGTAATATAAGATATTGAGGCTTGGCATTCCTTCTTCTAAGGGTCAAAGATTCTTGAATAATGTAGATCTCCTTGTCCTTCTTCATGTAGTAATCCAATGAGGAAAAGAAGACTGGAGAAAGTAGGTGCCCAGGAGGTATTAGTCACCCCAGAGGTACTAGCCGAACTGGGCAAAAATGGCTTTTTCAGATATTTAAAATCTTTCAGATATTTAAATTTTAAATATCTTTATATAAATATGAAATATATTCATATAAATATGAAATATAAATATCTTTCATATAAATATCTTTCATATATATCAAAAAAATCTTTCATATAAATATGAAAGATATTTTAAATATCTTTCAGATATTTAAAATCTTAAAATTTGTGTTCTGTAATCCCAATTACACTAGACTTGAATGAAAATATCTAGATACTGCGTTCAGAGAATATAAGTTTGAGAAGCATTGTCACAGATGGACCAGCTTTCCAGACTTTTTACACTGAATATGACAGTTTATATAGAACTTAGGACTTTACTCACGTGTTCTGCAATGTGAACTCCACCTCCAGTTCCTCACGTGCCTGAAAAAGGGGGAAAAGGAAGAAGAAAGGTATATTAGTTTTCTTCATAGCTTCCCTCACACCAGTTGCATATCATTTATAAAATGTATATTTATAATAGCACTTGGGAAAATTCCCTGAACATAAGAATACTTTGCAAAAGAAATTGTGTTATTAAATTATGTAAGATACTGAAAAAGCATTTGCTAAAACTAGTATTTTGACATCTAAAGCTCATATGAGCATGTAGAAATACCATCTGATTATTCTGCTAAAACACCAGTTTTTCAGATTCGGATTCCCACAAAAAGAATCAGCCGTGTTATTATTATGACAGTTCCAACTGGATGAGAATTCAGAACTTATACTAAGAAACAACACACTGTGCCTGATATATTCCAAATGAAGGCAACAGGACAATTACTTCTAACTGCTTAGAATTTGAGCATATAGATTTGTTCTTATGAAAAACAACTAGGATGGAGCATTGCTACAGGGATTTTAATTATTCCTTAGAATAGCAGGAAAATACAATTCAAGTAGATTTTTTTTTAAATAATAAAACACTATGAGGATATGCTTAGGTGGAATGACAGAATTTGCTTTTGTTCTCACTGATTCCATTGCTCACCAGTGGGTTCAGCTGAAACTTCACTCGAACAGTACGTCCTACGGTGAGTTTATCTATGTCAAAGAGAACTGTGCAGAGTTCATCATCCCTGGTGATTGTGTCTTCATCACAAACCTTTAGCTCCAGTACATTCTGTAAAAAGAGTTTAAGAATTTTTATAACCTTCTTTCTACATCATCTTTCAAAATGCTCCCTAAGGCAGGAAAATATCAAGACTAGGGTTTCTTTTTCCTCTCTGGTTTCAGAAGAGGAAATTTAATTGCTTCTTACTGTTTCTGAAAAGTGGATGTTTAAGTAACAAATAGCTGGAACAGAATAATACCACGGAGGATGTAAGTAACTGTAGTTTTGCATTATCTATTTACTATCTGCAGATAACGAATAGTGAAAAACATTTGAAAAACATTTTCATTACCTTGACTCGCCTGTCAATCTTATAGCAGAAAGCTTCATTCCAGACTGGGTTTTTGCTGTTCCTGATGGTTCTGGTCCGAACCTTCTCAGTTGAGGCAGTAGGCAACCACAGTGTCACATAACAATCTGAAAGGGTGACTGCATAACAACAAAAAAATATGAGCAGAGTGACAATGTGTCTAGAAAAAGAATTATTGCAATGTGTACATTTAACACTGGTAAGTTTGAGATAACACAGTAGGGGATTTTTTTCCTAAATTACATAGAGTAAGGAATACATAATACAACGAAGCACTCACTGGAAAACAAACATCCTCACACATTTGTCATGCTCATTCCCATCTTTTCACTTTTAGTTAAACTTATTTTTCTTTTAAAACATTACTTTTTATTTGAAATAGCACCGTACTCCACATGTAGTGCAGGCACATCTATCCATGCTGCATAGAATTCAGTATTTATAATAGTCCAAATGACTGGGGCATAGTTGGCAGAGTTTGCCTAATGTTGCCAAAACACAAGAATAGTTAAGAGCATATGCCCTCTCCCACAGGCACTCACATCAGAGCTAGGACAGCTCCTCTATAGCTCAGGCAACACACCCCAGCCTTTGATCTGGGGTGGAAATAGACTTGTCTTCTATCATGTCCACTCCAAATGCTTGTTTAAACAAAGACAAACTTTATTTATTTATTTAGGCCAAAAAGTGTTCCCCCCATTAAAACAAAAATTTGATTTCCTTGTCACAAACCACAATGTGACATTTTCATATTAATATATCTGAGAATTTTTAGAAGCTTTGTCTTTCTCATGAAGTCTTCTCTCAGCACCACTGTTAAGTTACTGTTTATCCTACTTCCTTCTACTACTCTATCTGCAGACTGGAAAAATCTTGCCATCGCTCCTGTCTCGGAAAGGAAATACCACCAGAGATGTTAGCTCCTTCCATATTCTGACACCCTACACCTGGAGAGAGAATCTCCACAGAGTGATTTACAGAAGTTTGATACAGGTTCCAGTGGCCTTGGTCTCATACCTGTAACACAATTCATATTCTCCAAATTTCACGTTAGCAATGTTTAGCCAGTCATCTGATTCTCACAGGAACCTTGTGAGTCAGAAGAGGTCAAATAATTCAACCCATAGTCAACCCCTGCATCATGCCCCAAACCTGTAGCAGTGTTATTACATCATATTAAGTACAATTTTCTTCATATATTTCCTCTTTATCTTTTCGTAACAGCTACAGAATTAGGTTATTCTAGCAGATGTATTTTTCTCAAGCTGTGCCCTCATCATGCAATTAACCCATACTACTGCAGTCAGAAAAATCTTGGTAACAACCGTGGGAAGGACAGCATTTCCAGGTGGTGCCCTTAGCCAGTTGTAATCAGAACAGCAAAACCAAAAGACCTTCATCAGAGGCACAAGTGTAGGCAGATGAAAATTTAAATAGTTCTTGGTGATTAATACTAGAGCTTCTATTTTCAAAGAGCTTGACACACAGTGATTAATTACTTCACAGTGGTAATGTAAGGATTAAGCAAGTACCTTGAGAAAACTTGAATAACTTGCCCAGGATCCAATAATGCATCAGCATCCTGTCCAAAACAGTCTAATTTCCAGGCCTATATCTAAATCTATTTAAATTGTCTTACACTGCAACAATAGTAGGGATAAATATTTTTAAAGCATTTTTTTTTTATTTTTCACTAGTAAAATAAATAGTGATGGAAGACTCAAAAACCAAGAAGAAAGATTCACTTCAGTAAATTAAGCATAAATACTTGAATAGTGAGAAAATATGAAAAAAAAATGAAATGGGAAACACCAAGGTTTAATTAGAAAATCAGTAAAGCTAAAGCAGAAGAAAAATATTAGCTCAGCTTTGGAACAAAAAGCCTACTGTTATTATTATAAAGAGGTAGAAAAGGGGTATTCTCCTGCACTTGAAAATTCTGAGGCTTTGATGAAAGCTAATTAAAATGTTGCATTCTCAAACGTGTTTTTTGTTGTTGTTTATTTATTTATTTATTTTTGATGTCTCAGAACAGGTAAAGCCCATCTGCCATATCCTTCCCACTATAGACAAAGACAAAACTTACCTTTCCCCACAGTAATCTGAGTTTGCTAAGAAAACAAGTTTTCAGCTGAGAAAATACTCTTGGCCTGAGAGTTTTCAAATCTCTTTACCAAATACACTTTAAACAAACCTGTGGAAAGCCAAACCCAAGTTCTGAATTTGGTGCATTTTAAGGGAATAAGGACACTACATGTATCCATTCTTGGGACCTGAACACAAGGAAATAAGGCATTATATTGTGACAGACAAACTAGTAGCCTTCATGAAGAAAGATGATACTATTCATGGTGGTAAGGAGCAATTGTGAGTAATTTGTTCCTGAGAAGGACAACCTCAATGAACTAAAGCCTAAGCAGGTAACCTGCTGGAGTAGACAAATGCGCACACAATTGTGCATGCAGGGTTGCAGATAGAATTGCAGTGACTGCCTGGTTGGATCACATACTTGGTTGATGCAAATCACCACTTAGGCATTTGAACATCTGTGTTTTTTTGTTGTAGTTGTTAAATAACAAGGCATTGCATACAACTATAAGTCTACAACTAAGTGCATATCTTTGAAAAATTTTAAATATATCTTTAGTCTCTAAGAAACCCAGAACTTTACATCTTGTAAGGCTCTATAACTGTCTAATGAATCAAATCCTGTTTTCAAATTAAATGGCAAAAGTTACAAAAAAAAAAAAAAAAAAAAAAGTTTGATAATCTCTAATTTCTAGATTAACAAGCATCAAGATATAAGTAGTAAATAGAGAATTCAGTAAATTGTAGCAAGATTTTTATAGCTGGAAAATAGAAGGTACCTGATAAATAAGTTCACTAGTATTACACTGTGGAAAGTGCAAGATTAAGTAACAAAGAATAACGCAAGTGAGTGAAACAGATTTGTTCTCTGATAGTAATCATTCATTCAAAAATAATTGTTGCACAACTTCCAACAACATTAATCCTATCAGCAACCACCAAATCCAACTTCTGACAACATTTCCCCCATATTGTTGACCCATCACACCACTTAATCTCTCAAAATATATACATAGTACATGAACTGAAATTTACAGTTGGTTTCCTAAGAAACTATGACATGCTGCATGACATTTTGAATGTGCCAGAAGACAATTTTTAGCTGTGCTCAGCAAGAGTTTGGAGAAAATACTGTGGACTATTCCTCTTTGATTTATTCTTTCCAGTTTATTCTTGTGGTCTTTAGATTTGGGACTTTTTCTACTTTCTTCGTCTTTTTCGTTCATGTCTTTCCAACCTCTTTTACATGAAGTTTCACCATTTAAATTTCACCATGAAAGTGACCCTCAGTGGCATAAGTGCATTTTGATAGGCACCTGAACAAGTCCCAGTGCACTCTGGAAAACAACCCATATCGATGGAAATTAAGTGTGAGCAAACTCATCAGTGAATTGGAATGTTTTAAAAATTCAGAATTGAACCAGTCTCTCCACTGGGTTAAGTGCAATGTCTAGACAGTAAGCACTCCACCTACTGCAAGTCCCATTCTCCCACATAGGATTTCCATTTTAATTTTGCTGATGCCCACTAAAGTATGCTGACACAGAGGAGAGGAATCGTTACAGGACTTCCACAATGGGATATTATCATTCTCCATAGACTTCTCTGCTGAATACATTTTTTTTTTTTTGTCTTGGGGTACTTACTCTATTAACTTTTGTTCTGTGATCACACTATGACATTTTTCTCTTGCAGCCTCTATTCTAGACATCTTTTTCTTGCTTCATTTCACAAACCTCACTTTAACTCCTTTAAAACTTTCACAGTAGCACTCTATTTTTATTTGTTTTCTTTTACATTGTTCAGCCCCCTATTTAAACACATTCTCAGACTGGATTTTATCATCTCTTTTAAAAATAAAAAAAAATCTGCAGAACATGCATATGATTATACTTCTATTGTTTTCATAGACTTTCTTGCTACTGATGCTTTTACATTTGCATCATCAATCCTCTCCTTCCTTCTGAACAGGAATTCTGTTGGAAATACTCAGCTTTCTCACCCAAAAGTAAAAGAACTTCCATAATTTAAAGAACAGCCCTCTGATAATCCTGATGCCACAGGGACAGGAAATAAGTCTCATATAACATGGTACGAAGGCATGAAATCAAATGCATCACCTTGTTCAAGTTAGCCTCTTTGCACGTAGGAGCAGAAAGCAATGCTGCAGTATCACAGTAAAACTAAGTCTTGAAAGCTTACAGTGACATATGTCAGTATTCCCACACAATTTAAGGACCATAATGATTACCAAATACTTTACTTTAAGAAACTGTAAGAAATATTTGACAATTGCAGAAGTACTCACGCAAGTCTGCCTTCCGTACGTTCCTCACTCTTAGTATTTTTACAGTCAGCAAGTTGAAAGGAGATACTGGTCTCTGCACAGCAATTAAAAACAAAAAAACACATTGAGATGAGTATCAAAATCTATAGTCAGAATAACGCATGCTGTAACCCTGAAGTTAGAAGTAGCAGAGTAGTTGGAAAAACTAGATGAATTTTTGGCTCAGAACCTTTTTCAGGTCTGTTAAAACAGCAGCAGATTTCAGACTCATATGAATTGAGAACAGCTGCTGGGTTTAGTTTGATACGGATCAGTTCTTTCTAACACCACTCCTTAACTATCACAGCGAACACCCCTAAAGCGTACTTCTCAGTGTCCTCAGGTCCTACACATGAATGGCCTGCAATATAGTAGACTGCCTGTGAGACAAGAGTAGATGTCAGTAGCTGTGCAGGTAGACCTAAGTGAGCAGTACAAGCTTCCATACACAGTCTAAAAGACCAGAAATGCAGCTGACAGTCAGGAGATACTTCTCAGAAAGGCTCTGATCTTCAGCCCTAATTCCCATCAGAAAGATATAGAACTCTTTCCAAAGATGATCCTGGGAGTTAACTCATAACTCTATTGGTTATCAGTCACCTTAGGCTAAGAAATACTAACTTTATAATACCTCATAACTTTTTGTGTTGTGGTTGACATGCTTGAGGAAAGGGATACCATCCAGAAAGACCTTGACAGGCTTGAGAGGAAGGCCTGTGTGAACCTCATGGTGTTCAACAAGGCCAAGTGCAAAGTCCTGCATCTGAGCCAGGGCAACCCTAATCACAAATACAGAGAATGCATTGAGAGCAGCCCTGAAGAGAAGGACATGGGAGTGTTGGTTGATGAAATATGAGCCAGCAATGTGCACTTGTAGCCCAGAAAGCCAACCACATCCTAGGCCACATTGAAAGAAGCAACAAGGACAATCAGAGGGCTGTAGCATCACTCATCTGAAGACAGGCTGAGGGAGCTGGGTTATTCAGCCTGGAGAAAAGAATGCTCTGCAGAGACCCCATTACAGCCTTCCAGTACCTAACGGGGGACCTACAGGAAAGCTGGGGAGGGACTCTTTGTCAGGGAGTGTAGTGATAGGACAAGGAGTAATGGTTTTAAACTAAAAGACAGCAGATTTACAATTTACATTAGATGTTAGCAAGAAATCCTTTACTCAGAGAGTAGTAAGTTCAGAGGATGGTGAGTACAAAGAGACACTGGCACAGGTTGCCCAGAGAAGCTGTGGATGCCCGGTCCCTGAAAGTGTTTAAGGCCAGGACTGAGGCTTTGAGAAACCTGCTCTAGTGGGAGGTGTCCCTGACCACGGGGAGCAGGGGGGGGGGGGGAACTAGATGATCTTTAAGGTGCCTTTCAGCCCAAACCATTCTGTAATTCTGTGTGCAATATTAATATGTCTTCTTATTCCTCAGGCTATAATTAAACCTTCTCCCCATTTCACTTGGGGCATAACTACTTAACATGTTTCTTTCCCCTTCTGTTTCATTTGTACCATCTTAACTTTTAAAACCAGTGTGTGTGTATATATACATATATATGCGTGTGTATATATATATATATATATATATAAAATCATTTCATTTAACATTTTCTTTAAATTGGTATTTAGCTTTGAGTATACTGGTTCTATATTAGACCAGAAATTTTTGTGCCCCAAACATATGTAATCTCACCATCTATACTAACTGGTAAGAAATTGTTAATTCTCCTCTCATGACTGTATTCATAGGCTATTCATACTATGCCCTAATAAGGTAAATATAAAGTGTCCTGACAAAACCATGATTTTATTATTGTCATTTGAAATGCTGATATTATTCACAAGAGGCAAAAGTAAAAATGATCTTGCTGATGTTAACTAACCATCTCCTTCACACACACTACACACTTTGACAGAGCGTATATCTTTCCAGCTGCAGCACTAGTCTTATCCTGGAGTTTCACAACACTTGGACAAAATTAACCAAATGGAACCATGACATGATATTAGACCTTAACATGATGAAGCAGATCCTTGTCCTCACCAATGAAGCCCTCAACCTGTCTAAAATGCAGTTGAGATGGAAAACTGCCTCCAAGAAACATCTAGCTAACCCCTGGCATAGCCCTCTCCCACTTCCCTGTAGGTCCACAAGGGGCCTGAAGAGGCAGAGCTGAAGGCCAGTGAGCCACTGGTAGAAGGGTCAGAGCAGTCACTGATACAGACATATTCGTTCTACTTGAGACATCAGCCTGCCCAGACCCTACTGCAGGGCACAGTTTCACGGTGCACAGTTTATAAGCACCTGAAGCGTGAGCTGTGGGATATTTTGGCAGACCCAAGGGCTATATGTTGCTTGTCAGGTAGGGTAGATAGTGGTATCTCACTACAGCCCTAAGTAAAGTAGGATTTAAGATTGATGATCCTGTGCTCAGCTTTCCCCATTAGCTGGGCATACCTACTTACATGACTCCCTGCTCAGCTATTACAGTTCCCATTCCAGTGCACCTTACTGTCCAAATACATTCAGTCAGTCCTCAATGCCTCACTCTGGGCTGTAGCAAATTCAAAGTCAGACCTTATAGCTCCTAAATTTAGGTGTCTGAATGCTTTGTTACATTTAGATCTCAGCAATTTCCTCAAAGTCACATAGAAAAAAAATATTGAGGAGCATATCTGAAACTGGATCATCTGTTCTCAGGCAATGACTTCCAAATCATAAATATCCAAGTTGGAAGGGAACCACAAGGATCAGAGTCCAGCTCCTGAATCTTTCCCTTTAAATCTTTCCTTTTAATCTGATGATGACCATATATCATAGTCTGGGTGAATTCTGAGGCCAGAAGCCTCCAAGGTCAGCTATTACACATACCTCAACTTTCAGCTTCTCTATTTATTTAGTCTGAGACCTGACTGTTACCTCATCAACCGGAAACACAAGCCAGGCATTTTAATAATCACTGTTGAAGCTACTTGAATATATGAGATTACAAGAGCAGGACTTGGTCACACTATCCTACGTCAGATAAAAGTTCAATTAAGTCCTGTGGCACGTTTGTGCAACCCTTACGTATCTGGGAAATCAGTGGAGCTGTTCACAACCATGAGTGCTCATCTATATGAATACAAGTAACCTAACTGGGTTCTATAGTGTTATATTTGAGTAAAATTCCTTCTACATTTCTACAGAAGTGTAAAAGACAAAGGTCTTTTACAGATTTTTTTTTTCCTTGGGGAGACTAGAGTGAAATACATAGAACATTCCCAAGTTAAATCAAGTGAAAAGGCAATTATCAAAGTAAAACAGTGTGTCAGATATATTTGGAGCAGAGTACTCTTCACTTAGCTTTCTCTTCAAAAAAAGAAATTGCAATCTCATTACTAACTAAAAACTTGTAAAGACCAACAAAGAAAAGACTCTGCCTTGTCAGAAAGACTGGTTCTGACCGCTTGCCTTGGTTCTGACCTCTGTCAGGTCTGTGGCACCTTTTAGCTTCAAAGAGTTTTGGAGCCTCAAGGGTGGGCAGGATTTCATAGAATCACTTCATTATGTTACCATGTCTACCACCTCAGGCAAGGTCAGAAGCATAAGAAACTCTTTCCTTGTACTGTGTGTTTTGTATTTAGTCCGCCCAATTTAAAATGTCCTATTGCTGGGTCTTGTTAAAAAATTGGTGGAGCTAACTGGGTTTATCCCAGAATAAGAACAAATGGAGCAGCATTGAATCAAGGCCTGGCTTTTTCCAAAAGCTACATAAAAATTCTGTGGCTTCAAACTGTCATTTTCATGTGGTTTTCCTTCTCTTCCTGTTTGTGATTCCACAGACCAAATATCCCACACTAGAACAAATCCAAAACTCAGAAGAGAAACTGAGTTAAACTTTTCCACAGTTCAGCATGGCTTTTTGTCAAGAATGTTAGCCTACATTATTTTGATATGATTAAAAAAAAAAAAAAAAAAAAAAAAAAAAAAAAAAAAACCTTTTCATTTACTCAATTTACTCAATTTGCTTGTTTGTTTTGCTTCTCGATTTAGGGTCACTACCTACATTTTTCCACCAAATGCTTTATATTATCCTTTTAATTTAAATGGCCATTTAAGTTTTAAACCACAGACATTCCATGGGTTGCCCTGAAATTGACTAGTAACAAAAGCTGTTTTCCTTACTGAGCTATGAAGTGACATAAAACAACTCAGATATTCTATGTTTATATATTTGCCATTTCTACTATGTTTACATATTTACCAGCTACTACCTACCATGTGGAAAAAAAAAAAGGGGGGGGGGGAGGGAAGGGGGGAGAGTGTCAGACCCTTACTGATTTCTGTCTCTGAGAGCCCTGAAGAGTCAGGCTCTTTCTGAAAGAGACTTCTAAAAGATGTCAGTTTCCTTCTTGAAAGGCTCAGGGTCCTACTCTATATCGTATTTACTATATTCAGTTTGGTTTAGCCATGATACTAAGCCTAAATACTTTAAAGACAAAAGTGAACTATACAGGTCTCATACCTAGAGACTTATAAACTACATAAAAACACTAGGGAAAAAAAAAAAATCCTGTAAAAACATGTGCTGAGTTTACAGGACTAAAAATAACAATTTCTAGGATACTAGCATAGAGGGACTGGGAGACTATACACAGAAGCCTAAACATCATTTTAGAAGTTATGTCTTGAACAAACTCTGCAGACAAAGTCTTGTTTTGCCATAGCACTTCACTTTGACTGAACATAGAAGGCATCAAGTGGCTCTCAGGCAAAATCGGGCATCAGATACCATGAATAACAGCAAACATTCATGAGATGAAGACCAAAATTATCATTTGGGAGTGCCTCCATAACACCACAAACTTCCATTAGAATCACGTGCAACCAAAGCTCAAAACAAACCTATCTGGTAAACCACCACAACACTGAAGCAGGGCAAGAACATTAAGCCCACGGCAAGTTTCTGAAGACAATCCTACCCTAACACCACTGACTCCATTCAGTGACTCCTAACATCTTATCTGACATATTTTACTCTATGCTAATATGTCTTAGCATGAACATCTGCTAACTGCCCAGGAAGTTTTATTTGCCTGTACAAAGTACTCATCCTCAGTTCAATCTCTAAAAAACACCCTGTTACTCTTCTCTCTCACCTCCCACTACCAGAGATACAAAACTGGACACATTTATTGCAGTTTTACGTGTTCCAAGGCTGTGTTTTCCATCACTGTATCGCACAGTGAATGTTAAGTTCTACAACAGGTCATTACAATGCAAAGAAAAACTACACAAAACACCGGAGCACTAACAGCAATTGAAAGACCCCCTCAAACACAGCCTTCTTATGAAGTAATAACGCACGAGGCAAGTGGCATTTCATCCCAGGAAATCAATATACAGAACAGGGCAGGAATTCAAGAATAACGACATGTGAAGTACAAACCTGCACAGATATAGCACAACAGTATCATAAGCATCTGAAAAGCAAGGCAATATTTCACCTACAGAGCTGAAGTTGCAGCTCAGCCTTTCCATGTTCAGTAAATATGCCAGTACAGTTTTCCCCCGAGCCACTGAATTCCCAACATTTTTTTCTGGTGCTTGACATTCAGCACTGGACAGCATTTAATGAAGGGCCAACTAATAACTACCTACCGTTCTCTCTGCTGTTGCTGAGGTGCCCGTAAAAGTCTAGGAAAAACAACACAAGGCAAAGTTAAGAAAACTACATGTTCAACTTTTGTTTTAGACTGACATTTAAAAACATCTCCCATTCAAAAACATACTTAGGGCTACACATATTAATGACGGTCATTAAGTGCTTTACTGATTACCAAACCCACGTCAACAACTCTATGCCAGCTTGTTGATGTTGACTTGAACCTTTTCTTTTAAGTAAGCACAGTAAGTAACACTGCTAGCCCTAAAATGTATCTTGAAAATATACACACCACAAGGTTCTGTATAAGGCTAGAGTAAAAAAAAAAAAAAAAAACACTCCTTGCAACCATGAGATCCAAGAGCAAACTTGCTTTCCCTAGCTTACCCATACACCTTAAACAGCTTGTTCTCTGCTGTGACAAATTGAACTGGAAAAATCAGACAATTTTACCCACTTCATGATTGATACGGGCTTTTATTCTTACCTCATTTGAACTTAAATTTGATCCCATTGCAGCCCCAGTTGCATGTAAGTCCACTGACAAAAGATACCAAGCTGGACAGGCTGGCAGGAACTCCTCATGCAGATTAGGGGTGGAGGAATAGGGATTTTATGACCAGGTTCTCCCGCCCCACCCCTTAATTACTCGCAGTCATTAGGCAGTCCCCTCCCTGCTTCCTACAGCCTATTAGAGCACTTCTGAGTCAGCAGAACACAGAGAGATTTCTACCCACTGTCATGTTTTGGGGGGACACTGAAACCACTTTCTGCCCAGGGATTGCTTTCTAGGAAATACTACTGCCAATGAAGTTTTGCATTTATACCATTCTAACCCTCAAGTAAAGTGCTTGTTACTAACCAAATCACAGCTAGCATAGTACTGTAGGGTGCTAGGGAGGGGTCTCAAATTTCCAAACCCTGAACTCAAGTACCTGTAGCAGTCCTCCTATAGCAGCATGCAGTTTGGCAAGGTTGATTAACTCATTTCAGTGCCACAGCAAACTCACTGGCAGGACACATGCTTTTCTAAATCTCTTTGGGCTTCTGCGCTGGTCTCTGCGACCTCTCCAAGTGGTCAGTGTCCTTTTTCTAGAAATTTATTGTACCCCTAGGAAGAAAAACAAACAAACAAACAAAAAACCAACAACAACAAAAAAGAATCCCTGTCCAAAGAACCTTGCAGTGAGAGCTTAAATGCAATGAGAGGGAAGGGAGGATCTATAAGCAGCGGGTGGAACAGGGGAGTGGACAGGTCGGGCAGGAGAAGGCTGTACTCTCCTGCATGGGCCTGGAGATCTCAGCAGTTCACACATCCTCAGAGCCTGCTTTAAAGGGTTCTTGTCTGTGCTCACCTTCACAGGAGGTCCAACAGACACCACAGGGGAAATATCTGAGCAAAAAATCTTCCCTGCTGCCTTTTTACTCTGGTGTGAATTGACTCATTGCCTGTAAGAGCAGTGTATTACAATAACCCTAAATTAGCATGTGTGCACAGACTGGCAGAGTTCAGAGTGTGGCAGAGGAGATTCTGGCTCTGCCATGCTCTTTCCTTCCTCTGTGCTTGATGACAGGAGGAGGCAAGTACGCACTCTTGCATCACAGGACCCAAGTAGGGCACAGAGCATGTGGTGAGGAAAAGTTGAGTGTCTTAAACTTATTTTTAAATCAGTCTCATTCATATTGGTAGCTAATTCACTTCATGTGGGTAAATAAATTAACCTCATGAACTACAGTGAATGCCATCCTAATTTACTCGCCTGTGCCATGGAGGCCAGTATCAAAGGAATGCTGCGGAGGAAGAGAGGACACTGTCCAAGGAAAGTTGCTACAGTAAAATCCTCTTTTAACAAATAAGTCTCTTCCTTCTATATTGATGCTCATGTGACAAATGTTCAGAAGGCGTTATCCAAAACACACAGTGCTACTACCTGATAGTTTCCATCTACACCACCTAATAACCTGCCATTCACTCCATATTCTCACATTGCACAGCCTTCTCAACAGAAATGGAATCAGAGTAAAATGGCTCGTAGTCTGAACCTGCAGCACTGGAAAGGCTCTTTGAATGAAAGATTAAAATGTAGTTCCAGGGGGTGTTAGTATCTCTACACCAAACTTCTCTTAACCTCTCCCTTAATCTCCCTTAATTTCTGTCTTTATTACTTTATACCAGTATTAAATGCTTATGAACAAATTAAGGCAGAGCAGTCACAGTCAAGAATCGTCTATTTCTGCTCTTGCAAAACTAGTCTGTCCAGCTTTAGAAAGAAGACTATTTTCCTGCAGAAAATCCAATATTAAAAAAATTAAAGTAGGAATCTACTTCCATTAAATATGTCTGTAAAACCCCCTTTATTAAATGAAAAGGGGATAGGTTATTCAGCTCAACTTCCCCAAGCTGTCCCAGCAGATACTATCCCAGAGAAAGACCTTCAGAGGAAACCTACCCTCTCCTTATGCAAATAGAATCGATTACTTGCTCCATTTCTTAGCCATGAAACAAAGCAGGTCATATATACCACCCCAGCTATTTCACAGCCAATACAAGACTGCCTCAGCATTAACTTTCTCTTACTCACTTCACTTAAGATCCACAAACAGGATACCACCACTTCACAATTCAGTTAATTTTTTCCAGAGTCCCTGCACCATCTCTCCTGAACAGCTTAATATTCTCTTTCTCAAAATAGCATCATTATTCCCATAACAAAAACACGCCCCTAAATAACTCTCCTGCTCATCACCACCACCAAGTCTTGTTGCTGATGTTGCCTTCCCTTAACCACTGTTTTTCCCACACACACAAAAAGGCTTTGGAAGGTAAGAACTTTAAAAGCTCTTTGAAAGCCAATAATTATGATCAAAAGTATTTTCATTCATGCACTAAGTTAATGAAAGAACACTGAATGCTCATAACACCAGTAGCAACATTAAGTTCTTGTCATCAGTAAGAAAGCTTTAACTGCTGATCATTTGTCCTCAGGAAAAGGTAATCACTGGTGTCTGCAAGGCCTATGCAATCTGTGCCCAAACAAATTGTGATTTTGTAGTTTGTTCCAGTGCTGTGTTAGGGAACTAGAAATGTGTCCCTAGGATTATGATTTCAAAAAAGATTTCTACTTCAAAGTTTAAGTATCTTGTTTTTTGTTTGTTTTGCATTTTTCTTTAATTCTTCCGCAATTCAAGGAGACTTTCAAAGACAAACATCAAGGATGCAGTAAATGTGTGAAATTACTCAAAGTCTAATAAGCCATATATTGGAACAGTACAGATTTTTTTGACCGTCACATTTCCAGAGTGAATAATATAAAACCAATAGTGTTTTTCATATGGATGCTACTTGCAGTCTTATTTTTTTTAAGACTAGGGAGATTGTATTACTGACAAAAAAACACAAAGCAGTCTTTGAAGCTCTGAGCAATATTAAACAAAGAAAAAAGGAAGTTAAAATTTTCCTCTGCTCTTCATCTGATCTGTAGTGAACATCTACATGCACACACTTTTGTATTTGTCTTAATTTAGACAAAGTGGAGCAAATAAAAATATCTTGTTGATCTGAGGCAGTCAAAATTAATCAGAATGCCTTATTGCAAGCACCAGCTTCCCCAGCAGATATACAGTTATTTGAATAACCTAAGTGCAATAAGTTGTGGGTAGCAGTAACAGCTGCATCCAGCATCCTATGATTACCTCATATGCTAGTTTGTCACCTTCTGATAATCCAGGACTACAGAAATGTATGACTAATGGGGGATTTCATATTGCTGCAAGAGAGAAGTACAATTGTACCACCTCCGTGATGACAATGGGTGCTGGTCATCATTTAATCACCTTAAATAGTGTTTAAACACCTAAACTGGTGTTTAAATGAAACAAGAAAGGTAGTTAAATATCTTAAAACATGCTAAAGGTATTACAAAATGACAGCTAGATGTCACATTAGAAAACAAATATTCAGAATTCACAAATAATACAAATTCACAAATAAATAAATACAGTGTCAGGTCTACAGATTGGAATCTTCTACAGCTTCAGCCCTTTTTTTTAAAAAAAAAAAAAAAAAAAAAAAAAAAAAAAAAAAAAAAACACATATCTGTATGCTGCAAAACCTACACAGACCTTATTCTGCCAAGCAAACAAGACAGAAAGCAGTCCAAAGTCAAATTCCAATTGTACAATGGAGCTAAGCTAAATAATCCCTGCACATGAGAAGATTTACCATGGATCAACAGTACCACCTCCTTCCCCAGGGCCTCAGATTTCAGTCTCTGAAAAATTCAGCTTTGGGTAGATGCTCTTTGATCTTCTAACTTCAAGCAATTGCACAGTGTAAAAAAATAGCTTTCATATTAGTGCATCAGCATTATATTTTTGTATTTATACACACCTATCCTTCAAAACTCTACAATAGCTTTGAAGCGAGGGCTACAGAAACCATTCCATCAGTGCCTACTGTTTCTTCTTCTGTCAGGTAGGAATTATAAGACCTGTATGGTGCATTGCATACAAATCTGCAGAGATGTTGAATGATAAAAGAGAGATATGGACTTTGTCTGTTAGCTAAATAGAAATCAGATGTCACTATGATTTTCAGCATCATACACTAAAGTCTGAGTTGAAACACCTAGAGTCAGAGTTGTACCTTTACAGAAGCAAGAGGAGAGCTGCACTAAATCTGGGAAAACATGACTTTGGAGAGATGCTGAATGAATACACAATTTTGCAAAGGATATTATCTTTGAGACAAACAAATCAATTCAAAAATATCAGTAACAAAAATTAATTTGTTCAACTGCAACTATTTCATTTTTTCTTTAAAGACCATTTTTAAAAATTTCTAACATATTTATTTTGAACTAAATTTTTTTTAAGTTTTACTTTTTCCAAAGTCAAAGATCTTTCACTACTGATATCTATCTATCATTAACCAAATGACCCTTTTGAAATAAATTGCTAAAGTGTTTCAAATTGTCTAAAGTGACCATAGGCACAACTTAGGAAAAAAAAAAAAAAAAAAAAAAAAAAAAAAAAAAAAGTCTAAAAAATCCATTTATCAGAATTAAAGGCACAAAAATCAGTTACTGAAAAGAGAAATTACATCACCTGAGTCGGGGGTTTATATTTTTACTAAGGCACTATTCTGACGATACATACGAAGGAGGACTTCTGCCTTTAAAACACTATTGAGAAACTTGATTAAAATTGATTCCACATGCCCTTGATATGTGTTGCAGAGATAAAGATCACACTCCTACTACTCACTGACAGGAAATAACTGGGTGGTTTTGCTATACAAAAATCATCAGTAAAGTATTGGCCCAGCCATTCCCAATATATGTAGTCCTGGCTTCAGCTTTTTGCAAAAGAACTTCAAATCCAAGCCCCGTCTCAAAAAGCAGCAGCTCACAACCATCATCTCTACCTCTCCCTATGCTCTGTAGATCTGAATCTCTCTCTCCTCTTTCCAGGACAATGGGAGGTTACCTGGCCTTCCAGCTTCATTCAACACTTCAGAAACCCTTCAAACAAGGTTTTCCCTAACCTTATCAGGCATGTGAGGCATCAGCTAATTAGCCAGTAGCTCCTTCAGCATAAGTGTGGCAAGAAAGCCCAGGACCTTTACAGAGAGATCTACAGCCCATCTGAACCTGAACCAATTCTCAGAATATCATGAAGTCACCTCACGTCATCAGCTAATTAAGGCGTTAATTACATCTACAGTCAGCCTGAGAGATATTTGAGTCCCAACAGAGACTATAAATATTCAGTTAGTTGCTTCCAGGAGAGTGCCATCACATTTAGCAGAGCTTGTGTGACAGGTCACAAATTAGTGTTTTCAAAAAATAAATTGTTGTTCACCTATCTGGATGCAGATCAGAACAATTTTGCCAATGCTGAATCACTTCAAAAATCCAGCTGATACACAATTGGGCCTCAGCTCCTATTAAAAAAATAAATAAATATCCACACTAGTAACTGAACTTGTTCTCTCTTTTGTTATTTTAGATTTACAGCTAGCAAGCTGTTTGAACAAACATCTCTTCCCCTGTACTTTTACGCTGTCTTTCAGCATAACATCACAGACAGGACTCTGAGGTTTTGCTGCAATACCAACTGCAACACAAACCAGTTTTAACAGGACAGAAAAAGAGACTTTTGCTTCCCCACACAAGTCAAATGAGCCCATTGTGGAGAAAACTCATAAACCACTAATGTAAGTCCAATGAATTTGGTAATACCAGGGAACATGTTAACCTCATGTGTGATGTTTGATCTTTGGAGCCTGGTCCCAACACAAACAACAGCATTTGCATAAGTTTCCCTCAAGTCAAAATATCAAGCTGCTAAGATAAGCAATTTGAACAGTCTAATATTTTTAATGGCTTTCTTATCAGGCCCAGATTTCTTAAAATGGACTCCCCCTTTCCGCAGCTCATTCTAAGCCATCCTAATTTTCTGGATCTATTGCCAAATGCTCACACCAACGCATCACCACCACACCTTAGGTGAGTAAAGCTCAAGGCCTAATGCCAAGTGTTCCACCAGCACCAACCAGTCAGTGGAATACGCCAGCACAAATTGCACTGCCTCTCTTACATCTTCCTGGAACTGTGAAAAGGATTATTGAAACAATGTTTAAAATACTTAAAAGATAGATAAAGTTTCTTATATCCCATAACATTATTGTTTAAAATTAAACTTATGAATGCAATTGGTCACAGAAAATTATTGCCATCTTAATGATGAAATAGATGTTGAAATTATCTTAGCCGAGGTCCAGCAAAGATGAAAAACTGGTTTTCTGGTTAAGATTATGGGGCTGAAAAATAAAGATTTATCATCAACTGAGAAATAGAACACAACCGTCTTGGACACAACCATCCTAGAAAATGGAAAAGGAGTCAAAGAGGTTGCTGGCAACAATAGCTTGCTCTTATGAAGGGAGATGTTTGGTTTGATTCATATCGCAAAGCTTGACAGGAGATAACAGCTAATGAATTTGAACTGTTGCATGGGACTTGCTTAGAAGTAATAAAGTTTGATGTTATTTCCTACATAATAATAATAAAAAAGATCTCTAAGACTGGATAAAAGAGATGACTACCTTCTGACCATTGCACAAGTTGCAGACACAAAACACCATTCTCCCAGGGCAGTGCCAGCATACCATACTGCTGGCATATGGATGCACTTTTTTTAATACTCATATCAGAGCAATGAAAGACTGCAAAGGGGTACAGAAAAAATAACTGAAAAAAAAATAGATACAGAACAGAGCATTGGCAAAGCACTGCATTCCCTATTACCGAACAAATACTTTGGTATTTGCAAGTACTGGTAATTTGTACTTGTAAACCTCTTGTTATCAACCCTCATCTGGGCTCTTGAGGAGAATTTCCTTCCACTTTTCATCTTCCACTGCTCTGTTGAAGCGGCAGTTTCTCTTTATCCTTCCTTTTAGCAAATTTGGGTCATTAGCATAACTCGTGCTTGCTTTTGTCCCCTCAGTATTTGATTTTTGGTATCAGAAGCAAGAAGAACATTTTCCCAGATAAAGCCACTAGATGAACTGAGTTTGTAGAATTTAATAAAATTACATACTTCAGTGATTGCATCAGTAAGACTCATTTTTAATAAGATTATGCGTGGTTATCTAGCATTTGAACTGTAGCTATTACACAGTATTTATATTGCTAAGCACAAGAGAAAGTAAGATCTTAGAATGACCAATAAATACATCTTCTTAAACAGACCTTTATCTAAAGTACATATGAAAATCTCGTGAACACTCTCCCGTGCATTTTGGATGTTGTTGGGAATAAAAATGTAGCAGCACTTAGGCCTTGACCATCACATTAATGCAGAAGTCAAGGAAATAGGTATCACAAGTTTTGTTGCCATCATGGACATATGTGAGCTTAGAAAAGAATAATAAATGAAGATATGATTATGTCCAAAGGCTGAACTGTTTTTCCAAACCCAGTAAGTGTAAGAGTCAAAACCTTAACTGTCATCTTCAGCTTCAAAATCCACTTAGCAGGCAATAAATAGTCCAGACAAAAGTTCAGCAAAAAATGGATGCAATCAGATTATTTTTATCATACAGTTGGCAGAAAAAATAAAGCTATTTGTCATATAATCAAAAATTTATACTCAATACAATGACAGCCAGACAGGTAAATTAACTGAAGATTAGACTTCTGCCTGAAAGGTGGCTACTGAGAAAACAGAGGACATCACATGCAGTTCCATTCTTCAGTTATCTGTCCTCCTTTTCCAGATGCAAGCAGATTTTGGTATCTGGTTTACTTCTGCCATAAACAGATGTCTAAGAGCAAAGGAAAGCTTTGCTTGATCTTTGCTTTGGTCTCTGGGTCAAAGACATATCGCCAAGAGCTGCAACTAAATTTGGAATAGACCTCTGTGAGGTTGAAACCTCATCATTATATAGCTGTTTATCCACATGGAGCCCTTAAGCTTGATTAGGGCCTTCCCATTCACTAGAACAGTGGAGAAAGTTTCAAAAACTAATCATGATTTGCCTACAACTTTAACATCAGAACTAGCATTAATCCTGACACAGAGTACTAAATAAAATGAATGGTTTTCTTTTTTTTTCTTTTTTTTCTTTTTTTTTTAAAGCAAACTAGCATGCATGTTCATTTGTTCATTCTGTACGGATTCACATTCCCTGGGTATTTACTAGTCCACTTATAAAATGTCTGTATTTCTCCTTCTAATGAGATTTGTCAAAATATACTTTTAAGACTTTTTAGATGACTGGGGTTGTGAGCAGTTTTTAAATTGCTTCTTTCGTTCCACCGCAGCTTGCAAAGCTTGAAGAATTAAATGTTTATTATTCAGGATGTTGTAGTGGCAAAGGTTCAACAGCTTGTTGAAATTCTCTTCGGTATATGTAAGCAGACCAGTGCCATAGGGTGTAATAGAGTTGGACACATCTACTCTTCCCTGTTCCATCTCCTCAGGACTGCGCTCCACATCTGAAGGAAATACATAGCAAAGTTCAACACAGCAAAGCCACTGTGATGGAAAACTCCTTCCATGCAATGCTTTAAAACACACACTGACAGCCCCAGGAAAATGAATTATCTCAGGAAAATGGTTCAGGATTTAATTGCCATATAGGTACTGCTTCTGCTGTACTAACGAAATCCAGCACTTTATTGATCAGACACAATTGCAGCTGATCCAGAATTGATTGGCAGAACAGCTTCATCATGCAAAACTTTCCTCTCAAAATTACAGTTTTCCATGGGAATATTTCGTTTTTGCATATTTGGAATTTTGTCTTTTTAACTTTTCCATTGGGTACGTGCAGATGACAGATCCTTAACTACCAACTGGTAGAAAATTACTCTAGAATGCCCCTGGATGGGGAATTCTCCCTCTCAGGTTGCTGAGATTTACAGTATTCTAAACAGATGTGAACAGGACAAAAGATGAACTACACAAGGTCTTTCCAATAAGGCAGTACATTAAAATATATGTATATATATATATTTAAGGAAAGTTTCCTGTCCCATATTAAATTGGCAACGAAGTTAGAGTAGACGTATGCAAAAGAATAAGCTAACTGAAACAGAATTTGACAAGTAAAACAAATAAATCACTATTTATTCTATTGTGGAATTAAAGAATTTAATTGGACAGCTTTTCAAAAATGACAGATATCACACCAGCTCATTACTCTGGCAAAACCTTCACTCCATTATGTTTTCCTCACTTTCTGATCTCATTTTTTCCCCATGTAAACTAAGTAATAAGAGAATTCTAATCACATTAACAATGTAAACTGTTTTCATCTCTTTTACAAAAGACTGTTAAGTGGTAGTGGTAACTACTGTTGGTTGACGAGAAACTCAACAGGAGCCAGCAAGGTGCACTTGCAGCCCAGAAAGCCAACCACATCTTGGGTTGCATTAAAACATGCCAGCTGGCTGAGGGAGATGATTCTTCCCCCCTCTGCTCTGCTCTCATGAGACCCCATCTGGAGAACTGCGTTCAGCTCTGGGTCTCCCAGCACAAGAAGGGCATGGGAGTATTAGAATGAGTCCAGAGAGCCACAAGGACAGTCAGAGGGCTGGAGCACCTCTCCTGTGGAGACATGCTGACAGAGTTGGGGTTGTTCAGCCTGGAGAAGAAAAGGCTCTGCAGAGACCTCACTGCAGCCTTCCAATGCCAAAAGGGGGCCTAGAGAAAAGCTGGGGAGGGACACTTCGTCATGAGTGTAGTGATAGGGCAAGGGGGAATGGCTTTAAACTGAAGAAAAGTAGGTTTAGATTAGATGTAAGGAGGAAATTCTTTACTATGAGGGTGGTGTGGATGCCCCATCCCTGGAGGTGTTCAAGGCTGGGCTGGATGGGGCTTTGAGCAACCTGATCTGGTGGGAGGTGTCCCTGCCCATGGCAGGAGGATAGAACTAGGTGAATTTTAAAGTTCCTTCCAGCACAAACCATTCTGTCATCCTGTGGTCAGTGGATATAACTTATTAGCTGCCTCCTGCCTTGAGCTATCAAAAGAAGGTCACAGTCCCAGATAACAGACAGTGAGTTTTGCCTCAAGCTATAGCTTCATGCTTCTAAATTTGAAACCTTCTGTTCGATCCCTGATTCACTGGCTAACATTATATCTATCACAATGGCTCTGTGACTACAGTGACTTAGCCAACCAAGAATCTTTCCAGTCTTGTTTTAGAAAGCAATGAATTCAGTGGATAATTTGGATGGAACAACCTCAAAAAATAAGGAAAAAAAAAAAAAAAATCAATGCTGTTAACTTACTTGGTGCCTTGTATTTTTGGAAAGTATCACACACAAGTGGAAAATAGACCAAGATCGGTGCCTCTAAGCTGTCCTTAAACACATAGCACTCCTTCAGGTGTTCTCTGTCCTCCTGGCTCAGCTCTGTGGAGGGGAAGGGGATCCCTTGCTCCAAACAGTATTCTGAGAATAGGTCCAGTGGCTGGATTGACAAAGAGAAGTGCAACACACAGAGGTTGAAGTAAAGCTAGCAAAGCCTATAACTGAAATTTTTGTCTTATAAATCACAGATTGACCGTTTACAAATAAGGGCAATTACACACTGGAATAAGCATATTCTTGAGTTTAATACAATTCGGTGATATAAATTTGGTTGATTTGCTAACAAAGTACATTTTTAAAGTAAGATTACTGTTCTCTGAAATTTATATGAAATTAAGGACTTTTTTTTTTTTTTTTTTTTTTTTTTTTTGGGATTTAGTGGGTGCAGCTGATTTAGATCAGGAAATTTTGATTACACATGGTGTCTCACAGATCACAGGTTCCTGAGTGTTTGCATTCAGTGCATTTAACAGTCAATGTTGTCATGCCCTCCTACAAATACATTACATTAATTTTCATCATACACCCCATGTTTCTTCAGACAGCAAAACATAAGCCTGACAATCTTATGCAAACACCAAGTGAAAGTAAAAAGAAACTCAAATTTTCATTCAAAAAGTAGCTAAATTGAGTATTAACCAATTACGTTTTAAAAGTTAGTTAACTAAGTATTGAGACACAGTACCACAATGACAAAACTACACAGATACACAGAATAGGTTATCTGTGTGTCTCTTTCTATGTGCCCCAAAAAGCTACTGAAAATAGGCCCGAAAATGATTGTGTCATTTTGGTCATAGTGTTGACTAGCATCAATGATATGGTAATTTAAATTAATCAAAACCTGAACATTTTCTGAAAAATAAATAATGTATTTATATTTCTGATAAATTTAGCTGGAGTCATACAGATAAAGAACCACCATTTCAAAACATCACCAGAGTCTGTGATCCTCCACTGTAATTTAAATGCAAAATGACATCCACTTTCCTCTCAGGCCTCAAAATGGGTGGGCAGCTGGTATTGATGAAGAAAGCTGTATCCACTAGCTTGAGGTAGTCACCCATTTCATTCAGTTGGTTGGGAGAAGAATCAAGCACTGTGTCTTAAGATCAAAAACTTGTATTAACAATTAATTACAGAAAGAGCAATCAATTTATTTCCAAAACAGTGTAACAAAGAAAGCAAAGACAGATTACACTTATATTGGTATTTGACATCATTTCAGAGTCCATAGCTCAGCCTTGAGATCAGCAAAAGTGAGCAGTTTTGAGACTCAGAGTCATCCAAAATAATACATTAGACTGTTCAGTGGAAGTTACAAATGATTTTTTCATGGCTTTTCCTAGAAAGAACAGAGCTGAAACAAGCCTGCTGTGCTTCTCCAAGACAGAAATGAGATCAGAAGTAAATCACCTGTGGCTCAGCAAACTAATTCTACAGAGAGCTTCCCAGTCTGTGTAATTAACTGGTTATAACAGTATTATTCAGAATCTGCGTTTATAGTAAACCTTATCAAATATTTGTCCCAACAGCTATCAGCACTCAAGTCACCTTCAAAGATGCATTTAAAAACAGGTGATCTTACCTTTCCACATGCAAAAGTTTTCATTCTCTAAATACTTGTTATGCAGCTGCAGTCCCTTAATGAAATTATGATAGTTTGAAACCACTGGCCGTCCTGTCATCATTTGTCGAAGAGTATTGGAAAGGCAACCTTTGGGAACGGATAAGGAAGTTGTTTGCTCATGAGGCCTCTTGGGAAGAAATGGGTGTTCCTCTACGGAAAGAACAAGAAGAGGATCTATGTCTGCATTAGCATCTATGGTACTATTAATAATGAAGAATGAGTCTGAAATTATGATTGTTTCACATCACGAGGTTGTCTGAGTACCTTAGCAAATGACAATGAAAAGAACTACTAATTAACTAGCTGAGCTCAGTGAATCAAAATCATCAACAGTGAACAAAGAGAACAGGGTTATTACAGTAACATGCAACTTGGAGAAAATAAATAAACATAAAATTTAAAAAATAAGAATAATTCCATGTCCAGCAGATTGCCAGAGCTTATCAAGCACACAGAAAAAGGTGAGCTCAAGCCTGAGGGGACTGCCTGCTGGAACATGGAGAAATTAGTGTGGAGAGTGTACCCACAAAGCAGAACATACCACTTGTGTCTACTTTAGAGAAGGGGCTAGACAGCCACAGCTATAGCCCTGTCTGATGGGATGTACGCACCATCGTGCAGACTGTTCTGGGCAAAGGTGGGTTTCAGTGTCACAGCATCACCTTGCTGCTCCCTGCCTAGCCTCTCCTTTCCCATAGGACTCGTGGTAATCTTTTCATGACTAACAGAACTCCCCAGGGGTGCTGCACAGTGAGCAGACCAATGTTTTTTCCTCTTTTCCAGCACAACTGTTTCTTTCCCACTTTTTCTTCTCTCCCAAAGACTTGGTGTCCCCTATAAAAAACAGCACAAAGTCTAAACCCTCCAAAATATCAGGCTTCACATTTCAGAGAGGTGGGAAGATGATGCAGATGTAGGCAAAAGATAATCCAAATAACTAACCAATTTCATGCTCAGTGTCTCGGGTCCATCTGTGCCAGAAGTCTTCTGAATGACCGGAGAGGTAGACAGCATCCATAAAACTCTGGGAAAATATGTTACTCCATGTGCCTTGAAAGTTTAAAAAAAGTCATACTCAATATTACTTTTGAATTTTTAGAGCACAGCTGTGGAGACCTACTTGGATACAGTCCCTGCGGTTGTTTAAAAGAGCACTGTCTTACTTATGAAATACTATGATTTCCAGTATGAATACCAAACGTCGTGCCATTCCATATAATGTTTGGATTATGATTAGACCATTTTAAAAACCCGAGTTGCTCATAAGAGTCAGACTGTGATTTTAAATACTTCAAAAGCTCATTTCTGTTTTGCTCTAACGTGTTTTTGTTTGCTCCAACCTAAAAAATCCAGCAAATTCATTGCAATCATCTCAGAAGTTTGCTTCTTCTTTTGACACTTTTGGCTCATTCATTTCAAGTTTAAATTGCATGACATACGTGATCTGGTATTAGTGTTGCTAGCTGCAGACCAGTAGTTACTAAATGTCAATTCTCTGTAGCCAACTATGTGATTGTAAAGTTGATGTTTTCCTGAGATAGTATGTCACCTTCCAAGAAGCAGATCCGGGATTCTGGGATCTTCTTCATCAGGTAGCCCATGAAGAATTCACTACCAAAATCCTCTGAACGAACAAAGGCTCCATATTTCAGGAAACCCACCTCATAAGGTGTGAACTCCACCCACTCTGCAAATAAGGCATCAAGCAGGACTTATTTATGTGAACAAAGGCAGAAGGAACAGCTCATCAGAGAACCAAAAGCTAGAAGAATAAGGCCTGTAGCTTCAGCACTGGTGACTGACTGTTCAAGTAAACATGTTTTGAAACAAACAGGTGTTCCTCAATGTGTTGTGTGTTAAGCTTGTGTGTTCACCAATCTAATTCACCTCCTCCACTAACACATTGAAAACCCAGTCAGGTAAGGGTTCAGGTCCATTTTTGTACAAGGGAGAAAAAAATGGGACTGGTAGTCTATCGATTGCTAAGGATCTCCATAAAATGTGGCATTTTTAGTTCTTTCAAGTCAGTAACAGCACCAGCTACCATTAATTCTTAGCCTGATAGCCACCACCTTGTTGAGGCTCAAAAAAACTCAGCTATACTGACCATAACCCACCCAAATCTTAGCTGGACACATTGGGACTGCAAATTGTGTCTGGAAGCAGATGACTGGGTACAGTTCCAGTTCATTTCAGCCAGAAAATGCCATGGAAATAGTGGTTGGCAACACCACTGTTGGCACAAATCTTTAGATCTCTCTGGCTGCTGGTAGGCTCCTGCTCTCACTCACACTTCCCTTCTCCCTTTCTTGCCTTCTTCTCCCTGCTTTTCACAACTCTCATGGACTACTGCTGCCTTCACAGTAAACCACCAGCTAAAAGGGGCTGTGAGGAGTAGGTGGGGAGCAGAGAGGAAGATCCGTAGTCACTCTCAAGGCTGCCAGCAAAAGGCCTCTGCACCCCTTGCAGGGTAGTAGCACCTTTGCACTGTAATCTCCCCACCATATTATCAGGATGTATGTTTTTCATCCAGGTCAGAACCCACATGTGAAAACAGGAAAAAGAAAGGAATTATTTGAAATATTTATTAGCTTGATCTTGCAGTAGAAGCTTTTGGCATTCACTCAAACTTAAAAAGAAGCTCTTTAGATCTATACAAATGTGTATAATAATCATTACCTTTAAAATCCAGAGTGCTAAAGTTATCCTTGACATTAAGGGACAGGTATATGGGCAGTGGATTCTGTCCCTGATTCACTGCCAGCTGCTGATCAGAGAGTTTGCAGGTGTTTTCCTGTATATGAGGAACAGAAGTCATTGAAAATGATGAGCATGCTGCATGGCTTAATATGGTATCTAAGCATGGACTGTCAATGAAACAACTAAACCTCAGCAGATTTTGCTTTATATATATCAGTCGTCTGACCACATGAACATGATCACATTCTTCTGTCTGGGACACTCTAAAACCTTGCCAAAGTGTTATCACTAATGCTTCTGGGGTTTTGTTTTGGAACAGGGATAGAGGGGAAGTGTGGCAAGAGTATTTCTTTGGTCACTAGCATGTGACTTGATTTAAGGAAAGATAAAGCTATTTAGCTACCTTGCAGGTGCTTCAGAGCAAAGCCAACCAACGGACACCTAAATACCATTCTATTGTTTTTTGGTATGACTATACATTGCTATTTTTGAACTTTGCTACTCCTCCTCTGTATATGTTGCTAGAATGGTCATTTGATCTGAAATTAAAAGAGGAAAATCAGTTTCACAAAAACCCTGCCTTTTTACATGCTCAGACACTTCTCCCAGATGCTAATATTTTAGGCTTACCATATTATTATTTTTCTGCTAAAAAGCCAAAGAAAGTGCCCTCAGGAGTTTTGAGAGCCTTTCATATCAGGGTATAACTGATTCCAGTATTTTAGACATGAAAAGTTAGAAGTCCTCTGGAAAAAGGGATGGATATATAATACCTCATCATGTATCATGGAGTCAATAAAGAGTCCCCATAAATCTGTGAAAGACAGCTTGTGCCCCTCTTGCTTTCTTTCACAAAGCTCCTTTTCATAGTATTTCAGACAATCCAGGGAGAAACAGTGCAGCTTGCTCTTGATCACATGCTTCCGGATATCATCAGCTGGCCCTCTGAGATCTTTCTGTGACCAGTTTGCATCTTCATACAACTTTGCCATGGTCCTTTTCACGGTAAAAAGAATACTGTGGTTCAACACTGAACATGAAGATTCACAGGCTTATATTACACACACATACATCTTGTTTCAGGTTACATGAGGTTCTTACACTCCAGCTTTTGCCTTCAAAAGCTCAAGCAGCTTTTAGACTATACAATGATTTTTATTTATTTATTTATTTTTGCAGGGAAGTATTCAAAATCATCTTAGCTTGTTTCTTCTCAGAATCAAAAGAGTAATAAAAGATCACCCAAGAATTAGTACAAGCTTTCTCTATAATTATCCTTCAACTGTCCAGGTTCATGCTGCAGCTTTTGTCTGAGGCCAGTTCCCTCAGCTGTTCCAGAAGTTGTGTGAAATGTTAAGCAGTTTAGCAGCAAACATTGTCTTGGTCAAACACAAGACCATCCTTCACTGAAGCAAGCTGTTCAACCGAGACTCCTGGCATACATCAGTGTGCCAGTGACCCAGACTTTTCAGTTCCCAGAGTTTGAGGAGATTTCAGTCATCCTTTCTCATCCTGACTGCTCCCCTGTCAGAACTGCCAGTTCTGTCTCATATCTCTCTTTACAGTAGGCTTCCAGGCACAAAATATTTTAAAGCCCTAGACACCTGCTTGCCATGCAAGGCATTCAACTTCGTATGTACCACACTCTGCATTCCTCAGGGTTTTTATTTTATTTTCTCCCTTTCAGAGCTGCATAGAAGTTGAACTAGATAAATACATAACAAAAGTATTTCTGTGACCTGTTACACACAATCTAGGCAACCCAAGAGTAATACAAAGAATGGGAAAACAGTCATTCCCTACTCTCACTTCCTCATTGCTCTCAAGCATGCTTGGGTCAGGTCTGAGTCCTTGCAGAGACTCAAGTCCCCAGAACTCCTGCTTCATGGCTTTTCTTGCACATCTACAGCATCTCCTCTGACTCTTGATTAAGATCTGATTAATCTGCACTAGCAATCAAAAGTCCTCCTACAGGAAGCAAATTCTTACAGTACTAGGAAAATGCCAGCTTTTGGGGCTACGAGGCCCCATTTAGTCCCTTATTGTTAGCCATGAACAACTTCTTTTCATATGAAGGGAAACACTGAGACATCTCTACCACCCCATCTTAATATAAGAATCTTTTCTGCCAGGTAAATCTGGAAAATGAAAAATGGATAAGCATGTAACAGATAAGCTTCGTCATACACATTTTTCATTAAAAAAATATGGGGTGCATTACACCCCATTCTCTGTTCCAGACACTAAGCAATATTCTTCACCAAGTTAATGCTCTGCCAACAGCAACATCAAATACAAGCCCAACTTTCCTTACCATGTTGTGGCAGATAAACCACTGACATACGAGGCACAGTCCAAAACACCCAATTCCTGAAGAGCCAGAAGACTGCCAAACATCGAAGTCATGGACCGCACTCCCCCTGCTGTAGTCACAACTGCCACCACTGGCACCTGCTCAGCATACAAAGGCACAGCCATTCATTAACAAATGGAATAGAGAAGAGATGCATATGCAGAAAAGGTAACAGCAATATCCTGATTTTGTTAGGTTTAGACTCAATTCAGCTTATTCATGGCAGTGTTTAGGTGTATGTCTGAATTTTGTAAATTTTGTTGGTACTTCGCTTATGCTGAAAGCATCATCCTGATCAGTGATGCTTCGGTAAGTCATGAGCTGTAAGGATGGCTATCTAAGCTTACGATTAAGCTTACTAGTTCTGAGTATAGGCCAGAGTATCAACTGTGCTTCTCACTGCAGCCCCTTTTGGATACTGAGCAGACACCATTCATGTGTCCTGCAGGCAGGCTGCACTAACCTACACCTAAAGAACGGTTGAGGATGGCAAAGAATAAAGGAGCTATTACTGACATCTTGGTATCTTTTCACCTTCTGTGCCAAAAAATCTTGGATATAGTCTTAGTGCAAATGAAAATCTGATTTATGAACTTTAGTCTGACTTAAAAAAAAAAAAAAAAAAAAATGTGGAGGAGTTATAATGCATAGGCGTGCAAGTACATACACATCTACTGCATTCAAAGGGGGAACAGACTACTCTAAGTCCCCGGAATACTGTCCCACACACCTCATCCTCCTGCAGATCTTCATCTAGCTCAAGAATGTTTTTCAGAGCAGCAGCAACTATTTTCTTCCTTTTGCAGATGAAATCCTTTTCCTCTGCACATAGATCAAACCCCAAGCGTAAATCTAAATTCTTGCAGCTAGGGCACAAGACCAAAACAAAGTCACATTACCTGTAAGACATTTCTAAAGCTATTTCTCAAGACACCAGGCAAAAAAATCAGCATCAGTAGTAAACCAGTTCAAATAATAAACCAGTTCAAATAAAAGCTATTTCTATGCACATGAAGACCCATATATACAAATGAGTGCAGGATATCACAGGCTCTATATTTCTGCCTTACTATGGAGAATTCATGCAACCATGAGTAAATGAAATGAATCAAGTTCCCTGCTGATGAAGATCAAGAAACATAACTGAATTCCATCTGTTTCACACTAAGCCCCCAAATCTGGATACCTCTTTGTGCTATTTTCCTATATGTTTCCTGAAGAGCAGGGTGGACCTAGCAATTACTGAAACTTAACACACCTAAGGGAAAATTAAACACTAACCTGACCCTAATATGGTGTTAGCCTCATCTCTGCTGATAATTGTATCAGGGATGCTGATAATTGTATCCAGGATTGTAAATACTGGAGATAGACACTGTCTCCTAAATGTCTCCCTTCATATCTGCACATGATTATGAACCTCATGTGCATCAATAATTCAATAACTTTTATTTTCATATGTCTACTGTTTCGGTTGGGGGGGGGATTTTTTTTTATTTTATTTTTATTTTTTAGCATTTTTTCCCCCAAGAGGTTATTTTGTCCTTTTTGTCTTTTTAATATTCAGCAAAACTTCCGATTTATATGTCTGCTTGCAATGTAGTGAACTAATCAGTAGGGGGTAATGTTGCCCTTCAGAAAATCACTGCAAGACACACTATAAATGAATTTACTCACTACCCACTTGTTTCACTGAAGAACAACCTGCAGAGGATTGGTAAATGCATAATGATGTTAGAAACATGTCAGAAATGTGTTACATGTACGTGTATGTATTATAAATGTTAAAAAACAGAGGTATTCTTAAGCATCAACAACATTAGGAAGTATGAACATTAGGAAAAGCATTGTGACTCATGCTATCCTGTGATTACACACCGCCTATTCTATGCTATACTCTTACCAATCAGTTCAAAACCACGGTTTTATTAACACTTCCCCATACCTTAACCTCCATTAATCAATTAGAATTTTTTCCTGTTTTCAAAAGATGAGCTATTTTAAGCTGTACCTTCCCTTAAACTAAAGAACACAATATGAAAGGATAGGAGATGGCTAAAGTAATAATTCAAAAGAAGTAAGATTTACCCATCTTCTTCCTTCACAGACACCTCATAAGATTCACCCTGTGAATCAAGAATGAAAACACCATAAATTTGAAACAGTACTGAAAGTTTGCAAAGGCACGTGTTTACAGTCTTAGCAGTTTTTCAGATATATAGTCTAGTGATAAATCTTTGATCTATTTCTCAGGCCTTCAGCACACCAACATCACTACATCCTGCTTTTAAAATACATTTGAAGCAATGTTACTTCTTCCTTGAATACCAGTTGTACATTCAACTGTATGCAAAACTGAGCATATTCTCAGCTATTACTTTTTTTTTTTTTTGGACCAAAATTAATAATGGACTAGGTATCACACAGATATAGCTTAGCCTTTGCTGAAATAATTCCAAACACTGTCAAAGTTTACTCACTCTCACTATTGTCACTTTCTCTCCTAAGTCCAGAGAATTCAGAGGCATAGTAAGAGGAATATTTACATCCATTTCCTTCCTATTTGAGCCATGCTGAATTAAAATGGGAAAAAAAAGTGTTATAAAAGGAGAAAAACAAAAAACAAAAACAAACAAAAAACTTAGAGGTACAAATCTACCAGGAAAAAAGCTAACTCATCATGCCTCTCTCAAAAGTTGCTTTAGCTGTAATCACTGTCAATAAACAAAAACCTACACCACAGTAAAAACACCCCTTTGGCAACACCATATCCAGTTGGGGTTGACTGTGCTTGACATAATGGAAGGTGGGGATATGACTGTCTTGCTTGCTGCAGCAAGGACCTGTGGAAACATCCTGGGTTTCTTCATGAGATCCTTTCATTGTGAAGGTGAAATCTCTTCCTAAGAACAAAAAGCAGAGGACAGAGAAACATTAACAGCATCTGGCCCTGAAAATCAACAAATGAAAGAAACCCAATTAAAGTTTCAGCCTTATTGCAGTCAACACTAATTTGGCCCATAATGTACATCCTACTCAATCAGCGTGAACAAGGACCAGACTGAATAAGCACCAAAAGGACATGCAATGTTGCAGCTTGTCCCTTGCCATGCAACAGAGAGGTTGTGTCAGACCAGTGGATGCCACTAGTTGTGTTCACAGCCCCTGAGCTTCCATCATAGTCTTCTCAACTCTTGATGATTATGTCTCCCGTCTTTTTTCTTCTGTCCTCATCAGCGATACCTCTGTTCCATCACATTGCAGGAATGTCTCCGAGTTTTTCCTCAGCCACCTCCACAGTTTCCCTTAAGCTACATAATTGTTACATCTACAGATGGCTCTTCCTACTAGATGGGTAATTCAGGAAACACTCAATCCCCAAGCAGCTCAGATACATACAGAGGAGGCTGAAATGAATCAAGTACGCTCCAGATTCAGATGCATCTTCCATAGCACAAAAAGCAATGACAAACCATTTAAATCAATAACCTCACTTGTGTAAGGGCTCTTGATTTTTTTGTCATCCACTTGTACTTCCACACAGGAAATTTCTCGAGACTGGAAGAGATAAGCAATAAAATCACAGGTCACAGAAATAGTTTAGAATTCTCACTGGGGATCTAGGGGTCCTGTGAAGGAGAGAGCAAGCTTGGCCACTGTGTCCTGTGAACATGAGAAGTCACAGAGGTTGATTCTCATTTTGTGTGAATTGTGGAAGCAATTCTGTGGTCAATGGAACTGGAACGGCTGAGGATATATCTTATTACGTTTAAATATCATTAAGTCCCTAACTGTTACTATAAATATTTTTTCATCCCATCCAAAAGAGTTTTAATTCTTGTCTACAGAAGAATGAGCTAGAGGATACACCTACAAACTGCAGAACAACTGAACAGATGGGCCTATGCTTTAAGACCTGTGGGCTGAAGCTGAAACTTCCCAAGATGCTGCACAGGAGGAAGTAGCAGTACAAAGACATCTTATAGTACTTTGGGCATGGTGTGAAAAGAGCCTTCGGATCCAAGATCTACATCCAGTGATAAGCTCTGCAGTGACGCTGAATTCATTTTCTTCCCGTTTCCTTGTTTATGTTTACAGCCATTTCATCAGTGAGCCCCTCAATGACTGAGTGATCCATGCCTCCCCCAACACAGAATGCACTACAAGCATGACCAAGTTCAAAGCCTTACAATCACACCTATGTCTTACCTGAAAAACAATAAAGGCTGTGCCTAAAGGCACAGTATTCCAACAGTATCCTTCAATTCTGCTGTACAATAAGAACTTCAGCATAAAAAAAAATGCTTACCACTAGTACGCCATTAGTAATTATCTTTTCAGATACACCAGGGCTGAAAAGAGAAAAGGAAAAGGCTTTCTTAATTGTGGGTATATGTGGGATAATCTTTCAAATGCAAACAATTTTGTTAATTTTAAATGACTGAGCACAGTTTTTCTAGATGCCAAGTGCCATCAACTGCCAGGTCACAATCCCAGTCCCACAGCTCATTTGGACTTCCCCTGATCAGCATTATCTCTACCAAGGCTGAGTTACAAAATAAACACCACCACCCCCAGCTATAAATGGTAACTGTGACTGTCACCCAAGGAGGGATTTCACCAAATTCAGGATAGAAAGGGAACTATCAGGAAGAGGACAAGTCGGGATGTTTGAGTATAGGTACATGGAGCCACATCCCTAATGCTGCATTATCACTCTAAAATTTCAAGTCTTCTAAGAGCAGACCCTGTAACATTTAGATATTACTCACATGTTATCCAATAGCAATTCCACTTCTAGTTCTTCCAGATTCTGCAAATAAGATGTATTTTACTTTTAAGGGAAATGAATAAATAAGCTTTTTTCTTTTGATAGAGCACTAATGATTTTGTATAAACCTCTTCTGCAAGGTTTTGCTGTTCCCACAACCTTGGTGTCATAGTGTATGTGGATGGAGCCTTCTTTGGACACCCTTTTTCTTCACATCTCTCCGCCTCTCTAATGTTTGCAAACTAGCTATCCCCCCAGGCAAGTATCATGGAACATGCTATTCATTTATTAGTGGGAAAGTATTAGTGGAAGACACGAAATGCAGAGGAAGTGAGGTGAACAATGTAGAAGAAAATAATTATAATAAATGGACCCAGGTGGTGAGCGTACCTGGGTGAAAACAGAAGAATTTGCAGAGTATGGTGAAAAAATTTAAAAACTAAAGTGTGGGAAGATACCAACTTGGAAAATGAAAGCCATTACAGTTAAGGAAAGAAGAGAGGATGGGAAAACTGAAGCTGTGAAGGGAGAAAAGGGAGACAAGTTCATGAAGACCAAATAAAGTTGAAAAAAAAGAGGAAAGTGTTTGAGAGCAGGATACAGTAAGAGAAGAATAATTAACACATTAACATATGGGAGGGTCTGAATAACTGTATTCCTTAATTGCAGCCATTTGCTGGACCAGTCATTCGTGTGTACAGGACACAGCCAACCCAGGAAATACCAGGCAAAAAAAAAAAAAAAAAACATGCATCAGAGATATCTTCTATATCACCCACAGGGAGGAAAACACCAATTAGTGGAAGATACAAATCTTTCTGACAAGCTCCATGTGGTTAAAAAAAAAAAAAAATCATATTCAGAAGAGCTAATATTTACTGCCAAACATCCTTTCAGTCTGGCTGCACAGCATATTTTAACTTTGTGAAGAGACTGTGAAAAACATTCCAAGTCTGATAATATACTGCCAACATAAAACCACCACTACGGTAAAGGCAAAAAGTATTTTTGTAGTTACTACTTCATGTCAATAAGTGAGAAATTTCAGGTGATTTAGAGTTGGAACTGCGGCACATAACCCAGCAGAGGTTGTTCTGCTTACTCATTTCTCAAGTGACAATTTCATAAGAATTAAGTCAATTCCAACAGTTTGTAACAGAAGGCTGAAAGATGGATTTTAGGAAGCAGTCATCTTACACAGATACAAGACAGATTTCATCAAGTGTCAGACTTTGACCAGTCTGTACAATACAAGCTGACAGTCTGTTCCAACCTCATCCAAAATACAGCAGAAAAAGTGTTCAGAACTTGGCTTATATGTCCAACTGTGCCTATCTTATGTTCCCATCCTTTTTATTCTGCTGTATATACACATACATACACACACAAATTGTATTTCTATCAATTCCCATTCACATTTTTGTGGGTGAGAAACCTGGAGCAAAGCAATGGAAAGACTTGTTAGACCACACACTGAACAAGAGGCACAGCAGGAAGCAGTCCTTTTGTTCTGACATATCCCATCCGCTCTCCTCAGCCCTCCTTTTAAGATAGCTTGGTAGATGAAAAATCATTATGGGCAGAGGTGGCAGTACTATTATTATGGTTGCCCAGCATGTTTCATTACAAAAGTAATTTTTAAAAAATTAACCATAAGTGCTCTAAAAATCCATGTTCAGACCACAATCTGTGACGTCTCATGGGCACCAAGGTAGGAGTTACGGTCTGAATAAGGACAGCTTGACCAACACATTCCCGAGACACAGCTCACTGTGCCCTATCTCCCAAGCTTCCATTTTGCTGAGCCAATGAGTTAAGCAAGTTCTGCACACACTTCAGAGCAAACTCACAGCTTGAATCACACATTCAAACAATCTCAGTCACATCAGTCTTATGTAAGGAAGGCCTTAGCATGCTGAATTTGGTATATTGAAATTCTTAGTAAAAACTAGCTTTCTAGAAGAGTATTTAATACACTTCCTCCAAAGCGATGATAATATAATAAAGAACAGGCAAGAGCCTTTTCCAGACAGCTTGGCACAGAGGTTTAGAATGAAACAGTGCATGCACAATTCCTAGGAGCTGTGAACTCAACCCCTTGTCAGAAACATGAAAAAGCTCTCAAGTTTGGTTACGACACAGCCTGCAAGCAGAAAAGGTGTTTTATTTTGCAGAAAGTAATCTGAGTACATATTTTGCCCTCTCAACAGATGGGTGTGATTTCTCTACCTGTCCTTTCAGCTATTTCACCCACCCAAAACTGCATAACAAACTCTTAACCCTCTGTTTAATATAACCAATTTTCTTTGAAATATATGCAGCACAGAAAACTCCCAGGCCACACACTGAACTACAAGAAAATAATAAAACACTGAGGAGGTTCTGACTCATCAAGCCTTATCCATTCTCTGCTGAAAATAGGCTCAGCTGCCTGAAAAGAAACATGTAACCATCTAACAGAATAAATAAACTTTCTGAGAATTTTTCAATAAAATGTTGTCTTTTACCAGAAGGAGGGGAAAAAAATAATATTTTCATTAGAATATATAGACATTTATCAAGCATAATGCCTGAAAGGACAGGGACAGGACAGTTTCTGATTAAGTTAAGGGGAGGTTCTCCCAACAAGTTACTGGCCAAAGAGGCAGCTTCCCAGAAAGGGGAGCAAGTGGGAACTTTGTCCCCATCCCTGCTCTGCCAATCTCCTACAACACTACAACAGCAAGATCTCTAGCTACCAGTTTCCTCATTTTTCCCTGTTGAGGGTCCTTAAAAAAGGCATTCTATAATGGCCATCTTTTCTAATGCAGAACAGTAACATTTTTCAAATGTCAAAAAAAAATCAGAACAGGAAAGCCATTTTGCATCAAATTGTAATCACAACAGAAGGGTGACTGTTTCTGACTTCTCCTAAACCTTAAGCATTTAGCTTTATACTTTAATAAGGTCCTTTTAACATAGTTTTCCTGTGCTAACATTAAACATTGTATTAAATAACTGCAATGTTTAATATGTTAGAAGATTCTGACCAAGATTATTATTTTGTCTGCCCACCTATTTTAATTCATCTTTTCATTTCTCACCTCTGGATTCAATACAAAATTCAGGTGAACTTTTTTTCCAGGTTGGATTTTAGCTACATCAAAGCAAACAGTCAAAAGCTGATCATCTGGTGTCAAAGTATCTTCATCACAGACTGTCAGCTCCAGGATGTTCTGAGAAGAGAGGAAAAGAAGGACATTAATGCCCTACTCAGGGGCTAGAGAACCCAGAGGGAAGGCATGAAATGCTCCTGCAATGGTGCAGAGCCCAGCCGGCTGCAGCAAGGCTTCACTCAGACTGCAAACTCAGGGAGCAACCCTAGAGAGATGAATCATCAGATTTACCAATGAACAAGAGCTCAAAATAAAGGTAGCAAGAGTGATACGCATGATGGTGCTGGAAAGAGTAGAGACTACACAGTGTTCATTGACACCTTTTTGAAGTCAAAATTTCTATCTTTAAAAATGTCAGGATATCAGCTGAAAGTAATAATAGAGGGCAAACTCAGCCCTTAACAAATGGAAGGTAAAGCACATCAGCTTAAACTCTTTTACCAAGATTTAAATTACAGTGATTTTCCTTGTATTTCCTCTGGGCTCAGGTTACTCACAGCAGCCTGAAGAGACACCCCACTATTAAGCCATAAATCACTGACTCCCTATCTAGATCTTGCTACTCACACTCTGTCTGATAATCTATTTCTGCTAATCTTACAAAAATTAACTTTATAAAAAATATATATATAATGCTCTGGGACAGGAAGAAAAAAGCTCTCAATTCCAAATGCTTGTTTGAAGCACTGGAAAGGCATGAATTTGTTACAAATCTGTCATGTGTAAGGTTTGATTTCTTGCAGGCTTCTGAAAATGTACCAGTTTAGTGATGGAATAGTTGGTATTAAAAAATAGTTTTAAAACTGTATTAAGGTATGGTACCTCTTATAATTCTCAAGGGTTTCACTGTGTGTGTGCATATGAAGCAGGTATTACAAGCTCACAGCAACAACATAGAGTGAAAATGCCTTCAGGATAGCTTATAAGAATATATCACTAATCCTTAAAAATTTTATAAGACCTCCTATTCAATTTTTGGGGTCCAGTCCCTGAAAGATGACAAAGGCCAGTCAGGGCAGCAGAGAATCCATACCAAGATTTGTATGCTTACTTACTGGTAGGAAACACATAGCCATTGCTATGTGTTGCAAATCTCACATGTTCTTGTGATGTCCGCTAAAAACATCCTTCCAAGTCCATAGAAACACCTTAAGTTCAATACTTAGATCCTAGTACTGCTCATACCTCAAGATGTCTACAGTAAGCTTTCTACCAGCTCACTTCCAAAAACATTTTACTACTCTCCTCAGAAACCACTCAGGAAAAATCCAGTTTTCTATGACTACAAAGGCTTTTGGAGGCATGGAAAAGGGACAGGTTGGGTTGCACATTAAAGGGAGGAGTGAATACTGTAGGAATAAAAGTCATGAGTTAATTTGGTAATGTGTAACTGAGGATTGTGCTGGGTGAGGCTGTGGGATGTAAGAGACTGGGCAGCAGCCATGACAGACTTCACATTGGGAACAGGGCTAACCAGGATTCACACAGAAGAGAGATGGAAGAATTCTTGCAGAGAGTTGGGGACATGTTGTCTCAAGTCTCTGACGTCAGTATGACCCCATCTGTTATACTCCTGCAGTGTGCAGCTGGTGCCAGAGACACACAGCAGGTAAAGATGCCCCCTTTAGAAAGTCTCAGATCATTAACACAGATGTGGATCTTACCTTCACCTCACTTTGTATCATGAAGTGGAAAGTTTCATTCCAGACAGGGTTTCTGCAGTTGGATACAGTTCTTGTCCGGGCTTCCTGGCATGAAGCTGTGGGCAGCCACAGCTTCACGTAGCAATCGGTTTGGCTCACTGTGTTAACAGAAGAAGAATAAAAAATGCATAATTACTACAGCAGTACTATTTTTTATCATCTTTTACTCAATCAGGTGAAGAAAAATATCCTCTAAGTAGTCCTGAATACTATATTAGACCCAAAGAAAAACATTCTGTGTTTATAGCAATTTAAGTGTGCATAAATACATGTCAATTAAAAAAAAAAAAAAAAAAAAAAAAAAAAAAAAGAAGAAGAAGTCTTTTTTAAATTACTAATATTATTTGGCAAAAAAAAAAAATATTCAGTTTTAACAATACAAAATGTGCTGGCTCTTCTTATTTACTTTTTTTTTTTTTTTTTTAAATACAGTTTTCAAATACTTGCCAAGTTCCAATCCAGTGCATGTACGATTTCGTACCTTGAAACTTTGCTCTTCAAAAACTGAATAATGTTGTTCTGGGGTCTTTTTGGCATGTTTCTAATTATAATAGACAAGATATCCACAACCAAATAGCAATGAAGAGACAAAAACAGTGTTACCAAATACAGCTACTGATCTTTCCTATATCTCCCGAGAGGTCCCCCTTTCCAAAGGAAAATGGGCAACTTGTAGGCAAAAGGGCACTGAAGAGCCTGGGAATGGGAAATATGACGTAGCAGCCAACAAAGGGAAGGATTACTTCTTTCCTGGCATAGAAATAGTTTTTTGTTTTTTGTTTTTTTTTTTTTTTTTTTCTGTTTTCTAAATGATTTTGAGTGTAAATGATGATGAAAACAGATATAACTTCTTCAGTCAAAAAAAAACAGACACTGTTGTAATCCAAGCAGGTGTAAAACAGCATTAAAGTTCACCAGTAGTGACTCCCATGACAACATATACACATGCCATCAGTGCTACTTACACAGGTCTGCTTTGCGGAGATTTCGCATACATATAATTTTTATAGTAAGCCAACACAAGTGAGGTATTTCTGGCTGCAAAACAATGAGAAAAATATAATTTATAGCAAAGAACTCAGACATAATTAATTGAAACTCTCCTATAGCATAGCAAAGACACCTAGAAAATAAGTAATCATAGGCCATTCTCATATATTAATGTAGTGAATATATGTTTTCTTTTTTAAGCATTTGCAAAAAAATTCTGAGCTTAACTTCTCTCTTGTAATTATACACCATATAAAATTAGGTTCCAGCTTTGTTTACTCACCTCATGTTTTTCTTTCTTGTTTGCTTGTTTTATTTGTTTGTTATAGCTTTATTTTTTAAAGGTTCAGGTTTTAAATTTTAATTTTAATGCAGAGTAGTAAGAAATGTCTCAAAATAATTTTCACAAAGAAGACATTACGTAATCATTCTTATATAATCCAGCTACTTCCAAACTATACGGTTTGCTTCTCTGCTTTCAGGCTGACTAAGCACAACAGATTACAACACAGCATTTTCCAGTGTGTTCACCCAGGTACCGATGCCCTCCTTCCTCAGGCAGGGACTCCAGCCCATGTGCCACATAACATTACTGCAGAACAGTACAGATACGTTCCTTTTTATAATGCCCCAGTCAAAATATCACTGTTATCAGCCAATCTGACTGCATAATACGTAACTACAACTAATATAACAAAATACACCACCCTTAAAAACACATAAACAAATAAACAAGGTAGAGAATAGTTCTAGAAATGAACAGCCCAGTATGGGACTTCAGAGCTCTTCCAGTTCCATCTGGAGGAAGAAGGTTGAAATCAGAGACTTGGCTAAGCATTCTTCCATTTCACATGATGGTCCAGCTCCCTATAAAGCAGCTCTAATGTCTCAGTGCATTGTCGTATAACAACATATTGACATCCAATAGCACAGGGTTTTACAGGGCAACAGCTTGAAGGCTGCACAGCCCTATCCATTTTTAGTCTTCTCCCTCCCACTCTCCATCACAGCTACATGCAATGCTATACTTGGTTACAGGAAAAACAAGACAATCCTGAAGAACATCAGAAATAAAACACTGCATACAGAAGCAGTAGCTCCATTAAAATGAAAGGAGTAATTAAATCTTCAAAGCATCATGACTTCTGAGAAATTGCTTCCTTAGGACCTCCTTGTATGCCTCTCAATTTGATATGCCAGTCTCTTAACAGGAACAGATTAACCATCTAAAAAAAATAAGTCAACTTCCTAGATGCTACTTACAGCCCACTAGAAAATTCTCAGCCCAGTAGTTTTGTCTCACAAAGTATGATTTGACCAAAACTAGCAGGTTTGGAAGAAACCCATCAACCTCAACAGAATTTTTGGCAGCCATGTTTCTAAAGTGGATGTGAAGAAAATGGCAGGAGTTGGTGATCAGAACTTCTGAAAGCTCAAATTTTCATCCTAGATACCGAGGATTAATTTTTAATCCTCAGTTTTATTAGTGTACATAACAAGAAGTTTAGAGAAATCTTATTCATGAGACTGCTGAAGGATTAAAAAAAATAAATACACAAACAAAAGCAATTATTATTCTGTAGTACTAGCTTGTAGTGAGTTAATCTAGAGCTAGATCTGCTCTCCCACATCTAGCAAGCAGGTAGTTTCATAATTTTACTTTGAACATAGCAAAGAAGCAGATGTAGGAAAATCCCCACCTCCCCCTCATTTTTTTTTTTCTGTAATTATTTTATAGCTGTCATTTAAACCAGCCATAACTCAGAGAAGGGAATAATTTGTTACATACTCAGAATGCACCCCATTCAAGTACCTTCCAACACCTTTTATTACTTCCTATTCATAAAAGCTAGGGATCAGAATTATTTTCAGCAGCAGACACTGAATAATGCATTTTATCTGTCAATCCATCTCCATAGAGCAAAAGAAAAATTATCTGAAGAAAGCCTTGGGTGTTACGAAGTATGATTAACGTCACCTTGTGGTGTCACAGTAAAGTCAAGGCTAAAATCTAGCTCTCCCAGTTCCTTGCCCAGCATCAAAACCACGAGTTCATCCTCTCCTTCACCTTCCCAACCTCCAAGTCATAGTAAACATTTTCCACTCTAGAGAGCACAGTCACAGAAGAAATAACTATTCTCTTAACTAACTGTTAAAAAAATAACACCTCTCATAATAACAGTCAAGTTCAAGGACAGACAGTAGCTGCTGATGGAAGACTCCATGTATTACAGCTATTGTTAGTACCCTGCAGCCCAAAGGTTGTCCTCTGTACAATACCTCGTCTTCAGCACTGCATGGTCTTCCATGATCCCTCTTCTTGATTCCAATTTTCCTGTGTGGATTTACTCGGATGAATTGATCCTGGGAATAAGGAAAAAAGAGGGGCCAGTGATGAAACCCACCAGTAACAACTCCTGGTTTTCAGTTTCTACTAGGATTCACCAGGCAATAGCACAGGGATTTGTCTTTTCTCCTTTCTCCATCTGACCAGTGATATCTATTTAGTTACTCTAATAAGTCTGCCAACTACAAACTTATTGGACATTTAAGGACCAAAATAAACCAAACACTTGCTTTTCATGAATCTCAACTAAAATAGCCAAACAGAACCTCCCACCCCACTGCTGATTTTCTCTTACCAAAGGTGAATAGGCTGATGAACCCATTAGTAGCTCTACTTCAAAAAATGCAAAGCTATAATGGTCCAGTCTGTATGCCTCAGAGCTGGCAGGTGGTTCCTGGAACACACTATTCTCCAGCCAGCTGAGGCAGGGAAGAAGAGCTGTATAGATTGACTCATAGCTCCACCTCCCACTGATTTCAAAAGTACAAATTATGCACTAGTTCTTTGCCACAAAGATGTACAAATCATGCACTAGTTCTTTGCCACAAAGATTTCTTTCACCACTGCAGTGATTTAGGGGAAAGGAAGACACTGGTCAAACATTTCATCTTTGTATAGTCCCAAAATAAAATAGCTCTTCATTGCTCTAAGGTTTGAATAACCATACACGAAGGGTATGCTGGGCTAGTTGCAACCCTCACAGACAGAGGAGACCAAAGAGAATATTGCATCTACTGTCATCTACTGAGATGTTCTCTAATCCTAAAATCCATATCTGTGATTTGGCAGCATCAAGTGAACCAATCTGAACTTCCAAACAGCAGCATCCCATCTCTACTTTGGCAAGGCATGTTACTGCAAGGGTTTTGCCAAGATCTCTACCAATCACAGCTACAAAATGAATTCTCATTTCTCATGTGTGGTGGCAAATAAATAAAACAGTTTAGAGCCTTTATCCTCTCTTACTTCTGTAACATAAGGGATGTTACTGGGTGAGCAGAACCAGAAGGAACTTTTGTTTTTGAAATCTATTTTTAAGTGAACATAATGCTTTCAATTAAATTATGTTAACAACACTATAAGCTTTAACACAAATAACTACGTGACTTTTTTCATTTTTTTCAAAATATTTAAACATACATGTTTAAATTGTTGTCTGATTTCCTTTTCATACTAGAATAGTTTGACATTACTTTGTTACAGTACTTCATTCATAATAAGAGTACATAGCACTATCACTAAAACATGACAGAAGCCACCTATCACATAAAGCATTTTTTAAATCACTAAACTACTATTATTGAATAATAACAAACTACAATTGAAATAAAAGTTTGTTTGCTTTTGTTTTTTTGACATTCCCAAGTTTCCTAAATCAGACAGAAAAGTACTTTTTGATGCAGCAGAACTTACAGAAATAAAAAAATAAATAAATAAATAAATAAATAAAAATAAAAATCTGACTTGCAACCTTTTCTAATGAAAGTGTCTCACTCTATCCTGTAAAGGAGAGCTGCCTTAGACAAAGACTCAGACAATAATAATGATTAGTCTTCTCTTTCACAGACTCAGGCATTGAACAAAAAATTTATCTCCCTTAGGGTGTGCTATCATTTATGCAAAGAAGTGTGATGAGTTCTCACCCGCAGGTTTTTTTGTTTGGTTCCTGGACAAACACTCATTGATTTAAAGGAAAAGATTCAGGTAGTGCTGTTACAAGAAGTTGAACACAACAGCCAGTACATTGCTTAGCTCAGACTCTGAAGTCATTTTATGGCTCATTTTGATGACAATGGGTTCTCTCCAGTTCTTCGAGATCAAAAGTTACCCATACAATTAATATCTCCTATCCTTTCTGCAATCTCCATATTTATGCCTTGTGTGGACTCGATAAATTAAATTAAGCAATATCAACTAGGCTGGCAACGATGGGCAGATGTAGCCCAGCAATGGTACAAGATTTCTTGAGGAGCAGTGTGTATTATGAACAGTAGTGCAGGTGAGTCAGAAGGCATAGGAGAAAAGACAAGATAGTATTTCACCAATACCATTATAACAACAGAAGTCTTCAGCATTGCATGGCAATATGAGGACTGAAGTCGCACATGTACCTAAACTGGGTCACATACTTACAGCACAAGTGCCTGGGGTGGTAGAGGAGCAGACTATTTGCAGTAGGGTCAGCAGAGGATCAACAGCCTCTAGGGAGGCAACTCCCAGTTGCCACCGAGATCCCAGATGAATTTTGACACAGGCTCAGAATTACCTTCCTCATACAGAAGTCCAAGACTGATAATCAGTAGTATTTCCAAATTTTCACAGAGTTTCTACATCTAGTATGAGGCAAAGGGGAAAAACAAGCTTTGGAAGACTGCTGCCTTCTGACAGGAAGGTGCTGATTAGAAGCTAAAGAGACCTCTTTGTCTGAGATCTGTCCCACCAAAGCACATGCAAAGTGCCACAGGGTACAACTTCATTTCTGAACATACTAATTGTTTTGTTCTTTATAAACTTCGGAGCAAAATCAGCTGGGCAATTACTCTAGAAATCAGACTTCATTTACCTTACACAAATAGAACAGCCCCAAACTGAATCAGTCATAATCTCCTGTTGACCTCAATTATGACAAAATCCCAAGTGACCATGATTGAAATCAACAAGAAATTAAGTCTTTAAACGGATGCTCTGAAAACTGTATGTTTGTACTTGGGAAAGATGAGGAACAAGAGACATCAAACAGCATTTCTTGCTTTGATAAATACAGAAAATATGACAAGAAAAATTTTTGCTGTGTAACAATCTAACAAGTAACTTGTTAGACTTAACATTGTCTGTTGCACTTAAATTGCACAATTGTGTTAATATCCTTTTAGAATTAAGGTTTTGTTCTAACACATGATTCAGTAGTAAAAAAAAAAAAAAAAAAAAAAAAAAAAAAAAAAAAAAAGACATACATTGCTGATTTGGGCCTTATTTGCAAATTTGTTGGTTCATTTTCCTGAGATTATTTCATAAGTACTTCAGTACAATTAGAAATGAGCTGACACAAGTGGCAATGCTAATAGATGCACAAGTTGCCTTGTATTGTTGCTGAGGAGACAGCTCCTGAGGACTGAGTTGCTCAGGAGCACCTTCCTCAAAAAACACTCCTAGAGTCACCACATTCACCCCTCAGGGAATGCTAACTCACAGCACCCAGGATCTTCAGCTCAGACACCCAGCTGAGATCAGAAGATAGCATCTGTTTATCTCTAATGCACAGAAGACAGGGTGGACCCATGCTAGGGGCTCTGAAGTGGAATCTACACAACCAGTCAAGTGTGCAATTGGGCATGTGGACTAACAGCATCAGGGCCATGGGATTTATCACACTAAGACAAGAGAAAAAAAATCCCAAGACATCTTCAGTGCATGTTCTTTTTTGACACTCACTTTTATTACTTGATTACAGCACGTATTGAGTATGAATTTCTAATTGCTGCTAAGTCACCATAACTAGTTAAAGGAAATAAACAGGCTAAAACATTCTCTGGTAGTGCAGAGAAAAGCTGAACTGCTCTTTGGAAATGAGCAACTCTCTTCAGGGACTATGTTCATCATCCTACCACCACTTTGACACAATAGTTGGTTACCTATAGATAGAAGCTTGCTTTCCTCACCCTACCTGCACTCCCTCACCTGTTTTTTGTTGGTGGTGGTGGTGGTGGTTTGTTTTTTGCTTTTAATTTTGGAAAAAAATCTATACACAGGCGGCTGGTAGACATGTAGCAACCAAGAAGCATTAAAAAAACACCTAGCAATGACCTATTCAATTATTTTATTTGAACACTTATTTATGCATGGATTTGACTTAAGACCAGTTGAGATCTTCTGTCATCTGACCCTGCTAGAAAGACTATGAGTCTAGCAGCCATATTCAGGCAGGCCTAACACTTGAACTCCACCATGCATATAAAGCAAGTGTCATAACTTCTCAAGCAGAAAGAATTACGGCTTAAAAGATTTAGGCTGCTATAGATAAATCCCAGAAAAAAAAAAAAAAAAAAAAAAAAAAAACTTACAGCAAAGCCCAGTCTAGGTTCTATGGGTTTGTTGTTCTTGTCAGACTATCAATTTATACAGTAAAGTGACACATTGACATAATTGTAATAAACTGTGGTGCGTTGACCCCAGCCAGCAGGTAAGCACCTACACAGCCACCTAGTCACCCTTCCTCCCCCATCCAGTGGGACAGATGAGAGAAAATGAAGAGCAAACGTAAGCAAATTCAGAGCTTGAAATAAAATAAGCTTAATAAGTGAAGGAAACAGGAAAAGAAACAAATGATGCAAAAGCAATCATTCACTAATTCCTATAAGCAGACTGATGCCCTGTCAGTCTCAGAGCAACAGCTACCTTGGTAGACAACCCCACTGCCTTCTTCCTCTACCTCAGTTTTTATTGCTCACCATGACACTGTATAGTATGGAATACTCCTTTGGCCTTTTTGGGCTATCAGTACAGTCTGTGATCCCTCACAATCTCTTGTATACCCTTAGCCTGGTCATTGGGAATGGGTAGAATGACAGGAAAAAAAAAAAAAAAAAAAAAAAAAAAAAAAAAACATGCAAGCACTGTTCAGCAATAGCCCAAACACTGGTGTATTATCAACGCTGTTTTAGTCACATATTCAACACAGCTTTTCTTTGTAACAGTCTGTATGGTGCTAGCTCCACTACTGCAAGACACAGTATGTGAACACAGACATTTGCTTAAACTGGTAAGACAGGAACTTGACCTGTTTTCAGTAAACAGCTGTTTGCCAATGTTAACATGGTAGTCCCTACAAGTTGTGTCATACTCTATCAACAGAATGAAAAATGAGCAGTAGTTGTTCTCAGCATTAAATAGCATCCAGGCTTTCTTCACTCTAAACCAAAGACAAACCTCAATAATGAAGACCATTCTTTACTTGACACACTTAGTTTGGTTACCCATTTGACTTGAGATGCTCTTGAGCACTGAACACCTAACTTCTCCAGGTGATTACAATTAGAGCAAACCAGATAATGCCACACAAAATGTCTAATGAAAAGACAGCTGTTCTGGAGGAATAATCACCCATAAAATTCAGGCCTAATATCCAACACTAGACTTTTTTATATAATGTATAGCAAAACACAGTTTTCAATTGGATAAGTTTTTATTCACTTCTGGAGTGAAATTATATTTACACAAACACAAACCTTTCTGTTTTAGTGTCAGACTGCAGTAAATACATCAGACAAGAAAGACTCAAGTTTTCTGAGTACTGAATTCAGTTTATTACATCTCTTCCAGGCAAAAGCCATGCAAAAGGTCTACAAAATCTGATCTGTTATTGTGGATATTGCAGTTACTTGTAAGTATTTTGTCTGAACCATCTTTAGAGTAAGTCACATTCACCTAATTATACAGAGAGCAGCAGCTAATGAAAGGTATCATTTCTTCCACCCCCTTCTGCCCATACAGAACTCTGCTCCACTCCTACAAAAGAAGAAAAACTTCCTTATGTTATAGAGTGGCTCATTAGACTAAAGAGCAGATCTGATTTCAAAAGCTCCTATCTTATTCATTTGTTAAGGGATTATCATACTTCAGCCTCATTTCATCCAGAATTTGCCTAATGAAGTCAGTGTGAAAAAGCCCCCATACCAAATAATAATAATAATCAGTTATGCAAACATCCTCTCTTCTATCCCTAAACAATTTAAGCTTTACAGAATTGAAGGAGAACACACACCAAAAATAAATAAATAAATGAATAAATAAATAAATAAATAAATGGTTGCATCACATGCTCTGGACAAGTAGAACTGTCAGACCTCCAAACAAAAAGCAGCATCTCAGGGATGGTGTCGAGAGAGTTCAGGTGCAGTTGCCGCTGCTGTAATCTCCTATGAAAGAGTGCCACCTAAGGGCTGATTGTAGGGAGAGAAAGCACACAACACCAGGAACAGAAACAAAAGGCCTCAGAAATCCCACTGAATTAGTTATATCATCAACCAAGTAGTTTCATGATCATTGATCAGAAAATAATAACAAATAATAATAAATAATAATAATGACAATAAATAATATTTTCCTACTGTTCCACCTTATAGTTAATTGGTTAAAGTATCTTAACAGTGGATTCACCTGTATTTAAGAAGACTGTGAAAGCATACTACAATGTTTTCCTAGGGGGTTGTTGTGAGGAAGGGAGTCACTATTAAAAATCTCAATTCTCTATTCAGCTATCTATTTCCACAGGACTTCTAAGGATTTGTCTTTAATAAATAAGACCAATTCAGTTAGGATCAGTCACAGGTTAAAAAATGTTCCAGGAGAACATGCATGCATACAGAACATGATCACGTAAGACTTGATGCTTTGCAAAAGAATCAGTAAAAAGAATTACCATTTCTTAGATTTTTTTTTTTTTCAGCTTAATCCTATTCATATTTGTAAGTGAAACAGGGTCTGCATAATAAGGCCTCATAATATTAGCACAACACAGCTTGGGGATTTTCCATTGACCTCTGAGTCAAGGTTAATTGTATAAAGCAAGGGGCAAAAATCAGTTACGAAGGTTAAAGACAAATAAGTGTACAGTTATTGACATCATAAAGTACACTAAGTATATATACTTTTGTGCCACTCTGAGCAGAGGAGGATCCATAACTACTTTTGACTTCCTACACTGCTTATGGGTATTTGCAGGTATTTTCAAACATGTAGTTAGTAATTAATTCCTAAGGTGCAGACCCTGAACATATAGGTTGAATTTCCTACTGAAGTAGAGACTTGTCACAGATATGTATTAAAAACCTTATAAAAGAGTAAAATAGCACAGATTATGAATTATCTTTCCAGTATTTGGGTAAACTTTATATACAGATAGATTCAGCAAAGAGAGCGAAACCTAAATTAGCTGCCAATTCACCAATAGCTAATATAGTAAAATACAGCAAGATGTATTCCACAGGAGTTCTAACGCGGAATTGTATCTTATGAGAACCTGAACATCCATATGAGCAGACATACATCCATGTGGTAATACGAATATATTATATAACGATCATTGGAAGTGTTTGCTTACATTACCATTTCCTTCCATTTTCCTCATTCACATTGCAAAACACATGGCTTCTAATAGTTTCCACTAATAACATTAAAATTCTCAAGTGTTCCTGTAGTGTACACCAACACAAAAAAATATGTTCAAGAACAATTGGCAAAAGATGATTAAAGGATACAGGTCGGTCCTGTTTAGCTCTCTGGCACAACTCCTTGCAGTAACATATCAAATGCTCATGTATTTCCAGGCATGACCCAAACCTTTCTGGGACCAGGTGGCATCCTCTGACATAGTACTAAAGATACTCAGTGTTAGTGAAGTAATTACTTCTGAAAGGTAAATGTCATATAGCCAAATATCTTCCATGCCTTCTCTCTGTTTATATTTTAAGCATCCTGTATGATTTATTTCCACAGGTTCTTGGTCTGAAAAGTGGCTGAAAGTCATGAAAGAAGGATGACAATGTGAGGACAGTGACAAGAGCTGTGGAATGAGTCAGTCTCAGGAAAAAGGAGACCCAAGAGAAAAAGAACAAAAAACAATTCCCTTCAAGCAGACTGCTCACAACTGAAATTCTTTGTAACTAAAACAGTTTGTTTTACATAGGGATTTTCTGATATGATATGGTTCTTGGCAACTGACCAGCTCTCAGCTGCATTTTAGCATGCGCAGATTACAGACCTCAAAATTTCCTTTCATTTTTGTCACTGTGAAGATCTCCATCATTCACCTTGTTACCAAGGCCTGCAGAAAGTTGGGTATCTGGTACTTTTCTGCAGCCTCTCGCCATGGCAACTCTTACAAGTTGCTAAGAATTTCATTCATGTTTTTATCTCACATCTTGGAATCTGTGACTTCTTCATTTCCTATTCTGTCATATGAGGTATTGTTCCGTTCATAAACGAGAGCATATCTGCAAAATAGCACTCTCCTTGTCCCCCCTTTTTTTTGTCCTATCATCCATCACCCTTTGATGCACTTCCATGTGCTTTTGCCTCATCACTTACAGCACTAGAAATGTGTTTGCAGTTTTAGTCCATTAAAGTTTTGTCACACTTGACCATGTGACAATTCCTCAGACTCATCCTGATTTTAAAAAATAAATAAATAAATAAATAAAAATAAAAATAAAAATCTGAGTAGAAAAAAATCTGAGTAGAACTTCCCTGTTCTCCTTCAGGATGAGCTGCATCACCAACATCCTGATATCATCTTCCCCTAGTGCTTTTCCTAGTAAATCCACTTATCTCCAACTGCTTTATTACCAACATTAATATCAAGTAAGCTGTTCCTCAACACTGTACCCTATAATTTTCCAAGTTACATATTCCTTTCTGTTTTCCTAATGTAGACCTGATTTCCAACTCCTGAAGGGTACTGTGGATTCGACAGGGCAGGGATTTCTGCATGTAATGCCAGTACATCTGTAGTGTTACTCCAACTGTCAATGGTGGCATAAGTGCTGCTGATAATTTCATAGCATCCTAGAAATGTGGTTGCCTTAACACAAGTAATTACATTTCCCATGGTTTTATTTCAATCTTAACAGCTTATCATGGGGAAACAGAAGCGTTACTGGTACAATCAATACAGTTCAGTTTAACTTCTTGAGCCATAAGAGCTGTCCACAAAATGATGTCATTGTTCTAGTCCCCCGCAAATTACCATGACTGCCACCCCTGGTACCTATTTCTAAAGAAGGAAATGTCTCAGAATGAGCTAATGAACTGCCTCACTGTGTAAAAGAGCTTTCAGAAGGTAGAAGAGTTGGCCATGAAGGGGATCTTAAATATAATGAAGTAAAAAAAATAAATAAGAATTCATGATTAGAGACTGAAAGCGTGCATTCTATCAGGGTAAAAAATTACTGGAGGAAAAATTATCTCAAATTTTCAGTGAGTAATATATATCTAGAAAACCTGTCTTTGAGGCAGACTGAAAAGCTAATCAGGGATCTTACTTTAATCTGGCAACAGTTCAACCAGAATACTTTTTTGTTGTTGTTGTTTTTGTTTGGTTTTTTGTTTTTATTGCTATTTCTTCCTGACATGTTGCTTTAATGCTACTACTGCCACATTTTAAATGAACCTATGGTGTGATATTTTCCTTAAAGCATCACATACTTCTTTATGCAGATTTCAGTAATGGATCCACAGCAAAGACCAAAGTGAAATTCACAGATAAAGCATGCTTAAACTTGCTGTGCTTCACAATCGAGTAATGAACGCAGCTGTCTAGATGTCATTTTCTGGACCACCTCATTACAAAACATGTGCTAACTTCTGCAGACAAAGCATTAATGAAGCACTTGTAAAATACAGCCTCAGCAACTCTAAAGCTGTTCTCCGGCCAAGCTTTCCAACTCTAAATCTGCTTTTCAAATTCCCTAATTTGCTGGCAGCAACAAAATTACCTCGTGAGTTGGGAAATTATCTTAACAGAAGGGGGTCTCCATTGCTATATAGCGTCAGCTTGTGTCCAAATGGTGGAATACTAAAGGAGAAAGATTTCCACACCTTACATTTAAAACATGTTTACTAACCCTGACAATGACATAATGTCACAGTAGTAAAACTTTTGCATTGGAGTTTAGGTTTAGATACATTCAGCCCTTTTACAATTGGATCACTTAAACACTGGAGATAGAAAGAAATATGTTGTTAGGTGCAGAATCTATCCAATCTATATCAGTCTATTCCATTGGGGTTATGTAATGATATTTTTTGTTTGTTGTGAAGCTGAAGGTTGTATGTAAAAATTTAATTACTTACTAATGATATTGCTGGACTTTAAAGAGAGAGGGAAAGACAGGGAGATCTGAATATTAATCCATCATTTTATGAAACGCTTTCATTCTCCTCCTAGTTATCACACCTAGTTAGTCAAGCTTTGCAGCTCTACGTGCATACCCTCAAGGTAAACTCAGCCTGGTATTTACATCAACACCTGTGGATGAAGCCATATGAGGCAACCACGTGTATGAATCAGTCTCCGTGGAATTCTCAGCACAATTTCTTGTTTGTAGGACGCTACACAACTCTCAGTAGAGCTGAGCTGACTTGAATGCCATGGTCAGCAACCCAATAACCAGTTCACCAAGAAAACAAACAAAAAACCAGCACACACCAACAGCACTACTGATCTTAATTGCAATCATGGTAAATGTGCAACAGTCAAAACCATAGGCTTGACTACGCACCCAAAAACCTACAGCAGGGAAGATGGCGTACACTACCAAGAAATTTAGCTTTCAGAAAACACTCCTCTCCACCTATTGTTTTCTGGCAAACAGATTTTAAATGAATGCCCATGATTTTCTTTATCTTTCACTGTAAATCTACAGCTACTGCTGTCTCAAGAAAGGGTGCTTGTACAAATCTACAAAGTTTATACTTAAGCAACAGAAGGTTTCCCTACGCTTTCCTGTATTGCTAGCCCTGATTCTAATTGATATATTTGGCCCTGAAGTTTAAAGATCCTTCTGTCAGAGATGGCTCATCTCTTAGAGGTTTGCTCAGACATTTGCAGGAAACAGCACAGTAATAGTATCATTTAATGGCACATCCAGTAAATATAGCAGCCTGCTAGGGCAACAGTTTAATGAAGTTACTGTTCCTGTACTTCAAGGTCTTGTGTTATAACATGGTAAGATTATAAATGTAACCACTGTTGCTGTGCGGAAGAGCAGTGGAGAGACATTGCAGTGTCATGTAAAAGAGCACTCTCTTTAATGTGTTTAAAAAAAAAATGATGATTATGAAAGAGCATGTATATATCTGCATGTCAGTGCAGAAGCACAGACCGTATAATCCAGTTACTCTGAGGATGAAATTTCACTCCCAGGACACAACAAATAAAACACCCTAGGAGGAGTGCAGAGCAGCCAACAGTGTGGGGCTGATGTTTTCTTGACAGCCAGAGCCAGGCAGCTGCAGCAGTAGCCCAGTGCCGACGCTTAACTCATTATGTAGACCAAGGACAATGCCAGAAGGTGTCCTCAAGCATTTGAACAGATACCTCCCCCCTTGTATATCAGCTGCCTAATCATTCCTAACTTAGAACTCCATATCCCTCTGCCGTTGTTTCAGTAGTCGCTTTTCCTCTGCACTTTCAGTTGTGCATGCTCACAGCTAACTAGCCCCAGACAGCATTACCCCGACATAAACATGTGGCCATGGGCCATGCCGTACCACCTGGCACATGATTTGCTGGGGCATGGGGCTGTGGGGAGTGTAGTATAGCTGTGTTCTTTGGGACCTTTCCTCACTTGTAAAGCGTGGATTAGAATATCTCAATGGCAAGCAGTAGTATTAAGAGGAAAAATACGTTTCTGATCGTGTTGTGATTGGATACTGTCATAAGAGAGCCCACAAATTGGTAAGGCAGGACATTTTATTATTAGGACATAAAAGGACCGTCCAAACAAATTCCATGAGCTATATATATATACACTAACATAGGGTATTTCAAATTGGATGATTCATTTTGTTCTTTCTCCACCCTTTGGTAACTCATTACCCTAGAAATGGCTGCCAAGCCTTCTTTTTTCTGCAAATCCTAGCACACGGTTTCCTACAGAATAAGCAGCAGTTCAGTACTCCACCCTTCTTTATGTACTAACTTCCTGCCGTGTTTTGCAATCTGTTACTTCTTTCAGGTACGTTAAACTACTTAGGTGTATTGTTCTATGTTCATTAAAAAGCTTATCAGTTGTACACAGACCATTCACTGTGAACGTTTTTGAAGAACTGGAATAGCCCACATTTCCCTGCTGTAAATATAATAGTGCTGAAAAAAAAAAAAGAAAAAAAAAAAAAGTAAAATAAAATAGTTACTTAGGACCCAGATTCTCCACGCCCTTTAATGTCTTCAGTCAATTCCCAGAGCACAGCTGGTACCTCTATGAAAACTGTATGATAGTGCAAATCTCATCTCTACTTGCAGCTCCCACAACTGACTTTGTCCTGCTCATAGAAACCTTTTGTCTTTAAGCAAAAACCAGCTACACCAACCTCTACAACAGTCTTACCATATGAATTAAAATAAATCAGGTTTTTTTATTAATGCTATTCAATAGTAGTACTGCTGCAGAACCAGCATCTGTTGTTGTACATGGTCCTACTAAATGCTACATACAAAATACAGTTTTTGCATCTCAAATTTTATGAGCTCTTTTGGACAGCATGAGAGAGAGAAGATAAAGGAAGAGAGAAATCAAAATGAGAGCCCAGGTAGCACTCTTGGGTCAACAGTTGGTAAGAGCAACTCCAGTCCTCTGCATACTTTTTCCCTTCTTGTGTGGTTTTTTTTTTGTTTTTTTTTTTGTTTTGTTTTGTTTTGTTTTGGTTGGTTGTTGTTTTTTTTTTTCCCTCAATTACCTCATATATTATTCATTTAATTGTGAAGTGCAGACATTTTACTATGATTCACTTTTCAGGAAAGACTAAATTCATAACAAGTGTTTCAGTGAACACCGCTTTATACCAACACGACTGAAAGGGATGCATGGGTTATGAAATCCACCAGGTGCAGACAATGACAAAATAATTACATGGTGTTACATGAACTTCCCTTTCTCTAAATGACCACAAAGTAGGACCACAAAACAATTTCTAGAACCTCATAATAAATTTTGTCTGTCAAAAATCAAAAAGTGCAACTACATCAGAGCAGAAACTAGATTAAGGACACCACTCATATTCTACATCCAGGCAAGAGGAAGAAATTTAGCAAGTAAAACTCCATTGTGTTCTTAAGTTGTTCATGCCTTGCAGTTATAGGACAGCAACCAAAACACTATACATGGTGAGAAATTCCAGTTTGAAGACCAATACGATAAACTTTTAAGCAGTTAATTTTGGCAAATAAGCAAGTGTTTGATACATGGGAGAAAAAACAGCATGGCTAGTTTGGGTTATCAATCAGGAAGTGTATATGATCAGCTAAGTGCACCCTGTCTCAACACAATGAAGTCTCCTTGGAATGAAACTAGTATATGAAAAAGACAAAATAGCCTGCAGGCTAGTTTTGTACACATCTTGTTTGTGGACTAACACTCAGCCTGCATGTGCACCTGCTCTTGCAAATGAACGGTAAGAACAAACACTTAGGCACCCACAGGAGTTCTTCAGACAAAACACGAACCTATGGCTCCTTTCCCCTTAAGCACTCCTTTGTAAGAGAGCTCTAACAGTAGGACTGAGCAAGAAAAACCTTACTGCTTCCTGTTTCTCCTGAATGTTCCTCTGACTTGAGATGCAAGGCTGATCTCTCCTTAGTAATGAGCTTGAATTTAAATGACGGAACAGAAGGCACATTACTTCTACAGGACAAGAGGCACTTTTAACAAGACTGAAGAACATATGAAGGGCTATGTGTGCACAGACTAGCCTGTGCACAACTCTTCTGCTATAACATGGAGTTTCAAAAGAGGTGGCTACTTACATGCCTGTTTAACAAATTAAGTTGAACTATTAAGGCCCCATATCTTGTTCCAACAGAAAAGCACTGCTACTATAGACAAAACTGCCAAGAAATTGTGCCCTAAAATACTCCCCTGTATATGTCCATCAAATTTGATTGGACCAAGTTTTGCAAAACATTTCCTTTTCACATCTATACGCTGCTATCTAAATACCCATACCATGGAATCATCTCCTATTGGAACCTCAAAAGCAAGAAACAAGTAATCAAACCATGCAGTTCACTTCAGATTCACATCAGAAGAAAAAACTCAGGAGGAACAAAGGAAACTCCCATCTCGCTATAAATTCAAAGGCAATGGCAGCAGCGTGAAAAGCAGCTGAGACAAGAATACTAGAAAATCCTGCATGGGAAGGAAAATAAACAAAGCATCACTAAACATGTATGGAAGATGTCAGATTCCTACAAAGCAGGTAGCTTTTTGGCACCAACGATAAATAAAAAAGGGTAACTTTAAATTGCTGTTTCTCATATTTCAGCTTAAGGAAGTACTAAGGACATAAAGGATATGTCCTTCCAGATATCAAGGAAGTTTAACCACCCAAAGTCACTCTCCGGAATGTATATAAAAAATACAACCTTTTTTTTTTTATTAAAAAAAAAAAGTCATGGTTCTTCAAAGAGAAGCTTTACCATAAAAGAGATGACTTTCTACTGCTGTGCAGCAAAAACCTGAAATTGATAAGTTACTTTCCCACCTCATCAGTTATAAATGAAGTAATAAGTGAAGCTGTACAGTACAGTATCGATCGACATTTTGGTTACTTCTTATTGGAATAACGACTATTAGAAAAATGAGTGTTAATAAGAAAAATTGTGAAAAACTTTAATAGAATTAATACTTATTAGAAGAGGAACACATTCCTAAAAAGAAATCAAAACCTTATCTGTTCATAAAACTATACATCATTTCAGAAAATGTTCCTCTCTCCAATTTTCAAATACAGAATCAGTACACCCAGTTCAATATAAAAGCCACAAAAGTAAACAATTCTTCTTTGTGTTGCTTTTGTGTTAAGTATGTTCCAACTGCAAAATTTAGTCCTTTCCTCCAAGCTTTCTACAAAGTGAGGTAAATTCCAAACCACAGCATAGCAGCATCTGACATTATTTATTAACATTAACATATTAAGGTCTTGAACATCAATGTTCCTATAACATGGAAACACACAAATTAATTCCTTGAACGAAGCTCTGTCTGAATTGCAAGCCCAAGGTTTAAAAAAAAAAAAAAAAAAAGAAAAAAAGAAAAATGATCTATTTCAGATTCCTCCAAGGAGTCTTCTTTCCTCTTACACAGAAAGACAAAGATGAAACTTGTAGCATTTACTGATTTATTTTTAAATTTCATCAGCTTGTGATGATCAAACTATAGGAAGAAACAGCACATAATGTGTCTTCAATTCTTAAATACATAAAAAAAGAACTACAATTTCCTCAAAAAAATAATGGTTACCAAACTAAGTTACTCTGCATTGAACTTTTGGGACGCTGAAGGCCATTACTATTTCTTGAGACAGGTAAGAAGGAAATACCAGATATCTTAAAAATCATGAACAGCAAAAATGGTGAACAGCTAATAACTGTTCAGTCTTGCAAATATATGGGCAACAGCCAGTAGCAAGTTGAAAGCAAAAGGACATTTTCTCTCTCAATGCATGGTTACAATCCATTGAATTCTATGCCAGATGAGGTAAATGGTAAAACCTCATGGAGGTTCAAAAAGCAAGAATGTTAAAGATATGGAAGAAATCAGTGTTTCCTTGTAACTACCAACATCTTTGACAAGAGACCCTTTATCCACAAATCAATGGAGTTTGTGAGATTATCTCCAGATCCTTGCACTCTTTGCATAGATCTCTCTAGTCATCAGCTACCGTTAGATGAGATACCAGGCTAAATAATTTCCTCCTCTTCCATATTCACACACAACCCTCTTTTTTCTATTTGAGAAAACCATACAGTACATCACCAATGGTATTATCTTTTGGGTTTTTCTAAGACCATCTGATATCTTGAATGGATTTTGAATGTCACATGTGTTACTCCCTTCCCAACAAGACAGTTTCCAGCTATCAGTTTTCAGCTTTCAGGCTTGAACCACATGGCTTTGGTACACTGCAGCCTGCCTTTATCCTCAGTTATGGAAGCTTCTCATGTATTGGATGTATTGATGACATTCTTCCGCTTTCTCCTTTGCAGAGCCAAGTTCAGGCTTTTTAAGAGAGCGTCCTTGTTGTTCAGAACATTGTAGCGATTCACTTCCACTAATCTGCGGAAATCATATGGCTCAAGGGTGAAATTTAGTGTACGGTAAGGAGAATCTTTTGTCTCAATGACAAAGTCACCAAAGGATTTATCATCTTCTGACTCGCGTTTAATGCCTGCAGGAAGAAAATATATATTTCTTAAAATGCCTCAGCAGTGGCAGACTCATTTCAGTCGGATTCTGCAAGGAGGCTATCACAGGTAACTCTGTTGAACCTCAAATCTTTCCCCAGAGCTCTTCCTCAGGCATTTCAGCTCCTTCAGGACACAAAGTGCTTGGAAACTGAAGACAAAGCATTATTACCTCTTCTACTTCCACTAGACTCCAAAACACAGGATTAAAACACATTTTCATTATGATAAATTGTTGAGCATGTCCATAATAGCCATGTTTCCAATAGGTAATATAAAGCTCAATCCTTCCTGGAAGTGCTATTAACTAGATACTAAAAGATACTAACACCCTGAGTTCAACAACTAGTGGGTTTTAGCACCCTAACACTTCAATCTAAACGCTAATATTGACAGCTCAATATTAAAGTCATTTTCTAAAAACACTTTTGCTTCTTGGTACTGCAGAAAGAGCAGTCTTGAACCATAGTCAGGCCCACCAATTTCACTCTCCTCATCTTTGTGAGGTAATGCAGTGAGAGCCTGGCTATTGTCATAGTATTAATACAGAAAGCATTAACAGGGTAATTTATGTTTTCCTTGTCTGGTCAGTCCTGCATACTCTTCTCTATGTATTCCAAAGTTTTTCTCAGGATCCTGCACTCTCCCAGTAAGGGAGAAATATGGCATGGAGTTTTGTCTGTCTCTACCTAGAAGTATAGCTCTATGCTTCATCCCAGCACTCTTGCTTCACAAACAGTGACAGACCTTATGGTCTGTATTAACCACATTAACAGAAACAGGGATTGTTTTCCTTAATCATTTGACCTTTACACTGCAAAGGCAGAGGACATTTAGCACAGTTATATGATCTGACGTATAGACTGGTCCACAACACTTTGCTACTTATTGGCTCATTCATACCCAATAAACAAACTTATTGTTTAATCTGATTTATAGCGCTTTCCTGTATTTAGGATAATTAGAATTGACAATATCTGACATCAGGACAGTCTGATCAGAAAGAAGCAAAAGCATTACCCATTTTGATTCTTTATGCCCTTTAGGTGGCTTTATTGTTTGCTTTTGGTGCTGTTTTTTGTTTTGTTTTTTAAATTGCTAGCCTCTGACTCTCCCTTCCAAAAAACTGGTGGAAGTTGATCCTGCATTAAATGAATTTAACAGTTTAATAATTTACAGGTAAATATTAAGGAGAGTGAAAGTAGGAACATTGAACCCTTACCCGGAGCTTTGTATTTCCGGAAGGTGTCATTCACTAATGGGAAATGGAGCACAATGGGAGCCTTTGGATTATTGTTATCCACAAACATGTAGCACTCTTTTGGCTTCTTTTCATCTTCATCACTCAATTTGATTTTTGGAAAAGGAATCTCCCGCTCCTCACAGTATTTCTGAGCCAACTCTAAAACCTGTTGTCAAAGAACAAAAGTCATTTTGATAGAATACCAGCCATGCCTCTAGGATTGCCTGACTACAATCCTCAAAAGAAGAGAGATTCTATTAAAAAAAAAAAAAATCCAAACAAACAAAAATTCATCTTCCAGATTGGATGAAGCAATTTCTCTGGCTGATGATACAGAAGAAAGAAGAGTAGAACTAAGAACTGCTACTAAACACCAACAGTTTGCATCTAAAACCCTTTTTATGTTTTATTACTCTATATCTATACCTTGACTTTTCTGCACTTAAAAATAAACACGAGTATATACAGGACATGACTTGCTTGCATGAAGAAAGTTACCAATAGCCACTTTTTCATTAGAAGTATATAATTATGTAACAAAGATCTTATGAGCTAAGCAAATATTCTTATTTTAGGTAATGTGATATAGTTAAGCTTTTGAATCAAGTCTTACTAATTATCACTTCCTGTCTCCTCATCTGATCTGCTGCCATCGTAGATATTCTGTGCTCTTATCCTCATGTAATAATGCTCAGCAATGTCTCGCACCTCAAATGGAGCTTCCCAGGAAAAATTGAACGACAAAATAACATCCACGTCTCTCTCTGGCTGAAGTACCAATGGAAAGGGAGAGTTAATAGAAAAGCCACCATCCACTAAATACAAGCTCTCTTCCATGGGGGTCAGCTGGTTAGGAAACGCATCCAGATGAGTGCCTGGAAGACATTCCAAGTAACTATAATGCTTCATTACACACTTCTGGGTACAAGCAACAAACAAAGTTTATGCTAGGGTTATAAGAAAAAAGAGACATTCCAACACATATATTGAACTGAGAATGGCCTGTCACATCTGATAAGGAACTTGCCTCATATGAGGGAAGACAAATAGTGGATCAACTTTTTGCTATGGCATAAGAAGAAGTAAATTCCCTCACTTCAATGGAATAAAATCAGTCTGGACACTGCCCATTACAGAACATTAACACGCTATCCTATATCCCAGATATGTACAGGTTCATTCACCTTTCCAAACCACAAATTTCTTGACATTAACATAATCTTTATGAAGATACAATCCCTGCATGAAGTTGAAGGTCTCTCCACACGTGACCCGGGACTTGAAGAAATCCTGGAAAATTTGCAACAAGGGGCCCCCAGGTATAACCAAGCGAGTCTTCAGTCGTGTTGGATCTCGGAAATGAGATCTTCGACAGTCATCTACAGAAACCATAAAAGGGTGCAGAATAAATAGACAATGCTTATCCAGCTTCATCATTTCAGATTTTTTCTACACTGTTTAATTAGTTGTCTGAACACTCATTTTGTCCTCTAATAAAAAATACTAGAATGAAATTTAAATAAGCTGCCATTTCTATGGTTGGATATTTACCTGCCCTATTTAGAAGGGATTATACAAATCACTGTCCCTTTAAATTTCAAATGCACACAAAGAAACCCCTAATAGCAAGTGACAACCTCTTCTAAGGCAACAACAGTATTTATAGTTACAGCAGCAAAAGTGTGAAAAATAGGTCTGCAGAGAGGAAAGAATCTCTTCTGCCTCTATTCCCTATGAGGTTATAAACATGCACCTAAGCAACTCTCAGCCTTTCATACACTTCCTTTTCACTACTAGAGTGGCATCATACAAATGAAGAATACAAGCATTCAAACAGATTATTCAATGTTTAAAAAAAAATAGGCCAAGAAAGGAACGGAAAACTTATTCTTCACCTCCTGCATAGCTGTTAGGTTTCTGCCTTTCTCTTCTTGTGATAAGGACCCCTGAACTGCAAGAGGTGTTTAAGATAGCTCCCAGAACTAGCCAAAATTATAGTCAAGGTCATATTAAAAAACAAAAAAACAACAACAACAAAAAAGAAAGAAAATTATACTCTTTTGTATGCAACAGTGATATGTATGCAATAGAGTAATACACAGCACAAGAGCAATCTGTCCAAACCCATCCCTTATGCTAGCTTTGAAAACTACACACACTACATTCTTTAAATTTTTAAATGTTCTTACCTATAACTTTGATAACATCTTTGAAAGGCTCTAGAAAGCTCAATCCTGTTCCAACCACTTTCAAGCAGATATCATCCAAGCTTGCAGCAAAGGCACTGCCCCACATTCCTGCAGCAGAATTAAGGAATAATTGAATACTTGAGAGGCTTTTTCTGGTATAACCAAAAGGCCTGTGACTCAGCTGCCATCATGGAGAAGGTTGCCACTCAATCCCTACTATACTAATATTTGTTGTTTGAGTTTAAACCTTTGAGTGAATCATGACAAATTCTGATGCAATAATCTAATGAAGAAACTTCTATGAGAGGGAAGCTCTTCTATGAGAAAAAGAAAGATGGCAAGAGAATGGGAAGACCTAAAGCAGTAGTTTTTGGCAGGTATGATCAAGAGTGGACTGGACAGAGAGATATAGGAAATTAGAAGAGACTTAGCGCCTAGCTTTGCAGACAAACCTACTGAGACAGAAGATTAGCAAGGCATCCAGAGCAGACTCCAAGCAATAGTGATTGGGAAAGAAGTTCTGTATTTCAGCTACATAGAAATGTCTGTCTGAAACAGCAGCTGCGCAGTAAGCACAGTTGCAGAGGGGCTGGAACTAGATGATCTTTAAGGTCCCTTCCAACCCAAGCTCTTCTATGATTCTATTATTATTTAAGAAAGCTTTAAGAGCTCTTGCAGGGCCTAAAGGTCTTCTGACCCACCTGAAGAATTCCAGCTTTAAGTAACTATCATTGTGTTCCAAATCACAGGAAGAAAATACTTCCAATACATTAGTTTTAGTTCTTTTACTCTGACAAAAATATGATATAAACAATTTACAATCTTGACATTCCTGACTCTGTTTCTAATAAAACAGCATCTTTGTATGTAGATTGTCACTGCCTACATACACCTTCAAGGATAATGATCCAAATAGGATGCAGCCCTTAAGTGCAAAGGCCATTAGGACTCTCTATGATCATATGATATAAACAATTAAGATTTAAACATAAGATATAAAATAGACATAAATAACATAAGATATAAGCTAATATAAACAACTAAGGCAAATTGGAGAAACCACCTAAAACTGAGACATGGAGAACCATACTCACTAACAGCATCATCTCTAGCACCTAACCCAATTTTGCCTCATCTCCTTGATGCACTGAACTCATGAGCAGTACATCATGGTTGAATTTGTTACTCAGGCACTCCAAAGCACTAGTTTTAGGAAGGCAGAGAGACAAATGTCTAATACCACAACCACAGCACTTGCAAGAACCAATAAACAAGAAAGTAAGTAGCAATAAACCTTGGAAAAGAACACTATCCCAAGCAAAAATATTTTGAAGCACAGGATAATTCACATTAACTCTGAGGAAGTAACAGTCTTCCCTAACCTTACCTGGATTTTGATATACAGTAATTGTACAGTAAGTCTGATGTACAGTAATTTATTCCTATAAGAATTTTGTTTTAATTGAGGGAAAGGTTCTCTAAAATACACATCCTGTTCAGCAACCTGTCTGCTCTCAGTTTAACACTGAGCACTCCAAAAACTTCTTTCTCTGTTCAGGTTCTGAAAAGTATTATATCTGAGGGATCTTAAGAGACCTTTTACTAACACAGATGATAACGGTGACAGAAGGTAAATGATTTTCTGGCAAGCAGATAACACCATTAAAAAAAAAACCACTTCCAAAATAAGGAAGAAAAGATGCTAATGGAATGAAGCAGCATGCTATAACAGACATCAGCTCTTACAAGTATGACTACATCTAAAAGCAATGTGTTGCTACACAGCTGGGCTAAATATTAAATTTTTCTCAAATATTAGTATCAAAAATATACCCCCTCATTTTCTGAATTAATATAGACACATGCACTGGGCTTTTGTAATGCCAGTAAGAGCTAGTCTTTAAAAAGAGTCTGCAGACTAAGGAGTATCAGACTATAATACTATAAAACTGCACCTAAACCTTTGGAGAAAGATTTAACATTTTTACCCTCTTCAAACTCTAGAAAGGGACAAAAAAAAACATAGGTTTAAGTTGATAAGTCCTAAAAGCAATGCGGCTTTCCATCTCCCCCTTCTATTTATTACTGTATGCTCATACCTTGTAGAAAACAAATTCTAGGCTCTGGACGTTTCCGGATGAGCCTTCCCATGAAGAACTCACTGTCAAAGTCCTCTGTTCGGACAAAAACTCCATATTTGCGAAACCCAACTTCATAGGGAGTAAACTCACACCATTCTAAGAACAAGACAACATTCAAGAACAAGTGAGGATTTACTCACCTCAAGGAAGTGTTGTCAAATAGTCATTTGATTTCTGTGTACACTAGTGGGACAGAAGGGAGTCTCTTCCACTTCATTCACTACTACTGCGGAACTCCCTGCCATTCTTCTCATGGAGCCTCCATCTTACATACACATCATTAATATCAATTGCTGTACAGGCTTTCACTGACTCAATACAATCTCTTCCTGGCTTTTTGGAGAGAAAAAAAGCAACTTATTTTGCTCCACTTTGACTGTTACTGCAGAAATGTCTCCCCCATTTCACCTCTACTTTAAACTTTTTTCATCACGTCAAGGAGAAGCTGCTTCAGTTTTCCCAGATTTTCCTCAAGCTGTTTACTATCAGCAAACATTACAGTACTGACTTCACATCTCATTTGATCCACTGTGTTAGAATTCGTTGTCTACTTATTGAAATGTCCCCTCATGCTTGAAAGCTTTCCACAAATATTTGCGAATGAAATTCATTGTCCTTCAAGTTCTGCTATAAAATTAATCTTCCTTACGTACACCCACACCCACGCACCCTCTTCCTGAACAAAAGAAGAGCAACAAAAAGGAAAAAAATAATAGTGGTGCGCAGATGGACACGACAGTTTGTGTTCCTGCCTCAATCTGTGATTGCTTGTTGCCTTGTATTTAAAGATGTAAGTGATATGGAATAGGACTGGCCTTTTTGTTCTGCAACTGTACAACCAACAAGAACCCAGGCTGTTAAATACCACTATTTTCATGACACATGCTCCAAGTTTTCCAATCTATCATTTTACCTGAATCTTCCATAAATCAGATATCTGAGACTATGAAAGAAAAATCCCAGCTAGGGATTTTGTAGGTCAAAGGAATTTATAGAGTTTAGCAAATCAAAAGAAACCTGCCACGTTCATACCTGCAAAGTCACCACTACTAATATTGGGTCTCACATTGACAGCTGCATAGATAGGATAAGGGTTCTGGGCCCATTTCACTGCTTCTTGCTGATCAGACAGCTTTGATGGATCTTCCTGGTTATAAACAAAGAAGGAGGAACATACTAAGATAAATTCTGTCCCCATACTTCAGTAATTTGAAGCTGTTTCTTACCATCTGACTAACAATACTTCTAAATCAAAGTCCCCTTCCTCCCTAAGTCCATGCATATAGTTAAGTTGTCGGGCTATTTCTGCAGTTATATAATTAGAATATCAGGTGTTATTAACAAGCTACATACCCCTCTGATTTCAATTAGCGTAACAAATATTGCACAGTAATAGTTTTGCAAAACCAATATCAACATTTTTTCAGGCTTAACCTGCCCAATACAAAAGCTATTCATTTAACAAGTTATTCCAAATAAACATTCAGCTTTTCTATTGCACTAATATATAAAATTTCAAAATTATTTAGTACAGAGGGGTGCTGGGATATCTGAGGCAGAAAGAAACAAAACCCCTCTATGCTTATTCCACTGCCTATTCCCAAACAGCCTATGAAGGCAGAGACTAATTAATTTCTTGACATTCAACATATAGGTGTGCTGAGGTCCCAACTGGAAGAGAAACACGAACTCTTTTACCTTCTGTTGTAGGAAATACTCCACAATAAGGCCCCACAAATCTGTGAAGGAAACTTTCCGTCCACTACTTTCCATTGAATTCAACTCCTGGAAATAGTATTTCAGTCGTTCTGGGGAAAATGCCCCTCTTTTGCTGCTTGACACAGTACCCTGAGCTCTGATGATTGCATCTTGAAGATCTTTCTGTGACCAGTGAGGGTCTTGATACAATGTTGATAAACACCTGAAAATGATTACATTAACGTCATCAGTGAAAGCGGCCTTTATGTTAACGATGAATTATAGCTAGACATTATTGCTCCTGTAATATTTACTTCATGGCTTGAGAAGTCTAGCTAAAAATAAGACACGGTAAAGAGCCAATAATAACGGATCTGTGTTCTAAAACATGCTGAGAAACCTGAAACCTGCATGACAGCTTCACCCTCATTTCTAACTTATCTTACATGGACATTATAAAAATCATATATTAGCTCAAATGCTAACTTATAAATATGAGTTAACTTCAGGCCATAACAACTCTGAGAGACTATCAGACAGCAAGGGTGCTATTGCACAGTAATAAAGTCCATAGCCTTCATTAGAACACGTCTGGTTAAAATGAAACATTAGTTTGGATGCTTGTTTAGAAGATGATTATATTTATTTGAAAGTCTAACTTTGAATCAAAAGTTTAGTTAAGAATGCTATACAAATAGAAGTTAATGCACAAAGCTATGGAAGGGAGGGTTATATTTACAAGATTCAAAACTCAGTTAAATCATTTCATTAAAATAATGTGTACTTATAGGAAGGATGGATTTCAACACACACACCAAAAACCGAGCTACTGAAACATTCTAGCCATGTCTGACATTTCAACACATTGCTCCAGACTACCAAATCCAGTGTTATTCCCCCACTGAGCTGCATATGCCATTTCAGAAGGTAGTGATTTAGTGGTCTGCATAGACATGTTTCCAGTGTTGCACCACCTTGCTTATCTTCTTGGCAACAGAAAGCACATGGGGAAAGTTTTTGAAGTCAGGGTTCTGAGGGAATCAGCTTTATTCATGTAATAAGTTCTACCTCTAGTTGCCATGCTTGCAAAAGCAGCAGATATATAAATTTAGCCAGTAGCTGTATGGGTTACAAGTGATAATGAATCTCTGACTCTTTAGGATCCCCATCAGAACTGTCAGGTGAGATCTGATGAAACATTTAACTTTGTTGTCTGTCTACAGATGGCAAAAATACAGTTCTGGCCTTATTTTTTGCATCAATACTAACATTCAACTATAACTTTCTGGAGTCAACACAGCACACAACTTACCAAGTAGAGCCAGAAATCCCACTCAGATACATTGCAGCATCCAGAAAGCCCAGCTGCTTAAGCCCTGCTAGGCTGCCGTAGAATGAAGTCAGTGCTCTCATTCCACCTCCAGACCCCAGTACTGCTACAACTGGAACCTGCAGCCAGCAAACACAGGAGTGACAATCACAGACTTTTGAATTGCCACTAAATCAACAGTCACACAGAAGTAATCCTATTCAAGTCTCATTCTTACATAGGAAATAAAATATCCATTCCATTTACACTTTAATTTTACGTTTGATTTACATCAGCATTCTTTTCCCTATTTTGTAGTTGAAATACATGGCTTACTATAAAAATAGCAGTTATCTTAGTGACAGTGACTTACTGAAACTGTTATGTATATTAACACACATTTACTTGCATGCCATACAACATACACATTAGAATAGGGAAAAAAAAAAGGGAGCAGTGATTCTCCTAACAGCACCTGAAGATCACAGGGGAATGTATCAGGATATCTAGAAATAACTGTCTCCAAATCAGCAGTTTAGAAGCTGGCTCTCTGTGCTAAGCTTCAACTAAACCATTCTAAAATAGTCTCTCCCATCATCGTAATTCAGAGCTCAAAGTCCAATATATAGGAAATATATAGCAAATCACACACATCCCTCAGAATTTTAGAAATACAAGATGTGAAACTTCAGTAATGAAATGCTGCATGGATCTCTCATGGTAAATGTGAACCATATTCTGTTGGTTACGGGCAAAGAATCCTACAATACTTAACTAATTATCAACCAAGCGCGAAGGATTTATAAATTTCTCTCTGTGCTCAATACCTCATCTTTCCGAGGGGATTCCTTTAAATTAAGAGTCTTCTTCAGTGCCTCAGAAACTATTTTCTTCCTTTTGTCCACAAATTCTCTCTCCTCTTTACAGAGGTCAAAACCCAGACGTATATCTAGATCCCAAGTGCTGAAATAGAAATCAAAGCATATACAAAAACCACTAAGCTCTGCAGGATTTGTAATTTCCTGGGAAAAGCATTTTCTGCAAACACATTTTAGGTGCTGACATGAATCACTGGATCAAACTGTTAGATGGCTAGCACCCCAACTGCTGTCTGGAGTGTATGTCTATTTGCTAGCTATTCTGTAATAAGAGCATTTGGAATTAAAAATGAAACATCTCCCTGTAGTTTTTCTCTCTAAATACAAAATTTGTGTCAGCCAGTCATTCAGGTTAAGCTTCAGGAATTTCACAGACAGGAAGATTCTCTGTGGTTTTGTAAAGAAAATTGTATGAGAAGCAATTGAGAACACTGTATTGACATGGATGGAAAATGAGGGAAGAGTGATTTTAAAACAGAAGATTCTGGACTTAAGTGTCAGGAGGGTATAACAGCAAAACAATAAACTTGCTATGCAAGTTTTTGAAAGGGGAGCAGGATCTTCATTTAATGACTATATACCCAATTACCCTACCAACTCAGGACAACTTCTCAATTTTGTGTATTATTTCCTTAGCACTCCTTTCTTGCGCCATTCCCCCATTCAAGCTCTTCATACATCGAGCTGTCTTTCCCTATTTGTCAGTACAGCACCATGCGTATTCTGGGAACTATCTGCATCTATCAAAACTACTTAATATTTACACCATCAGCTTCCCACACTTCATATGTTTAAGTGTTCAAAAAACAGAAAATTTCAGCAGGATTGACACCAATCCAAGAGATAGTGTCTTCAAAGAGAATAATCACATATGAGAAAAGAAAAATAATCAGGAAGGTTCTCTCTTTAATCTTTCCCAAGAGATTGAGACAGCAGACTCTCCCAGAGCAGCAGGGATAATCACTCAGCTCCCTGCAAGAGTTAAGGCCTTTCCTCATTTTAGAGGTCTTAGAGGTTCCCACTCACGTCTCTTCAGCTTTCAAACTTATATCCAAACTTCGTCCCTGTGAAAACAGAACAAATCTTGCAATTGATAGCAACTGCATAGGTGGCACTAGTAACTACAGATTATTACATCAACATGGTCACCAGATACTAACTAGAACAGCACTCATTCACAAAACTACCTCTGTGGAACACCTTTCTCTTCAATCTATTTCAAACATTTTTAGTAGTCTGAAATAGTTTATTTATAGTGACTAAACATGTACTCAGAGAGCAGACAAAACATTTATTTCTTCTGCAATCTTCTTGCTTCTCTCCTCCTCAGATATTTTTGTTTCTCACCTTTGCCAGCCATGAAAACATTTTTAGAAAAGCTGCACTGTGTAATCTCGCTATTTCATTCTAGATCTATGAGAAAACAGCACTTCTAAGAATCACATGCAGTTTAACTTTCCAAATGCCTAAATCCAGTGGGGGGTATTCAAAGTATGCTAAAACAGGTGCAATAGTTGACATTACCTCTCCCAGAGAAACAACTCTATCAACTTTTTGTCCAACAGGAAGGGAATTAACTGGTACAGTCCCCCGTCCCAGAACTGTAGTATGCTTTTCAATATCAGGGTTCATTCCATCCTAATAATAATAAAATGGTGTTTGAGTGCTTCAGAAAAAAAAACATTAATGATATGACTGTCATAAAAAAAAACCAACATCATCATAAAATAAAATGGCAAACAATCCTGAAAATCATTGCAACTAACCCTTTTCCAAAGCAGTCTAAGGTTTTCTGAGACCTTGGACTCCTATCCTGCTCTCTGCTTGACAGATCTTTGCTGGGATTATTTCTGTCACTGAAACAGCTGTTTTTATTATTATTATATTTTTCTAATATAGCTGTCTACCACACAGAAAAACCTTTATCTCCAAATATACAATTTTTCCCTAAATAGTTGTAGTGATATGTGTCAGAAAACCCACAAGGGAACTTGTATAGTCTTCAAAGCAAGATATGAAATAGAGAAAAATGAATCCATAAGAAGTGATGATAAAGATCAACCTAAGCCTGCCCATTGATTCCTAATGCAGAACCAGGAAATACATCAGTTGAAGGCAGAATTCTAGCCTAGAAAATTCAGATTTGACCTGGTACAACATTAGAGAGTTAACTCTGATTCTAATATCTGAAAGGTATATCTAGAAGTTATAATTAACCTTAATAATGGATGACCCTTCCAGCATCACAAGTACCAACAAGAAACTTGCTTTCAGTGAAAGCTTTGGAGATCCATGCATATCTGAACAATTTATCCAAAACTGATATCACTGGACATCTGAAGACATTGGCTGCCTTCTTATGATCAAATTAAGGCCATTCAGTTTATGTTTAAAGGCTTTTTATATACCAGATACACTGTTTTCAGGGTGGATTTATTCAAAGGTGTTTATAACCTTTGTAGCAGCCAGGACAGCTGGTTACCTGTAGGACAGATATGGTTTGCTCCAGCTCCACTTGCAGTTCTGGGTGCATTTCTTTGTCCATGTGAAAAACAAAGGAGGTTCCATAAACCTTCTCATTATCTGGCCTCCAAGAAATACACAGCTGCTTCTGATACGCCCCTGGAACAGACAGCTTGACCTCACAGCTACCTGTGTATTAGAATAAGAAGTTTAGATTGCAGAATCCATTTGCTGAAAATCCAATATTTTTGTTAAATGTAGCTGAGAATATGAAAACACAAGTAAAGACTCAAGTCTCTTTCATGGGGCACCCAATGGAAGTGACCCCATATTATTTTGCTTTTATTGTTAATACTAAATTAACTAAAAAAGTCAATTTTGTAGTCAACAAATAAGAATACACTTGATAGACAGTAAGGAGTCTCCCCTCTCTCCCAGGAAATAAACATTCTGAGAAGTAGATCTTCCTTAAGACTCTGCAGGCAGACATACCTTGCTGTTTCTGTTTTGTTTTTTCTTCTTTGTTGACAGTGCCTTGCAGAAACAAACAAGGATGAACCTATAAAAAGAAGAAAACAGCTCTGGTTATGAAGTTTGAGTTCATTTTTTTTGTTGAAGCTTAATCCACCTAGTATAGTAGGGATCAGGCTTACAGCTACAATTTAAACAAAAAAAAAAAAAGAAACACAAAAACCCATTATTTGAATGATCAATATAATTCATAAAGAGCAAGTTTTGTTTTAGCGAGAAGGGATTATTTTCTCGTTTCAGAATGAAAACCACTTCTCCTATTCCAGATTTTTTTCAACTTGTATCTCATATTTACAAGTTTACTGTTTGGTTTTCCTCCTCTTTCTTCTAATTAAGTTTATCTTTTTTTTTTTTTTTTTTTAAATGGACATGTGAGTACGTATACACAATCTGTTCAAATCCTAGAAAACACTTCATAAATTCTACCCTGACTTTTTGTCTTGGTTTATCCATGTCTTCATGAAACAGTGTCTCATACCAATCAATCTTCGCCTTCCCTTCTAGGACAGGGGATACAAAATTTAGTTAGCCATAATCGCTCTCAAAGATAGTAAACATATCTACTTCTTGAACATAAGACTGATTTGCTGAGGGAAATACAAACACAAGGGACTCTATACTGTGAAACAGTCTGCAGCAATGAGCTATTACAAGCCATCATTTTTTTCCTGAAAAATGTTAAAACCCTGCATTTCAACAATGACGGAAACTCCTTCCCTCCCTTATTTCCCTTATTAAAATTAGGTATTTCAGTCCCTTTCCTTTGGGGGGGGGGGGGGAAGGGGATTATTAAATGATTAATGTACTTTTAAAAAAAATCCTGATCACCCCAAGAGAATAGACAAATACCTCCACAATTATGACCTACTTAATAATGGCAATGAGAAAATCCTAGAAATAATAGATGTTAAGTTAAGGAGGAACACTACACCCAAACAGCACCTAGGCTAGAAAACTCAGGATGGTCCTCAAGACTCACCAGCCTTCTTAAGAGTTTTTTGTTTACATATTTTAAACAATTATACCGGAAAAAGATTACTCTTCCCATGAGTTGATATCAAGTTTCAAAACCCTGAGCAAATTTTTTAAAACAGCAAATTCAAAAGCAGAGGCAAGTGCTGGAGAGAATGTGAATTATTTGGATCCAGGAGTTGAATCTTAAACAATTCTTATCCTCTAACTACTAAACATGTTCAGGTGTAAATCCCAATACACATAACTGACTTCAGTGTACTCACCACAAGTACTCCATTGGTCAATACCTCTGTAGGGGTATCTGAGCTGTGAAAGGAAGAGGTTTAATGCAAACGAGTTTTAGTTTTTGTGTCATCCTACTTTACAAACTAACTCTTCTGGATAAGAGGCAGGAGAGGAAGGTCCTCATTGCAACAGATTACGCAAACTAGACTGACGCTATTTCCCTTGACAGAATAACAGAAAATCACTGAAGGAAAAATTCCTCTACCACTACAAACATGTCATTATTTTGATGACCTAAAGAAAAGCTGAGGTTAGATAGACTGTGATACAGATAACCTGTATACTTTAAGCGCGTAAAGCTTTCCACTCTTAACTAATTTAGCTTATGCAAAATATGTTGAAGTAACTTCCTTTGCAGTGTTGCCATTCCCATAAAAATCACTTTTATTTCCTCTTTGGTACCCCCAAATTTTGGTGGTTGGCACTTCAAGGATACTTGCAATCAGTCATTGGTGACCAACTAATGCACCACAGAAAAGTATAACACATTAGCCTTCTCATGGACAAGACTGTCACTGCACAGAAAAAAGCAACTAAGACAACATCTCTCTAGACCACAAGTTCATTTAGCTCTTCAGTGAAAACTCACCATTTCTCCAAGCAGAACTCTACATCCAGCTCTTCATTAGCCTTTAAAAATAAAAGTTGGACACAGGTGACCCTTGAACATGAGTATGATTATGACAATCTTTTCAATGAGATTGTTTTTCTCCTGTTAAAAATGATAGTAACCACTTCCATTGCTTTTACAAAAACTCAAGCCAAGTTTTAGAATGCTTAAAATGCAGCCTTTTTTGTTGCTGTTCTTTAAACACTGCTGTCTTCCCAGGCATTTTCTATATGACCAGACTCATCTATGCTTGATGAGACAAGTACACACAAGTGAGACTTGGCTCTCCAATCTATTACCCTGCCTTTGAAAAAACTCTCTTCCAGCTCAAGCACCACCACAGTGCTGCCTCTGAAAACAGCTTCTACAGGAGACTTGGTGTTTCCTCCCATTTATTATTTCACCAGACTACACTCCTAGATCATTGCTGCCTTTATTTTGTCATGTATAGACTTTGACCCAGCCATCTTTCCCCCTGCCATAAGATGCAGTAAATGACTGACCAGGTGAAGCTTTCAAAATAACTAAGTAGAAGCCAACTTGGGCAATTCTCTTTCACTGAAGCTGCAGCTTCCAGTTCCATAGTTACCGATCAAGACTACTTTTTAAGCATTCAGCAGACAGGATAATAATCCTGTTATGGGAATAAGGGAGTTACTAAGCCTCTTTCTGTGATCACAAATCATTTAGAGGGCCTGTGACACTGAGCAAAACTTCCCTGTTAACTGCATACCAGTTAATCTGCTTCTGATCATACCATCAGCACTGAAGCCAGATTTCTCAAGAAAACACATCATTAGCTCACCTGTACTCCAGGCCTGTTGTAGCAATGTGTTTGAGGCAATTACGAAAGAGATCAGACGTGACTTTAGTTACGTAAAATAAGCTGTCTTGGCGCAAGGCCATAAATAGGTGTGTAGGGACTGACAGCAGCTCATAGGCACTGATGTCACCCTCATGAAGCAGAAGTTAAATGTAACTGAACATAGCTCAGCAAAAAATAAGCTGTTCTAAGCTTTTGACTTATTAAATACAGAGGTAACCTTTGCAGCAGTAAATTTATTCATTGCAAACCAATGATGATCAAATAAATAAGATAGTCTGCAATCCACAAAACAGCTGACCACAAATGCCTTTCATTTTAAGCCCAGTTTACACCTCTCTTGCCTGTTAAAAAAACATCCCCTTCAAAAACGTTTCAACATCTTCTGTAAGACAGAAGACACCCCAAGTTTTATTTAGACGGACATCCCAAAGACTGGGGAACACACACACACAAAAAAATCACTTGTTATTTTAGAAACATCTCAGATAACAGTAAGCCCGTATACACTGCTATCTGTTGCTATATTTTCCCCTTGTGGCCTCTACAACAGTCAGATGCATGGAACAAGCATGTACTGCTTGATTTTTGTAACATGAGCTGCAGCTATTCAGAGCTCCGGGGAAGGAGCTGTGGACTAACCTCAGGGTTCAGCTTGAAAGTGCGCAGCAGGGGCTGACCTGGCTTCATGCCTCCTACATCGAAGACGATGGAAGTGAGCTCATCGCTGACTAGGACATCCTTGTCATAGAGTGTCAATTCCAGAATGTTCTAAAACCAAGCAAACAGTCTCAGGTGAAGACAGAAGCACTTCCATGAACCCCAGTAGCTGTAAACAACAGGCATTTTATGCATTAAGTAGTACCCCTGACCTTTCCCATCCCTGAAGGGAATTCAGCAGGACTTACGCATAGTTAAGCACAAAGCTTCTATTTGACAGTGTTTAGCTAAAGGTTTTTCTGAGCTTCCCAGCTAGAGAGAGGTCACAGCAGAACGTGTGGGGGGTTCTCTCCACCAGGTTGCCACAGATTTGCCAGAAGAACGAACAGCAATATCCACTCTTTCAGCATGACTCTGTCCAGGATATTACAGGGACCTATGACTTCTTGCTCAGCATTGTCTCAGAACAGTTAAGTTCAGCAGAAACTAACCGAAACAGAAGCAACAAACTACATATGGCAACAACAAAAAAACAGCCTTGAAAAAATTAGTTTTCAGCGAAACAAGGCTGAACTTAAATATGTGCTGGTTTAGCCTCACAGCAGCAACCAGGCTGTGGCTTCACAAGCCTGCAGGGGAAGAAAAAGCTCACACACTCAGAAGTTTAGTTTGCAATTTTCTTACAATTTCTCTAAATCCATTAGCATTCCACCTGCATCACCAACCACTACAGAAAGGCACTCCAAGTGAGAGGGATAATGTCTTGTTAATTAACCTTATTCCAAAGCCTAGGATGTTATGCAATGCAATGGTTCTGTGCTAAAAATAATCTCTCAGAAATACTTTTTCCTTCCTTCTGCCATTAGATTACTTTGAAAATGAATGCTGATAGTCTAAAATTTTTGTATAATGTTTCATTAGGTCCTGCTAGGAGGATCTAACATACTGTTTCTATTAAGAGTTGGAATTTAGCTTTTCTTGATCATTGGAACTAATGGCTAGACATGGCTGAAGGGACAGATTGTGAGCTGGCTAAGCGACAGAGTGATTTGCAATTTAGTTCCCATTACCTTCCCTTAGATGCTTGGAATCCTAGACAATATGCAGCGTAAGACAAGCAGAGCTGGAAGAAAGCAACAGCTACAACGTGAAAGTAGAAGCAACCATAACAATAGTAACGCGCATTATCAAAAATTTCATTTATCTGATAGTGCCTAATTTCCCTTTCTTGAGTTGCATCACAAGGACATTTACAGTAAATTCTAGCTGTAATTTGCAAAAAATGGTGCAGTTATAAACACCTGTGGTTATCACTAGACGTGTTACAGTTTTTGGTACCACTGAAGAAGACCACCACCTTACACATGCTGCTGTTTTTGAAGATAAAGATCCCCTGGTTTTGAATGAAGTATCAAAAGCAAGCCAACACACAAATGCAGACAGTCCAACCAGCTCCACAAAGGGTGTTCCTTACCTTGACAGCACTATGGATTCGATACTGGAAGGTTTCATTCCACTCTGGGTTATCACAGTTGTCAACAACCTGAGTTCGGTAGACCATGGGAGATGCAGTGGGCAATTTCAATTCCACATAGCAGTCTGCTTTTGATACTACAGCAGAGAGTGCAGAGACATATCAAAACTACTTTAATCAAATACATTCTTTCCCATGAGCTCTTCACTTACTAAATTGCATTGCATCATAAAAAACAACGTGCAAAATTAAGAGCAAATCTGTAGAGCAAATGTCTTTAATGAAGTACACATCTTTAAACAGCAGCAAATTGAACATTAGGTGTCAATGTTTCTTCTTTCTGGTTCATCCAAACCATAAAACCCTTCATGAAAGGGACTACTATTCAAAATGAGGAAGATGTTTCAGGACTGCTGATATCAGGGCCAAGGTAAAATCACTTCCTTGCTGTCACAATCCTGTTAATTCAACGTGAACTATTGTGAACTTCCTTCCGTTAATTTGCCCTGAACTTACCCAAGAAATATAAATTAATTTCTAAGGTTTTGCTTTCCACACAAAGAATCGAGTAGCAGTACTGTATCAAGGAACAACACAGCTGTAATAGAAAATGAATTAACTAGTCTCCTGTACTGCTATTTCATTTTCTGAGCTACACACAACTGCTGACAGACCACATTGTTGGTCTAGCCTCTCTCATAATACAGAATGGTTGAGGTTGGGAGGAACCTCTAGAGGTCATCTTGTCTATTCCCCTGCTCAAGCAGGGTCATCTGAAGGTTACTTAGGACAGACTCCAGTCAAGTTTTTAATATCCCCAAGGATGGAGACTTCAAAGCCTTTCTGGGCAACCTGTGCTTCAGTAAAAATAAATAAAATTCTTGTTGTGTTCAGATGGAACACTGTGCTCATTGCCTCGTCTTGTCACTGCACATCATTGAAAAGAGCCTTGCTCCATTTTCTTAACACTCTACTTTCAAATACTTGTACACAACAAAATTTGCAAGTCTTCTCTTCTCTAGATTAAGTAGTCCCAGCTCTCTCAGCCTTCGCTCATGGGAGAGATGCTCCAATCCGTTAGTAGTCTTAGTGGCCCTTCACTAGACTTTTGTCAGTAGCTCCATTTCTTTCACAGGAGACATCTCAGCACTGGACACAGCACTCCAGGAGTGGCCCCACCAGTGATGAGCGGAAGGACCATGTCCCTTGACCCACTGACACCAGTCCTCTTAATGCAGCCCTGGATACCATGAGCCTTCTGAGCAGCAAGGGCACACTGCTGACTCCTGTTCAACTTGGTATCCACCAGGACCCCCCAGGTCCTTTACTGCCAAGCTGCTTTCCAGCCAATCAGCCCCCAGTACATACAGGTGACTGGGGCTGATCCTCTGCAGGTGCAGGATTTGTCACTTCACCTGTTGAGTTGCTTGAGTTTCCTATCAGCCCACTTCTCCAGTCAGTCAAAGTCCCTGAACAGTAGCATGACCCCCTGGCATCATCAGGCACTCCTCCCAGTTTTCTGTCATCAGCAAACTGTTTCATCATCCAGATCATTAATGAAGACACTGAAAAGTAGTGGACACAGTATCTACCCTGCAGTACACCACTACTTACTGATGTAAGAATCACTGATCACCATCCTCTGAGTTGTACCATTCAGCCAGTTTTGAATCCACTTCACTGCTCATCCAGCCTGTACATCATCAGCTTTTCTATGAGGATCTTACAGGACACAGTGTTAAAAGCCTTATTGAAGTCAAAGCAGATAGTGTCCACCACTGCCATCTCATCTTGTTTGGCCAGGAGATGAATCTTATCTATTTTCATTCCCTGAAAATAACTGATTCTGTCTTCAATGTCCTTCCTTCTTCCAGTTAAGGCCTCTTTAATAATGCAAGTATGGAACTAGAGTTGAACAGAAAGGCCTTAACTCTCTTGTCACAGTATTTCAAGCCCTCAACATTTCAGCAGTTTTCCCATTCCCTGGGCAATCATTTAGCATTACAGTGGTCTGATAGTGGATGTCACAAATAAACTTAAGTCAAGCAGACCACCTTACCGTATTAACTCTAAAAATTATTCAAGACTCAATTCCTTCAAAGATCCAAATACCCCAAAACAGCCGAGTGCTTCACTCAACACAGATGCATAAGAGGAAGGGCATATATACCATTCTATCTCGAAAGAAAATAGGTTAAAAAAAAAAAAAAAGTTTGTCTGGGAATCAGTCAACCACCTACCCCTTAAAAAATTCAATAATGTAAACAAAATAAGCAGAAACATGAAAGAAAATGATACTCCAACTAACTGAGAAAAACATGGAAGCTAGAATTTAAGTGAAAAGGTGCAGGAAGACTGCTCAGCAACTGCGAGGGTGAACTTTCCCGTAACATGAGTGCTGAATTCAGACAGAGGACTATCAAACAGGCCACACTAGGTCATCATGAAAAGGAGCAAGGAAATAAAATGGTACGAGGACCCACCTTATCTTGCTCTGCAAAGTAGTAGGGTTAATCTGTAGCATTACACCTTTAAAATGTGTGTGTATATATATATATACATATGTATATATATATATAAAATGTCTTACAAGAAAAACCATTGTGCCAACATAAAAGCAATACACTACATGTAGGTATGAAGTTCACATAACAATACAACCTATGTTACAGATGACCTCAGAATAAAGTATCTGTTTTCATAATATGTTTACTAAATACTTACACAGGTCTGTACCCTTGATGTTTCTGGCTCGGAGGACTTTTACGGTTAGGTTGTAGTAAGGGTGCTTCTCCCACTGAAAAGACAGGAACAAGGCTCAGCATGCAACTCAACTGCAATACCTGTTCTGTAACCACGCTAGTATCAATCCAGAGAGAAGAACCAGACCAGCCAGACCAAAATAAACTATTAATGACTCCGTTTGGGAATATACACTATTTTTAGTTTCCTGGAGGAACTCTAAAGGAGGCTAGAAGCAAACTCAAATCCCTTTCCGCATGGCAATTAATGATTCTTAGGTAACTCCTCACAGACTTCAGAAAGCAAGTCCCTGATTTAGGGTTTCCTGTAACAATAGATAATTTTTTTAATTGCTTCATTAGCTCATTCCTGATGAAGGATAAAAAGAAACTGAAGCTCCTCAAATAATTTCAATTATGACTTGCCTAGTTTCTTCAGAGCACTTGCTAAGGGCATATCCATGCTTGAGTAATAGCAGATGTGAAAAGAACCATAATAGCTGAATTAATTAGCTTAATGTCTGAAGACATAGAAAGCACATGCTGTTTACAATAAAGGGAAGAAATACACTTTCTTATAGAAACATACTTCACGGCAATTTAAGCAACAAAAGAGAAACCTGAAATTCCTATTCATTCTGGACTGTTGTTCATATCATACTCTAAAAAGTGCATGCTACTTTACCAGTATAGATCAAAAAGCAATTCTTGTTCTTGAAGACTTCTGCAAGGCTATTTTTGGAAGGTAGTACCAAACTGCCCAGGTATGAGGGGAAATATAAACCTGACTAAATCCTAGACAATCATGAAGGAGACAAGGGTGAGTGGCAGGGGACGACAAGAGAAAATTATTTGAAAGTATTTGGTGCAGACTGGACAAAGACAATTGTGTAAGGCTCGTGAACAGAATAGGATTCTGCCTCCTATTCCTTAGTTATAAGGCAAACCAGGACAAGATAATGGCCAGCTACAAACCTTTCTATTAAATCCCACTTCAAAATGCTTTCTACAAGTGGTCATTAGCTGTATATTCATCATCCTACATGGTGGACTAGAGAACACAATTCAATTTCAGATATGCTAAGCATTCATTGACAACTGAATTCAACAGGATCTTTGCTTGCAACAAAATGCTGTAGAGTGCCAAATGTTATATCAAAATGTTGGCCCTTTGTAACAGTAATTAGGTTCTCAAAAAATAAGAATAAACAATGAACCCTTAACTATCAAACTGTTCTCGAATATTCCCTATCTGATAAATGGAATTGTACTGTGCAGTCACATACTTGTGGAGTTTTCCTCATTTCTTTATCACCTTTAGATATTTGATAGGCGATATTAAGATATCACCTTAAGATATTATCACCTTAAGATATTTGGTAGCTTTTGAAAAAAGGGTTTGAACAACAGAGTAAAAACCAGGACATATCTAGTACACTGAACATCTTAGTACTGAGTGCCATCCACCGTGAGCACCAAAGGTAAAAGTTACATGCATAGCCTAAGATACCTCATACTCAACTGCCAAATAAAATTTGAGCAAATAAACTCTAATTATGCTATTACTAACGAGTTTTTATTTGCAACATCAACACATTCAAGATGTTCCTTCCCCCATTTGTTTCTGGTAGCAAGACATGCCTTCACTTCTAATTTCATTCTGAGCTCTGCTCTTTAGATGCTTTTTCCTTATTTTTAAACATTTCGTAATCACCTGGTTTTTTTGTTTGTTTGTTTTTCACTCACAGCATAGTTTCTCAGGCAAAGAGTGCCCTTCTTTCTACCTCCTCAAACTGTGGAATGGACTACAGAAAAATTCAAGATCGCATAGTTGATTCTCACCAAACTCCTGAAGGTGCTGCAACTCTTCAGGTTGTTGAAAAGTGAAGGTACATGACCATACTGTCACTGCTGCCAAAGCAATCTTCACTAATGTAGCTATCAACTTGAATTCAGCCATTAACGTCAGAGGAAGCACAGAATACCATAAAGATAAGCACATTGCTCTTTTAGTGCACACCATCTGTCAACACAGTCACATGTTCAAAAGTTCCTTCCAAAGGTCTCCAGCACCCGTTGATTTGAAGCCACTCATTACATAGCTGAGGATACATTTCCCATGCCTGGATCATAATTTAAGGGCATATAGTGCAAAAGAGATATTCCTGTGCTCCCAATGTTATCAATATGCCAGAACCTTACCTTCTGCCTCTTGTAATTATATTTTAGCCAAGGTTGTAACATACTACAAGATGAGCTTACAGAGTAATGAAGCCTGAGTATTAGATGTGCTCTATCTGAACACATCTGGGAAGAGGCAGGCAAGAAACGTGTGTGGGAAATTTATGATAAATAACTATGGCTCTGTTTACACCAGCATACACGACAATGTACCAATATACCTGATGATAGACGCAAGCAACAAATTTCTAATTTGCAGTTTAATGATTCTTCAGAACCACCCCTTTTTCAGAGGTCAGGAGAATCTGTCTGAAACAAAACACATTAAATCCTTACGTGAGGGTACAAGACTGAATACTCACACCCTCAGCCCTGCTAACAACTGTCCATACCTTTCATCTAAACTGAAGTTGCTGAAGTAGCAGCTAGGGACTGTAAAACAGGTTATCCCAGGTACAGGATCCAGTAGTCTTCACTCTTGAATATCCCAGAACACCTGCCTTTACACAGGGGGATGGATGTAAGTGCTGGAATCCTCTCCACGTCTCACAGTGAACACAGAGGACTCACCTCAAGCATGCCAGTTTCATTAGAGAACCGTTCACAATAGTAAATAAAAATGCAGCTGCTAAACCATAGCTTGTGTTCACTGCTAGCAGGCAAAGGGATAGCTTAGTAAGAAAACTAAGGGGGAATGTCCCCCCCATCTTGTTCTCGCACCCATGTGAAAACACTGCCTACAAGTCCCCTCCTCTTAATTTCAGCCACAGTATCTTGCCAAGTTTGCTATTAAACCCAAAAGCAAATTCTTAGCTTTCCCAGGTACTCTTTGCATTTTCCCTCTTTGCCCAGAAGTGTTCACCCACAGTTGGGAAAAGAGATTTAGACCCTGAACTACAGTCTTCTGGAAGACAAGTTTTATAACCAGTCAGGTGATAACGAGTAGTGCAAACAGCTCAGAATCACAACAGCAGTGGCAAACACTGGGCTCACGGTAAGCTTACGTTGCTTTCAGAATTGTGAAACAGGCTAAACTTTGGAAAATTTATTAAAATAGATTAGATCATACTGAATTCACCAACAAAGCCAAAAGACTGATATGCTTCCCTTCCCTGGACCATTCGCTATTAAAAAGTCAATACAAAATTTCTCCCTACCAGTCAATACAACCTTGCTTTTTAAGTAGTCTTTTTTTTTTTTTTTTTTTAAATGTATTGATTTACGTAAGGAGCACTCGAGTGAAAGCATTACATCCTTTGATTTACTGGTTAATGAAAATCACAGCAGGCTAACATTAGCCTCTCCTACCCTGACTTGCTAAGTAGCAAACAACATTAAAAAAACAACACTCAAGTCAGCAACAATCATTCGTACCACAAAGCAAATAATAGACCAAAATGGCAGCAAGCCATCCTCTGATATTTAATGGTTACCTCAATTTTAACTTCCAGATTTATGGTAAGGGAGGCAGGTAATCAGATGACAGATCAGATCTTCCGGACAAAGGCTCCTTCTCAAAGGGCTGAGTACTATTCAAAATTGAGGTTATTGGGCATACCACCTTGTACAATGGACTGATTATAAAGCAGCTGAAGGACAAACACATTGTAATCGCTTATCAAATGTGGCTGTACTGCATTATGAATGGGTGGTTTAAGTAATACTCTAAAGCAGACAAAATAACTATCAAGCCCTATGGGATAAGGTGGACAGCAAAAAGGAAGGGAATGGCAATCAAGAATATATTACAAGAAAACATATAAGCACTGTTCTGTCCCTACTACGGAGAAGCCTGATATCCTGAGTTTCCCCCCCAAAAGCATCAGCTTGTGTTCCCCAGAACCCAAGGAAACAAAGACCTTATCTGCATTGTTTCACACAGAACCCAAATTTAGGTTTAAAAAAAAAAAAAAAAAAAAAAAAAAAAAAAAAAAAAAAAAAAAAAAGGAATTTACATTAGCATTTTCATTATCCAAAATTTTCATTCAGTGATAAACTTTTTGGTTAATCTCTGCAGAAGCGCAGGACTGGTATTTACATATGTGCACTAGCAGGAAGTAATTGCCAAACAGATCAGCTAAGGAATGCTGTCTCAAAGACAACATAGTTGGTCTTACCCGCCAGTGATAAAATCCAGTCTCTTTTCTCTCCTTTCTTTGGAAAAGCACAGCTGCCAGAAAAGGCAGCGCTCTGTGTGGAACCGGGCCCCGCAGCAGCTCACAGAACATGGAAAAGAAATGGCCTGTTGTCTCAGCAGAAAACCTGACAAAAAACACAGAAGAGTCCCTAGATGCCTGGCTGTGAAGAGCTGCTTACTACAGGCTTGGTCTGAAGTTTTGCACATGAGCAGGCTTCGTTCCAACTGCGAGAAGCAGAGGTGTGGCCTGCACTTGCCAAACAACCCAGTTCAAAGCCTCACTGGCAGGTTTTTCAAATCCTGGTACAAGATAGCAAGGCAGCACTGGACAGGGAAGCTCTGAGTAGGAGGAAGTACTGCTGTGATTAAGCCACAACCTCACAACTACCAGTCCAGATTGTCTTTGACCTGATTTAGGACTTTGACTCTTTCAAAACCTTTCCAGATTCCAGCACACCATAAAAGAATATTTTTAAAAAGAAATAAATTCCCATCTTGCAAGCCTGAGGAAAAGCTGTATTTCTCATTGTCTGCAGATGTTCAGAGAAGTTTCAGGGAGGCCTGAACTGAGATAATATGATTTGTCCTGTATTAGGACTCAGTACCAAAAAAATCCAGCACCACATCTAGCCTTGCACTACATGAGCTGTCTGTATAAATCCATCCTTTATTCTCCCCCTTTCCGTGTAATAGTGTCTTGATTCTTCCACCAAGTGTTATTGAAAAATTGTGCAACCATTAAGGTCATGGTTCTATGTGCTTTAAGAAATATCAGAGTAGCAAGGGCAATTGTTTGTTCGAAGTGATGTTTGTTAACAGCTGCTGACAGCTGTCTCACCTGTAGGTTTTTTCTGAAGAGTACCAGCTGAAGCATCAAACAAAAACTTAATTGTTTCAACAGTAAGAAAGTGGTAGCAAACATATGAAAGCCAGTAATGTAGCATGTCACCAGCACAAACGTGATAACGTGACACATTCTCAGTAAGGTCCCATGAATTAATCATTTCCTGTCATTAATGTCAGTCACTAGCTTAGAATTTAAGAAAATTAATAAAGCATCGGCACTGGTATTTGTAGGACAAACAAGTCAGTACTAGTCAGTGAATTCACAGACTTACAGTCAATGCACAAGCAGAAAGTGAATACAGTACCATTGCAAAACAGCCAGCAGTTGCTTTAAACTCTCATGTTACATTAAATAGTATGGCAAATACAGCTGAAAAAGCAATTTCTTGGCATTTCTCCATACCATTGCACCAAAAGTGAAGTGATATTTATAAAAATAAATTAAAAGTTACAGAAAAATTACAGAACAATAAGCATGATTTAACTAATATAGCTCATGAATGTGAATTACAGGAAAACTGAGGCTGCCTCACATAGTAAGTTAACGTGGAGAAATCACACATTCTAAACAGAATATTACAAGCAGTATTTAAAACCTCTATTTTATCTGGTGAGTGCCCAATGCATTTAAACCAGTCTTACCTGCCTTTTCCTGAAGTTCTCTGCTCTCTTCCAATGAAATCTCAGTACAGGAACTGTATGTTTATAGAATTTCTCTTGAATTTCTATCTCAAGAAGAACTGAAAGCTTTTTAAGTCATATACATAAGAACAGTTTCATAGTCACATATCATGCACAAACAATGTCTGTGTACAGCTTTATCTATCTAGAGATACTGTTGACAGCCAACGTAATATCAGAAGAAGAGTTGCTCACTTCTGTCATTTCCTATCCAACTAAGAAAACAAGCAAAGAAAATGTCATCAAAACATGACATGAGAAAGACAGCCTCACACCTGGTAACTTTATTCCTGCTAGGATTAGAATCCCCACAGTGGTAAAGGTAGATGTCTATCTACATTTCATTCAGTTATTTTTCTGTCAGAAAGTATGAACAATTCACCCCATTGCTATCCATACTATATAGTACTTAAAATGTGGATAAATAATGCAAGCAACACCTTTTGTTCCCATTAACAGCACTGAAAGGAGAGCTGCAATGTCAGAAGAGATGAAGATTCCAAAGGACAGTATGAGTTTTTATTTTTTTGTGTGTGCGCGCTCATTCTGGGTTGGTTTTCTACAGAAGTAACAGCATACCTGTATGTTCAATTGTCTGTCACAAAGACTGCTCCTCAGAGCCTGTATATATCCATCCTACAGGATAGGAATAAAGAAGATCTATATTCTAACGCTAGGCTAGTCTTTGACCTACAATTCAAGCAACTGCAGATAAATGAACCTAAACATTTCCTGATTTGGTCACACAGAGATCAATCATCTTTACCTTCAAACAGCATAACACCGCTCAAAAAAATATGTGAATAATTTTAGTGTTCTCTAATACGTATGTATTTAATGGTATTAGACTTTCAAAAACATTATTCAAAGAATACAGAAGTGTTTTTAGTAGGATTTTGAGAACATTCACAAGCATATTATAAACTTGTAGATATAAAAGCCAACGTTGAGAAGTGGTAACAGCTGTCATATGACATGGCCTCATTTGGATTACACATTATTAAAGCAGGAGTGATACTGGAAGCCCCTCCATCGAGCCTGGCTTCCAGGAGAAAGCAAGGACTAACATATAAAAAATAATCTAGAGCAGCCCAGAAAGCTTAACTTCACAATGACTGAAACACGCTGGTTCACAACATTTATTACAATCTATTGCTTTAGACAAACCTGCTGTAAGGTTAAGTAAATCCAAACCACGTTGCAAGAACCAACAAAAACATTACGGCACAAACCACATCTCTGTAAAAGGTATGCAAGAGAGGTGAACAGAGGCACAACCTTAACCATGAAAGTAAGAGCACAGTGAAGTTCCTCATATGTGAATACAGCTCTCCTGGTAGCAGATAATTAACGTAAATAAAAATCATACTAACAGCACTAAACCTAAGATGGGTAAAAAATCAGAGCAATATTGTTATATCCGTATACAAAGAATACAGGGCCTTGATAAATACCCTTCTGTCATTCTCAATGATCTGTAAACACAACTCTCCCAAAACATCCTCCCTCTGTACCTGAACTAGTATATAAAGATCTATACAGAATGTGCAAATTGAATATAAGTATTTTTAGGCTCTCTTCTTCAAATAGAAGAAATACAAGGTTAAAAACCAACACCACCCATCCCCTCTTCTCAGTTTCTACAGAAAGACATCATTAGCAATACTGCCCAAGATATCCAGATACAAAAGTAGCAAAACACTGGACCAAGAAATCCAAAGGAATGCACAGCATATAAACAATAACGTGGAAAAAGAGAAGAACAGTTATCAAGGGAAATTATTAACAGTGATAAATGAAAGTGAATTAGGGCTCTTGCCAGCCCACAGCAGATCTGTTCCTAAAAACACACCCATGTAACCAAGGCTTAACTAAACCTATGAAGTTAGCTAAGATCCAGTTACACCTTAGGCAGACAGGCTTTATTACTTGATCATTAACAGATGGTATCTGACAGTTATATGTGTCATGCGCCATATTATTTAATCATTACATATATTTAAGTATTGCTAGACCAGAATGTTTAGAGTCAAAGATCCACTCAGTTGGGTTATTTGCTACTGCTGCTTTTTCATTAATGATGCTCAGATTATTTCTGCATGAAGCATTTTAATATCCCTAGTACCAACATGCTAGAGATTAAAGATTTTGGAAAAAGAAGTTAGACAAAAATATTACAGCCTACAAGGAGTATGTTACAATCCAGTTTTGTAGTTAAGACTTCTGGCCCAAGTGTAACTTAAGAACAGTACCAGCCTGTGCATAACACAGTTGTTCTAAAGCACTTAAAAAAGAGAGATGTTGAAATAGTCTAGATTTTACTTCAGTGCTGGCAAATGAACCAGGGACTGAAGAAATTTATATACACAAATGACAAGTGTAGTCTAGAAGCTCAAGCAATAACTGTAGTTCAATCCCTTGAAAAGTTACTTTACAGGGTGTTCTTCGCTTTTTGGTATGAGTGCAGATGTGACCTTAGAACAGTCTCTGAGCTTCCAGAGATGCTAAGAGTGACCATGCAGTGCAGTGCAAACAGCACAGAAGTTAATTAAATTTACAGCTCTCAAAATAAAGTTTGTGTTTGTTTGTTTAAAAAAAAAAAAAAAAAAAAGCAGCTCACTGGTGGTATCTACTATTTGCCTGACAACCCGTGTTGTGGAAATTCTGTTTTATCAGAAGGTCAGGTGATAACACTGAACATCAATAAAACATTCCTTTGGCCACCATTTACGTATTCCCATTACTGGGATGAAAAATAAAATTATTGTCTAGGTTGAGAAACAGGCACAGAAGCCTTCTCTATGCTAAACACCTGGTGATCTCCATGCAATGCTGATACAGCTGTGAAGACTTCAAAGGAATTTTATTTTTTTGAAGAACTATTTACATACAAGACCAAATCACAATGTTGTTACTCTAAGGAGGTAAGCTTTATAGTAAAGCTTGACTTGTGAACACCCTACAATTGTCTGATAACTCACAAAGTTGGAGTGCATTACAAAGCTCACTGCTGATCAGTTTCAGTCTTCATCTGAGAGGTCCACTGTAGTTGCCAGCACTATAATGACATGGTTAAAGTCAATTTCTAGTAAATCAATACAGCCAGATAGGTACAGTCAGTCCATAGATAAAAATTACTTCTACCCAGTGTAAGAGAACCTAGAAACAATCCTCAAAAATCTCAAAAGTATCAACTTCTTAAGCCGTCACTTCTGAATTTCATGAGAGTTGGTATTATTGAACACGACAAGGTCAGGTGTCCAGTGTGTTGACTTCTTTGGAGCAGAAATAATGCACAACTATTGCATTAGGGTATCGGGCAAATGCACTGTAAAGAAACAGAACATGAAAATCAGCTGTACATACAAACAGTTTTCCCAAACATGCCCTTCAAAGCCTTACTGAAATTTACAGCATTAGAAAAATTCTAGACAAACAAACCAATATTGCATACAAGCTACACACTAGTGACAAACCTGAATACGCACTACAGTAAGTATATTCAGACCTACATTCATTAATGTGTTTTGGAAAAAGGGTAATTCCCTATCATTGTGAACGCTACTGATACATCAAAACAGTTTAAATCAACACAAATGAATAAACTGATCGTGTGGCATTCCAATGGAGCTTCAAACAGAAAAAAGAAAAAAATGCAAATAAAATTTATCTTCTATACCAACCCATAATTATTGAATAGGGTATAACAGAAGAATAGTTATTGGCATACAAATATTAAGTGAATTAGTTCTACTTTTACATATCCTAAGATTATTACTAGACTACAAGAAGTAAATCAGCTAGGGAACCACAAAGCCATATAAAGAGCAATTCCACATACATCTTCATTTGAGATTCTTTACATCATCCTCCTTAATTCTAGCTAAAAAGCAGATAGTAGGTAGTGTTCTTACAGAACGTTCCTTCAAATTCAGTATGAGAAGTGACTTTTTGCCTTCTAGAATTGCAAAAGTAAGATGTCTTAAGATGTCTTTCACAAGCCATTTTATTCTGCTTTATTGAAAATAAACTTCAATAAACTTGCAATAAACTTCACTGACTGAATTGTGATGTTTTCCCAGCCATGGAGTGATATAATTTTTAAGTTGAATATTCCTCAAATTTCTCCCTCATACTGCTGTTCTCTCTATATATGTACATTGAGTTTTGCAACCTTCTTACTTTAAGTATACAGATTCATATTCAATTCTGTTTCCCAAACTCTAAGACACATGCTCTCTTACCTGTTGCCTATCTTCTTTTTACACACAGTGCACACCTTCTCCTCTGTAATTATGCACTTTACTTGCTGATGCAAAATTCGCTCCTCCTGGACCTATGGGACGATAAAAAACTTTATCAAAAAGCAATGCCACGCTATAGTTCCTTTCTAGCTTGGTGAAACTGAAACCTCTTGAAACATTTGATTTTCAGTGGCTATACCTTCATTAACAAGTTGTACTACCGTACAACTTCCCCCATTTCCCAGTTCTATAGAGCAGAGACCCAAACCCACATTATACGTATTCCAGAATTTTACTTTGAAATAGCCTGATCTGCAGATTAAAGCATTCCAACCATTCAAGGGATGTTCAGGCAACTGTAAGTGCACCATCTGGTTCAGTTTATTTGAAAGAAATCCAGTCCATGCTCTGAGATAACCCTGCAAAGCACATCAGAGCACAGTGAGTCCAGAGGCTCACCAAGGCACAAGCCCCATCCAAACTAAAATGAATGCACTTGACATACCCTGAAAAGGGTACTTTAAATCTATCTTGTACACATCTACTAATTTCAAGTGAACTACAGCACCATCTAGAGGGGACACACCCTGTATAAGGGATAGTTGGTTTAAATATTGAACATCAGTTTTGAAACACCATTTCAATAAACGATGGATGGTAGGTACTTACCCTCAGAAATTCAGCATGGAGAAGATTCTTGAGTACTTGATTGAATCGCTTCTTTTGGGCATTTTCTTCAAGGACTTTCTCTAGGAAGATTCGAATCTCACTAATCTGTGTATTTGCTGGTAGAAGGTTTATTGCCTAAAGCAAAATAACCTTAGTTAGTAAAATTATAAAGGAATAGAGGACAAAATAGAACAGAAGTTGACACACGTAGTTTTGACAGTCTGTTCACATGCCTACTCCATTATCTTCTAACAACAGTACAGACACTGAGTCTTTGTTACCTTGGTAGTATCCAGTTTGCTGTGATGCAGCTCCAACACCTGCAGAGCAGCCTGCAGATTGGCTTGAGGCTCCAGCACTTCCATCTTGATTGGCCCTAGGCAATGAACACTAGGTGGGGAGAGATACATCCGGAGAAGGGATAGATAGACCTGTTTCACACAAAAGGAAAGCTTGTGAAACCATTGCACTCATCCACAACTGACAATACCAGTAGAACCCAGAGACAGTACTCATGAAGTTGTACCTACTCCGTTCAAAACTCTAAAATGGTCATTTAAACAGCTTTTATCTTAGAACTTCAAAAAAAAAAAAAAAAAAAAAGAGAAGTACCAAAGATGTTCAAAGTCTTTTAAGACCTACATTCTATGCTCAAGTTTTTATAGAAAAGTAGTATTTTTTGAAACACACCTCCCTCATTTAATACACGTATCTTTAGAAAGCAATGCCATTGATTTTTAACTTGTGTGTAAATATAACTGGAATAGAACAGAGTAGGCTTTCCTCTGAATTCCAGAAGAAATTTTCTACAGAATTTATGCTCAATTCAAATGATATGGTAACATTCACAACAGGAAAAAAAAAAAAAAAAAAAAAAAATCGGGAAAGCTAGTAAATCCTAACTTCCAAAGCTTATACATAGTTTCCTGACCACCTAAAAAAACTCCGAAGTCTATACAGAGCAAAAACTTTAAACTCCCTAACATGGCATGAACAGTCTAACACATCCTCACAGAAAATGGAATACTGTAAAGATAAAGCTACTTACATCTTTGTTGCCATCTTTGTTTCTGTTGTAATGTTTATGGCAGTAGCTAGAATAGAGAAGAATTACTTAAAATGTAGGGACAGTTTTGGAACCCAGAGGATGATTCCAGAAAAATTAACATTTAAATGCTTTATTGCTGAGGCCATCCACACAAGGTGACCATACATCCAATTCTGATCAATTGGATCAGATCATGCAACATTGTTTGCCTTATGTGACAATGCTGAGAAAAGAGAGGTTTTGTGCAAATTTCACACTTCCAATCAATTTACAAAGCTTTCATACAGAAACTAAATTTATTTTTTTTTATTATTTTTTTTTAAAAGGAGAGAGGGACAGACAATGTGATCGCATCTGAATCACAAGGAAAAGGTGTCCATTAGTGTACCACTACATACCACAGCTGAATGTCCTGTAACAGCCATTTCATTAAACTAACTTCAAAAGAAGCTATGCTGAACTAAGCCCCCATTTTCCAAACTCATCTGTCAGTGCTGGTTAGTTTAATTTTCAGTTAAATACTTTAGATTCACTTAGAAGGTTCCCTGACACAATGGATCCAGCAAAAAGACGCACCTTCACTGGAGGGCTGTGTCAAACTGAAGGTACTTAACTTTGCATCTGGGATAGTCAATCTCAACCACAAGAGAAGGGAAGCAAAGCGACCTACACAAGTTCACAAACTAAAGACCAAGCGGAAGCTGACAAGGCGGAAACAAACAACTCATTAATGACAGTCACATTGCTCTAGACTAAAGCACAGTGACAGAAGGTAGTCCTCAAGGGGATGATGTCATTATCTGTAATCAATAGATACCTAAAGAGCACGAAACTCAGGAAAACATGGAAACACAGAAGATCCTGACAGCTTTCAACACTCACACTCCACATACAGCAACATTTCACTATACAACCTATTTGCAGCACAGTGAGCAAACTAAGCCTTAAAAAAAAAAAAATCCTTACTTTTCGGCCATATTGGTGTCCTTCAAAATATGAACATAAATAAACAGAGCTTGCTCATGCTTCCCCATACGACCCAAGAGCAGAGCACGTTCTTCTAGAAGACCTAGTGAGATAGCATGAAAGTCTAGTCAATAGCTACACAGAAAAATGACAGCAAAAGGTCCATTACTTCCATTACTGACCAGATTAAGGGAAGGAAGCATGAAGTGTAGTCTAAGCATAGACTCAAGTTACACTAAAACTAAGTATACTACACAATAGAAACAGTAACATTTTATGAATTCTTAAGCAATCTTAGGATACAATAAACTTCAGATCTGTTGAGCTACTCAAGCTCACCCAAAATTCAGGCTAAATATCTAAGAGATAGGGGATGCCACAAGGTCTTTGGCCATCACTTAAAGGAAACCTGCAGAGACCAGAAACCCAATTCTGCCAGCAAAACTACAGCAAGCATACACACCAGTGGTTTACACAGACCTAGCCATCTTCTGTTTCCAGTTACCATAATTATATAACTGAGGAAGCTTTGCTGTAAAATAAAAGAACAACGATTTAGTCAGTCTATGGAAACTGAACTCACCATCAAAGGGAAAGTCACTAATTAGTCGACTAGGTTCATAACAGCTAGACTTCTCCAAAAAAAGAAGAAGTTTTTTCCGGTAATCCCCCAAGTCTCCTCCTTCCTCCCCAGCAGGCACTGGAGTTTTATCTGTATGAAATAAAGAAATACCAGCTATTGTATTACAACTATTTCACTACACTAGTACACAAAAGAAGACAGAAACTAAATTATGAGGACCTACATTCTGATGAACGTGTTATATGGGATAAGAATCAAGTACACCTGAGAAAATACTTCAGCTCCCTAAAACGTGTTACCCAGTGGCTGATTAGACAATACATGATTATTCAACACCCTCCCCCTGCCCTTAACATGCAGAAAAAAGCAAGCAGTAGTTGACCTTTCACTTAACCATAAACTAAGTGTAACTAGGTTCCTTAAGACTTCTAGGGAGGCAAGAAACCAGACTCCCTTATAAACCCACAACTTCCGTTGTTCCAGTTCCTTCACAGCATTTAGCGTATCTTCCCCTGGATATTAATAGTGCAGACTTAGAGCAATACACTGTGAAGGCTTCCCTGCACTGTCCATCCCGTGGCCTTCACACCAGAAGAGGCTAAAAACATACCTGCAGGTAAAGAGTTGAGATATTCTTTCATTAAGCCCTGCACTTTCTCACAGTACAGCTGGATCAGACAGTTGTGAAAGTCTGCACCAACTTCTTCCCAGACATGAATGATGTGCTCCTGTAAAGACATGTTTAGGTTCAGTTAAAGATACTTCCTCTGGGAAGTAATTTATTAAAAGCAAGCAACAATCTGAAGCTTGCCTTTACCAAGCTTGACTTCAGAATTTCATATTTTAAGTCATATTCTGCTTGCTCTTAATTATTTTTCTCTGTACAACTTTTGACAAAGCTAGAATTCTCCAAGACTGCATCATGCTCCAACACCTTGAGAACTAAAGACTTACATGTAATGCATACTGAATGTAATGAACTAAAACCAACTGAGTTCTTACCAGATAAGGAATAGCCAAACTTTTAAAATTTTCTATCAAGAAACTGAGCACTTTATCTCGTGGCAAAGCTTCCACTTCAGGGAGGTCTTCTGTAAATATCTGTAAAATAAAAAAATATTTGCAGAATATATATATATATATTTTTCTTAAATGTTACAGTGTATTTTCTCTGAGGCACTGAAGCCCAGCATATCACCACATAGGCCCAAAGAGTAAGCAAAAGTAGTACAAAAAAAAAAAAACTGAGTAGCTTATTTAGGTACCTAGAAGCTGTGTCACATCTGAAAGGGTAAACAAACATCCCCACTTCTGCCCTAGCTAACACTTATCTTTTACAGTGCCCAGCACCTCCTAAATACAGGAAGTCAAAGAAAAGTTAGAAAGGCAAATTAACATTTGACATTTAAATATTAATTTAGGCTGCTTTACAAAAAGTGTGATATCAAAAACATTAAACGTATCAAATGTGAGGGTTCTTAGCCACTTACTACAAGGTAACATATTCGAAGAATGGAAGAAAGAAGAAAAACTGAAAAGCTGCCCTGCTCTATCTACTGATAGGCTTACCACAATACTGAACACAGACAATACCATTTATACGCTAAGCTGGATTTAACGTTAACACATGGATTCTTAAAACATACACTGTACTAAGAATCTCAATGGGAAGGTACCTGTTTAAACCAAACTTACCTTCAATCCGTCTTCGGGAAAATCTCTTAGCACCCAGACAGAGTAAGAAAATACTAAGTGCAAGTTCTCTGTGCCTGGAACACAAGAAGTAGCTGTGCTCAGTGTCAAATTCCTGAAGATCTACCTACTCTCAACACAAGCAGATGCCTTCAGAGCTAGCAAATCTTCATTTACAGAAAAATATTTTGTTTTCTCCTTGTAATCAAGCAAATCACATTCCACGTTAAAGAAATTTTCATTACTTCGCAAACATGATTTCAAACAGGAACAAGTAATGACATTGTCAAATTCTAAGCACCACAGAATTTATACAAGTCAGATCAAAACCCTAGCTCTGTTGTCTGAATCTCTTCCCAAACATTTTCCCTTATGAACATCAGCAATTTGTTTTTATTAGGGTAGAAAAACACTATATTTTTAATTTGTGTAGTTTCCTTCAAACAGTTTCTGTACTTTCAGTCTAACGTCTTCTATAGCAAAGGGTCAAATACTTTCATAATAGGTAGCCAATGAACAGCTGACATAGGTCCATCAAGATGAATTTATCCAAATGACAATTCTTTTAAAAAAACTGAAGTTTGTTTTGTAGGGCTATAATCTGAATGTCACGTATGCACCTCATTCGCTAAGAGACGAGTGGTGTTAGCAAATCATACCAGTGAGTAAGAAGTGTAATGTAAGAGACCTGGCATAAATGGGAAAGGTCTCAATGTCAAGGTAAATAATGGTTACCTTTGAAAAAACATGTTGCTAACAAGAGCCAGCAAGAGTTCTTGAAAGTAATAATAATAAAAATAAATGTATATCAAATTTTGGCAATAATTTAAGAGTAGGAGACAAATCCCTCATAAACCACTCTGGATGGTTATGTCTGCTTTACTAGTACTGTGATACATTAGATATAAATAATATCATTGAATGGGAGGGGACTATTCTCATCATCAGCAAAACCAAAAAAGGCCCTGGAAGTTCACAATGAATAGTCAACCAAGCAAATTGTTACTATGACACGGTGAACAGCAACTTGAACTGTTAGGTCATAACCTAGATTCCTCTATGTACAGAAAAAAAAAAAAAAAAAAAAAAAAAAAAAAAAAACTTTATATAGGATTGTTCATCTAAGTAAAAAAAAAAAAAAAATTAGACTATCAGCTGAAAAACCTAATCCAGAAGTCAGACTTAATCAATGACAGCAAATCAACACTGGAATAAAAGACAAAAATACTATAGCATATTCTCTACCAATGAATTTTTGTATTTTTTTAAAAATCAGAAATAAGGAATGTTTTCCATGAAGACACTGAAGTTTAAACAGGACACACCTGAACTTAATCTTTAAAGTTTGCATTATGTAAGAAAACAGACTAGATGACAGGGGTGTCCGTTAGCTTGACAGTATCTATAAAGTTGCTGAACAGTAAAATAACCAAAGCCCGTGAATAGTTAACATCTTCACAGAAACAATGCTCTCCATCATTTACCCAAATGCTGCAGATATTGCACTGTCCTCTCATGACCCTTCAAAGGTGAGTTGGCTTTCTTTGACTGATCCACCAGTACCTGTAATGCTTTCAGATAAACAAGAAGATTAATTCCTTTGCAACCATGAGTATTATTTCAAATTGAACCACAAAAAAGTTACGTTTCACATTAGGCTACCTGAGAACAAAAAAGCTTTGTTGTAAACATGCAGGTCTGACAGGTAACGGGATCTAAGACAGATATCATCACAAGACAGACCCAGAAACAAGTCCTCTTGAGGAAAATTATCTCCAGAGGGCTGGTAATAAAGACTCAGGACTAGGGAGTACATCCCCCTATCCCTTCAGTCTTCTCCCCAACCCAACATCATACCTACCTTTCTCATGCAAACCTTTCTTCTCGTACAGTATTATCAGCTCACTGTATTTGTGCGCCTTCTTTAGTACATGCTCACTCTCCTCAATATGGCAGTGATTGTTCTCCAGACGTAGCAATGGTGCCACAAGTGCAACATTTGTCTGCAAGCAAAAAGGGAGCATTCAAACATACTTCTAACGTGCTCCTCCTAAACTCATAGTACACAAAGTGAGTTGAAACAGAAATAGCACAAGAAGTGACAGCTTAACATCTTAGGTCAAGCCTCATTTCCCTTAAAAATTTCCATTCCAAAAAAATTACGGAATAGAAGAAAAACCAATACATTGGAGCTATATTCCCTTTCTAGAATAGAAGTCTACTTCGGAAAACACTGTTCACAAAGATCACACCCTTCTCCATTTAACAGTAAAGACTACACAATAAGCATTCGTCAAAACTTCAGAACACATTGACAATTCAATGTTCTTTTGACAGAGGCAGCCACCCAAAACAGATGCAGCTGCTTTGTTTCATGAAACTGCCTCCTGACCAATGAGGAAACTAGCTAAGACCAAAGACTCCCAGATCATTTTTAGACCAAAGTGAGATGATTGTGTGAGAATTTCCTCCTTATCCTCCTCCACAAATTTTTCGTTCTAAAACACCAATGCATTTTATAGGGATGACCTTTAAGCCAGGCAAAAACTCACATGGAGGTAACACTTCAATAGTGTGGTATCAATGATTTGTAGCAGCTTCTTTTTGGATTTGATTGTGGGTGTTCCTTCCATGAGGGGCGAAGTACTGGACTGATGGTCAGAATCATTTAGCTTCTTTACCAGTTGACTTCTTTTCTGGAGGACGTAAAATGAAATGTTAACACGGAAAGGCCATGAATTTCTCCATTCCACCCCAACAAATATATCCCACCAAGTAAAAATAAATTATACCAATTTAGTAACTTATTTTATCAATCTGAATTTTTATTATTTCTAACTATTCAACACATTTCCCACACCGTTTACGTGTGCACACGTGTTTTGCAAATTTATACTTTTGTATGTCTGAAGTCTTGAGAAAATCATCAGAAGGAAACAGTTAACCTGAACAGAGACATTTTAGAGAAATCAGTAGACATTTAAAGCATTTGGAGGACAATCTACAATTTGAATCACTATATGTAAAAAATATGCTCCTTAAAACACCAGCTTCCTTTGTCTTGTAAGAATGGCAACAGAACAATTCAGAGTTCAGTTCAAGAAAATGACAGGAAGCTATTGTAGCCACTACCTCCTGTTCCACTTTTTAATTCATGCTTTTGACCCATCTCCTGGACAGAGTGCCTCCATAAAATCGTCATTAAAAAAAAAGATGAAGAGCCCAAGTCCTTTTTGAAAGGCTACTGAAAATAAAATACTATTTATTATAGACTCACATTTGGATCTAGTCCATGAGTAAGTTTTACCCAGACCTCACAAAAGCCACATCTCTCACATATCTGTGTAATGCCTCACATCTTCCAATTTCCCCACTTTTTCAGGAGCTGCTGCCACAGAATTTCCAGCCATGAAGACAGCCTATTAAGGCTAGCCTGGCAGAGCTGGAGTAGGCATACTGCTTCCTGCACAAACCTACCCAAGCAAATACACTACACCTGAATAACCCTGCTCTAAGAACAGATTTAGGAGCACTCACTTGAGTTAGGTAGTCTATCAGAGCTAAATGTGCCTTCTCCAGCTCTGCCCCTGAGAGCCCTGGCAGGGGGTTGGGATACTGTAGCTGTTTCCTGTAATCTGTGGGCAGGAGGTCAGGATACAGACCCATCACGTGAGTGGGATCTAAGCAAAAAATAACTAGTATTAGTAATCATTCATAACATACTATTTTTGCCAACTCTTAAACGTCACTTGGCCTTTGAGTACAGTTAGCTTTCCAACGGAGTTGTTGTCAACTTGCATGTCCACAAGGTTTCAGGCAACACAACTTGCTTATTATGAAAAAGAAACCAAAAAGGCAAAAGCAGCAAGAGAAAGACTTTTAAAGTCCAAGCAGAACAAGTTTCAGCCTGTGCTCTTGGCACACACTAAAGACAATCCATTATTATCCTTTTACTGCTCTTCTTGCAGAATCCCAGCACTAACAACTCTGACAGTAGGACAGAATTTCTAGGAGCAAGCAATGTTTTAAGATTTACTGGGCTTTTGAAACATGAACTGAATAGCACCGTCTGCACTAATGAGCATCCATTTTCATGTAGTTTAAAAAAATTCAGAATTACTGTCCTCTGATTTATACTCCAAGTATTTCAAGTTCTAAGTCCTTCTCTTCCACTATAGTTTTCAAAGTAAAGTATGATGTTAAGCATCACCAAGGAACATAGAAGTTCTAGATTTAAATGCACAAGGGATGTGCTGTCAACAAAGAATATCAGGCTTAAGCACTATTCTCTGGTACAGTCCAGTCTTCAAGTGGTCTTCCAATTAGTACAAACCAGAGGAATAGCAGAGACTATTTTGACTTCCAAAATCACAGAAAAGTTTCCTGGCTTTGGTAGCTTAGCCCATTAAACAGGAAACAGGGCTGAGGGTCTTCAACATGGTCAGAGAACAAGGTGTGGCAGATCTATAGAAGTTCCTCATTTTCCATTCCAAAATACAAGAAAGACTTTTGACAGCTGTTGAAACCCTAAGCTTTAAGGGTATATACATACTATATACACTGAAGAAAAGGTTACCAAGCAACTACACCCTGCACAAAGGGCAAATTCATGTTTTAATTGAAGTTAATTAACTTCAGTTACTTTAAGTCAAACACTAGAACCAGTATAAAAGGCAAAACAGCTGCATAGGCTACTTTCCATTCACACAGAGACTGGTCTGCACAAAACAATACTATTTTAAAACAGAACCCAAACACACAATGATCTTTGAGCTTCATTTCATCTCTCCTAACCCAAGTAATCTTAAGGCCAACCCAAGCATTTACCTGTACCAAGTTTGGCAAAAACTTGCATGGATTCATCAAAGCGCTTCTGACAGAAGAGGTTGAAGGCAAAGAGGTTCTTGATGTGGTGTATTTGCTGTCGCTTCTCACTATCCGAATCATCTTTCATTTCCTGCACACAAATTGATAAACATCAACAACTTTGGGGCATCACAAATGATAAGAAAAGCTCTAGAGAAATAACAGAAGTATTATCTTTTGGAGAGATTATGAAATCCAGAAGCCTGCCATATTCAGAAAAGGATAATCTTCCGAAGTGAGCAGCTCTGATATTGATTCTCATGTACTACATTAATTGTGTCACTGAGATAACCTGAAAGGTTTGAAAGCTACTTCTGGTTATCTAAATACTTGCTATATCACAGCAAGTATGTTATCATTCATTTGCCTTTGTAATTTTTTTTCCAGTTAGCAATACAAAATTCATTTACAAATTTAATTTACAATTGATTTATTTTAGTGTAGCTCTAGGGAAGTTTTTGGAAACCAGAAAAACCTACAACCGTAAGAGCAATGTAATTAAACATACTGCTTCAGCATCTCTAAGAAATTACTGTTTCAGGAGTAACAGAGATAACTATAATTCCCACTCATTTCACTTCAAACCCAAAGAATTTGGAGTACTTACTGCCAACTGCAAAGCCAACTCAAATTGTTTATCCTGAAGAAGTTGCTGGATCTGTGTGGCTATGGACACTGGGATGAGCCGCCAAACAAAGTGATTACTTGCCACGTATATAATATTTGTCCTGCAAAGAAGTCAAAAGGTCAGTTACTGAGAAAGGAGCAATACTCATACAAACAATCCTGGTTAATACATACATGTATCAATCAGATACAAAGGCAACTTAAGCAATATTGTAAAGCAGAATGGAGCAGAAATATCTCTGGTAATCAGATATTCACAAAGATGCCCAACTCTACCATAAGCTCCTTAAAGTACAACACCCATCTTTCTGTTCATAAACAACAACAGACTGCTTCAATGCTGCTACTCAAGCCAGGGGAGTCAGAAGAGCTCCTCTCCCAGTTTTTCAGCATGCTACCACACATACAGACAGCTCAACAAAAGCAATCACGTTCTACTTAGTACCCTCCAGAGGTGATGAAGCGCGGTCTCTGTAGCTCGATACTCTGTACCAGCAGTCGGGGTTCAAATGTGCGGATCTCCACATACCTTGGCAGAACAGCAATGATGTAGGGAGGCTGGTGTTCTATTTACAAAACAGGTGAAAATACAAGTTAATTTTTCTCTCTTGAAACAAAGCAAGGCTTCCTTTTTTTTTCCCCTCTCCTTGAAATGCATGCCTTTTTTGCTTATTAACAACACAAGTCAATGCCCAAGGCTGACAGCAAGTTGCTAACAAGGCTTTTTGTTCATCTTTCAAGACACAGAATTTCTGTGGCACTCAGGTACCCACAAAAACTACAATACTTTAACACACTGCCTTCCATTTCAAATCGCGTCCCCGTAAAGGAATAGGCAATAATGCCTGTTTTTCAAGAAGGAATCAGACAAGCAGACTAGAAGCAAAGGAGAAGAAACAGAAATAAACAAATGGAACTCTCCACAGCTGGAAAGTACAATTTGAAATACTTTATAAACCAGTTGTCACACTCCAAACCCAACTAGTTTCTAAACACCAGGAACGCAACAATTTTATCACTTCTGAAGCAGTAAAGAGAGAAAAAAATTTACTGCTAATTCTCACCCATGGCTATAGGAATATCTGTCCAATTCAAGGCACATTTCTGGGTACAGATCCCTTCTTCATTGAGCACAACAGTTAGATCATCTTGGCCAACTGCAACTTTTCCATCTGCTACAGGGGCAACCAGTGGTTCCAACTGCTTCCCTGTTGGAAACAGTTCTTTGATGGATCCTTTTCCATCCACCTAGGATAATAAAGAAAACAGAAAATATGTTGTTAAAAATAACTTCATTTCAAACATGCAGAACAGCAAGTATCTGAAGGTAAAAAAAAAATCCATACCTAGTAGAAAGATTCAGAACCCAGATTAAACACTAACAGAACAATTGCAACTTTAAATGCTAGCAACAGTATTTTCTGCATATCAACATTTCTCTTGCTTACACATCATTTAGAAATAAAGAATTAATGCTCCTGTGTCTAGGTGACATATCCCTATTACTATGGCAGTAGCTGAGCACAGAGATTATAAAGGCAGATAAAATGTCTAGCAACACTAAATATCACTAAGAGGTCCTCTTGGTGTAACTGCGAGATTTGATTTGGGCCAAAACTTTAACATTGTTTGATTTCTAGCATGAGTAAACACCGCCACATAAGAAACAAACTAAAAGTAAATCAAACTCTCCAGCCTTTTTCCCTGCCCTAGCTTCTCATTCTTGTGGCCACTCAACCACCCACACACATGCACTCAAAACCAAAAGAAACAAACAAAAAATCAAACAGATGTTTCATGAGTTGATCTAACAACTCACTGCTGCCAAAATGGAGAATCTTACTCCCTCAATTCCAGCTACACACTCCTGTTGCTTCCCTTGCATTACAAGTCAAGCACTCTTCTAAAAATCACCAGCTAGCCAGCAGAAAACAATTCCATGAAAGCATGAGTATTTCTAATGCATATTTGGTGAAATGAAGCTATTCAGTGAGAGGCTGGACAAGTACCAGATCCAACCTGAAGTAGACACCTGGACAGCAATTCTCTACTCTGGTTCCTTTGGCAGCTGCACAAACACTTGTACCACTAAAACAGCAGGAATCAAAATCTACAAAAAGGATACAGAAAGGCACCACTTCCATTGGCAATATCAGCTTAAAATGACTGTAAAATTACCACACCACTTTCTTATCAACCAAAAAAGAGTTGCCACTTATGTACATATGGTACACATCATCCTCATCTCAATAGAGGCAGAAGCCAATTTTAAAGGCAAAAAAGTGAATCAACTACAGCTATCACATGAAGTATAAGGGGAGACTGTAACACTAAATTAACAAAAGTAAATTCAGAGACTTTCAAACAGAAGCTGCCACAGTTCAGCAAGAGAATAAAAAAAAAAAGGTAAGTTGCTCTTTGTCCCAGACAATAAATTATTTGTCTTTCTGTCATTATAGAGCTAAGTCCTTTCTTAAACATTAGATAAAATGCTTACAAAGACTGCTGCCCAACCAAAACATCTTTTCTGATGTATTTTTTCTGCAAGAGCTTCAAACGCTATATCCAACAGTGACAAAGCAAAGATCACTTCCTGACAAAACTTCAGTTTAATGAGGACATATTTAGATTTACCTTTCCAAAACCACATAAAACAAGAACACCAAATACTGTTTTTCATATAGTCTGACAGCTAAATTCTTGAGCATAGGAGCATCCTACATAGTACCTACTGCTATTCCAATCTCCTCCACTATCATTCTAAAACCCATTCTTACCCGTATCAGATAATAGTCCCTCTTGAAACCTACGCAGATAGAGTTTTCACACCAGGCCATAGACTTGGGTACATCAGGTACACTGAAGTCCCCCTGGGAAAAAAAAGTCAAAATGGTAGTTACAAGAGAAAATCAAATGACAGAGTGTAACAGACAGCGCTGTTGACATCGTGTTGCCCTGCACATATATACCTGACTTCTGCTGGTCAGGGACTAACAGTATTCAACTAACAGGCCAGATTCACACACAGAAAAAAAACATGCTGCGAGTCAGCTGTGTACACGCTAGAAAAGCCGCAGAGCTGAATAAGCAATAGAAATATTTAAAGAATTATCTTTATCACTATGGTATTCAGAAGTGCAGTTCTCTGCACTTGACAGCAACTACCTTCTGACTTAGGACCCACTTCCACAGTGGTATTGACAGGCATATATTTATAAAGGCTGCTTACTAATGCATTTCACTAACTTACAAGCACACTATAGAACACAGCCTTTGACTTAATTCATCAAACTGCATTAATGCCATCAACTGTGACTTAAATACTGTAATTGTACTTTACTTGCTGCTGTTTTGTTAAATCTCTGCAAAACCAACAGGACTCAGTGCTCTAAAAGTCAGTAGTGCCTCTAATAGGGATTCCACAAGAAGTAGTGGAGGCCCTGCTGAATCATGCTAGACTAGAGAAACAGTCCAACTCACCTGTAGTTCATGGAACTCTCTGTCCTTCCAAAAATAAAGTTGTAGCTTCTTCCTCACTGCCACACACATCCTCAGCACCTCTTCCCCTGAATCTGAATGCTGTGAAAATACAGACCTAAACTCATTAATACTAGAAGGCAAAGAAGATAACATAAACCCCAATGAATCCCCAGCCTGCAGCAAGGCTGTCAGCTGACAAGTGGCTTTGTTCATTCACACAAGAAGGGGATTCCCTAAACATGGAAACACAGAGAGAAGGCAAGCAGGGTATCTGAGAATGAACTTTGGTTAGATGGCAGGAATTGTGACACCAAGGAATTACAAGAATAAAAAAATTAAAAGAGCACTGAAGACAGACACGTGCAAACAGAAGACACATCATGAGCTATCAGCTCAGCCCTGAAGACCACAATAAACAGCTTGAACTCTGTGCAGTATAGGAAAGGGGAGGAAATGGAACAATGCAAAGAATGTGTTACACTGATAAAAACATTAATAGCTACCTTTTATATTCCACCCTGATGGAAGCTTCCTGACAAGAAACACTAGCAAAGTGCCTACACACACAAGTAGCAAGGTACTTTGGAATGACCAGATTTAAATGTGCTTCAAAAGACATCACTCATTTTAACACCTAGGAAGCTCTAAGTATTTAGTAGAAAATACTTAATACTAAGCTTCCCATGGTGCAAAGAGATAAAATCAAGATCAAGAGCGCTAACCCATGTCTTCTGATTATAAACAAGATTTCTGAATAATACAAGTAGGCTGAGAAAGTCAGTTATATAAAAAATAAGTCACTCAATTAACAAGAACATATTGACAGAGAATAGCTACACCTCATCAGGCCATTTTATGGCTTGAATCTACCATAATTGCCCTGACAGTCCTTGGGCCAATGCAGCTTAACAAACAAATGCAATAAATAGTGATGGAGATCCCTGCTGTAGGGAACCACTGTGAGCTAGTTCACCAACAATTTAAGGGATGGGAATGGCTTTTTGAAAGAGGACCTTTCAAAAAAAAGGGCACCTTCAAAGTTATCACAGGATAAAAATGCCTTCAAGTTTTCTATTTGGAGGTTCAAAGCCACACGCACAACAGACATAGGAAGATATCTAACAGAACACAGGAGGAAGATTATGGGGCCTCCATTCACTGCCTTAAGGAAAGCTTCAACACCTGTTACATGCTTATTTTAAGAAGCACCAAGGAGCTTGTAAGTTATACAAAATTAATTAACGAAATCTATACAGCAACATAACCCTTATTACAAAGTGGTAAGGACATCTGTGCCACTGCGTTCCTCCTCTTACCTGCAGATCACAAGTGAAGAGAGATGCCCCTTTTGCCTTGGAAACTGTAGTGATTTGTTGAAAGGTCAACAGGTCGTGGACATAAATGTTATTTTCTGTTTTAAACAAAACTCCAGTTATTTTTCAATATTTAACACACATTGAGCTCATTGCTAATTCAAACCAATTATCACAGTTTATGTTTACATAAAAAGAAGAATTTGTGAGAGAAATTAAGAGCTCCAAGAAAGGAAAAGGAACGTTTTCCCAAAAGCTGAAAAGTGCTGAGGCACGCAAAAACAAGCCAGAAAGACATGCAGAAGAGAAGACTAACACCAACTCTGCTAAAATTACACGAAGGAACTGAGAACAGGTGCTAAGCAAGCAGAGGAAGCGAGAGTGAGAGACAGCAAACAGGCCAGACTAGAGCAAGTTCGTGATGGGAGATAGTATGAACAAAGACCATCTTGAACTGGCTCCTGAAATTAGTAGGAAGTGAGTAGTTGCAAATGGAGGATGCTGTGGTCAAGTTTTTGTACGCACGAGGACGCAGGCAGCAGAAATCTACGCATGCTGTAGTCGGAAGAGCCGGGACTTGGAGACCATAAAGAAGGGAGTAGCAACATAAGCAAAAAAAGACATAGGAAGATCATAAGGCTAAACAGAAGCCAAAGACAAGCAAATTTAGATCTTCCAAAGGAGGGTAAAAGATCACTATCTGCAAATAAACTGAATTTGGCACAATACATCTCAGGTAATTTTCATACAGAAACAAGTTTGGACAACACAAGTTTTAGCACCTATCATATCTATGTGTATATATATATATATGCCAATACATATAAATTTATATACACACACACACAATTTAGTGTATATTTTTTTTCATTTTATTCACAAAACTTGTTAATACTTTGTTCTCCAAGTTGGCTTGCAACAAGCAAAGCTGCTTCTCATTCTACGCTGCATAATGTTTCCTCTGCAAGGTGAAAAAGCCTGAATACCAGACAATGACTTTCCAACAACTAGAATACTATGCATGTGCGGAAGGAATGCAATTATTTGGCCCTATGTTGCACCACCAAGAGCTCACTAAATATTACAACCTTTTCTTTACTTACCTAACAGACTGACCAGAATTTTAAACTGAGAAACAACATGAATCTGAAAGAAAAAATTCTAATTAGTGGTTCCATTCATAAACTAAACCTCTGAAAGAAGCCTGATTATAGATTAAGAAAATACGTCTTAGGTACTCTCAAAATAATAAAAAGAGCAAGGCACATCTATGCACAACCTTCCTCCTAGATTACTGCAACCCCTTTCGCTTACACCCAATTCTTCAAGTAGCACATAGAGCTTCCAACCTAAGCTAATAGAAAATGTTGTAGTACAGGGTACGTTACTAGTACTGGCATACCGCTGAACATGTGCACAAGCATTACTACAAGAGGTTGCATAATCTTTTTTAATATAAATCCTTTCCTGTGTATCAATATCAATGAGCCAAGTTCTTCCAAAAAAAAAAAAAAATCAAATAGCGGTAAGACTGACAGTAGATAACTGACACTTCAGTTCTAAATTCCAGGTAACAGGAATTATATTCACATTGCCACATTTCATTCAAGGGTCAAATTAAGTATTGCAGTCTGTTGGTATATTACCATAAATTTTATAAATATTAAATAAATTTTATTAAATAAATAAATAAATTTTATAAATATTCTCAGTCAGAGTAGATGAAGATTTACTGCAAACAACAGCATTTCCATAAAAGCCAGAAATAAACTCCTACATCCCAACATCTCTGCTCTAACAAACAAACCAAGCCTATTGCTATTACGGGAAGACAGTGGGCAAACACCAGGCTCTGCTGCCCCTAGAATTATCTACAGTTTCAGTATTTTTTTAAGCTTAGCACAGATTCAAGTCACATTCGAGATTTTATTTTTTGGCTGAAAACACTGGAAAACTTTTCCAAGAAAATGGTACTTCTTACCTGCTGAATCTTTTTTGAGAAGTTCTTGTTGGATTTCTCTAGTGTCACTTCAAACCTATTGCAACCTACCAGAAAGATTTAAGACAGTATGTAAACTGAAGTTGCCCTTAAATTTATGACTGAATAAAATCTTACACTGAATAGATCACAGTGAATTATGAAAGTAAACTTGGTCACTTGAAGAATGACTCTTCTAAATATCTGGGCTATCTTTAACTTAACAGCTAAATGCATCAGGTCTTCTACACAATCAGGTGAAAATTTAAATTATGCTACCTGCGCTTGTCTGAGAACCTCATCAACAGTTATGTTTTTGCCTTGCTGGGATTTTAGATTACAAAATTTATTATTTGTTTTGAAACCCATAGATACAAAGATACCCATAAAGAATGTAGCCACACCAATCGAGTATCAGAAAATTAAATTGCTAGGGAACACATCACTGCAAAGTAGACAAGGAATAAACATTACACCACAAGGGTTTAAAAGGAGTTTTATGGATAAAGACTTACAGACACTTTCTGATGACAAAACCTCTCCTGGCACTGATGCAAAAAAGGGGGAGAAATTTACCACGTGAGTTAAGACACTAGCAACTCAAGACTAGCACGTTCTGATTGGAATAGATGGCCTACAAGTTTCAGAAAAAATGATCTGAATTTAATCTCCAGAATCCAAGTAGCTACAAATGAGTATCTTTCCAGGAGCTGATGAACTTGGACAGAGATGTTTGTTTTCTTCCTCTGCTGTCCCACACTAGACTACATTACTGTGTTCAATAACACGAGTTTCTACATAATAGCAGATATCGCAAAATACAAATCCATCCAGTGAAAATCAATTTTAATTAAATTTCAAATAGAATAGTGCTCTTTGTGGCATCTCCAGAATAGACTATGAACACTTATAACTGTCTAAGAGGAAGAAAGAAGAGTAAATACATGACAAAAATAGCTAGGAGGACTCCTTCTCTCCCATTCCATGATGCTGATGGGCCTGCTGAATAAAGCTGCTGTTTCATTCGTTTACTAATCCAGTCTTTTACTAACAGATAACAAGCATCAGACTTCTGACAACTAGCACAGTCTGCTTTTCTGCATGTTTATGCACAATGAGTACTGTATTCACAGAAACTATACTAACTTCCTGCAAAGAGAAGGTCTGGAGACCTTACACAAAGCATACTTTAACACAGGCAACAGGATAATACTACCAGCTATCCTTCCCAAACACCTTATAAATGGTATGTACACTTCTATCAAAGATCCCACACAAATATTCTTTAAACTCTAATTGAATGTATTTCTGATAATGTTACAGCAACACCTGAAGTGCATGAAATAAAAATAAAATAATAAACTTTTTGTTACATACTTAAAATCAAACTTACCCATGTCTTTCTTGATCCTGTAAAGAAGAAGATGCCCTTGTTTGGTACCAACAAGGAGCCATTCCTCTAAAAAGAGTAGGAAGAAAAAGAGTCTAATCAGTACCAACAAATACTTTCTTGGCTAAGCAGTGTTTATCAGAGCACCTGAAAACGTGGTTCAGAAGCCAAAGGGGACTTCATGTGGTGACTACACATAAGTCTCCCACCATCTCACTGGTGCAAGTGCTAGATAGCAGCTTGCATTCTCAGGACATGATGGACAAAAATCAAACAGTAAAACAGAGGCTGCAGCCAAGACATCACATCCTGCTTATTCACATGAATGTGAAGATAAAAGCAATTGCATCTTTTGTACGATCAAGAGAGGAAACAATCTATTCTTCAGACAGTCCCAGAGTGGAACACTGCTACGTAACAGAAAAACTGTCAGGAAGAGAAACAAGGATTTCTGTCTCTCTCTCTCTCTCTCTTTTTTTTTTTTTTTTTTTTTTTCCTTCAAGAATGAAGTTTTTTAGAAGACCTTTCTGAATTAGTCAGCTATGCCTGAAGCAACTGTGGCAGCTTTGCTTAAATTGCATTTGAATTGCTTGGACAACCAGCAGTCACATTAAGATTTATAAAAGAGAACCGAACCCATTTAGATACAAACTCTGAGGCAAAGTTTCAGATTCTGAACTTGCAGCATGCAAAAGGCATAATATCTTTACCAGGTGTTAAAATCTGACTGAAAATTTTTCTCCTTGCTTAAGATCATATAGGAAAAAAGCATATACAAATATTTCTTTCTACAGCTAGTACCTCCTTGCCTCCAAAGACAGCTGTATTTTAATTAAGTTTTGTTTCCTGCAAGCCCTCCCTTCCATTAGCTGAGGGAAGGGTTTTAAAGCTAAAATTAAACCTTTTTATGCAACCATGCTGTCACGGGCCTGTGGGTTTTGGTTCCTTTCTACTTTGGCAAAGTAAGTGCTTTCAGAGAGACAAAGATTAAAACTTCAACACAACAATAAATGATCTTCATGTCTCCTCTACTACACAATTCCTAACAATTCACGCTCAAACGTGGCAGCTTTATTAACGTTACGCGTGGGGGTTTCTTATTTCCAGCTTTGTCCCCCTGTGGCACATCTGCTGGGAACTGCTCAAGCGCTTGGAGAAGCCTCAGCACTGCGAGCAGACCGGTCGCTGCCATCACCTGACTAACAAATACCTCACCCGACAGGCCCCACACCACAATCTCTACATTTACAGAATGCTACCACATGCAAACAGGCTCTAAAATCAAGCTTTCAACGCATTTAGGAGATAAAAATCAGGCGAAATATAGACTATGGGTTTTCTTCAGTGTCGAAGCGGCCGCGCTCCCCGCACCCCGAACCTGCCGGCGGCAGCCGCCCCACTGCCGCGGCCCCAGCGGCCCCAAGGAAGGAGAGCTGGGGGGTTTCGGCCCGGGAAGCCGGGGGAGGCTCACCCCAGGCCGCCAGGCAGTCGATCTGCAGCGGCAGCTTCTCCAGGATCGGCACATGCTCGAAGGCGTCGTGCATGATAGCGGCGGCGGCGGCTCGGCTGGGCCCGGCTGCCGCAACGCCCGCCGACCGGGGGCTGGAGAAAGCTATGCCGCGCTCCCAATTCTCCGAGGTGGCCCCGGAGGAAGCTCCGCCGCCGCCACGGCCGGCGGCTCGCAGCTCCCCGCCCTTCCCGGCAGCCTCCGCCGCCGCCGCTTCCGCGCCGGAGCTCCGCCCGCCCGCCCCGGCCCGGCCCCGCCATGGCCTCCGCCCGCCCAGCCGACCGGAGCGCTGAGGGGAGGCGCAGCAGCGGTGGGCTGTTGGGTCCAACACGAAACGGGGCTTGAGGGGAGGGGGTCCTGTCCTCTCGTAATAACCTTAACGGCAGGGAGGCTGCAGAGACAGAAACTGACCCACAGAGTCTGAAGAAACCAGATGAGAACAAAGTTTCTCCTGTGACTGTTTTTGCTAAATTTTTCCTCTCCAACGCGATGGCATGTGCAAAATGATGTTTTGTTCTTGTTAAAAGACTGAAACGCCATTCCAGATAAATTAGCTTAGCCAACAAAGTTCAGCCTTCACAGGGAAATCTTTGCCTCATTGCTTCCAGAAGAGGTGCAGCTGCATTTATTCTAGTATAGCACTCACACCACTGACCGAGAAGCTGAACTATCAAAACCAAACAAAAAAGAAGCACTGAGTTCTCCAAGCATGTTCGCTGACAGACTGCTGTTTGAGAAAACAGGGAGTAAAGATTATTTGTGCTGGGAGATGTAAGTACAGGAATGGAACAGCAAGTGAGGTACTCTTACATCCAGTTTCCCTGCTCAGGGATGAAGCCTGAAACTATGCTAAGTCACATCTTCACAGCTAACAGAACTGCAACCTCCAAAAGGAAGTATGGCTCAGGCACGTGCCTGGTCTCCCTGCCTAAGACTCTTCCAAAAAGGAGAGGAGCATAGCACCATTTAGTGAAAGGAAATGGAAGACTCAGTGTCACCAGGTAATAAATTTCTTTGCATGGGAATAGGTGTAATCCATTTCTACCAGTGCACAAATTATGTGTGAGGTATTGGGCTCTTCAGTCTTTAAAGAGCAGCATACTTTTCTATTAGTACATAACATAAAATGCCATACAGAGTGATCAGAATGATAAAAAAAAAAAAATCCAAACACCCACCCCCTTGCCTGTTATGTAACACAAACATACCCTGTCCTACCCTGGGTCTTATGATCTTGACTCACTGTGTGCCTGTCAAGCCTGTTGCATTTGTGTGCCACATCATGGGATCTCTTACTGCTTGGTCTCTCCTTTAGAGTTTCTAGCAGGAACATCTTATCACCGTAATAAAAAGCTAGTCAACATTAGTAGCTAGTCTACATTAGATGTAGAGCTTAGGGATATGGTTTAGTGGGGACTGTTAGTGTTAGGTCAGAGGTTGGACTCAATGATCTTGAGGTCTCTTCCAACCTAGAAATTCTGTGATTCTGTGAACATCATTATTTTCTTCACTACTACTACTTTTAGCATTCCATGTGGTACATACATGCTACAACAGTTGTAACAGTAATATCACAACTAGTCCTCACAAACAAAATCCACATGTAGAACAGATTTTAAAAAAAATCTCCCTGCATTTCAATTGCTGGCAGTGTGCATTCACAATTAAGAACAACTTGAAGATTTTTAAGAAATTTGGATACTGACTGTACATATTGTTATTGTATACTGTTCTAATCATTAAAAACATCTGCAGATATCGGACCTAAAGTAATTCACATCTTCTCCTTCCTGCTCGTTGTTCATCAGGTCTTCAAAGTAGTATGTAGAGCTTGCTTTAAAGTTACATTGTCTACTTTGAAAGAACGTATATAAATTTTACTTAACTCTGCACAATTAAAAGTTAACAATCCTACAGAAATTGCAGTTTCATTTGTTCATACTTTGGGAAATGGTTTCCAATACAAGTTTTCCGTATGACTGCAAGTAAGTCACAGCATAAATCTGCTGCACATGAGGGAACAGACAGATGTTATTGACCAAGGCTGCAGAAACCCTGACAAATAAGTGGGGGAAAAAAAAAAACAACTATCTAAGGGAGCAAGAAGCTATAATCAGAATACTTAATGCAGTAAACCACCTATGGAATTCAGAACAATTTCTACTTCTGGTGGAAGATACAGTTAGAATACAGTTAGATCTACAGATAGAAGGGAAGAAGGCAAAGAGGACAGGTCAAATTGAATGTAGTTGTAGGCTCAAAGTATCACACCACTACTGTATCTATTTTGATCTTTAAATTATGAAACTTGGACTAGAATCAGAGAAACTGTTTAAATCTTTGTTTTGTTCAGAAATGTATGAGTTACCCTATGTTAGCTTTTCAGTTAACAAGCTTAATGGGGAAAAAAGAGGTATTCGAAAAAAAATGCATTATAAATGTAATGCCAGAAAGAGTTAAGAAAAAGTGACGGAGTTTTGTGAAGGATTTAATACTACTTGTTCTCTCATGAGTAAGAAAATTGAAGGAAACGATGTAAGCCTTTCTACTCTTTGCCTAGCTTTTATTAAATAGTATATACAAACTTCTTTTGTGCTTCCAATAGAGAATATTTTGCCTTATTTGTCTCAAAAATAAATACCCCAAAACAACAGGACTTACTTAGAGGAAAAAAACATTACATAGTTCCATGTTGCTTTATTTCACAAAATTTCTTCTCCCCAAAGGGCATGGAGGCCATCTGGTTTCATCTTTATCAATTATGCATAGCAAAATAAAAATCGATGTGTTTTCTCATTAAAGATGCATCCCCTTTAGGCCACATGTAGATGCTGGGGGAAGTACTCCAACCAACCTTGCAGAGGCAGCTGCAATAGGCTCATTTTTTTTCTCTGCCCGTCTGCTGAGGGTTTGCTGCCTCCACAGCACAGCTGACAGAAGACACTGTGAACTTGCACTCCAACTACTCTACTGTAAAGTGCCATGTTCCAGCATAAGTTGCTGATGAAGATGAACTAGAGCTAAGCCACCCCTCTTTACAATGAAATCAAGTACAGGCACACATTCACTTCTGCTGACATAGCTGTGAGCGAAGAACAAAAGCTGACTCCCTAAACCCTTCCAGCAGTACCCACAGTAACTTGTCTAGCAGCTCCCTAAAAGTCTAGCTCTGCTGACAGATACTTGGTAGTTCTCAGATGTAAAGATTATGAACCCAAATTAGAGCTTTTGTCATACAGTCTACATTGGGATTCCAAGTAGAAGTTTTTGAAGACTAAGCCTCGCAGCCAAACATAGAATAAAAACAGAAAACTGTCCAAAAGCTCTTTTTCATTTGAAAAGGAGAAAAAAGCAATTGTATAGAATAAAAATCTACAGCATTAACTTAAACACAATGATCTTATCAGAGTACCTCTTGGCCAAAGGGACCAACTGGGACAGGAAGGCCCATCATCAAATAATTTCCAAGAGGCAATTCTAAATGGACATCAGAAAGTAAAGTATCCCAGCACTGCATAGTCCCATCAAAGCCTCTACCAAGTAAGCTAAGTGGTGCAGCAGTGCTTGCACACTCTGGAAAGCAACACCATCTTCCCATAAAAGAGTGCTGACTGGGTGGTGTGAGATGTTACATGTGCAGGGAGGAAGAGTTTTGCTGAAATGTCTAGTTAGTATCTGCTTAACATGAATAGTCAAGCACTTGTGGAGCACTGCAGGAGTGGGTTTGGTTTTTCTTTGTTACGTTTTTTGTTTTGTTTTTTAATTAAACCATGCAACACAAGGAAGATAGGGGCAAATATTTTTTCCAGGCATCCACCACATTGCCGGCAATGAGATGTGCCACAACAGCGAGTGTTAGCTCTACACAACTGTTACCTATAGGTCAATGGCATTTTAAAATAGAAAATCTCTTACACAGTGTTATGAATAAAATTGCACTTGATTTTGTTAAAAACTCCTATCCCTGTAACTTTTCCAAATATCTCTTTTCTGACATCTTAACTTTCTTAGTTAATGGGAGCTTCTCTCTCAAACCTCTCATTCATGTTGGACATGCAATATAGAACAGCCTAAGCCCTTACCTACCAGAAAATTGGTCTTTTGTTACTTCAGTACTTATTTCTATCTGTTCCCACCCCCCACCAAAAAAGGTAAAGGCAATTCACCTGCAAGTGTCAACTTCAACACTGAAATATAAACTCCTCAAGCAGACATTAGGAATTTTAGTTTCACAGATTAAATATTTGAAAAGTTACAGAAGGTGCTGGAATAGTACACATTTAAATTGCTTAAAAATCCAAACTTGCAGCAACTTTGCAATTTCAAAATTTCCAAATGGTTTATCAATGTCCTTGTGAACTTCTTCTACAGCAAGACGTCCTCGTGACAATAAAGCATCAAACTTCCAAGGCTGTGATCAAGAAACAAATCAGCAGGATGCACTTGCTCCACCAAGCAACTTTAAAAGAGGCGTCTCCGCTTCCAACAACAAAAGCCTTATCCTTCATTCCATTTTGGACCTTTCAAAGTGTGTAATCATTCTTTCCTGCAAAATAAAAAAAAAATCCCAGTTCTGTCATTTCCACCAATAGAAATGTATTACTCAGAAATAAGGGGGTATGCTACACACATTCACAACAAATGCACTCTCATGTGCACTTTACCACAGGAGTCCAACTTGCAGCGGGCAGATATACCTCTTCCACCCACAAGCTCTTCATCCATAGGATTATAGGGTATAGGTCTCATCATTCACACATGTATTATTCGTACGGCCACATCACAATTTCCACTATTGTGAAAATAACTCTTCCTAACTAGCTGATGGCTTGTGCTGTTCGCTTCTGCTCCATAAACGCTTAAAACAGACTTCCCTTTCAAACATTTCATTTCTTCTATATGTATTATACTGCTCTTTAAATTGACTGAAACTGTTACAGTATTTAACAGTGTCATGACACCAAGAATATCTTTACAATAAAAAGTTCCAACAGTATTCATTACCCACTATGTTAATCAAAAATTTTCTCCAAGCCATACAGCTCACTTGCTTTTCCACAGCATCATGTCTCCGTAAGAATTCAATGTAACAAAGAAAGGAGAAACTAAGAGTGGGAAAACCAGAACTATCCCAGTACAAAAGAAAAAAATGCATAGGCACACAGTCTTCAGCAGGAAGGACTTGTAATTTAGAAAGTAATGGTTTCTTTCTGCTGAACTGTGTTCTTCAACGTAGGTACAACAACCCCTGAAATTATGAGTACTGCAAGCAGCAAATCTTTAAGACATTTGTATTCTTAGAAGTTGTAACACAGTTGTGCCCCCTATCCCTCCCCTTGTATTTTACTACTGCACTGGCAAGATCAGATGCCAGTTCTAATAAGCCAAGTCCGTAACAGCTGACTCATGACTCCTTTGGTATGTCAGAAGACTGTTTTGTACTGAAGATTTGTTTACTGACCTCATCTGAATCCAGAAGAGCTGGAAGTGCACTGCAAGGGAAACAAAAATTGTTAGGATGGCTAAAGCACCTACTGAGAGCATATGTCGACAACTGTTCTCAGCCTTATCTTCTACCTTAAGCTTTTTAGGGCAAAGGAGAGCAGTAACAAAGATAGACCTTTCAATTAAACCCATAGAAATTAGAGAAAGACACACAAAAAGAGGAAGAGCCCAAGCAGTATCTTATCAATGACCTTCACAGTTTAAACATTATTTCATCACAGCTTCTGAATTTCTCATTACCTTCTGAACAATTTCCCTGTTGCCATGAAATAAGTTGCACACACAGTATCTTACCAAAAGGAGCATTTTGCAATATAGAAAAAATGTTACACCACATAGAAAACATTTACAATATGTTGTTAGAAAAATCCTACAAACCACACAAGCTACACTGGTACCAGAGCCTTTTCAGCTACAATGACCTCCCACCTATGTACTGGGATTTCATCTCTTTACAACCCTGATCAACATACTTTCAAGAACAGAAAGTGAGCCTTCCTAGCTTATACCAGTCTTGTCCTGAAGGAATCCTACCCTTCTTAAAAAAGAGTGCTAGACCAGGGAAAACACATTTAATTGAGAAACTGCAATTTTCTCCACTTGAAGCTTGATTTTTTCTCTTTAGTTGACTTCAAGCAGAATTCTACTTGAATCTAGAGTCTTTGTCAAAATTCACTGTTCATATTTGTGAACATGAAGCATCTGTCAACTTCTGTTTTGCTATGAAGAATTTAGACAGACACTGACATTTTTAGGATATAAAAAATAGTATTAAAAGCGGAACAGATATGGATGGCATATACAGCTGACTATACTGCCAGAAGCATAAGAATGATTCACACATACCAAATCAAGTACAGAGCTAAATGAAATTCCATGGTTTACATCCAGCAAGATACTTGAATAAATTTTTAGAGCTCTGAACAGAAAGAGGGGGTTCGTTTGTCCTTGGTTTTCTAGATTTATTTTCTTTATCTTTAGTGAAGTACAAACAAATCAGTCTGTGGCTCCACAGTCAGAGACCAGGTTCCTTAAGTCAGCAAGTGTTCAAGTGGCAGGAACCGTAAGTCTGACAGACTGCATAAAGCCACAGTGAAGCATGCTAAAAGTCACAAGGCCAAATCCAGGCTGAGCTCAGTATCTGTTCATGTAAGTGCAGCATGCAAGTTATAGGAACACAAATATATTAGAATGCCTTATGTCTGAGGAACCCACTTTTATACAAAAATACTCACACATCAGTCACCGAAGAAGGAACATTCTCTTCTACCCACTTCAGGTCATCCTCCTGCTACAAGTACAGAAATTAAATGGAAAACAAAAGTCAGTTTTCCCAAAATGCTGTCACATACAAGCCTTTTTATTCTCAGCCTACTTGAGGAAAAACCTTCAAATTGATTTCTGAATTACACAAGAAGTATTACAAGGGAAAAAAACTAAGTTGTTAAAAAGTTAGATTATATATTCTGTAATTCTCTAATAGCTACTAGGCAAAGCAGGCCCTCATGACACTTATTTACAATAATACACACACCACCCCATTTCAATAACTGGTCAAAAAAAAATCAAAATTAGAAGGCAGCTTATTTAAAATACGGTTCAACCTCCCTCTAAGCTTGACAAACTCGTTAAGACACATTATTCAGTATCAGAATATAGTATATCCAAGTTTTATATATATTGCGTTGCGCAAGCGTTCCTGAAGAACAGACTGCATTCTAAAGTCTCCATTGGCATTAATAGGAAATTACATGAAAAGCCTTTACAGAACTTCTGAAAAGCAAGTAAACACACACAATACTTTGACTCACTCCCATTCTAGAGCAAACCTGGGAATTCCTATTTATAGGCCAAAAACTTTGTATATTGTGAGCTACTACTGGGGGCAGCCAAAAGGGCTATGTTCCTCTGGGTGGGGAGGACATACTTACAGCTTTGTTTGCTTTCACATTCCCATTTGGTTCTTGCTTTGTACTTCTCATTTTCATTCCTTCTGTAGACATAGGAGAAAAAAAAAAAAAAGACTGTGGTAACTGAACTCTAATTGCTCAGAGACTATAAGTGAAAGTGATGAGTACATCTCACCCAAAGATTAAGAAAAACAAGTTACTCATTAAGACAATACTTTTTCCCCTTTGAAAGGCTTGTGATACTTTATGAGAGGTGGTACTTACTTGTCCTGAATTTTGCAATTTTACCTGGAAAATATCAATTTCTACTCCTTTTCTCTAGACTAGACATAAAAAGCATAAAGCTCAAAGACAAGGCTGCTCAGAGAGGCTGTGTAATCTCCCTCCTTGGAAGTACTTCAAAAGCCATTTGGACATAGATGGTCCTGGGCAAGCTGTTCCAGGTGACTATCTCCAGAGGTCCTTTCCAACCTCAGCCATTCTGTGACATATGCAACTCCCCAGATTTATTTCACCTCCTGACTGCCGACCAGCCTTGTTTAAGAGCTGAGAAACAACACACATCTCCCAGCCTGGCAGACAGCCCACACAGCTGATTTAATACAGCTGATTTGGCAAACACATTGAGGAGATAACACACGCTTTTTCAGCTCCTAAGTAAATCAAACAGCACTGATATATCCCAGCAGAACTAATTTCAGGACAGACAGCAGCAGTGAGTATATATCACCCTGCCCTTTCCACAAAATGGTTTTGTTACAAGGACAATAGATGTAGTAGGGAGACAGGAGGCAGAGCTTGTTATAGTAGGAGGGTGTGAATGGACAGAAAGGTGCCACCTTGTGTTATAAAGCAGGACTACTTCAAGGCCTATCTGTATGTTTACACAGGACATCTCTGCAGAATTCAGAGAACATGTAATTTATATAAGATTCTTTAAACTAAATTTTAAGAGGAACTGCATGAGCCTACTGTCTAGCAAAAGTATTTTGAGACCTTTGTCATCATAACTGGATCCAAACATATAGCTTTTTTTTAAGTGGATATAAAATAACCGTAACAGGAGCATCTTCAGTGTCATCTGAAAACCCCAGGATTCAACATGTAATATAGCTGTTAAACATGAAGTCAATATTCCTCTGCAACTGCATAAATCAATGGCAACAGGCAAGCATGTACTCCACTTTCACAGCAGTAATGAACTTTGTTGAAAAAAACAACAACAACAACAACAAAAACAAACACCTCCCCAGATGTCTCCAACACAAAACTGGTGGAAATAAATTTTGCTCTTACCAAAGCTTTCCTTCAACATTGGCTCCTTCTGCTCATCATCATCCTCTTCTTCAGATAGTGGTGAGAAAGCAAACCTTTAGGAGGGAAGCAAAGCTATCTTAGAAGAGCACGTTTCACCACTTAAGAGAGTCAGTACCCTGACATTCACATCACTTCATTATTCTGTATAGAGTATTGTTTTGGAGACCTATGCTCAACTACACAGGAGTTCAAGCAACTTCTTTTCAGCCTAGTACAGACTGAATTTTTAACTATGCGACTTCTTCCACCTACTCTTCTCAGGCCCTACATATACTGCTTAGTATCCTATGCTAGGATGCTATGGACCAGTGTACTGCAACTGAAGTCATCCCTGAGGACTTGTTTGGATAAGCAAGGATTCCCGGAAAAAACACTTTTTTTTAAAACAGTTTAGAAAATCTGAACCTTTGATTGTTAGCAGATGGTCTCCACAGAATCATGATGACAAAAAGGATCATTGAAAACAGTAAGCGCCAGATGGCATCATCCACCCACAGCTCCTGCCAGTCCTGTCAAGGAAAACGGCAACACAAACAAAGTTGAGAAGAGATTCCACATCCTAAGCTCTTTCCAGGAATGAATTACAGACATCTGACAAAGAGGCTCGCTTCCTTTAACTGTAAATTTTACCATACGGTATACTACTCTAAACATAATCCACAGAAAAATCAGTTCCAGAATCCCCAATCTCACCTCTTACACTGCAGAATTTAAACTTATCAAGAGGCACCAACCACAGAAAGTATTCAGTATAAGCTCACCGACTGACAGTCCACCAGCCTGAACTTCATGGTGGTCCAGATGATAAATACAATGGATGCTGCAAGATTAAAAACAAACAAGCTACTTAGTACTACTACAAAGTATGTTAGTGTTTGTATACTGCTAACAGGGTTGTGTCTCCCAAACAAAGGGTAAAGAGTTAAAAAGTGAAATTCTTGGAAACAAATTCATTAATTTTGGAAAACATGAGATTGCCTTATTGCACTGAGTGTATCAAGATGTTTAGGCACAGTCCATAGTATTTTTTACTGATTTGACAAACCAGAAACACAAGGCATAAGTCAAGCAGGAAGTATTTTAACCAAAATCCTCACCCCTATTTACTGTTCTTATATTCATCTACTTTTCAAACCATGGTTTCATTATTAGTTGACAAACAAAAGCTAGCTTGAAGTAACTGAACATTTGATCTACCTGAATGTCTAAGCATTCAGATCTTGACACATAAGAGTCTCAGTGCACAAACTAAGCTCTCACCACAGTTTTAGAAGGTGAGACTTCCCTTCGTTAGAGAATTCTATGACAACTAAGAACCAAATGCTGCAAGGAATTTAATCAGAGCTTTCAATTAAATGAATGCTGCTGCTTTTTTGTTTAAAGTTAAAAAAGATAAAATACAGTGGTTAGAAGCTTTCTGCTCATCATATAGATGGCATTACCAAATAGATGAGAGAAGCAAAGCAGCACTGAGATTTATGCTTGGAGTTCAGTTTACCACTCCTGCAGAGAGACTCTGAATCTCTATTACTCTTTCAGAAAACAGGCAGGACATTATGTTACAATATGAAGAACATAGTTTTTCTGAAAGTCACTCTGGTCTTCACCTAAGGAAGAAGAACTACCAAAAATGATCTCAGTAAAGCACAGCCAGGAGACACCTTAAAATTCCATACTACACAGTGATCCTGTGATTTTGGTATAAACTACCACTGGGATGTTAAGCACACAGGATAAAACTGCCAGGTGCAAAAGATTAAGAGGAACAAAAGCACTCCATTACAAGAGCTCCACAGAAGTACCAATCTAATCAATTTCCTGACTAATAATCAACTACCTCTCAAGTATCCAAGTAACACTTGACAGAGACCCACAATGAGAAATGGCTCAATTGTTATTTCTAACGTTTTCATTCCATTTACAGAACAGTCACTAAACTCAAAGATCTGCTTTAGTGAGCAAATCAAGCTCTATATGGAAATAGCAAGCGCTCTTACATGATTCTTGTAATTTTCTGCTTACCTGCTACTGCCAGGATGAGTGTGTTGGTGAAATGCCGATACAAAGAGAGTTTCACAACATTCCTTCGAAGTTTTAGCAGTTTCATTGTTTGAGTCAAGCTGATGAATATGTATTGAAAGTCAAGGAAAACCTCTGAGGGAACAAACTGGCCACAGACTTAGAACACTGGGTCTTAGGAACAATAGTCCCGTCCACCCATTAACACAACCCTCTAAAATATAGGCCAGACTCACAGTAGAAGAGAAGGTCATCCTGCGGCAGTGATGCCAAACAGCTGGATCTATCCCTTTTGTGCAATTTAGTTATTTAAACCTAAAACTTTTGTCACACTAATGTGCTATCCAAACAGTTACTTTGGACTACAGTCCATTCCTCCACAAGAGGCATCAGATGTTCTTCTGATAAATGAAAAAAAAAAAAAATCAAGGCAACAGAACAAGTTCTTTGGGGAAGGCACGGTGACAAGAGAAACGTGGGGCTGTCATAACTGGGCAGCAAGCTATTCATGTTTTAAATAGTTTTGCAATTGAATTTAGCTAAAAACACTTTATGAGGAGGTTTTGCTATGCATTGCTTTCAGGTCAGTATTTTCATAACAGTTACTTAAGTTACAATATAATGGATGCTTGGATGCAATACATCAAGACAATGAAGAATTAACTCCACCCCATGTTGCCACTTAACTACTTCAAGATCTATCTTGAAAATTTACTTGAAAGTTACAAGAATTTCAGGTTTGGTGTTGCTAAGAAGCCTTTTGTCAAAAATACGCAGCCTTCTCCCAACGTTATTACTGTTGTACTGTTGAAGTGTCACATTAGAACAAATTAATTTGATTCTTTAATAAACAGAGACTGATAACTGACTTAACTAGTTTATAGTTAGGTAGCCGGTACGTGTGTTAGAACAGCTCTTGGTTTCCTCTGCACCTGCTGAAGCAAAGGCTTACCTCAACACTCTGTTATGGAATTTCTATTAACTTTACTGGAAGGAACATATGCTCGAAGCTCATTTAAAAAGGAAAAAAAAAAAAAAAAAAAAGTTCAGCCAAAACAACTCCACGAAAAATAAATTTGAAAGCAAACATCCCACCAAGTAAAATAGTGAAGGATATCCACCAGCACAGGGCAGTATCTAGGAAAGCCAGGGGAATAAAAGCCAAGGAGGCAAGATCATTCTGGGCCTGGAGACAAAGAAAGAGCCAGTAAGAACAAACCGAAAAGGAAACAAGGCACAGAAGAAATGAGGAGGAGTGTCAGGCTATTTTATAAGAAACCACAAATACTGCACCACAATGCTCCCAAGTTTCACTGCAGAAATAGAGGGGTTTGAAACAAGTGTTCAACCCGATGCACAGAGGGGTTTAAAAAGAACAAAAGCAGACTATAGCACAGTCAGTTCCCAATTCTCCATCAGCAAGGCAAGAACTAGTTTCCAGATTAAGTTAATTTAGCACTGTTAAAAAGAGATGATTGTTGTGATACCGTCTGGCCACTTCCATTACAGAAAATCAGCAATCAGCTTGTTAGAAATGTAGTAATAAACTCTTCTACACCATCCATAGAAGAACTACATGCTCCACCAGTATACATGGGTTTTACTGAAAGTGGCAGAAATTGCCTTTATGTATCCATCAAAAACTAATGAAGTTCCAAATGACAAAATCAAACCACTTTTCACTGCTTTTAAAGTGTTAGACATAAATAATTCTGTAAGTTTTTAACATTCTGGAGTTTATGAAAGGATATCCACAAAACAATACAGGCATCAATCAAGGACAGGGCCAAGTTTGCTATCAGAGCCACAGTGTCATAGAAAAACTGAAAAAGTACCAAATATATGACATGTTAAATACCTTGTCCCAAGATATCAAAAAAAAAAAAAAAATTCACACCCTGCACTTACAGATTCAAACATATATCAGCACCACTCACATGCACTTCCCCAGGTCCAGCCTCAAAAATTAAAGGTTTTTTGTTTGGTTGTTGGAGTTCTTTTGTTGTGTGGTTTATTTTGGGTTATGTGTTTTTGTTTGTTTTAATATTAAAAAAAAAAAAAAAACTCATGGCCGAGTAAATTAAGCTGTACATTTAGGTCTGAATCTAACTCTATACCCCAAGATCCCTACCTAAACTGAATGAAACCTGGCTAATCACAAAGTTATAAAAATTATTTCAAAATTCACAAAATTATATGCTGACGCATAGAAAAGAATCTTAAAATTGGTCATCCCACTAATCTCTATCTACAGTCTGAGTTTAACCACTTCACTCTGTTCCCTTGTTTCAGTATAGCCCTGGGACTCTTCCTTGATATATAAGTGAAGACAGCAGCATCTGTAGCATAAGAAAAAAATAAAGCAGCAGTTACTGACCCCTGTGACTCTAAGAACACCTTCCATGCCAGAAAATAACAGATAAAGGGCTCCAGCCATAACTACTTTATGAAGAGTAACGCCAAGGCGAGGCCTGTAGGAAAACAAAGAGAAATTTATATTAAGCGTGGAAGAAGAGCGATGTGACATGAGCTTGAGCCTAGCATAAGGAAAGAGGCACATGAAAAAAAGCTCCTTGTGACAAGGCACTACTAGATCACTGAAATAATTTTATTATGGCGCTATAAGCTTATGACATGGCTAAGGAAGAGATCAGTAATAGCTACCCTGTTTGGCTTTTTATTACCATTTCAAGAAGCCCCAGGCCGTATCTTCTTCCCCAGTTCCCCCAACATACCTCCACTTGCTGGAAGTTCCCAGTGCCGCATGAGAGGTTATTTTACCACTTAATACAAGATGAGAGCAGACAGATGAGCAGCTAATCTTGTCAGCAGAACTCTCCTACAGCAGATCCTTATTACCAATTCATGACCTCCCCTATTTCTAGATCTTCCTTGCCCAAAAGGGGTATAAAAAGTTCCCACTCCAGTCAGTGAAATATCTCAGTAGTGCGACAAACCTACTCAACAGTGGTGAAGGCAAGAGGATGCAAGGAAGAGCAATCACTACATCAAACTGTATGTCTATGCTAGTCAAGAAGTCCAGAGCTTTACAGCACTTAACTTCTAACTAAGTACAGGGAGATGAATACTACCGTAAGTCATTAAAGAACAGCACTGAAAAGACTTGAATACAATACAACCACACTCCCCATCTGTAACAGAATTACTCACTTGACTATTCCATATCCCAGGCTGACTATAATGACCAGAGTTCGAGCCAGTGAACGTTTCACAGCGGAAAGCAGTTCTGCCAGTATTAGTGCTCCTTGTACTACCAAAAGCAAAAAGAAGCTAGGTTATTAAAAATATAACTTATGTTTTATTGAATACTGCATAGAATTGTAGCATAAGAGCAGACATGATCGTTTTCAGGAAGTAGGGCGTTAAAATTTAAATTTGAAGTCCTTTTCTTTCCCACATCCAGAGCAAGCTTTCAGAAAACACAGGTCTCTTATTGTTAAAAAGGAAAAAACACCATACAAAAAAAAAAAAACAAAAAAAACAACAGCACACTAGTTAAAAATCAAGTCCAAAGAAAGCAAAGAACAAGTGATCTATAAAATGTTTATCCCCAAGATCAGTCTGGATCATCTTCCAAGCAAGTACACCATGAAAACCTTCTGCACTCTGAGTGTGACTAATAAAGTCATAATGAAGTTTTACTTAACTTCATTTGCATGCATCCATGCTAAAATCCAAAAAATAGTATCTCAAAGGGTTTTGTTTGTTTGTTTTTGAGAATTATTTGCCTAAGATGAATTATCAGGCTCTTGGCTGAAAAATCAAAGTTTATCTGCAATGCTGTCATGATGAACAAAGAATTTCAAAGTCTCTCTCCAAGGCTAATACCAATTATAAAAATGAATGGCAAGCTACACTTAGGAAGTCCTGTTTTAAACCTCAAGCATTACAGTGAATATTTTCGAGAATCTAGCATTCTATATTCCTGAGATACAGATTCAGAGATTCAGAAGTCAGAGACAGTCAAAGCATTTTAATTTTAGAAGAGCACAGATTGTCAAGGGATCATAAAAAGCATTGTATATTTTTAAAAAATGAAGAAACTCTGTTCCCTGTTCTTTGTTTTGAAGCAATCCTCAAGTAATCACACACTTGCAATGCATTTGTCACCCCAATTCAGTGTATGTTAGCGTAAGGCTTTAGTGCTACACTCAATGAGATTGCAAGCTGCAATTGTTACCTACCGGATTCCCCCGTGTAGCGGATATTCTGGAACTCTGCATAGAAGACTGCTTTCTCAAGCATGCCCAGGAAGATAACTGCACCAATCCAGAACTGGATCCTCAGGAGATCCCGCCAGTAACACGCTGACCATGCAAGCCATAGAACCCCGAAGAATACGTACACAATACACATCACCATGAAAAACTATTACACAAAGAGAAACAAAAAAAAATTGGACCCTTAGATCAAAAAAGAGAAATACAGATGTAAGATAACTACTTTCTCCCCAAGAATATCAGCTTTTAAAGGTCTGAAACACATTGCTTCATTTGTCTTCTCCAGATTCTATTACAGTGACAATCTAGTTTCTTACTGAAAAGAAAGATTCAGAGAAACTGAATTTCTGAACAATTTCTCTTGAAAAGCCGTCTGTCAATCTATTCACAGGCAATGTTTAAAGATGATATCATATGCTAGTAGCATAAAAAAAAAACCAACTCAGATTAAGAGTTCTGGCAAGAGATCAAGTACCAAAAACCCTGCCCCTTCTCATACATTATTCTTTATATTACTTACTTCCTTGTACACTGAGAATACTCTGCAAATGAACTTGCAAGTTCCCTTTACACACACTGTTCCACAGAACAGAGATAAGCAACTGATGGCTGTAATTCCTCTGTGCAAATAATTTGACAGCTCTCAAAAGCTAGTTTTTAGCCAACTCAGTTTTTGACCAAGCTTTCCTTGGTCAGTCAAAAATCTGGGACTGAAAAAGGAAAGCTCCGAATCCATTTAAACATTACCATCTTGTGATTTTTCCAGTCTAGAATTACCTGCTTCAGATGAACTTTCATAGTATATCTCCTATGCTGAACAATTAGCTCGACAACACAACTCAGTGCTGAATTTTGTAAATCACAGCAGCATACCAGGGCAAGTTTTCAGAAAGCACAATAAAATTGAAAAAGAAGAGCGATAAGAAGGAGAGAAAGATACGAAATGAACAGCAGGAACTACTTATCCGAAGTATAGGTCAGTGATAATCAAGGACTCTCCTCTTGTAGAGGGTAGTCTGTTTTTATGTTTGTTTATTTTATTGATCGGTTGTTTTAAATCAAGCAAGCACTGAAGTTGGCTGCCAGATCCTCTGAAACCTTCACAAACTGAAAAGATCTCCCTTCGGAGAACAGCTTATTAATCCTTAACGTGTTTTCATGCCAGAGTGATCCATGCAGTTCACGTGTTAAGGATCTAGACATGTCAGTTCACATTCAGACATTCTGTTACAAAAATATGTAGACAGAAACCTTTTTCTAGACTTGACACATGGGAATATTCATACCAGTGAATTATTTGGTAATAGAACTGCTGAAGCTTTCACTCCTGCAGCAAGTAAAACATCTGGTTCAAAAATGCAATGAGGCTCTCCTCTTTAAAGGCTACTCTTGCCAATACAGCCACCCTACAGATCTTACTTGTTACTGATCCCCAGCTAAAGTCTGTCTACACTAGATAAGTTCTTTCATTTTCTTAGCCTCCTTGAAAGAAGCAATTCATGATAAGTCAACAATCCCTCTGAAGGGGAATTAGCTCTTTGTAGTTCAATTATGCTTTCATTGTCAGGCAGTACTGAGGACTTTCTCATGGCATGGAAGACAGCTGGTAGAGGAGTGAGATGAGGCTACAAAAGAATAAAGCAATGACAAAGGAAAGGGTAGCAGTAAGCAAGGACATAAAAGAGCAAGTTTTCTAAGATATGAGCTAACGAAAAAACCAAGCATCAGTAAGACTGCTCAGTTTAGAGTTAATGGTACTGCTACCGTCTGGAACAACAAATTGATAGTCATGAAGTCAAGTATCTGCAATTTGGATCTGTTTCCTCTATCCTATATGCAATACAAGAAATCCTCTGCTAAAATTAGTTCTTCTAAGCTACAGGCTTTGCATCCTGAAGTATGAAGAGTATCTGAGATTTACATCCACTGACAGTTTTATAGGTCAAAGAAAAGCTGGCTTACTTACAATCATCAGAGGATAGTCTGCAAGTGATAGATACTCATATGGCCCTTTCAGTTCTACTGTCACTGTTAAAAGACAATACAATAACCAATTCAAACAAGAAGCAAGAACAGGAAGCCACAATAAAGTACTTAAATGATTTTTACTCAAGTGTAAAGAAATTCCAAATCTTCACATGGAGCAAGCTTGTAAATTTAACTTAACTTCCTTTGATTAAAGTGCAAGATTCATAATACATTCAGTTAATTAGATTATATTAAAGCCATTTAATATGCACCATTACCGAGTAACTTATGGTAGCACTTAAAGTGAAAGTACTTTGTGCTGGAGATTCCTGCGTAACAGTGAAGTTAGAAAACACACAAGTTCCAACTTCTTATAAGAATTTTAAAAATTCTCTAAAATTTGGATACATTATAAATACAGTTAAATATACTATAATAAAGATCCTTGTTGTCACTTTGAAATTATATATTCTAAACTATTAAAGCTCTTTTATATAAGTCACTGAGTTGGTCTAGACATTTTGTAAATACCAAACCTCAAAATTGAACTACTCAGGATTCTTCCTTACTTCCATCGTTACACTGACAGATTAACAGCCTTAGGTTCTTCAAAACACTAGCACTCACCTATTTTCTTAAGATGTGAAGAGTTGTTGTAGGTACTATTTACAGCTATGTAAAGTAAAAGATAGTGTCTTATGAAAAAAGAACTGAATGGTATATATTAAGAAGTACCTTAGAATACAGGCAGAATGGTATACATCAGAAACTGCAATAGCTATTTTTAACTTACTGTATAAATAGCTATCTTACTTGTGAAGAGCTTCTCTTTGACATTTGAGGAAGGTGTTGTTTTCTCCGTTCTTTTAACTTTAGTAGTAGAATCTTTTGTAGATATAGCTCCAATTTGTACAATAAATATATATGGCCCATCTCTCCAAGTTTTAATAACAGCATTCATTGCCTGAAAATAAAATGTCTACATGTAAATAGCACACCAAAAAAGGAACCAACAAAAGTGACTAAAGCATGCTCTCCGTAAATGAGTGATATTTTCCATGTAAAAATATTAAATTCATCTCTTGCCAGGCCTAAAACTTCTTAATATTTATTTTATATGCAATTTCTGGATGCACTTGCGAGACATAATACCGTAAAAGTTAGTCTGACACAATATTTTAAGAGATAATATAGATTTTAATCCAGAAGAATCATTAAAAGGCAAGAGGTGATCAGGGTTTATTTACCAATTGAATACTGCCTTATTGCAAGAGTAATTTCAAAGGTACTTTAAAAGGGTCAAATAATTCAGCAAAGCATCTGAGTCTCTGTTTTCAGTCTAGGAATATTAGGACTGTCAGAGATCATTACTTGCCTCATGAAAATAAGTGTTTGGCAACAGGACAACTACACACAACTTGGTTTTCTGCTGAAGACTAAATTTTCTAGTGTAAGATAAAAGAGGTAGTTGAAGAAAAGAAAAAAAATCCACATTAGTCATTTCCTCTGGAAACAACTACTGCATCTGCAACAGCTCTCATACCTGTAAGATTCAAATCCTGCTAGTAAACTAAGAATGAGAAAGCTTGCCCAGACTAAATATTTGCACCATAACACAAATACAAATTCAGAGATTTCTTTTGAGCTCCAGTACCCAAAACCATTAGTTCTACAACTGAGGAAGCTCCAGCCATCTCAAAAACTGCAATAATATCAGAAGTTAAGGTTAAAACTAAGACTACCTAGACATACACTGCTTACACAACCACTGTAGAATTAGCACAAGACTTTTTATAATGGCCTCTCCAATACAATGTCAGTATTAAAACCATGCATTTCTACTACAAATCTTCCGGCCTACAAGACCTAAAGCAAACAGCATTTTATGCATCAAAAAATTTTATGCTAATATTGACTGAAGTTAAAATGCCTAGTTAAAAACATACTAAGCTTTGATGAAAATATGTTTTTGTACACTACTTTTGCCTTTAAAATATATCCATCTCTTGCTGCATTGATTCCTTATAACTACAGTCTCACACATTTACATTTTAGCCTTAAGGTAAGTGGCCCTGTTAGTACAAATGGAGTTAAGCACATTTTCTTTGTTGGCATCCAGGAAATGCAGCGTGAAGTTGATAATTGTTCCTGGCTAAGGCTCGAACAGAATACATTAACATAAATGCTAACAGATTTGAAACCTCAGAAGAAATCATTCAACTTGCTAGGTACAATATTTTAAAAGACTGACTAGACCAAGATGAAAACAAACGTAACCCCTAAATATTAGTGACCATCAGTGATCACTTAGATCATATCATTGATTATTTATCTTAAAGCTAATATATTTTGCTTACTTTAAATTACCTTTTTTTTTGGTAAGGATTTTATTTTTTTGATTTATACCATCAGTTTGAATTGTTTGCGTTATTTCACATACACACTCCCAAATAAACAACAACAAAAAAAAACACACCACACCAGACACACACAACTTCACTATCCCTGTAAACACTATTAGTTTTTTTTTTTTTAGAATAAGAAATATAGAAAAAAAAAGAATGCTGGATTCCACATTACATTTAAATTCAATATACATACAGTTTTATCTGCCACCATTGTGTGATTTGCTGCACTCTCCTTCTTATCTTTTACACCCTTAAAGAAAAAAAAAAACAAAAAAAAAAAAACAGAAAATGGGTAATCAGTAGGTCAAAATTCTCTCTTTCACTCCTACACTCCTACATTCATTAGAAAGAAAAAAATACCTCTTGTTTCTCAGGTGAGAGAGGCTCTGGATGAACAAATTCTTTATAGAAAATCTGAAAGATCAAATAAAAAAGTACATCATTTGTAAGCATTATAGTTTAATATGGCATTACTTTACCAGAGCAGTAAACTTGAGTTTAAGGAAGGATTATCAGAAGAGCAGTACTGGAGAGCTTTCATTTCTTTAAATCAAACAACTATCCATTTGTGGAAGGAATCCTGACTACTTAGATCGATATTGTCATTTGAGAGTTGCTTTCTTCCCCCCCTCAAACAACAGGTCTCTATTTTTAGAACTAGACTCTCAGACATGGCAGCAGTGAAATTAATTTCACTTTCCAAATAAGAAACTGTTGACCATCTCCATCACTAGATGAAATCTATACAGACAGAAACAAAATCTGAAGATTTCTGCCTCATTCTATAGAAAAAAAGTCCATAAACAAGTGGGTGTTTATTAGGGATCCAGATTCTGCCAACCCTCCTGAACTTGAAATTTAATGGCTGAAATCTCCTGACCTGAAATCTAATGAAATTGCTATACCACAAGAAACAAAGCTGAACAACCAAAAGGAGATGTTTATGTCAAACTTCAGAAATGAATACCTGGGAAGAAAAACTTAAGATAATGTTAGGATTTCAGCAGACTTCAAAAAGGAATTGGAGGAAAATCACTTAAAGACTTAAAAACAAACAAACAAAAACTGCTTCACCAACTTGAACATTCAATTAAGAAGATGCCTCAGTTTACATTACACAGCTTTTCTATAAAAAACACAAAAACAGAACTGACATTTCTCATATTACTAAATACAAAAAGCAAGCAGCATACAGATTTAAAAAAAAATCTTTCAAGCCATCTTCACATATAAAATGAGTTAGAGGCTTGCAAGAGACATCATTAAAACCCTTTTCAAGTCATGTTTAGGCACACATTTGTCTTTAAGAAAAATGTTAAACTCAATACTTAGACAATTCCCACTACTCATTATCCACACCCGTTTATCTAAAGCAGGAGTAGTTCAATAAAGGCACAATTCTGTCCACTTCACCTTGAATCCTTAAGTAGACCATAAAAGACAAGAGCATTACATTGACAATGTCATTAGTATGACTGCGTGGCTTCCCCTGGTGATATATAGCTTCCATGGAGGCTATGTTTGCACATTACTTTACTATGCTACGTCACACTCACTTTCTTGTTCCTTCCATTTGATTTTTTAACTACTTTTTGCACTATCTATTTTTCATGTTTAACCTGTTATCAGTGTTAAGTAACCTATTTTGAAACACACTTATTTCTATTATTATAAATGATTATTATCTGAGCAAAAGTCCCAGTCCTTTGATGACCTAACTTCAGTAGGAGATTCACTCTGTAGCCAGAGACACACACTTCTCTTCTAGCAGTAGACTTCTGTAAGGCAATTCTTAGTGTTAAGTGAAATGGGAACATGGAACACAGAACCACAAATGGAAGAAGCACTGGGCTTTAAAGTGCAGGGCTTTTTCTCTGACAAAAGAGAAACAGGCAAAAAAGTAAGTACCTCCCAACCTTAGGAGATCCTCACATAAGCTACTAATGCACTTAACAGGAACTATCATCTTCTCTGTATTACTGTACAAGAGAACAGAGTGGAATAAGATTTCTACCCATACCTGGGGTCTGAAGAGCTCAGAGCAATTTGGAAAGAGTAGAGAAGCTGTGGCATAGTATCCTGACCAACCCGGATGTTCTTCAGATGTAGTCCCAAAATAGTACTCTGCCTGTTCTTCCTGCCAAACACAGAATAGAATTTACATTGGCATCCATTATATCAAATGTTTCATCTGAGTAGGCAGCTGCAAGACATGAGAAGTGCCAAATCTTCTCTCTGCATATACTCTTGAGCAGAATTTATTAGGATAAAAGCCATCAAGCCCACGCATGACTATTTTTCCTCAATTTTTTTTGTTTATACATATATTCATGTATATATATTTACACACACAAGATTTAAATATTCATACCCAACTGAAAATAAATAAATCTCAGTACTCCTACATGTGAGGTGCAGCAGCCAGTGCAAACTCATGTCTACGTGAGCAAATTCCAAACCATTCTATTAAAGGTCTCAGTACTGTGCCAGGCTAGTAGTTAACCACTGTCACAATTAATATTTTAAGTAAACAAGAAAAATGTATTAGACAGTATAGTTGTGTTCTACCACATTTGAGAGACATTATAAACATTGAAAGACACATTTTGTATAAGTCAATAATGCTTAAAATATGCATGCAGGAAAGAACAGAATTAAGACTAAAGCATCTTAATTTTCTTTCCTATTTGCTGTAATTAATGTTCTCATCTACCAGATAAACTCAGCCACTTCAGTTTAGAGTTGATGTACTTATTTCAAATTATGGTTTTAGAATAATTATGACAAATGCTTCTACCTTACTCAAAACCCAAAAAAAGTCAGTAATTCCAGACAGCTGTAGATCAATTCTTCTCCCATTACCTTCCCACTGATACATAAACTTCTTTCAATGGAAGAGCATCTCTCTTAGGCCCACCAAAGATGACACAATCAAGAAATATCAAATTCTCTCGCCCCCAGAACTGCTTATCCCTAAAAATCATAGCCCATGTTTTTCCACACAATTCTTACCCCAAAGTTGAAGACTTCATTGTAGCAATCAGAGTATCTTAAGTACCAAGTAACGTTGTAACCTTGGGAGGGATCACAAGCCTTCTCATCACCTTCAACTAAAAAGATAAAAATATGTAAGACAACCTTTCCATGCCATTCTTCTTCTTCCATTCTATGCCAAACGTTTAAATTAAGTTTAAATGCAAGAAGTAAAACAATAGAAAAACATTATCCTCAAATACTCCACTGGTGTTCAGTGAAAAAAAAAAAAAAAGCATATGGAAAACAGAATTTGACTGCAACATCACATTAACACCATTAAAGAGCTGAAGATCATTTGTAATTATTTTTTTCTTGAGACAACCAGGGATATCTCAGCAACTGCAAACACCAAACAAGATGACAGGGACTCCCAGTGATCACAATACACAACATTATTTCCCTTTCCGAGACATCTGGGGGACATGGCAGGTATCTAAAGCTAAGAACAAGTTAATACTAAAGGTGATTTGCACAGAATTGAAATACACCAATATTTGAATAATACTTAAACAAACTGATAACACCACGAAGACAGTAGAAGGAAAGGTAAAGTTTTGCAAGTCAACATCCACTCCCCACTCCCAAAAGACAAACAATCCATCCATCCATAGATTAGCTCACTGTCAAAGCTGCAACACTACCTAAAACCACAATAACACAACTTTTACCGTTTTGGTATTAGAAGAATAGGCATGGAAGATGAAACACAAGATTTTATCTACTTATGAAAGATTTTATCATTATATTTTTTTTTCAGATCTCATACCTAAACTAAAGCCTGATTAATAAAATTTGACATCGAGAAGATAAACTTCACATGTAAACAAAATGAGCAGTGATTATTCCCTCTTGGAAAAGCCATTTAAATGATTATATTTTGGTTTTGCAAGTCAACAGATGGCAAAACAAAATCAATGAGTTGACAGTATGTTTCTAGTGCTAATAAGTCCCCACAACTTCACAGTGAAGGCTTCTCTCAGACTACACCCCCACAAATTTGTTACATGTGGAGGACTTTTAATGAACATTTCCCTATTGACCAAAGAAGACAAAAAATATCCAATTAGTTGGAAGACCCTGCCAAGGGGCAGGAACTGACTTTAAGCCATATGACTTCTAAACCTAAGGAACTATAGCTCTACATATAGAGCTAGAAACAACTGTGTCCCCAACACCAAAGATTTCTTTTAAAAAAAGAAATAATGCAATCACTAAAAAAATCTAACAGTTTTCTTATGACACCTTCTGGTATACATGCAAATAAGACGTTCTCCACATAGCCCTAGATACTTCATATGGCAAAACAATGAAACTAAGAGGCAACATAAACACTACAATAACATGGGTTGATAGCAAATTCTTCGGTGACAAAGTCTGTTCGGATAAAATTGATCAAGTGAGGAATAATCCAGAACAGTGCAACAAAGAAAGTGTTATTTTAAAAAATACTTTTATTCACATTTTTACCTATTATAATAGATACGATTATTGAAGCTCTATATTCAGCAAGCAGCTACAATAACTAAAGGCAAATCAGGCCACAAACAGAATAAAGCACCAATCTAGGCAATCACCACAGAAATGTTGAGAAGAAAGCACTCTAAGAAACACAGAGAAGGCACCCATGGCATTTATTGAATTCAGCAACAAGGAAATCAAAGTTCCTTTGCCTTCAAGCAAAGCCAGCGATATTCAACTCAAATGCCGTCCTCATTTATAGATGCGAGTGGGATTTCCACCGCAATCCTAGACAGGAAACCAGTTATCTTCAACAGCACTTAAGAAAAGTAGCAGATAAAAATAAATTCATTACTGACAGTACTTGACAGTAGCCGTTTTCCCAGTCAAAAGCGAAAAAAGAGCATTAGATACCAATACACAATACACACCATAAAAATCAAGAATGGGAAAGAAAAAGAGCAGGAGGAAATGCAGTTGCTATTCTAAATTCATGTAATTTTTTTTAATCACACTGGTATGTAAAATAGAGATCTTCCCCGGATAATTTTAAAGCTTAATCCCTGTTCAAAGGCTGACAAGCACCGTGTAGTTGAAGTCTGCATCAGAAGCCAGACGATGTAATTCTTACTGCCAGATCTGCCACAAACCTCTCTTGTAACAAAGTCTATTTTCTCCATGCTTTAATTCCTTCCTTCTCCTGGTTATTTCAGCTGTTCTCCTCATGATTAGACTTATCACATACTACTGCAGGGACCCAAGTCTCACATGCAGTATTAGTATGAGTCTGCTGAAAAAAAAAACACCAAACTTCCAGATGCCCTTTCAAAACCACTTCCTTTTTCCCCAAGCATCAGATTTGCAGCTGTCTTGATACAAGCTGTGAAACTCAGCATTTGAGCTATACTTGGAAGGTGGGAAAACCCTAAACCTTCACAATTAACCACCTTAATACTAGCCTCCTATTTCAGATTCCTATGAGATTAACAGAGATACTTTAACAAGCTCCCTTTGAAACAGTCCTAAGATGGGCAGGCATCCAAAACTAAACCTGAAAATCCATATAGTAAACAGAACATAGAAATATGCAATTTTATCAAGAAGCATCAGTTAATCCTACCACCATGACTTCTTTATAACAGAAAATCAATCACTGCAGTAACTGCATATTAAAGTGACAAAAGCACAGATCCCACTAATTGTTTTTAGAGTGGCTTATTTCCTCATTTAACACAAATGCAGAAAGCCATTCACAGACACCATATCTGTATAACCACCCAATTCGCATCAGGAGAGCAAAAGCTTGTCTCTCTCATCAACGGTAACAACCAGTGCAAACAACCCCTTAAAACTGCTCACAACACTTGATAAATATTCTAGCCTTTCTAAATCAGTCCCTTACACAAGTCACCTATGTCATCTACTTGCCATCTCAGTGCTGTCTTCAAGTTTACAGATCATAGGCTACTTTACAGATACTCCTTAGGGCACTGACCTACGTAGCCCATAGCCCTGGTCACATCAGAAAAGAGCAGGAGAACGAAAAAACACGAGGACTGCAAAGATATTTTCTCTGTAGCTCACTCACACAGACTGCGATCAGGAAGGGAAAACAGCTCTCAGGAGACCTGTCATAACGTCCAACGTCACCTCCTTACAACTGCCAGAAGTGCCCACCTAAACAAAGGAACAGGGCCTCAAAACCACTGGCTTCAGTCACCCAGTCAGAGCCAAGACTTCCCACTGGGGCAACGTAGTTGCCTTACTGCAGGGCTCAGCACATCCCACACCTCACTACCCTCAACCTGAAACGAAATGATACTCCCATTGCCCATCTCACCCTTTCCACACACAGACCAAACACAACAATCCGCTTCCGCTGCAGCCAAAAGATAGCACAGCTGGGAAGCTCCAAGGCTGTTATTGAATCCAACCATATCAGACCCGTGACTTTCATCCAGTGCTAGGAGATGAGCTGTCATTGCAACAAGTGTTGTTAAAAACTTCACAGTCTTTTAAGTCCAAAATGCGAAGTAAGGACTGCGTCTAACAGCAGAACGAGCAGGGCAGCACTTACATCTCAGGAAAATGGTGGTGTTGCTAAAGAGGATCTTCCCAAAGTTAAAAAACTTCTTCCCCTGGAAAGGCAAAAGAGAAAACATTAGTTGTCTTAATGTCACCCAATTTAAATGTCATTTTCCACTCAGAGTTTTAACTTAATGCAAAGATGAAAGTGAATACCAATTAGGAGCCAGCTTTACTGGATTTTCCGGTCATGCTTCATCACTCCTTCAATCTACTTTTAAAGACAGCTTGAGAGGCTTTTTTTTTTTTTTGGTTTTGCAAAACCGAATTAGTTTACCACCACTTATTAAAACTATTTGCATTTCCTTACTGATAAGGTCTAGACTTTATCCAAGCGAGCAAACTTTCCTCCTTAGAAACAACCGGAGCATTCATCCCAGTCCTCTCAGCTCCTTCCCGAAGCTCAAGAGTATCAGAAAACACACGTTACCCCCTCCCACAGCCCGAAAAACACGAGTTAAACGCGAGATAAAGGAGCTTCTCCCCGCACTTTCCAACAGGTACGGCAGCAAAGAGGCGCTGGAAGCCTCCTCGGCGGCCGCTGCCCCCTCACCCAGCCCCTGGGGGGCGCGGGGCTCCGGTATCCCGGGGCCAGGCCCCGGCCCAGCCCGGCCCGGCGGCGGGGGCTCCCCCTCGGCCTCCCGCCGCAGCCTCCTCTCCCGCTGCGGCCGAGGGCAGGCAAAGGGCCCAGCACCATCCCCGGAGCCCCGGGCTGGAGCCACAAGGCTGCGGGCAGGGCAGGGCAGGGCAGGGCAGGCCAGGCCGCGCCCCGGCCGCCCTCCGCGCACTCACCATGGGCACCGGCACCCGCCATTTGGAGAGCTGCCCGGCGCCCGCCGCGCCCGCCAGCAGCAGCAGCGCCAGCAGCCGCAGCACGACGGCCTCAGGCCGCCGCCGCTCCCCGCACCGCGGCGCCGCCGCCGCCGCCGCCATCCCGCCGCACGGAGGCCGTGGCCGCGCCTCTTCCGCTCCCTGCGGGGCCGCGCCGCCGTCGTGGGCGAGAGGGAGCGGCGCGGGGGGCGGAGCAGCCGCTGCCCGGCCTCCCCTCCTCTCCCCTCCGCTTCGGAGGGCACGGGGCTCCCCCGGGAAAGCCCGGCCTCCGCTGCCGCCCCTCCGGCTGCAGCAGCCGCGATGGAGGCGGCCGCGCCGGGGGAAGCCAGGTAACGCTGCCCGCTAATGGCTCCTGGGCCGGCCCGCTGCTCGCTCCCGGTTGTGCCGGGCCGGCTGCACACAACGGAGGGCCCGGAGCCGGCCGCCGGTAGGGAGAGGCCTGCGGTGGCCGTGGCCGAGCCGCTCCCGGCTGCGAGCGGCCTTCCGCTGACGGGAGGGGGCCGGGGACGCGGCCGGAACGGGTGGGGGGCTGCTGGGGGTCCCCCCGGGGCTGTTACTGCTCGGTGAGCTGTCACTGTCACCCACGGCTGCCCTCGGCGCTTGTATATGGGGTGTGTGTTTGTAATTAGTGTTCTGTGAGCGTCAGCTTTTCGTTTGCCAGGTCTAAATAAAACTGTATTCTCTTCCATGCGTGGCTGAACTCGGTATGTTAGGGGAAACATTCCGATGACGGGCACTATTGGCAGTCCATTGTTTTCAGGCAAGCCAAAAATTTACACTTTTCTAATAGATCTAGAAGTTCTCTCAAATCCTGAGATAATGCAGAGCTGTTGGTAGAGCCACCGTAAGCCTCCTCTTCATTAGTCCCACTGCAGGCAGAAGAGGGACACAGGATTACTATGTTTCTGCCAGTCCTGTCTGTCAATTTTTATTACTGGAACGTAATGTTTAAGGACTGCAGAGAGAGAGAACTTACTTCAAAATGCAAAGCCCCAATAATTCACTTATGCAGAAATTCAGCTCTGTTAGTCACAGGTCCAACTGGCTGTCAAAATTATCAGTTTAAAAGGAAGTGGTTTAGCTTTGAACTAAATGCATACAAATTGTTCCCATATCCAAACACAGCAGCTCAGAGTCCAACAAGTTTTATGTCATGGTTGTCTCCACTCTCCTTAATCCTCACCACTCTAGAGGGAGACACCCATCATCTGATCTGTCAACAGGTGGTTGCTGAACACATGTAAATGTTTTCTGCTCTTTCTAGTGTTCAAGATGAAGCTGTGGACAAAAGCAACTTTAAGGAATGCAACCAGATTGCTTTTTACAGGTAAAGAGAAGAATTGTAGTGTAGGGTTTTTGGTTTGTAAACTATTAAAAGTTACAGGAAGTAGTTTCACTTTGATTTTTAATCACAACAACTGTGCTACTTTCGGGATGTTCCTTTCAAAGTGAGCATCCCACTAACCGGTCAGCATACTTTAAAAGGTGGAATCTCACCTCCACTGTATTCTGTCTAATGTCACGTGGGTAAAGCAAACAACTGCCCAGTATTACACCAATTAGCCTCTGACATATTGGGTTATAGTTTCAAATACCCAATTCTGTTCTGCAGAAAATTATGTTCCAAAGCCCCAGATAACATTTTGCCAAGGGGAGCCAGACATCTTTTCACATCAGCCCTCTCTAACCTGTCACCATTTTAACTTAAGACATCTAATTTCTCGACAGGAAGTCACTGCACGCTGGCAAGCCTCAGATTATGTTTTTGCTCTTTTAAAATAAATCCTTTGCACGATTGCTCACATCTGCATAATGTCTGTTTGCAAGGAAGCCAAGTCAGTTTATTGATAAAGAAGCATCCCACAATGACACCCATCTTCAAACAGTTTATAAAACCTGGGCTCAGCAAGGAGAATTCTCCAAACAGTTGTCAGAGCCTTTATTTCAAGGTCTCTGAACTAAAAACATCATCAGGACTAAAAACTGCGGTCAAAACTCTGTAGGAGCCCATTCAGACTTTGGCTTCTCTCCTTGTTCAGTTCCTGCTTTTATTTTAGCAGCTCAAGCACTGGGTCTTGCAAAGCAGAGAGCCTTCTTAGGTCAGTAGATTCACGAGTATCCCTCGAAAATCAATTTCCTCGGTGTATATCCAGGAGCTTACAAATTACAAACATGTATTGCGTCATCCCTACAGAATGTAGAAGCTGTTCATTGGAGGGTTGGAAACCAAGCAGTGGTGTATATAACAGAAAATTAAAAATGGATTATTCAGCTGAAATTTATGGGGTTCTGAAAAGAAGTGGAATGTAACTAGGCAACTTCAATTTTAGTTGGTCACTTGAATTTATCCTGTTATTTAAAAATAAAGATTTTTGGGATGGTGTTGGTTGACCAAGCCCCTCTATTTCCCATCTCATTCATATACATGTATGTTTGCTTAGAACTATATTCCCTCTTTTTTCCCTTTACTTGAAACACTGATAATTGTTAGAAAAAAAATCAAGACAAATCATTAGTAAACATTTCCAACTTAATGTTATGTCCCTATGTGTGATATAAGCCACAACAAGAAGGGAGACTAAAAACAATTCTCTGTCTTGTCAGGCGTCAGAAACTTCTACGTCCTGGAAAATCCTTTTATCGAGCATTGCTGGATTCAGTCACATTAAGTGATGAGAATGTCAAATTCCAAATTATTCATGAGGAGAATAAGGTGAGATCTTACCTAGTATAAGAAAGAGCAGTGGATATTATCACCAGGTCTGATAAGACTTGCAGAAAGTTTTGAGATACTTCAGTGGTTGGTACTTATGATGCAAAGTATCAGCCTAAAGATGTCCTTACTAGTCAGTATTTATTTGACAACTTGAGACTGTGCAAGAAAAATGGACATTTTAAGGAACTTAAAAAAAAATCTGTACTGACTTTATTAAAAATTTGAATAGAACTCTTTTTTATGTTAAAAAATGCTTTTAATTCAGTTTTTCTCCACTATTCCGAAATAATACATTGTTTTTCTTTAACAGAATAAGAAGACATGTTTCAGCACCTCCTAAGCATACCTTTGTATTCCTGTGTTTGATGAATGGCAACTTTTTAGGAAAAAAGTCTTTCTCACCTATCAAATTATTCATATATAAAAAGAGAGCCAGGAAGGGGGGCATCTTCCGTTTCTCTAATTTAACAGAATACCAGCTAGCATATTCACTCAGGGAAAAGGCAACCTAAACCATTCTCAGATTTTGGGAGTTTGGAACTGCAGCTCTCCCCATTCCGTGCTGTAAGCATCCCATTATGCAGATGATGTAAACGATGGTATTTTCTGCCTTCCTTGTTGATCCTGACCTTCTTTGCAGTCAGAATAGAAAAAGGAGCCTGTCTTTTTTTTTTTTTTTTTCTTTTTTCCTGCCTAGATCTTAAGGTAGGTAAAAGACTGAAGGCCCTGCAGCTCTGTAGGCTAGGGGTTTATTCAAAGATGGCATAAAGTAAAATACATCCTAGGAAGCAGATTCTGGAACTCCAAATTAATTTTTCTGTCTTGCCTACACTCCATCTAGTCTTACGGCTCTTTCATTCTTTCATGCCTTTGAAGAGAGTGGTGCTGATCAGTTTCCAGGTAAAAGGAAAAGACAGCAGGCCAAAATTCTTCATCCAATTTTTGTGTCTCATGGGAGAAAAGATTCAGAAAGTGAAAAAAACAGGAGGGGAAAATAAAACAGAAAAAACATCTGATTTCTTGCATAGAGATTCTCCAAAGAATAAAAATGAGTCATTTTGTATGAGCTAGAACAAAGTGATTTTACAGTTCCCTGAAGTGTAAAATAGCTAATTACACATCTTTATGAGTAGAACAGTATCATCCGTTTTTCTTCAGGTGTCTGACATGATTCATCAGTCTAAGTACCACTGTGAATACCAGTGAACACAGAGCACTGATGTTTTTGCAAAAAGCCCACATCTCAGTAGTATCTTGCTCTTACTTCTACACCACAGTAGTAAAATTACCCAAATGTCAAGGTTATTGTATACTATCCTTGTTTTCCTTGTTGCTTGTGGGAAGAGCTGCAAATATGCTAGGCATGAGAAACTTGAAGATAAGGAATCCACTTAAAAAGAGTTGCTCTTCAAAGCAGCAAAGCAGAGTTAGCTGGTGTAAATTAGCTGGATGGTGACTGTTATTTTGTAGTACTAAAGAACATGAAATCAGAAAGCAGGCATGTGTGTCTTTTTCCAGACAGTAAGTATCTGATGATGTTAAGTTGAAAAGTAAGTTGATGTTTTTTATCATTACTGGTTTATCTGTGTATTTGCTCCCAGGTTCTTCTACAAGTAGAAATTTATGAAATAGAAGGCAATATTTTTAGGCTTAAAATTAATGAGGCAGCTCCTCTCAGAGCAAGATATGAAGTTCCTGATGTTCTTATAAAGGAACCTACCACCCAGAGGTAAGTGAGGGGACAATGATTTAGCACCTTACTTAGTAAATTACAGCTTAATTTGCAAGGTTGTTTTGCATTCTCCCTCATTTGCACTACACTACAGTTGACTCTCCACATTATAAAGTTGTTACAGGAAGATAAAATAAAAATGCACATGGTTAATTTGCTTTCAAAAATTCATGTTAACCACATAGGAGACAGTTCTGTCATATATATTAGAAACTTGAGGGTGTTTGACTAAACTGAAAAATAGTCTACTTGTTACACTGCATCATTTTTACCACAGGCATTACTTGCTAATATGAAAGGAACACAAACTCTGGGTAGTTTTCATGGTAGTTCTGCTGCCACCTGTTGCACTGTGCAGTGAAGCCTGAACACAGCCTGTATTTCTGGGGTTCATCATCTCAGCACAAGCCTTGAGGTTTTGTAATGTATGCACACAGTCTTAGCCTATCTTTTATGTCAGATTGTTTTTCAGTTACAGTGGATTTCACATGCTGCTGATTCATATAAAACTGTTGTTGCTTTTCATTTGACAGACTCTCTATATCCCAGAAGGAGGCAAGTATTTTGGTGCTGACAAGTGTTAATAAGGACTACACGCTTCAAGTCACAGCAAACCCCTTCCAGGTTGAGCTACACTCCAAGGGTGAGACTGTTCTGAGCATGAATTCCAATGGGTTGTTATATTTTGAGCATCTACAACCACCTCCTAGTGATAGGTATAGTACCTGTCTATCCCACCATTTGGTAATTGAGCTGTAGCTGAAAATAAACAATTACATTGGAATAGCAATTTCTATGGTAGAAACTCCCACATGTTGAAATCTGTCTTCTCTATTACTTCATGCCAGTAAGTATGCTAGTGAAGTTCTAAAAAAGAATTTATAAATCAATTAGCTGCAGCCTCTTTGAATCCCTTACAGCAGACATATGCTCATGCTAACCTAAGTTATCGGCCAATTCTTTAATAAATTAAGGTGTCTTGTTGCCCTTGTCTTTTGGGGAGTGAATGATGGTAGTATGATAAGGTTCTTACTTTTGCCTCATTTTATGACTAAACTTACTCTTCAGGTAGGTTTTGTTCACCATATAAGCTCTTCAAGTAAGTTACAATATGCCATATATGAGCTTGCAGATCAGTCCCACTGGAAAATGCTGGAAGAATGAGAAATTACAAAGCAGACCACGTCATGGCTAGGAAAAAGGCATAGCAAGCACATTTCTCAAAGAAATAATTATTTAAAAAAAATAATTAACAGAGAGCCCTTAATAGAGAATAAAGACACGAGGATCTTCTGGGTAGGTAAAATGCTGGCACAAACAGAAATAAATGTGGAATCTGAAAGGATTAATTTAATTCAAGTATAGAGTGAAGGCTATTTTAGGACATCAAATATTAAAATGATTTGCCAATCAGAAGTCTCTACTATTACATCAGTTTTCAGAATAGTCTGGCACCTTAGGACGCAAGGAAACAATCTCAGGTTGTTTCAGGGGAGGCTTAGACTGGATATTTGGAAGAATTTCTTCATAGAAAAGGTGGTCAAGCATTCACAAAGGCTGTCCAGGGAAGTGGCAGAGTCCCCACCCCTGGAGTTATTTTTGAGTTGTGTGGACATTGCACTAAGGGACATAGTTTAGTGATAGGTCAGGTAGATGGTTGGACTTGATGATTTTGAAAATCTTTTCCAGTCTAGATGAGTCTATGATTCTAAAGCACTTATATAATATGTAAGGCAATGCATAATGCTGTATGGATTTTCTGTTTTAAATCCTTCCATATGTTAACAATAAACTGATTATTTTTTATGTATTTGTTTTCACTAGAAAATCTACAGCAGAAAACAAGGAGGCAGCAAGTGATACTTCTAAGGTAGCCTATGCTTACTCCAATTCCATTATTAATATTTTGTAGAAAAGAGAATTGATTAAATAGAATCACATTTATGATTTCTTCTGGTACTGTTCTTACAGACAGCCAAACTAACATGCAGCACATAACGTACAGCAGATTGCAGTGACTTCATCTTTATCATGACACCAGAATGTGGTTCTTTTTCTTCCCTGTTGGAATGTATTACATTAGGCTTTGGGCTTTGTGGGCCATTCATTCACATGAGAGATGATAGTGACTGAAAGTCCCACATCAGCTATTCCTTTATGAGATGTATCAAATATAATTTTTTCTTAATCTAATCATCTTTTTCAGTGAAATTCAAAGAGGATCTGGTATTTCAGATAGCAGTATGTGTTTTACCAGGGCTGTAAGAGGCATCAGCATGTAGATCTGGCTTAAAATGTCTTCCATGGCCATTTAATTTATTTATTTATTTTTCTCTTTTGTTCCTGATCTCTCATTTAATTTGGACTACATATGTAACGGAGAGTTTTCTGGTGATATTTGGTTGTTTTCAAATTCAATTTTCTTTGCGAAGAGAGTTTCAAAAGAAAGAGACCTCTTTTGTAACAGTCCAAAGATATGCCTATATATACATCCATGCTTAGTACTGATGTAAGATTCTCTCTGGAAAAAGACCAGGTCCTGGCAGTGCATATAGGCACATGCCAGTTTTCTCAGGAGGCTGAGTTATGCCCATGACAATTTTAGCCTCCAGTAGAGCAGATGGCTTACTGCACCATCCTGTTAAAAACTGGAGGAACTATGCTGCTTTCAGCATACTTGCATCTGAATTCTGGGTTCTGCCAGGGAGCATTCTTGATTTGGAGGATTCGCACTGCTGCAGCAGAATCTGAATTGCATTTTGGATTTGTTTATATTAGCCATATTTGACAAAAAAAAAAAAAAAAAAAAGTAACAATGCATGAATCTCATGTAAATAGACTTTTTCTTAGTACATGGTGTGAGTAGTTGCACTTACAGGCTTAGCTATTTCTGTTTATATAGGAGAAACAGGAGGATCTAGGTCTCTGGCGAGAGAAATTTGGCAGTTTCTTGGATATCAAAGCTCATGGTAAGTCAGTCTAATTCTGAAAATGCCTTTACTGCTTTGTATTTACCTTTATTCATTCATATTTCTGTTTAGCTACTAAATGTTTATCAATGTATCACTCACTCCTTTTAACTTGCCTGTAAGGTGTCAGCGGGTAACAAACCTGACAGAAGCACTGGAAATAGTCATTAGATTTTTGTTGAGCAGGAAGCACATTAAATGTGACCCATTTCATCAGCTAACTGCCATTTCTGAAGAGTGTAACACTATCTGCATTGGCTGACTACTATGTAATACACTACTTTTTTGTTGTTGTTTTCTGCTTTTTATATATTAGCACATAACATTGATTTCACATTTATTCTCATGACATATCAGAAATCATGCTGTCTAAGCAATAATTGTTGCAGAGAAACTTCTTAAGTGGGGGACTACAAAAGAAAGTACTAGGCAGTCTTGAGAGACACTAAGGAGGGGATAGATATCTGGAAATCAGTAGCTCAAATACAGTTTGAACTATGAATTACCAAAACTCAGGACCCTTTGCTGTCTGTCCAGTTTCATTCTGCATTAACTAATTTTGTTAGCTTTGTCTATTACTTCTATCACACAGCCTTCTAGGGCAACTGGCACTGCCCAGCAGCTGCAGTATGCAGAGGGAAGTCTAAAAGAGCTTCCTTGTGGTGACAGAGGTTTCTTCTCTTCACCACTGAGACACGCAGAGGCAGGAAGCTTTTGCCCTCTTTATTCATGCTGCGTCTGGCATATTAGGCCAGCATCATGATTTTGCTACTTCTCTTTATTGGGGGAGTAAAGTCTCTGGGGTAAGATTCTGATACTGAAGCCACTACTTGTCAGTCTAGAGGATCTGTGGTCACCTGCCAGAATTTGCTCTGTATTCCCTCAGTGATAAGATGATAGCACTTAGCAGAGGCCCTTGTGGATGCTGCTCCTTTGGCTGAGGCTGAAGAGAAGAGTGTAGAAAACAAGCAACTCTGACTCTGATATTCACTCTGCTGTATCACCACTGTGCTGCAAAGATTGGCTTGTAGTTGCTGAGATAGAAACAGGAGAAAATTTTAAGCAGTTTTACTACATAGTAAAGGAACTATTATGTGCTTTTTTTTTTCCCTTTTTTCATTGTATCTTCTTAAGCAGATCAAAATTGGAAGAAATACAGTAATATCTGTTGAAAATGGTACCTCTGCAGTATATAACTAATGATGAAAGAAGTTGAAAACAAGTTTGAAATAGCTAATTGTTAAAACTTGCTTTTTTATTTATTTATTTATTTTTTTACAATTAGGTTGTGATGCTTTGTTGCTTTCAGCTAAGCCTGAGAATGGAACTGTGTGCTCTTCTCTTTTAATGTTATTACCTCAGGTCCAAGTTCTGTAGGTGTGGACTTCTCTTTACATGGATTTGACCATGTCTATGGAATACCACAACATGCAGAATCACTTCTTCTCAAAAACACAAGGTAAAGCTGGCAGATTGCATTATTCCAGAAGAGAGCTGTAATACCGTGTCAATAATTTAATAAAACAGCAGCTTGAAATGTGTATTATATCACATATTTTATTTTAATGATATAGCAAACTAAATCGTAAACTGTCCATGTGGAGTGAGTTGTTCTGCTTTACATTCTGCAATTTCATGAAGGGCCCCTTTTGTTCTCTCTCAAATTTCCATGCTGTCTTTATTCAGAATTTCACAATTAGTCACATCTAAGCAGAATTCTTAAAAGAGCAACTCCATGGGGGACAGGAGAGTGTTTCAGGACTTGGAATAAATGAGCAGTGATAGCCAAAATGTTGCTTGCTTGATATGGGTAGGACCAAAGCAAAGAAGCAGTATTGTAGAAGGTCCACGTTTCAGCCTGGAGGGTAAACAAAAGACCATAATTCAGAGTGTTCACTGGATTCAGTGGAACAACAGTAGAGCTAAAATTGGCCTGGTTCAGGATGCTTACATCTAACAAACATATCTTTTTCTTTGTCCTAGCAATGGTGATGCCTACCGGCTTTATAATTTGGATATCTTTGGCCACAAGATACATGACAAAATAGGTATTTATGGTTCAGTGCCCCTTCTCTTAGCACACAAGCCTAACAGAACTTCAGGGATTTTCTGGCTGAACTCTTCAGAAACACTGGTGGATATTAATACAAAGGCAGTAGCTGAGGTGAGAGTTGCATACTTTCCTCAGAATTTAATATCAAAAGAAAACACTACAAGGCAGGGCCAAAAGCAAGATGGCAACATCATTGGAGACTGATCACATCAACTCTTGAGTAAAGGATTTGTTAAGAATATATAATGAATTGTGTATTTCTAATATCTGCCAGATATGTGTTAGTGGTAGAATTTTATAGGTCTCCATCTTTGATTCTTTAATGAACAAAAGTTTGATAGAGAAGAATTCAGCTCTACTTTGGTTTTCTTTAAAGCACATACAGTCCGGATCTGCTGCAGATACTGCTAAGCAGAGGGCGGTGCCCCTAACTGATGTGCGCTGGATGTCAGAAAGTGGGATCATTGATGTTTTCCTGCTGATGGGACCCACTGCATTTGATATCTTCAAACAATTTTCACAACTGACAGGTACTAACTTAAATAATTGGAGTCAGCCGGTATGGCAAATATACCTGGGAGATTCCCTGAGGAACATGCTGTACTCAAGAGAGGGTTAATATTTACCTAGCCCATTGTGTGCAGTAGGCCAGTTTTTCCCAATCACTTGGTAACAACTCCCAGTCCCCGTCACTTGAGTGTGAAGAACATGCTCTAGACTCAATGTAGGCCATAATTCCCCAGCTCCAGACAGTTATATGTTAATCATGGCTCTCGAGTTAACTTTTCTGTAAAGTCTTCAGAAGAAATTCTGAAAAGCATTAACACTGTTAGCTTCATTCATATACTCTTCCTAGGCACTCAAGCCCTACCTCCCCTTTTTTCTCTGGGCTACCATCAGTGCCGCTGGAATTATGAAGATGAGCAAGATGTCAAGGCAGTAGATGCGGGTTTTGATGAACATGACATTCCATACGATGTGATATGGCTGGACATAGAACACACAGATGGCAAGAGGTATTTTACGTGGGACAAGAAGAAATTCCAGAACCCCAAGAGGATGCAGGAACTTCTCAGGAAGAAAAAACGCAAGGTAAATAATATATCAGGAAGGAATAAAATACTAATTTGTAGTGTGAAGTTATCCAATCAGCCTTAACCAAGGTACTTGAGATACTGGAAACAATGTAACTGCAATGAAGTAAATTAGACTATGTTGCAGTCTGGTGATGCTTCTGATGTGGAAGCTTTTTTTAATCTACCTCTTCATGCCATTATATTGTTTCATAGTTTAGTACCCTGAGCATCAGGCTGTTTGACCCCTCTGAATCTCCATCTTACAGAAGCAGCCCAGTGCTGTCCCTGATCAACAAAGGAGAAAATCTTTCTACATAGTGTGAGCTTTCACCACTATGCTAACCTTGCTTCAGCTGTCCTTGCTTCAGTTTTTCTTTCTAACGTACACATTTAAAATCTGAAAGTTGTGAATTGCTTAATGCTTCATCATGCCAACAGGTGAACTGTTGAAATAGCATTCAAGTTTTATAGTCTCTCAGTTGGAGCTATAGTACCATCTTAGCTTTAGGGCAAGGCAGTTAATGGCAAGAGAAGGTACCTGCAAAATACAATACTTGGGTGTTAAAAACAATAGGAATTTCTGTTGTTATTGTATGTCATACAAACTAAGACATATTTAAATGTCTTAAGGCAAATAAGTATATTTTCCCATTCACAGAATATAGACATGAACATTAAACATTGTGTTTTTAAGGAATGGGGAATTAGCTTTCAACTGAAATGTTTCAGGGGTCTAAGTATGAATTCATGCCCTCCTTGTAAATTAGCTATTAGACATATGTGTAGTGCAGGATATACAAACACAGGTAACTGCTTTCTAAAATGAGTGACATAGCTACCTTCTTTACCTGAAATGAACTCATCTGTCTTGTATCAAAAGTTAAATTTTACTGTTTCACTAATTGGAGTTGATACTAATGATATACTTTATCTTCTTATCCTGGCAGCTTGTTGTCATTGTAGACCCCCACATTAAAGCAGATCCCATGTATGCCCTGTATTCACAGGGAAAAGACAAGGGATATTTTGTGAAAGACAGAAATGGACAAGATTTTGAAGGCATCTGTTGGCCAGGTAAAAAAAAAAAAAAAAAGTTCCATCTGCATTTCAAGCAGTTAATTTTAAAAAATTTGCAGAATTGGGAGCTGTTAAGGTAGAATTAATTTCTCACAATGCTTCTTTTTAGATATTCATAATTTCAAATACTTTTGATTAGTTTGGCTTTTGTACATTCATGTTCTAATTGCCTTGGTTGTACAACTTTGTTGTGTCTGTTTGCTCTGTAGATAGCCCATTGCCTAGAGCTAGAAAAGTTAATTTTTTTGATCAGAACAGCCATCCCTCTTCTCAAACTTGTGCTGGTTAAAAGAAATCCAGTCTGGTCTGTTGGCAATGAACACAGCTGTTGTAGCCTGGGTGAAAATTAAGTGAACTATGAAACTGAAGACTGATTCAATCATAATACAGTGATTTGACATGCTGTTTTTCATGAGGTTATCTCAGAGTGAGTTGGTAGAGGGCAAAGGAGGTTGTCCTTGTTCTTTGCAGACAGCCCACAGACACAGTGCAACATCAATGAATATGGAAAAAATCAAGGATATATTACAACTTCTAGTAGCATGGCAGTTTTTAACTACTGCCATTTTATTCTACCTGTGCGTATGTGTGAATGTATAACTGCAATAGGTCTCTCACTCATACATCTCAGAATGTTGTTATTCAGCTTCACAATGGCACTTTTCTTTTTCAAGTTCAGAACACCTAGTGCGCTGTTTCTTCCTGGCTTCCTGTTAACATCTAAACATTTCTCAAACAGCTGGCATTCATGCTGAAATGGTGCTGAGCTTCAGACTTCCAAAGTCTACCTGTGATTTGCAGATAGTGGCAAGAGGTGTACTGAGTTCCATGTTGGCCTGGAATTTTGGGGGGGCTTTTGTTTCAGAAACAATATCAACTACATTATCGCTGCCTAATTATGGAAAGCATTCTAGCTGTAGGCTGCTGTATTTAGGTGCAGAGACAACATATACTCTTAAAAGCAGCTAAATAACTGGGATCTCCCTCATCCACAGGTTCTTCTTGTTACCTAGATTTCACCAACCCTGAAGTGCGAAAATGGTATGCAGATCAATTTGCCTTCAAAACATACAAGGTGTGTATTGATTTATTCTGGTCTACATGTTCCAGAAAGCCCAAAAATGGGGAAAACAGAGATGATAAAAAACTGGCTAAGCAAGTTGGTGGCTTTTGTAGTTGTATTATCATAACATACATGAAAATATCGTGAGAAACTGAAATACCATAGAAGGATTGTCTCCATGGACCTGTCTACACTGAGAAAGCTGGAACCCATACTCTGCCACTGAAACTGCTTACTTAATTGTAGCAGTAGGATGGACAGAGTGTAGGCATTTTAGCAGCCCATCATCTAACACGACTGCTGCATTACCTGTTTTTACTACCATCACAACACACAAGGAGTGAGATGGGAGTACTCTCATAGTCTATGAGAGTACTCATCTCCTTCACATTCCTTTCAGCACTTCTTCCCAGTGCTGAAGGTGCCTGTGTGAACACTGCCAGACACCTCCGGTTTTTCCCACCCTCCACTGAAGGGTGCTTCAACACTACTGCAAAGCTAATCACTCCCCTTACAGACCTTGCTTGACATTTCCCCTGGTGCTTTTCCTCTACAATTTTTCTTTTCTGGCTTCTGTTCTTTTCCTTCACGGCTGTTTATTAAGTCTCTTTTGGCCTTCCCTGCCTCTTCTCCCTTACCAGAAGGTGGGAATAGCAGATGACTTTGCAACTCTGCTGAGTTTTGTGAGAACTACAAAAATCAACAGGGCTTTTAGGCTTCCACCCTGAAAGTAAAAGCCACCAAGAGAGAAGTGGGGAATGACTAGCAGCTTTCAAGTGACCACAGGAGCATAAATACCTTGATTTGCTGCTGCTCTTCCTACTCAAACCCCAGACTGGTCTGACACCTACTAGAGATTTAAGTCTCAGCAATGCCTGTCTTATGTCCTAACTGCAACCCTGTACCATAGGGGTCCACTAATATCCTCTTTGTGTGGAATGACATGAATGAGCCATCAGTTTTCAAAGGGGCAGAGCTAACAATGCAGAAAGATGCTGTGCACTACAACAACTGGGAGCACCGGGAATTACACAACCTCTATGGATTCTACCAGGTAGAGTATGTGGAGACACAGAACAGTAATTATCTGCCCTCACAGGGTATGCCTAATGTGATATGGATTGTATTTAAATAGTAGTCGGTATTCTCTAACCTCCATTAGGTTACAGAATTAAATTCTGCTGTGATAGGTATTGCTGTGTTTGAAATAAATGTCTCTGTGATTGGTCACAAGATAGTATGACAGTATCCATACATCTCTAATGTAACAATGTAATGACATTGACTGTGACTATAGAATATTAATATTTTTTTTGTTGTTCAGGTATATTGTAGTAGGAAAGTGTTGGTTTAATAATAGCTGTTATTGTGGGCACACAATTCTTAATTTTCCTGACTAGGAAGGGCTAAAAAGGCAGCGTTACAAATATTTTAATTGGAAAGCTCATCCTCCTGACTTTTATATTCATGATTTTCAGCAAATGGCAACTGCAGAAGGACTCATCAAACGTTCTTCAGGAAAAGAAAGACCATTCGTTCTCACACGATCGTTCTTTGCTGGATCACAGAAGTATGGTAAGCAAGGACTAGCTTTCCTTCTGGTTTGTTTTCTTGAGCTTTGAATGTAGTAGTTAAGTCTAGAGAGGACAGCAACTATCTCAGAAATACTGAATAGTGAGATCCTATAAGTGCAAGTGACTAAAAAAAAATATCAGAAAGGGCTGGCAAAGCATGTACGAGTTAAAGTCAGAACAACAATCTTTATCCTGGGACAAAACACTATGGTTTTGGATATTTCAAGAGCATGCATATAAAGAAAAAAAAAAAAGAAGTTGCAATGAACAGCAGTTCACCAGCGTTCAATACCATTCCCGTTTTCTTTCCTTAACTGCAAGCATAAGTTGAATCATACACCCAACTTTCCTGTGTAATCCTGAGACTGAGTATATTTCAGGGGCAGTGTGGACTGGAGACAACACAGCAGAGTGGGGTTACTTGAAAATCTCCATTCCAATGCTTTTGACCATCAGCCTGGCAGGGATTTCATTCTGTGGAGGTAAGCTGTTTAGTTGGAGTTGCTCACTATACAAAATCTGCTAGTGTACCAGACTTCAACACAGATAGTGAGAAGTTCATCAGTATTTCCAGTTGGATTCACAGATGAGTCTGATTTCAGATGCAAAAAAACCTGTCTCTCACTATCGCTTCTCCTCTTAGTCTTCTGTAGCATTTGTGTCCTGGAACAGCAAACTCGAGGTGATGGTCTATAGCATCACTGTGGCAGTCCTCTGCCACAGGGGAAGGCACTCAGCCTCCAAAAGGTCTCTTGATATTTTTATTAAAGGTTAACTTGTTACCTCCATTTTCCACTCTTGATTGGATGAGCAGCTACTCAACAGCAGAACTGCAAGTACACCCTGAAATTCTGGAATTTATGTACTTGGAATGTATGTTAGAGGAGAACTTCAAGTTTTTCAGAATAATTTCCAAATATGTGTATTTTTATTTGTCTGCACAATATCTAGCTGATGTGGGAGGGTTCATCGGAGATCCAGAACCAGAATTACTTGTTCGCTGGTATCAGGCTGGAGCCTACCAGCCCTTCTTCAGAGGTCATTCTAACATGGAGAGCAAACGGCGAGAACCATGGCTCTTTGGGGAGAAGAACACCCAGATCATCAGGGAAGCCATTAGAGAGCGCTACGTCCTCCTGCCATACTTATACACACTGTTCTATCGGGCACACACAATGGCTGAACCAGTTATGAGGTAAGCACTTAAGTCAGGAGGTTTGGTGATTATCCTCAGGAAGTTACCTAGACAAGGGACTAGAACACACAGTCTTTAAATATGTTTTTAAAGGACCGTGCATTCCAAAATTCTCATAGTGAAGAACATTATATAGGATTCTCACCCACCCTTAAAACCATGCCTAATGGACTCTGAAGTTGCTGACCTAAAAACATAAAGGCCATTTTGCCTCTCATGAAAATACTAATCACTGCTGAATTGTTACTGTTATAAAAGCTTATTTCATATTAATAACTTGCTCATTTACCTCTTTTTATATCATTATTCTTTTAGTAGAGAATCTAGTAATCTAGAACAGACATTAAATTAGAAAATGAGTTTTTGTCCTCCTCTTCCTAACCTCTAAGAAAATGTTTCAGTGGAACTGAATGCAACAATCTTTTGAGCAAGAAAGGAATTGTCATCTGTCTCCCTGGTATTGCTGTATTTTTGAGGTTGCTCTTAGAACTGTCTTTTTGCAGCACATTTACCTTTACTCATTGCTATGGAAATAAAATACATCTGCATTTAAAAAAAAAAAAAGTGGTTAAAAAAGAGGTTAGAATATGATTTCCATTATAGACGTTGCTTGAGCATGTCTGCACATTTATAGTTGTACATGCCTGTTGTATGCACTGACAGACAGTGGATTTTTGTCTGTCTTGAAATGAAGCTGGCATTGACGTGTACTGCCCACAATGTTAAATAAAGCCTTGAGTATGTTGAATTTACTGCAATAGGTGCAGAACAAAAGAGGAAGCATGGTATTTTTCTCACAGGCGCAGTGGAAAATGTGTCTCATTAGCAAGCACATGACCAACAAGGCTACAGTGAACAAGTGAAGGTCTATAAGTGTGTGGGTGAACCAGCCTTTCTTTGTAAGGAAACCCAGAGAATTGATGCAGAGTATGATTTGAATGAGCTGTTTTCTTTATACTCTCTCAAACTCTAAATGTATGACACCTGTTGTGCACTTATCGCACTTCCCTTTTTTGAGAACAGAAGTTGAACTTCTAGTGGAGATTATCCAGTCTGTGACAGGAGACATACTACCAAAGCAGTGGTGAGCTGCCGAGAACAGGAAGGACTGTCCTTCAGGGACATCAGGTCTCATCAGGTTTCAGCATTGCTGGTCAACTTTGATAGAAAGGCTTATCCATCTCTCCTTTGCTAGAGGGAAGGCATCTGTAGTGCAAGTTCATAAGGAAAAAGGAAGGAAGGAAAAAAGCTAGGGCTTAAGGGGCTAAACAGTGGGCATATAGGAGTGCCTGTGTTGTACTGCGAAATCTCATCAGTGACTCATAAGTGGCACTTTAGGGCACAGAAGAGGACCTTACTCTATTTTTGGTTCTTGATAACTTTAAGGAGAGGAAGAAAATGGAACCTAAAAATGCCAGAAAGTCTTGAACAAGCTGGTGGGAGAAGAGAAACTAACTGAATTCCACTGTCTGTCTTTCACCAGGCCTCTCTGGATAGAGTTTCCAGGGAAATTAGAAACTTTTGCTGTGGAAAATGAGTACATGCTAGGTAAGCAGGTGTGGGTGGGTGAGCAATACAGCCCAGCTGCATTACAGTACCATAACAGAATGTGGCTGAGCAACCATGAGCTCCTCACATGTGCCTTTTTTCCCTGTACGAAGTGAACATAAGCACATGCCGTGGCTCAAGCAAGCCCTTAAAATAGCATTGGGAGGTTGACAAGCCCAAGGCAACACCAGAGCACAGTGCTGCAGCTGGGATGAGATGCAGCTTTGAGGGCCACAGTGGTCACTCATTGCCGTGTTTATCTTTTTCTCCAGGAAATGCTCTGTTGGTGCATCCAGTCACGGACAAAGAGGCCAAGGCAGTGAGTGTTCTGCTTCCAGGGTCAGAGGAGGTGAGGATCATACAAAGTTGCTCAGCCCACAGAAGTGTTTTATATGGCAACCTCCCAGCTCCCCACCTCGTAATTGCTTCACACTGCCACCGTGCTGAGTGTTAGCCATTCTGTGTCGCTCTGAGCCTTTCTTACATCTTGATACCTCACAGTAAATTTACATCTGTGCTCTTTCAAGCTCTTCTATGCACAGATCACAGGTCTCCTATAATTTATATCTCCCCTCACGGCTCACTGCTTCTCTTGAAACACCAAAAAAACAACTTCACTAAATTCATTTTCTTTTCTCATGTATTTCACATAGGGTTAATCTTGTCTTTTCACATAGAAGAAAAGGGTTGTTTGAAGGAAGGTCATAAGGAAACCAGAGGGAAGCTGAAGGAAGGAAAAATTATAACAAGGAGATACAAGCTTCAGTAGCCTGGGATGTGCATAGCAAACACTAACATGTACAGAGATCAGTTCCTCTCTGAAACCGAGTTATTAATCCACAGGATGGCACTGTGATCCACTCCTACACAGACCATTTGTCTGCAGCAGCTGAGAGGTGAAGGAAGAAATTTCAGGAAAACAGTTCCAAAGGGAAAGCCCAAGTTTCAACTCTAAGGCAAATGAGAGGAAAGACTGAAGTAAAGGAGAGTGCTAAAGACTATGCAAGCTTTGTGACTCCACTAGTGCACCTGAGGATACTAACAATTCTTTCCTCAATTTAAGGAGAAAAACAAATGAGGCTCTCCAAACATGCTAAGAAAAATATTTTTATCGAGATCTCTGTGGGAATTCAGTACCTTCCATACCTAAAGTAGTTAAACCTGCTGGCAAGAGCAGTGCGTGGGAAGTTTCAGGTGTAGCTTTTTCTTGTGACTTGTTATTAGCAACTTTGTTGTTATTTTTTACTTCAATATTAATATGTTCATTCTGGAACTCAGCATTTCTATATCTTGTCATATACATTGTGCCCATTTTTTTTTTCATTTTTCTTAGATTTGGTATGATTTCAGAACATTTATACGAATGGAAGATCCAGGCACTCTGAAGATCCCAGTAACACTGGACAATGTATGTTAATTTAATAGTTTTCTTTTTGTGCTTGCAATAGAAGTTTATTTCTGAGATTAAGTTTTCTTAAGTTTTCCCTGATCCCAGTTCAGGTTATACAATTAAGAGTATATGAATCTTTCTATCCTGGCCTTGTTTTTGGCAGATTCCTGTATTCCAGCGAGGAGGCACTGTGATACCTCTCAAGACTGCAGCTGGAAAATCCACTGAATGGATGATAGATGTTTCTTATGAACTCCATGTAGCCCTGGACACAGAGGTACTTTGAGGTGACATTGCTTTTACAAAGTTGTCTGCACTTATACTTTTTTAGGTGCTTGTTCTCTGATGAGTACAGTGGTATCTATATCTGGGTTTACAATGGCCCTCCTCTACTGTTCCTTACTGTCAGCAGGCTCCCACCTCCCCTACCACTGTTGCCAAAGTATCAGAGTGTAGCACAGGCAGAACATTTTTCTGACCTTTCTCAGGCGTCTGCAAGTCCCTTAGAAGAAGGAACAGAGAATTGGCAAGCCACAAATTTCTTGAACATATAGACAGAACTTCCCGCAACTGTCCTTCCTAATGAATGAAGTGACACCTGACGCCCACATTAATAACATGTAGTCAGACTTTTTTTTTTTTTGTTAATGTTTCATTGTCTACCCATAGAAGCTGCTGTTTAATTTGGACTCTATCTGGTGTGTTTCACAGGCCCATGCAATAGGTGAGCTCTACCTAGATGATGGGCATTCATTTCAGTACCTCCACAAGAAGCAGTTCCTGTACCAGAAATTCACTTTCCACAAGAACATTTTGTCTTCCAGGTAACAGCAATTGATGCAGACAAAAGCCACGCAACATACTATCACTGGAAATGCCTTTTCTACTTCATTATGACTGCCTTGCAAATAAGGAAATATTAGTATTATTTATTGCTTAGTGAAGTTCCAAAAACATCACTAGATACTTGTAAGGAAACAGATCCTAAATATGTCACTATCACACTTCTACTACTGAAATCTGCTGCTCATACATAAATAGTGCTGTGAAGTGTACAAATAATGAAGGCATTTCATTATTCCCTCAGGCTTCAGAAATATACAGTAGGTGGTCCTCAAATGACAAAATTTAACACAGAGCAAAACTGTAGACTACGTTAAATAACATAGCCAAAAGCGTGCTTCAAATTCCCTTATGTCATAAATGAAATCTGAAAATCTTCAAAATTCAGGATAGAAATGAAAGATTGTTGCTAAGCTACTAGAAAATCTAGGAGTTGCCAAAATAAAGTCATTTAAATGAATAACACTGTTTGCCCCCAAAAGGAAAATTTTAGTTTAATTTGGATGAGGGCTTTTTTAGAGCTTTATAATAAAAATAAATACATGAAATTAAATTAGTTGCCGAATTAAATTTAATTGTGCTTAAGACTGAAACATTTTACTTGCAAAATGTTAAAATTAAGATTACATTTATATTTAGGGGTTTCTACTACTATTTTACAGAAATTCAGAACATTTCTGGTTGTCAAAGCTGCATTTTTTGCCACAAAACTTCTCAAACTTTTTTTTCCTTTCTACCTTTGTGAAATCTGCCATGCAGTCAAAAATTAGTTGATAATGGGAGAAAAATATATATTTTTTTTTACAGAGAAATGTAAATAGACGAATGGAAACCTGTTTAGGGAACTTTCAGGGTGAGACTAACATAGTATTTTTTCAGTGTGATACTGAACTTCTACTGATGAACAGAAACTATATGAAATAATTTTCTTTTTTTCAGCTGCGTGGATGAAAGTGGACAATACCACACCACATGTGTAGTTGAACGGGTGGTATTTCTGGGACATCGTCAACAACCCACTTTTGTAACAATCTGTTCTAAGGGTAATGCATTGACTTTTACTACAATTATTCAAAATACTGTTGTACTGTTGCCATTCATTAGAGGTGACAAACTGACAGCTCTACAAAGAAACTGCTATAGCACAGGGAACATCTTTGTTTATGTACTGCTCCTTGGGTAGCAAGGACAGAATATAGTTAAAGTAGCCAGCAGCTAATCACCACTAATATTACGTGCAGACCTGAAGAACACTGCCTTTGTAAGGCAGTGAATATATTAGTAGATGTGCTTCAGAATTACCAAGTTCTGATAGCTGTCCTACACAGAATATGACCAGGAAAAGCATTTTGATTGAAAAACCATTTGGTCCAGGTACAGGTAAGATCTGTAAACCTGGATAATAGTCAAAACCAGGAAATTTGCCGACAAAAAACAAATTACTTTTCTCTTCATTTTGCTCATTCAAAAGCCCCTGGCCACCCTGACTTTTAGGGGATCTTTAGAAGTTGTGAGGGATCCTACATTTATAGTCAGCAACATTTACAGAAAGGACTTTTTGCTTCTGGCTGTTTTACAACCACATCCTTGTGAATCATATGGATATGGATTTTCTGCCTCTGCCTGTCAAACTTAAGGACTTTTAGGGTGCTTGGAGTAAAAACTATGCTCAAACAAGGCTTAACTTTTGCAGAAAAATCTTTGAATAGTTCTAGGAAAACTGATGTACCATAAGCTAGTGATCTGACTATTTGTTTTGTATTAAGTCCTTTCCACCAGTGGCAGGGACTCTGAATTGAAAACTGGAAGGAGTCATGCATAGTTGTGTTTCAGAAGTGTTTACTTAAGTCATATGGTAAACTCTCTCATCCTGTTCAGATGGGAAAGAAAAAGAAGTGGTTTTCACATACGATACGAAGACCTCTGTGCTGATGCTGGAAAATTTAGCCCTGAGCATTGATACTGACTGGAAGATCTGTATCAAGTGAAAGACGACTTCTTCAGAGAATTCATTAAAAGGTTGAAGGGAAATCAGTTTGGAGGACTTAGAGCATTCACTTGAATCCAGTCAAATCAAGGAACCTATTTCCTAACCAGCCAACCCCAAACTAACATTTTTTCTTTTAAAACACCAATTTGAACTTGGATAGCTCTTATGTTCAGCAAAGGTAATAGCACTATAATTGTATCTGTGGGGAAAAAGCTAAATACTAACTGTTCCAGACTAGCTTCAGTTAGGCTTTAAGATTAAGTTCTGCTTTCATTTGCTCAAAAAAAAAAAAAAAAAAAAAAATCCTAAATTGATGGTGTGAGATTGTGGTTTATTGGCAATGGGGTTTAATGTATTTGGCAATTCCACCTTTCACACATTAGAGTACTTGAGAAGAGATAAACTGTGCCAGTTTGACAAAGAACATCCTTAGAACCTGATACAGAGGTTATCATCAGAATTCTGTCTGCAAGCTGCCTTGTGAAAACAAACCCAGGAGACGCCCAGTGTCATTACAGAGATTTCCTCTTTTAAATCCTTATGACAGTGCAAAATTAGGCAGTTTGTACAGGAAAGTAAACAACAGGCTAGCTGAACAGTTCAGTCATTGAAAGTAAAGTTTGAATAAGTAGTGCCAGTCAGTTTCATGATAGTAAAAGACAGTGATGTGGGAGTGCAGAAGTCTTTCTAATAGTTGGTGAATTTTTTTTCTGAAAAGGTGCAGGTCTATAGCAGTGGTAGCAGGTTGGGGTAGCAGCTAGACTCCCGTGGAAACATCTTCCACAGTATTGCTCCTTTCTTTCTGCCAGTGCTACTTAAACAAAATAAACATACAAAGAAAAGTAGACTGTATTTTGTTAGGAAATAATTGACCTGTTTTGAATAATTGGATGTCACTGGTTAAAGTTAGCCTGGTGAAGCAACGGTCTTTGTGTGGAGCTCTGTTCATCCACATCTTCAAGTGCTTGCTAAGATCTGGCTTCTGTTACACATAGTTTAGTAATTTCTTGGTCAGCTTTTAGTATCTGGCTGAGATTTGAGCTTTGTAGGTGACAATGAAAAAGCTTATTCACACAAAGGAAATTTGAAGTGCTTAAAATTTTCTTTATAGCAGAAGGTGTTTAAAATTAATGGGATAAATTCTGCATATAGCCGTCTGATTTCACACTTATTCCCCTATTCTTTTAAAATCGACCCTAATGCTCCCCTGCCTCTTTTTCCAACCATCTCTGCATACCGAACTGGTGTGTCCTGCTGTTTTCTTTCCTTTCAAAACTGGAAGACATCATCAGATGTCTTCTACATCCTGCGTATTTCCACAGCCATTTCCATATGAGGTCTCTCTCTTCACAGACTACCCACTGCTCTACAGTTCAAGTTGTTTGCCCTTTCCATTTGCTACACCTGTAAAGTATATTATTTTAAAACAAGTTCTGCTTTGAGTCAAACCAAAATGTGCTATCGATTGGGTTTTGTGGATATAAAAAGGTAGAAATTACTTGATATCTTTTAATGTGATAAGGAAATATTTTTGAAAAACATTAGTGAATTAACTCCCAGGAAAGAGAGAAGGACGGTCCCTGTTTTTGCCCACTAAAAGGGACATAATAGTCCGTTTGTATGTTGTTTCCTACTCCTCATCATAAGCCCTCTCTGTGCTTGGCCAGTGATTTCCCACCTGCTGCTGTTTGTCCTCTGCAGGGCAGATTTCTGGGAATACCAGAGCAGACTACGTGTGACCACTACACTCTTGAGTACCAAGAGCAGTTTGTTTCCCACTAGACGCTTAAGTTCCACCCCCCCCCCCCCCCCCCACCATTCTGTAGAGCTGTTTTTCATCCCCTTCTAGCAGACACCATGAACCCCCACTCCAGGAGCTAGGAACTAGCAGTCTAAATACTGCTGTGCTTAATGCAGATAAGCAAATCCAGGTGGAACAGTAGCATATAGATCTTAGACATCTGTGAGAAGAGAGACAAACCCTATTTTTGAGACAGACCCTATTTTTCTATCAGATTCTAAGCTTTAACTGATAAGAGCTTCTTTTATTTAAGCATAGTGATGCTTCTGACAGGGTGTAATCATTGTCTGGAGCATTTTAGCAAAATGTTTTAACTGATTTTTCTGAAATTTGAAAGTAAAATGAAGTAACAATGAAGTGAGTTGTATGTTTATTCCTTCCAAATTTCTTTCTACTGTTCAGAATCATTTAAGTATTATTTGAAGTGTATCTGATTAAAGTGAATGCCAAACATTTATGCTGTGACTCTCAGTATGATATCTGCACCACAGAAAGTACACACAGGTCAAATTTTCAGTGTTATGAAGTGCCTAACTTCTGTGGATTTCAATACGAATTATTTGCTCAAAACCTTTTTGCAGTTGTCTTTATATAATAAATTTAGGGGAAAAAATCAAAAAATGCTTACACTCACGTTTGTAGCAACTCACATGCTTTTCCACACATTTTGCCATAAATGAAGAAATAAGTTTGTAATATATCACTACATAAAGTAATTGAATTCAGATACTGAAAACAACAGCAGATAGAGCTTCATAAAAATAAAATAGATCATCATCCATGTAGCTCAATTTTGCTTTATCTGATCAGGTGTTGTGGATTGGGGGTACTTCTACTCACAAGAAATGCTATTGCAAAGGGTGTTTTGATTCCTAATGGACAAAGGGGTTTTTTTTGCTGTTTATAGCAGTGTATCCATTCTTTTCTATGGCAAATGGTGTTTCTTTAAAGACACCATTTTTCTTTCACTATCAACTCCTTTTCATCAGAAAAAAGATCAAACCATCTGTCTATTGTAAAATAATAATAATAAAAATAAAAAATAAAAATAAAAGAAGCAGCTGTTTTTTGAACAGATATAAGCAGAAAATACTCCTGAACATCCAAAAAGAGCAACATTGGGTTAAAAGTGAGACGTGCCAACATGCCATTTCCCCACCCCGAGAACAAATATATATAAGCCACTGCTAACCCTTCACTTGATCCTTCTCTGCAGTCTACAAAGGGCCTGTTAGGTATCACACCTTGTGCTACTACCGTCTTTCTTTCCAAAACAGATCTCTGTGTATGAGACATAACAGATAAATATTTGTATTGGGCAAAACAGGAGAAGTTGAAAGAAAGAATATACACATATGTTCCAAAATCAGCTTTTTTTCTGAAGTTGTCCTGAAGTAAGAGGCCCTTGCATTTTACTATTTGCATTGCTCTCGAAAAATCCTAGATAGAGTGATGCATGGCTATGCAGGACAGCTTGGCAGAGACATGTCAAACATGACACCTGCAATCCTTGCACCTAAATGTAATGAGGAAGTCATCAATTCTGCAGCTGGATGAGCTATCCTGAAGCAATTGCATTCCTATTTCCACACACAGTCAAATCTGTCCTTTCTGACTGCCCTGTTGGTGCAGGAAGCTTGTAGTCATGATAAAAAGAAAAATGTCACCATTGGAAGCATGAGGATTAATAACTTGTAATTCCTACAGGTTAGTATAGTTTAACTATATTACCTTATTCAAAAGGTTGCCCTCATGGAGTTTTTAAAAAGGGAACAACGAGCTATAGAAATGGTCTGTTGCACTTGATTTGAAATTAGTAAATTGAGCAAACAGCTGAGAAACAAAAAAGAACCAGTGCTTTGGCATAATACCACAGTATTAGAGCAAAAGGTCAGCAATGCGTACATCAGCCAGACTCTAGATACTAGTTTCACTAAGCAAAAATACCATTGATGTCACTATGTGATTTAAGACTTCACAATCAAAAATAAAAATAAAAATCAAGGTTTAGGGGGCTTTTCTTGACATACAGACAATGTCAACTATTATTATTATTTTTTTTTTTAATAGAGAAGAACAATGGGGTTAAGGAAAAGCAACTTGGTTTCTTTCATAAAGACACTGAATTTATCCCTTACCCCACTCTTGTGTTACAAAATAAATGTGCCAAGTCAGACATCTCCTCTAAGACTGGTATATCCTAACACACAAAGGATGGCCCAATTTCCACAGGCCCCTTACAAATTTTGCTGCCCCTGTATGAAAAGGTCCTTCTCACATGGGAAGTAGTTATCACCAAGTGAATCTTAGCGCTTGCAAGCTGCTCTCTCTGATGCTACCTGGAGGATCCAACTTCCAGCTAGTAGGTGTTGAAATGACCTCAGTAGCATCAAATACAATTACTGTTTTTGCTATCGGGACTGTGTCTTCAGATAATCATCTCTATAAGATGTGTTGTGTTTTTTTTTTTTTTTTTTTTTTTTTCTTCCTGTAGCAAAGGGCAGAAACAACAAGTCAAGTACAACAGTTCCTTAAGGAGTGTCAGGACTAGTTTACTGGCTAGGGAAACCTCATGAGTATATTCCTAAACCAGTGGGAGTTTCACTGTTTTTTCTCTCTAGTGAAGGAAAAGAGGAGCTGCATGCACCAGGAGTCAGGCTGCACACAGCTCCTGGCCTCAGCACAAGCTGTGCAGCGCACTGACACCACCACGTTATCCCCCTCCCTATCACTTTCCCTCTCTCGCACTCTTTGCCCATAGATATTTTTAGATTTCACGGGTTAAAGCTCGCCTCTTCTCAGTGTTTCTACACACAGGGCCAGCACATACACACATGCTGTAGATAGTATAACTCCAGCACAGGAGTCAGCCTACAAATTAACTTGCGCCACATCAAGGAACAAATTCTACCTTCTTACAAGAAAATACTGCTGCCCTTCAAGAAGACGCACAATGTGCTCAATCACAAGGAATTTCATCGCTTACAACTTTGACTAGGAGATTTTCAACAGAAAGAAAAAAGGGGGAAGAGCAACTTCCTCTTTTCACAAATTTCCTTCTAGTTTTCAAAATCTTGCTTTCTTTCAACACTTGCTTGAAGGCTGATTCCCATGCCGTCCGCCATAAATGCAGCAGTGGCTCAGCAGACAGCTGCTGGGTCAGTTCCCAGCACTACTGTTAGCACTACAGCTGAAGGTACAGGTGGGGGCACAGGGGGGATTTATTCTGCCATTATAAGTCGAAACCAGCCCATTATCAAAGTAAAAGAAAAGACCTATGAAGAGCTTCACAAGAAGTGCCTAGAGAAAAACATTCTCTATGAGGATCCTGATTTCCCACCTAATGAGAGTTCCCTCTTCTACAGCCAGAAAATTCCCATCAAGTTTGAATGGAAAAGACCACGTGTAAGTAACACATTTGCTGATTATTTTTTGTTTTATGTAAATTGTTCACCCTAAACATGCATTCTTCTTGCAGAAGGGGTTGGGGGGAGAATAAGCTGGAAGTATATTTGCTTAGAGCTCTCCTGGAAGATAACTAGCTACGCTCTAGCAGCTCAGCAAGTATATATACTTCTGTATTATATACTTCTGCCAAAATACAATAAAAACAAAAAAATAGAAGGAAGTATGTAGAAGTACGGAACTTAATTTTATTCTTACATGACCTGCTAGGAATTTTCTCATCTGAAAAAAAGAAAAATTGTCCTCGTTCTCCTGGGTTTGCTGAGGCTTAGTGTTTCAACAGTACCTCATTTCACTTAAAACTTGTCTTTTGTATTCTGTTTTCCTAATCTATGAAAATAAAAGGACAGACAATACTCCAAAAAATGCTTTTGTTCAGTTGTTAGTTCTCCATATTGCTTAATAGACTTGGGAAAGTTGGTTAGCTTTTTATCTGCTTGCCAAGAGTATGGGTGTTGCAATCACTATGAGGACAGACTCCTGCTTACAACCCCTCCTTCCTTTTAGTGTCTTGTGGCTATTCCTCAGCCAGCTGCCTTCTTTACCACACATGGAAGAATAATTCTTCAATTTATAACTGATTCCCTGTCCTACTGCAGGGCTAGTTTTCCTCTTTCTCTGTCATTCCTGCTGGACATCTGCTGTCCTCTAGCAAGCCAGCCCTGGGATGTCCCCTTGTCCCCCTGCCTGACAAGAATGTGGTTCTGAGGACCTTCCCTGGCTCCCTCAGAAGCCACACCTCCCCAACACAGAAATCTGTGCTTCAGGGAAAAGGTAGCAGAGACAGATAATACTAACTACAAGAACATAAGTAAATAGCAAAAGACCAGGCGCTCAAGAGGGTGGCTGTTAAACAATGAGAGGCAGGCCGTATGCTGCCCTCGCAGCAGCATGAGGGACACCTGGATGCCCTGTGCATCTGCGCTGTCACATGGCAGGGTGCAGCTTCATGCCTTCATCATCATCACCACAGCTGCATCAGCTCCTGGAAATGGGTGTGAATGAGCTAAATGCAGCTGTGATCAGTCATCTTAAAAGGGTGGGACTGCCCATATTTCTACAGGGAGGAATGAGGTATGGCAGTATAGTGGATGGGTACCAGCACTCTAAGGCAAACAGTCTGCAAGTGTTGATATGAAAATATCAAAATATCAAAAAGGCAATGCATCATCACCTCTGACTAATATAAATGAGCATGTGCAGATCAAGCCTTTGTTTTTTAGAAAGGTTCAGACTTCAGGGCCTCTATCCCAAAGGTATTTCTTTAGGCCAGTTATTAACAATGAAGTCTTCTCATCCATACTTACTATTCACATAGCTACAATACATCTGAGATTGTATAAAACTCAAAATACAATCTAAATACCAAAAACAAAGATATCTTTGTTTTTGAAACACAAGAGTCAGGCAAATGATGTATCCATAACACCAGTCATGGGTTGGAGCAGATGCAGGGGCTCCAGAGAGTCGGGGTCAAGGCCTGATGAGTGCTGGCATACTATAGGTCACAGAGCCAGTCGGTCCTGACCCTGACATGGGTGGCTGCCCTGCCTGGGGCCCACTGGGCCTTGGTGGTAGAGATGGCTGTGCCTTCTGTTGCAAATGTGTTTGTTTTAAAGCCACCCTGTAATTCAGGTCATTGCTGTAACCAGCAGGTCCCCAGAGAGGGAAGAGCTGCATGTGATGCTTGCTTCTTTTACAATAGACCCATACCACAACGGTAAAATGAAATTTCTCTTGAGATCTGATGCAAGTGACCTATATATGCAAATCTCAGATTGACACAAGATTTTGCATAATTGGACTTCAAAACTGAAGAATATGTACCACTGGCAGCAAGGCATGTCAATACTATTCCACACAGGAATAGACATGGCAGGCATATTAAAGAACATCATAGACTCAAAACATTACATGTTTTATAATACCATAAAAATATGGACAACTTTTGTTCTTACCAAATTGTAATGGCAATTTTTCTGGCAAAGAAAATGGCTAGTTATAAACTTATATAAAGTGATAATTTGAAATTGGTTTGAAGTTCACATTGAATTTGAGAACGTATTCTAAAAGAAAACAAAATACCAGACAGTTCAGAAAGTCCCAAGAGAATATCCTAATACTAGCTTTGCTCTAAATCCTTTCCCTATAGCGTATTGCATATGTCACTTACTCCCAGGAATAGCAAATAAGCAAGTGGTCAATGTGATATAAGATCCTGTTTGAAACAGAGAGCTGGGAAAGAAGTTATCTGTTCCTGACTGCCTCTGGCTTTCTGCGTCACCTTAGCCATGCCATGCAACTAATTTATATCCAACTTCTCAGAATCACAGAAAAGTCTAGTTTGGAAGAGACCTACAAGATCATGGAGTCCAACCTCTGACCTAACACTAACAAATCATCCCCTAAACCATATCCCTAAGCTCTACATCTAAACGTCTTTTAAAGCCCTCCAGGGATGGAGACTCAACCACCTCCCTGGGCAGCCTATTCCAGTGACTAACAACCCTTTCTGTAAAGAAGTTTTTCCTAATATCCAACCTAAACCTCCCCTGGCACAACTTTAGCCCATTCCCCCTTGTCCTGTCACCAGGCACATGGGAGAACAGACCAACCGCCACCTCGCTACAGCCTCCTTTCAGGTACCTGTAGAGTGCAATAAGGTTGCCCCTGAGCCTCCTCTTCTCCAGGCTAAATAGTCCCAGCTCCCTCAGCCGCTCCTCTCCCAACAACAAATGATTAATGTAGGAAAACATAATATCCATGAAAGAGTGATGCTGGTAGTAAACAAGCGTTATTTTCCATGACACAAATCCACATGGGACTGTTGAATTAAAGTTTCTCCAGAACTTCCAAGTATTTTTAAGGAATCAGAGTCAGTCTAAAGGGTGCGTATCTGCCATTCATAAACACTGTAACCAAGCACTGGTAGCAGTGATGTTACTCAGCTGAACAGCAGGGCTGAGCTGAGGTCCCAGCATCATGTACTAACACAAGGAATGCCTGCTGCTGTTTCTGCGATTTGGGCAGGACCCCACAGCAGGGACAAGATCCCCCCAGAGCTACCCTCTGCTATCCTGCATCTGGCCCTGCTGGCTCTTCCATTCACAGTCAGGGCTCCCCAGGGACCAGCTTCTCTGCCACCGCCTCCCAAAGCAATTGGGCAGGGAGGTCACAAGGAACGTCACTGTCAAGAGGACGGCTGCCACACGGGACAGCTATGAAGCCTGCTGTGGGGGTGGCAAAGAGGCCTCTGTAATTCTATACTGTGATGGCCATGCCACCACCTGAACGTGAAGAGAGGACCTCGCAAGCACATCTTGGGCAAAACCCAAGCAACAGCTGTGGCAGCCTTGTCCTGCTGTACTGCAGGCCCCATGCACAGAGGGAATCAGCTCTCCAGCTGAGAGCAGCCAGAGGCAGCTTCAATGCCTTATCTGACCAGGCTGATGAGGTGTACATTATGGTTTATCAGCTGGTGGCAGAGACAAGGGCATCTGAAACAGTCTGTTTAATGTTACATTGAACTAGGTCACAGGGAAGCATAGGTTTCCTGCCATAAAATTAGATCGCTAACAGCTCCTAGGTAGATATCCTGCTTTCCTCTGGAAATTTCACATTAGCTCTGGGAGATGAGGACACTGCTACCACAAAACAAGGACAGTGTTTAGTACTACCAAGGCAAGACTTTCAGATGAGGGAAACCCAACTCTGGAACTCTACAACCAGCTTGGTGACAAGGGTGGTCTCTGCCTCGAAGCCTGCCGTGCAGCCATGTCATGGCAAACAAGGTCTGGACCATATGGGGACAAGGGAGAAGCAGCAGCCTACAAACTCTTTGGCCAAGAAGATACTTCCTCTGCTTAATGGGATGGGTTTAGGCAATTTACTTAAAAAAACATAGTCTATTACAAGCATTTTTAAAAGGAATAGATGTCTTTTACTGAAACAGTATAACGTGACTGCAAGACTTTTCCTGACAGAAAAGAAAATATAAGGAAAATATAACAAAAGTCAGATGCCATTTTCAGTTGCATGCTGCCTCTGTGTTTTCCAGTTTTCTCTTCCAACTAGCACATAAGCACTCTGTCCAGAAAACAGCCTGCACTGTGGATGGTTTTTCCTTGAGTTCTGTCTCTGTTGCTGTAACACTCACTTTGGCTCTTTGTAAAGAAACTACAATACAAACTGAATCAACACAACAGATATAAAAGGTCCATTGGACAGTACCCAAGGCAGTCTGAGTCACATGATCAGAGGAGATTCTAGATGAGTTGTTGCATCAGTGAAGTGCATCCTATTGGAATTCTCTGTGGTAACTTGACCTCAGAGATGAGGAGTAACCTGTTGCTCAGCCAGGAGGACTGGAAGATCAGATTAATTAGCTAAATCTTAAACACCAGGTTGTCTTGCTCTACTAACTGTTTCTCATCAGCCTTGGAAGAAGTTGAAACCTTTCCCTGGAACCTTGGCTGTACTCAGCAAAACTAGCACAGCTGGAGATGAAGCAGAGTAATACAATATTGAAAACATATCCACAGTGTACTAAATGCATCTAGCCACCAAGAAAAAAACGCAACAACAGCATTTTGGTCATGCCTAAAATCAGTCCATATGGCAAATGTATGATTCCCTCCTTTGTATTCCTTTACAGATCATCCTCCAAAGCAAATGAGCTCAAGATGTAATAAATTGCACTGAGGAACAATCAATCATCCATGTACATTTAATCTTTGGAAGCAATTAAGCATCATCTAACTACTTTCATCTAAAATACAGCATGCTGAATTCCAGAGCTGGTTACTTTAGTAGTAGCAGAGTCAGGACATAAACGTAGCAATGGTGGAGGGGAAAAAAAAATCCCAAAGCCTAATATCTCACAGCTAGTTTTCAAGACAGCACCATGACAATTTGAGGAAGCCAGTGGGTGGGGAACAGCATAAAGTTATCTCAAACAGCTGCCTTGACAGAACTGGACCTCAGAACAGCTGACTGAGGCTTGAAATAACAGGACAATCCCTCCCTTCCCTTCCGCAGGGAGAATAAGGCAATTGCTGCAGGGAGCCGGAAGAGATGGTTTCTATCTGGCTCTATGACTAATCCAAACAGTTACAAAGCAACCCTGCTGAACACTGCAATGGAGCAAAAAGTGGGTGGAAGCCAAGTGAAACTATTAGACATGAAACATGAGTCTGGGAAAATCCAGGGATACCCTGATGACATGGGAAAATGCTTCAGTACACAGAGGTAGCATCAGCCACCTGTACAGCCAATTTTTCCACTCACACAAGGAATTATCAGTTGTATTCTCATTCTCCTTCCCACTCCATCCCTGTGATCTTCCAGCAAAATGGGTTCTTGTGCTATGTTTCTTTCCAGGAAACTAGTCCCCAGACTGCAATATCTTTCTTTTCTTACTCTCAGAAGAGATGGTCCAAAAGTTAGGTGTCTTCCTTTTCTTCTCAAAGCCAAGTATTTGAGTGTGAGGAATGGAATAAAGCAGAAACATTAGATATTTATTGTTTTTATTTCCCCCTGTAGGACAGATTATACCTACTTCTTTCCTTGGCTTTCCAAACCCTGTGAGGGTTTTTGTCCCATTTGGGAACCAGTGATGTAATGAATATGCAAGAGGTTCTGTGCGAACACTGCAGTAACCCCACCTCCATTTGCTAGTACTTCCTACATAGTCCTTCCCTCTGCTGCCTGAAACCTGGTATATTCAGATTCCAAAATATTTCATTAGTGAAGCTCTACAGATGGAACTCTGAAAGAGATTTTCATATCCACAAACCGTCTTACAGAAAAACCATTATCCTAAAACAGCCTTTATTTATGTGGAAAACAGGTATTCCAAGGCATGTTTTTCCTTCTCAATCTGCTTATGTTTTACAGGAAATATGTGAGAATCCACGATTTATTATTGGCGGAGCTAACAGAACAGATATCTGCCAAGGAGAATTAGGTATGAAATTGTTACTTCTTCCCTGCACTTTTTAGTCTGCATCAGAGTTTAGCTCTCACTTAATTTACTTTTGCTTCAAAGGTGACATTTTAAATTCACTCAGTATAATACTACACATCTACTAATTATTTATAGCAAAATGGCGATATCTGCCTACTACCCGTCTAGGGAAGAACTTTGAGCAAACAACTCTGCTTTTCATCAACTAATATCATCACTGTGTTACAAAGCACCACCTGGCAAAACTTGGTCTTTCTCTCAAGAATAGAGGATGAACAAAATAAGTCAAGATAAGAATAAGAGATAAGGAGTTACTTGACTTGGATTAAAATCTCATGAACTACCATTGTATTGTTTCAGATATTTAGTCTTGTTATTTTCAAAGAGGAGCTTCTGGAGGTCTTCAGCTAAGTGTGCCTTGTAATCAAGGACAACCCCTACACTGATGAACTTAAGCTCAAAGATACTTTGATATATAAAGCCACTACTTAGGTACAAATGACACCTCTGCAACTGTTATCCGTAGGGCACTTACATGCGCTGCTTTGGAAAGTCATTCCCCTCTCAGCTTTTCCATGTCTTTCATGGTTTTATAACATCTCCCCTGACTGTCTTCCTACTATGTATTAATCTTTCCATTCTATTTAACAGGTGTATGTAGCAAATAGTGCCAACAAGCACTTCCACAGCATAAAAAAATAAGAAGTGCTCAAGTACTGCAAAACACATTGAGAATAGTCCTTTACTGAAAAAGGCCATGGCATGCTGTACTAAGAATTAACGTATCACTTTGCAGTATCTCAGCTTTTCCCTCTGATTCTAGCTGCTCTGTCCCTTAATTTTGTCTGCTGCTTCCTCTTGTTTACAGGTGACTGCTGGTTCCTGGCTGCCATTGCTTGTCTGACACTGAATAAAAAACTGCTTTGCAGAGTTATACCTCATGACCAGTCTTTTATACAAAACTATGCTGGCATCTTTCACTTTCAGGTGAGTCTCTTCATCTAGCAGTAAGCAGATGTAGTTATATTCAGAGCTCAGCTCTTAGCACCCTGTTCCCTTTCCTTTCTCCACTCTGTGAAAGCGTGAGCAAGAGCAGGGAAGGAATAAGGATCAAATTCCCTCACCCTAAACTCTTCCAACAGGGCAGTCACAGAAGGGCAATTAGGGAGCATTAACCCACCAACAAAGCATGTGCTAATCAGCATGGCCTGTGTGTAAGGGAAAGCAGCAGGTGCTCAGTCCTGCCTCACTGCTCGGATGCAGTGCTACAGCCAGTACAAAGACACTGGTGGTTGGCAAGAGCATCTATTTTTAGATCCACAAGCAGCTGGTCTCTGTCAAAAACAAGTTCTTGAAGAACTGATTTTCTTTCCAGAAAAGGTTGGCTGCTCTACATATTCCCCATGGTTCTCTTAAGAGATTCCCTTAAGATGGATGCATTGCCCTAGGTACTTCAGTATGGCTGCCTCCCTCCCCATGTCATTGCTTTTTGGTCCTGTACTGCAGAACCTGGCAGAACAGCCTCACCCCAGCCACAGCCCCCTCCCCATGCTTGTCCGAAATCCAGGTGGCTGCAGGAGCACCAAGTAAATTTGTAAGGCTTCAGACTCAGCATATGCCAGAGCAGTTTTTTCAGCCAGGGTCCCCCCTCTCTGCAGAGTGAACCCAGAGGTTTTTCTGTTTGTCTTCATTTAGTTTTGGCGCTACGGAGACTGGGTGGATGTTGTCATCGATGACTGCCTACCCACATACAACAACCAGCTGGTCTTCACTAAGTCCTCCCAGCGCAATGAGTTCTGGAGTGCTCTCCTGGAAAAGGCCTATGCAAAGTAAGAACAACCTGCTGCACCACACCACGCTCCCTGTGGTGAGGGAGGTGGTTAAACTCCTGTACAGGACTTGTCATGTACATGTAGAGGGGCTCTGCACATACCACTGCCTTTTTGCATAGAGTCTCGTGGATCAGAATTAAGGATGGTGTAAAGCATATTTTCAGGGTATTCATTCAGAAGCCTACATTTTATTTTCAGCGTTTTTTGTTTGTTTATTTGCAGGTAGCAACTTTTAAAGCTGTAACTTTAAGGGTTACCAAACAGATTCATTTAGTATATGTATATATATTTATACATGCACACAGTAGATAAGAGAAAAAAATATAATATATGTGCATATCTTTATATCTCTATCTATGTAAAAGAGACTCTTGCTATTCTTTTCTCATTCCAAGACTCCATGGGTCCTATGAAGCTTTGAAAGGAGGCAATACCACAGAGGCCATGGAGGACTTCACTGGAGGAGTGACGGAGTTCTATGAGATAAAGGATGCTCCTAAAGATATCTATAAAATCATGAAACATGCCATTGCCAGAGGATCCCTCATGGCCAGCTCCATTGATGTGAGTCCATACAAACTTTGCAGATAAGCCTTAAGATATGGCAAAAATCTCTATTTGTAATCAAATACATACCAACTTTTGGAACAGCTTGGTTTAGTCCACATAAGCAAACATCCATTTGGAGGAGATAAGGCAGCCCTCACTAAACACCTATCATTAGAGAATGGCAAGCACCAAAAGGGAAGTGAACAGAAGCAGAAGAGAGGTGGGGAGAAGGGGTCCAATCAACAAAACCAGCACTCCCTTCTCAGTGCCTTCACCTCAAGTAAAAAAAAGAAGTTAGGAGGGGGGTGCTGCAACTTGGCTGAGATGCAAATCTTCACATCAAAGATACTAAAAATGTCCAAATACTTAGGAAGCTAATTCTTTGATTCCCAACATAGCCTTAGATCTTCATTATTCACTGTGGCTAATTGAAAAGTGAAAGTAAAAAAACACTAGTTTCAATAACTAGTCTGACGTAGCAATAAAAGCAGAACAACCAGTGATACCAACCACTGTAGATAAGTATGGACCATCTAGAAGAGATGAGCGAAGAAAATCTATCTAGGCCTTTTTTTTTTAAAGAAAAAAAAAAAAAAAAAAAAAAAAAAAACCTCCTCTTTCTTGCATTATTTCTCTTTGCTTTCCCTGCCTCCTCTTTCCATGCTGAACTTTTCTTCTATTCTGTCTCAGGATAACTTAGGCTTTTCCTATGGATCAGCTCCTCGAAGCGACATTGGTGAACTGATTGCTCGAATGGTGAAGAATCTAGAAAATGCACAGATGTCTCACCCCACTGTGGACTACCAGGGGACAGATGAAAGGCCAGCCTGGGTTCGTACATTTCTAGAAGCAGTTAGTTTCACAGCACTTTTATTTACAAACAGAACAGTTAGAGAAACACATTACTTACAATTTAAAATCCTTAATTCACTTCACTGAATTATCCCAACAGTAGAGATCTTTTCTTTTGAATGCTATTTGATGTACATGTTTAAGGACTTCAGTCCTTCCAAGTGTATCCATCACTGATACACCTGTGTAGAGGGCTTTGCTGATACTGAGGCAGAGGGCTGCTGACTTTTGGTACAGGCTTCTGATTTCCAGAGCTTACTTGTGCGGTAGAAATGAAAGTCACATAAAATATGTCCAAGTTCCACATTTGTTATTATGTTTAGTAACAGGAAACGATTAATGCATTTTAGCAAGTCCCTCACGTATGGAGGATGTAAAGAGTGAGAGAATTAAAATATGAGGTTGGAACAAGTTCCCAGAGTGCATGGGGGTGTGCACGAAAGAAATTAAAAGCAAGCTCTGTATAGCTCTCACTCCAGGCACAAAAGCTCTTGGTGAATTTACTTTGAAACAAAGCACTATGGAACACTGCCCACAAATGGAGGGGAGTCTGCTCTTGGGGTGGACTTGGAGTGAGTGAACACTCAGACATCTGGAGAGCTCCTATTAGATTACTGCTTCTAAGATCCTAATTTTAAAAGCACAACAAGAAAAAGGAAAAAACATGTCTGGTTTGGTGTGTGCTATGAAAAAAAAAAAAAAAAAATGGTATGCTGAAGTTGCTGTGTATCTAGAAAAATAAAAAGGCTGTTTTTAAAAACACTAGAGAAAAACCCCGTATCTTCACATAAAACTTAAAAGCTTCCAAATCTGTAAATCGACACATAACTGTCCCCTTCTCTCTATCAGACAGTTGTCATACCTTGCCTTTTAGGGAGCTCTGTTTCAGTAACAGAAACTACTTCTCTCACTTTATTGAGAAAAGAAAGAAAAAAAAAAAAAAGGCACCAAAAGAGCATATTACATTCGTAAAACTTTTGATTGTGCAAACTCTCCTGCATTTGCAGCAGAAGTAGCCATTTTTTCCACTTTAGCCATCCATATTTAGCCTTCCTGAAAGACTGAAATGGTGTAATTCTCTGGGAAAGCCCAGTATTGTCATCTTCTTTTGCACACATGACTGTCAAATCACCATGTTCTGAGGGGAATTTCCCCTTCGGTGACTGTCTAGTGATAGAAGGTTACAAAACTCTTTCTATAGCTGATGTGCCAGCAACTGTTTTGCTGCTGGTTGTTATGCTCCTGAGACATCACTAGAAAATATCGTGGCTCTTAATGGAAAGAGGCATAAAATGCAGACTTCAGAAGCACTCCAGAGAAGCAGATCAGGGTACCAGCAACAGAAAATAATATTTTTAAATAGAAAAGAGTGAAAGGGGTTCTGCTAAGTAATGAAGGTGGCAACACGGGGAGAAATTAAGAAAAATGGAAATAGATAAGAGGTACTAGACGGAAAGAGTATAGAGTTTGGAGCAAGATAAAAGAACCAAGAGCAGAAAGGAAATAATGGAAAATAACTGTGACAGCCAGGAAGTATTTGGATGAGATTCCTCCCTGCACAACCTGAGAATGTAACTATGTGACCTTACTAATTCTCCATTTCCAGCCCTGACTTTCTCATGTCCTCAGATGTATCAAAAAACAGATGGAGGGGTTACTGGCAGGGCCTCACTGTCATTTCTCTGTGAGGGAATGAAGGAAGGGAAGTTTCACACGTGGTCCATGTGCACTTAGTGTGGCCTTCCTTTCCCACTCTTCTCAGTGATTCCTCCTGCAAGGATACTGAACTATATAAATCTGCCACCTTGCTCTCAATTCTTTATCTCCCACATTAGTATTTTCAGACTTATAAATAAAAATGCATCAGTTACAGTAACAGTTGATTACCAAGACATCAGATGTATTTATATCTGCTGAAGAAAGCTACACCCTTCCTGTGTGCCAGCTGAAAAAATTACAGTCACAGAGATTATGGAAAAAAAATATACATCTCCACAGGAGATTATATATATATATTAATAGTGTAATCTAGTAAACACAGTATGAAAGTGGTTTTTTTTAACATTGTTGTGATAAAGATCACAGCAGTGTGTAAAGATGAAAATATCCTAATACATGCTGAGCTGCTCTGAAGTTTCCAGTTTTATCTGCAATAACCTTACTGAGCCATACAAGAACATACTATTCCAGGCTGAACAGTCCTATTAATAGAAAATTTAATCATTTTGATTAGGTATGCTATATACTAGCATGCTCTGAGTAGGAAAAAAAAAAAAAAAGCAAACTACACAAAGGGGAAAAAGTAAATCCCAGATGTCCTCTACAATGAATATTATTAACTTTTTGCTCTTTAAATTAATTCTTCACTCCTTTTTAATCAATAATATTAATTCTGTAGACACTAAGCTTAGTCACCTTGATAAATGGGAAAAAGGGAACAAGACAAAAAAAGACTTTGTCACCCGAACAGCGTCATCCTCCCTCCTGCCTCAGAGCAGCCGGCTGAGCTTCATGTGTCTTTCACAAATTTTAATCCTGTGTCTAACAGACCATAGTGCCAATGCAGTATGAAACCCGGATGTCTTGTGGGCTGGTCAAAGGTCATGCCTACTCTGTCACAGCTGTGGAAGAGGTATGTACAGTCCCTTTCCTCCTACTGTGGGGACCTGTGGTCTGGAATGGCCTAGAGTCATGCACTCTAGCAAAGCTGTGGATGGGGGGCAAAAAAAAGAGTGGTGGGAGAGATTAATTATGAAAGAAAAATATCAATTAAATAAATAATAGCTTTGTGGAGGAACAAACCCAAGTTTTGGCTTTCTCAGTAAATGGGTGTTCCTCCATGGTCTGCATGGGCAAAGATAGCCACAGCTGGCCACCTCCTGGTCTTACAGTCTTCCTGCACTCACTCAAGTCAGGTCAGGTCAGGCTGGGTGATGGCCTTGAAAGTCACCATCACTTGGGGAGCTGGTATCAGTGATGCAACAGACAGCACATATCCTTTTTGAACTTATTTCTCACAAAATAATTCAGCTGATCTTTGTTGTCTTCTCTTTCAATTAGACAACATTTAAAGGGGAAAGAATACGTCTGGTAAGGTTGAGAAACCCCTGGGGACAGGTGGAATGGAATGGACCTTGGAGTGATAAGTAAGTAAGAAGTATCTAGCAGCTTCATTTGTTTTGGGGGGGAAAAAAAATAAAAAAAAATAAAAATAAAAAAAAATGCAGCTTCATTTGACCTTAGCTTGTGCATGGTCCTAGCATTTAACAATGAGGTATTTAAATGGTCTTTTCTGGCATTTTGAAGAACATCATATTTCAGTGCTTAGATAAAGCTGTAGAAAGCAAAGCATACTTAGAAAATATGTTGAGAGAAGGGGATTTAACCAATGGAAAGCCCGGTCTAATGATACATTTAATCTGTTTTTACTGTCTAGCAAGGTGAGCAATGTTCATATTCTAAACAATTTACAGAATTTACAGTAGAAGAATCCTTCAACTTACAGAAAAACTGAGTGAAGCAAGATGTCAGCACATGAGTGCGTTTGGATGAAGTTTCTTTTTTTTGTCAATATAAAATGACAACACTTGACTTTCAACAGAGACTTAGAGTAAAGAGCAGAAATTTTACAGAAATTGTGTATTGCGAAAATGTAATGTAGCTTGTTTATTCCTTTGAAGATCAGAAGAGTGGAACTTCATTAATGAAGCAGAGAAAATCCGTCTGCAGCACAAGATCGCAGAAGATGGGGAGTTCTGGTGAGAATATCAGTCAAAAAAAAAAGTGTGTTTCTCTAGATATGCAACTATAGCAAAAATGAGTCATACTGCACTACTCGAGTGTGTTAAAACCATTACAGTCATCTGTTTCCCTTCACATTCCAAAATAACCCCTGCTCTGCAATCTCCTCCATGTCCCACCAGATTTATTGAGTCCTACCAGCACAGTCCCTCTAGTTATCCCACACTTCACATGCTCTCCATCCCTCTTCCCATGCACCATCCTCTCATTTCAGTGTCCCCCAGTTTGGAGCTGTACCTGTGTTAATTGATCGACAAGTCAAATACATTAGGTAATCACAGAGCTCCCATGTCAAACTTGCCCTAATGGGGGCAGTAATGTGGATCACTCTCCACCACCTCTGCAGGAGCAGTATATCTTTCAGATAACCACCCACCATGTACATTCGTTCAGATTCATCTTCCCCTCAATTCCTCCAGGATATCTTTTGAAGATTTCATGAGGCATTTCACAAAACTTGAGATCTGTAACCTCACACCTGATACTCTGGAAGCTGATAAACTCCAGACCTGGACAGTGTCAGTCAACGAAGGGCGCTGGGTGAGAGGCTGCTCAGCTGGAGGCTGCCGCAATTATCCAGGTGAGCAATGGGTCTTAAGAGATATCGCCACTTTGACAGGGACTATATTACAGCCCACAGGCTACATCAGTGCTCAGCCATAGGAAATCTTTGATTCCCGAATGGATGAGCCAAGCTATTTTCTATCTGGAAATCTGTCACGGTGTTTGTGACAGTACCTCATAAACCCAAAAAGGCAGGCTTGGCAAAGATAAATCATTGTTCAAATACTTAGCAGTGCCTCAGGTAAGAGATACCAATTTCACTTGGGAAATCCACTGATAAATTCTGCCAGCTTTCAGTCCTTTGAATGTTTGTCAGATGCTAATTCATCTTAAATCTTCCTTATAACTACGTAAAACTGAAAACACATGACAATAAATAAAAACATAAAAATATATAAATAAAAACCCAATTTTATCATTTCCTTCAAGAACCACAGACAGGGAATATTAGAAACTCTCTTTGGTCATAAGTATTGTTAGAAAACTGAAGCTTTACATGTTTGCTTTGGGTTGTTGGTGGCATTTCACAGATACATTTTGGACCAATCCCCAGTATCGTTTGAAGCTCCTGGAGGAAGATGATGATCCTGAGGATGAAGAAGTTATCTGCAGCTTCCTTGTTGCACTGATGCAGAAAAACAGGAGGAAAGAACGCAAGCTGGGAGCCAACCTGTACACCATTGGCTTTGCCATCTATGAGGTACTAACTCTAGACTTTGTTCTTAGCATCAGGCCCCCAATTTTGGCAGTACGTGTTTACCAACAGAGTCACTGTTCATCTTGTCTACGTGAATTGCAATTTTTACTTCGCAAGGAACTGAATGTAAATCTGGAAAAGAATAAGGAAATTCAAGGCTTTATAGCCACTTAGCCCACAGTAAACTCAGAGTTTACCCCATCTATAAGTAATACACTTTTAAAGGTTTTATAGAGACTTAAAGCTAGATTTTAACATGTTTTTTCCCATATATCCTTCAATCTCCCATTCATCCATGCTGAAACTAAATATTCCAATGGTAGAATCATGTAAAAAGGGAAACATATCCAAGACAAAGGTAGTGATCAATACCTGTCCCCCTAGTGACTTCAGGAAGAAGTCAGTTTGCTTAGTCCCTTGCACACACATATTTACTTCAAATCTTAATAGATCTCATATAGATCCTAAGAAATCTGGAAAATAAATTGCTTAGAATATTTATATAACTTGGAGCATTTTCATTACTGGCTGCATCCCCAGAAATCTATGTGAAAACCCTTCTATAGGATCTGTAAACAAATGGACTCTCCTAATACCTCTGTTTCTTCTTTGTTTCTGCCTTAGGTGCCCAAAGAGGTATGAGCTGAATGGGGACTGACTGACATGTTGGAGTGTTCTCACAGCTAACGTTACTGTTGTGCCTGTCTGTAAGCCAATAGGAAAATGTCTGGTCAAGTTTCATTTTCAAGGATGTTACAGAAGTAAAACCACTAACCTTTCTGCTTTGAGCGTTTAGTAATATTTTGTGAGCCATTTTGAGTTCCTTCTCACTCACACCCTGTTTACACCTGCACCTTTTACTCAGTCCTTCTTTTCTGTTCTTTGTGAGGCCCAGCCACAGCTTTCACAGGTGGTCAGTGAGCCTGAACTCCAGGAAGCAGCATCAGCACTTAGACATTACACACCATGCAGAAGACCTTTAAACCACTTCTGTTTCCTACTGCAAATAATGCTAGCTGCCCTAGAGTTTGCTCTATAGTCTCAGAACTTGTTTGGAAAACAAATGGTATTTCCAACCGTTGAAGAAAACGCATTAGAAGTGCACAGATAAGAATTGTCCTGATCCTGCCAGTAGCTGTATCATTGACACCACAAGTTCTGCAAATAAGCTCACATGAAGACTGTGTTACCTGAAAAATGTAAAATTGACAATGTAAATGGTGTGTTGGCAGACTTATTTTACAGGTAGTTATTTCTGCAGAAGACAATTAGCATGTGTTCTTAGCCCACAATTCTTGACTTAATTTTCATACCTGAATGAATACCTTTTATGGTGTATGTATCTTTAGCAAAAAAAGCTGCTGCTGCTGAATTTGTGTTTTCTGTCCTGACCATGTGCTATCTGCATGAGAAGCCACCTAGGAAATGGGTAAGACAGGAAGCTAATTCCTTTGTTCTGCAGATGCATGGCACTAAGCATCACTTGCAAAAGGATTTTTTCCTCTACAATGCCTCCAAAGCTAGAAGTAAGACCTACATAAACATGCGAGAAATCTCTGAGCGCTTCCGGCTGCCTCCCAGCGAGTATGTTGTCATACCATCAACATATGAACCCCACCAGGAGGGAGAATTCATCCTGAGGGTTTTCTCAGAGAAAAGAAGTCTTTCAGAGTAAGTTGCAGATCTATTTATCTGTCTCTAAAGGTAGAGGTGAGCTCGCTAATCTGTTATTTTCCCAGTTTAAAACACTCCGCTCTTAATTTTCTTAACTCCGTTAGAAACACCAAGCTGTGAACTCATTTCCACAAGCTTACCTTACAGTTCAACAAGAACGCATTTAGAATTGTCTTGGGATAAGCTCGCTACTTGAAGGATATCCTTTGTAAACATACCTTCCACCGTTTTTATAATGAAAACAAGCAAGTTTGTTATTTACTGCTCTGTGGCATTAACAAAACACAGAAATCAGTAATTATTCCTTTTACATCCTGATCTTCAACTAGTTTTCGAGAGCTCAAACCGCAGCCAGTATCACTTCACTTAGGCCATAAAGCCTAAGTGAAGGTTTTACTCCCTGCTGTTGACATTCAGTGTTATGAAGGCTCTCAGAGGAATAAACCAGGCAGCAGTGCTCCTGGCAGCAGTATTTGGAATGCTCAGCTCAAACTGGGGAAGCTACATCCAGAGTATGCTGCTGTAATATCTGGAAGCCAACCTATACCACTGCTGTTTGGAAAGTTCAAGTGGCTGCTTACTAACCAGATAAACAAACACTGTTTTGAACAGCCACTTGCCTGATTTATTTACTTTCTGCTTTCTTCTAGGGAGGTTGAAAACATGATTGAGGCAGACCGTCCATCAGTAAGTACTGTTCTGTGCCTCTTTCTTGTGATTAGAGGAAGAGAGGAAGGAGTGTCACATTTAAGGAAACCTATAGCAGGAAACCATTTACAACCATGTGACAGCTCCTTTGACATAAATTTTCACATTTTCTCATCAAGATACTCCTGTTAACGCTTGACATTATATATGCTAACTTTCTGATTCAGACAGACCAAAATACTTTTGCCAGATTTGAAATCTGCTCCTGACATGAAGGTGTAGCATACTAAACCTTGCCTTTGCCTCCGTCATTTGAGAGTATTCAGGTACTGGGGGAGGCCTAGCTCTGTGCTCTGGGATGTTTTGTTCCGTTGTGAAATGGGCATCTCAACTAATAAAGAAAATATTATTTTGAAGTACAAGCTTTCTGGGAAGGGATCATAATGATACTGTGATTTGAACTATAATCCATGAGACAATAACTCTTTGGCCTGGGGTTTTACACATCTGTATAGGAATAAATTAGAGCATTCAGTACATTTGGATGGGGGGGGGGAAATGGTCTTGCACAGAACTGAGCTTCATCAAACCTTGCTCAGAAGTGTTTCTCTTCTGTTTGCTGTCATGATAACAGAATAGCTGTCCAAATCTGGTAGAATTTAATTGCCACTTCACATTGATTTGTGGGCACAGAAGTCTAATTTCCACTGACTGGTTGGGAAAAAGAAAAGGAATAGTCAGAAATAAAGATACAATAGATATTTCATTCAAGTATACAAAGCCCCAGACAAGATGGGCCACTGTTTTGATATGTTTTCCTCAATTTCTGTCCTTCAGTATGCAATTTATTTATAGGTGTGTTTTCCCTTCCTTTTGAAACCTGTATGAATATAGGAACTAGATAGGGAAAGAGAAAAGAAGTTGCTCTTTTCTTTCTCACATTTATTTTCCCATTTCTACAGTTATACTTTCTTTTTTCTATCTCTGAATAATATGGCTAAAATCTGTAATTGCTTTTAATACAAATTTATTGTGCTTTTGTTCAAACAGAGGAAGAAAAAAGGCAAGGTGGGTACTTGTGCAATTTGCTGAATGGCAACAAGGCAAAGCATGTGCAATGCATGCAGCAGAGTTCCTCAATATCATTAGTGAATTCTCTGCATCTAGAAACAGATCTAGTTAGTCAACTAATTATCTTGTTAGTACTGAGTAAGAGGAAATTTCCAGGGAACAAATATTTTGTCTTCCTACACTAAAATCTGACGAAGAATAGCTATAGCATCAGGTACCTCTCTCACTCAAGGAGCTGGCAAAGCTATAACAAAACTTGTTCAGTTTTACAAGCTTGAACCTCTGAGTTGCTCAAATGATCCTCCTGTCTGCCCCTCCACAGGCATCCTGATGCCTCTTTCTGGTGAAATGCACCCCTTCTCCAGTGTCTCACATGCCCTCACATTCCCTTTCCATTGCCCAGTGCATCTACTCCTCTTTCCTAAGTTTCTGTTCACCAGAGTTCAGGATTCTCCTTTCAATCTATGCAGTATATTTAGCAACCAAATACCATACTCTGATGTTCCAAAGAATATTATCAGCCAGAGGAAGGATACAAGAAGACCCACAAGGGAAACATGTTGAAGATCAATGTGGTTGACTCCAATTTGGATACTTCTTTCTATATACCCCCAAATTGTCCACAAATCAGCATAAATCAGATCACCATATAAAATTATGTTTCCTACAAGGACCTTGAAAATATAACCAGACGTTAATCTGAAGAGAGGTTGATTGCAATTAATACTCTAGGATAACAGATTCACACCTGGTAGCGGCTTTCTTTGCTTTAAATACAGTAAAACAGAACAATTGCATGTGGCTCCTTACAGTTGAATGCCTCAGGAATTAAAAGAGAAATAACATATGCTTCACATAATTAATAAGCTCCTACACAAATACACATTCTTCATGCAGGATGTGGATTCTGTTCTTCTTTCAGTGCTAACTGTCCTTCATAGAGAAGGGAAAATTCAGATGAATTGAGAATCAGTGAAACATTATCTATACTTTTTTTTAAACAAACAAACAAACAAAAACACACAGAACACTTAAAGTGTTAGTGCATTTCTGAACAGGAAAGCAAAGAAGCCAAAAATTGCACAAAGACTTCTGTAGATATCTTTTTGGCATGAGAAGAACAGTAACTTCATCAATTCCTCTTTTTTTTTTTCCTCCTTTCCCAGATCTGGCTGCATGCACTTTACCACAAAATGGGTGTCCCCAAATACTTTCCCTACTACTGTTTCTTGTGTAATTTCCACTTCTCTTTTACTGTCTTCCTTCTTCTAGCCTATCATCTTTGTTTCTGACAGAGCAAACAGCAATAAGGAGCTAACAACAGATGAAGATGCTGGCAAAGATGGTTCCAAAACCCACATAGATGAGAAAAAGGTTTCTGCAGTAACTGGCAAGGCTGGGGAGCTTGGTCTGGCTAGCATGAAAGAGTGGCTGCGGAAAGCACAGGAACTGAGTAAAGAAGGGTCATTAGATACCCAACAGCTTTTTTTCCAAGTCTTAACATAACTTACATCTATTTTATGTGGATCTAATGAGCATGAGCAGAGACTATCCCTTCAGTTATTTCGTGCCTGCACTAACATTGTAATAATATAATATTGAAAACAGCTCCTGGTTGTTCTCTCATACAGGGATCCAGGCTGTGAGAGACCTCTTTCCTACAAGCAGCATAGTTCAATCCATTGCTTTTAAGCCCCTCCAAGCAGTACCCACTTTATATAGGACACACATGCAAATAGCACCGTGCAAATAGCTTCCTGGCAAGGATCACAGCTTCTTCTCATTACAAATTACATAGCCCTGTACCAGTCCTCGATAGCCAGAGGACAATAGGCTGAGTAACTCCAGGTGTTTCCACACTCTTTCCTCTCATGACCAGAGAGGAGAAAAATCAGGACAGTGAAGTCAGAATTTCTGCTTGCAGAAAGTAGGTGAGAGACCAGAGATGCAACAGCCAAATCCTGCTCATGGTTTTTGGACACATTGCTTGGATGTGTTTGCAAAGTGGGAACCAATCTTAACTTGCCTTTGTGTTCAGACACAGGAAAATAAGGACTAAGCCAATAAATTATTTTTCTACACATGATGTAATATTGCAGGGAAAAAACATATAGATGCTCCTTCTCCAGTACACTTGAGAGCGTACATCTCAGAGTTCAGGCCTGGACTTTGCATGTGTCCGAGAAAAAGGAAAACAACGAGTGTGAAATTATTGCATGTGATGTCTCTCTAGAAAGGGTCCTCTACATTATAATGTGCTCTCAAGCCCCTGAGTCCCTTTGGACAATTCATAGGCTACATGGCAGCCATGGAACATTTTCCTCTTCTGCTCCAAATTTCTGCTTTGCAATGTTTCGAAACAAAAATTAGAAAGTAAACATCCATCAGTGGAAGTAATCATTTAGGCTTGTTTCAAGAGAAATTAGAGCAACGAGATGAAACTAACAATGCATCAGTCTTGTCAAGGAGTACATTTAACAAAAGAAAAGGGAAAGGACGAGGAGGGAGACCTGTTCCTCTGAACAGTTCCAGCATCACTTAGAGGCTTGTTTGTGTGAGGGGGAGTGGGACATCCAGCTCTTAGATCCCCTCATTTTCCTGCTGGGCTAAGGTTGTATATTTTGTTTGCTTTTACCTTGTCAGCGTCCTTCAGCAAAAGCTCGTGAAGAGAACGAAGAGGAAAAACAGTTCAGGAATATTTTCCAACAGATTGCAGGAGATGTGAGTATGCTACCAATTCCTACCTCTGCCTTCAGTGCAGCCTATCCACAACACCAACTAAAATTACTTCTTCACAGATTCAAGACATTATAAATTTTATCTCAATTACTTTTGAGATCTAAAGCTAAGCAAAAGCAAATCAAAATTGAATTAAGCATAAAGCTATCCTCATATGTACATCTAACTTACTATTCTAATTGTGTACAAGGCAGCCTTATTTAAATTCATGCTTTTATTTCTATCACTACTGTGTGAGGCTATTCAGGATTTCTCCAGCAATTTTGCATAGCATGTCAAGTTATAAATACAATGCTGTCCAGTATACACTTAGCTAAGGAAGTCAAAACAGATCAAAAAGCTACATAAATCAAGAGGGGTTACAGAGACTTTTACATTTTGCTGCTTGTCTCACTGTGGCTTGAAATTACTGGTTGTTCATCTAGTTGTAGTTTAATAAACACTGCACAGTAACTTCAGACATGCTTTGTACTGAAGTTGTAGCTACAGCCTCAAAGATTTGGACTGATACTTATACAAACCTGGAATGCTCTCTATTTTGAAGCACATACCACACTTAAAAGTGGCCAGAGACTTCATACTTTTAGCATATCCATTCATAAAATATAAAATGATTTTTGTAATAAGGAATATTGCAATTAATGGTGTTCTCCCCCCATTTCCTACCAGGACATGGAGATCAATGCTGAAGAACTCAGGAATGTCCTAAATAACGTTGTAAAAAAACGTGAGTTTTAACATGTTTTTCAGTAATCCTGGACAAGGAAATCTGTGATATTATGTACCCCTCCACCTCTGAGTTGCACTCTCAAAATTCTATACGGTTTCAAATTCACAAATTTCCTAGTTTCACTTCTATGTAATCTGCACCTGAGACTTTACCTAGCCACCTTTTCATAGAGTTGCTATCTATGTCTGATCAAGTACTGATAATGCAATAATGAACAAAAGTTTATTGGAAGCACCACACAGGACAATGTAACATTTCTAGCAGTCTGCAAATGCCCTTAAAAAAAGATTTCTAGTGGAGAGGTAGACCTTTCTCCCTGATTATCAAACTTCATTTGTAATTTACAAAGAGTAATGTTACTTGGGGCCTTTTCAGATTAATTTTTCACTCATTTCTTGCTGAATGAAGCAAGCAGATTTGGTTTCTGCTTTGAGTAGAGTCCCACCTAGGAGGAAGAAGCACTTGCTGACTTGCATGATTTGTTTTTATCTGGGATTATTTATTTCAGATAAGGACCTAAAGACAGAAGGATTTGAACTGGAATCCTGCCGCAGCATGATTGCTTTAATGGATGTATCCTTTGCTGGTGATGGAGGAGTGCTTGATACCACACTAGCCCATCTGAGTTTTACTTCCACCCCCCACACACAACAGATTGTTTTTGAATCAAATGCAACTTTGTAAACTGGGAAGCAGAACAGTACATTATAGTCCAGGTTCAGATAACACAGCATTCCCAGTGTGGCGCATCTTAACTACACTCTTCTTAACACCAGAGTAAAAAAAACAAAATACAGAACTACAGAATAAGTAATTCAGTATAACAACTTTCCTTTAACCCATCTCAACATAACTGCTGTTCTTGTCAACAAGCTTAGTGTATTTCTCTCTTACCTTTAAGTTTTTAAATATATTTATTACATATTGCACTGTATACTTAGTATGCAAATCATATGGAAAGTGTCTCAGAGCAAGTACAATAAAGTACACTGCAAGATGCCACATAGGGTTACCTCAAACACATCACTCAGTTTTCCTATTTAACATAATGTAAGGTTTTGAGAGAACTTAAGCACATTCAACCAAACCTTACCAACATTATAAATACAACCTAGAGCCATAATGGTTGGAGGCTAAACACATTTTGGCAAATTGAACATTTTGCTTGATGCTCAATTTGTTCTAGCAAGGCAGAAAGGCTTCACTCCAGGATAAAGCTCAGATATCTTAAAAAATACTGAGGAAACTTCACCAGTATAAGCATTTGAAAGAGCCCTATAAAACATCCTGCTCTTATGTACTTTATAACAGCTCCAGGAGCTAGCCTCTTTCCTGTTTTAGAGGTTTGCTTCTGCTCAAGCAAATAGTGTCTCACAATCCTGAAACAACATGCAATTCATGGTAACTTAAGTGTTCACAAATAATTTGCTGCACCGTCCAACCAGCTCTCGATGCTGAGGAAATTCTGAACTAGGCTTCACATTCATCCCCCCTCACCAGGAGCTCCAGACTTAGTTCATTTTCCCTTTTAAAATACTGTTGTTTTTGTTTTTTGTTGTTGTTACCTGAATGCTTGCATTGCAGACAGACGGCTCAGGGAAGATAAACTTTGATGAGTTTCGACATCTCTGGAACAAGATTAAAAGCTGGCAGGTATTGCTGATATTCACAGCAATGTTCTTCAGAGCTTCTGCAGTATAAAAGCTTGTGTGGGAAAACCAGATCCCTCTACATACACCATCACAACAATGAAAAAAAAAAATGCTCAAAAACATGCAAATTAGCTTTTAAGGAGGAAATTAATGCCTTTCTTCATCTTACTCTCAGCCTTAGAAAATTTCTGAGGCTCCAGCTTTCCTATAAAGATTTCACCCCATGAGAATAGCAGAGAGACACAAGGTGGAGAAGGAGGATAGAAACTAGAATCAGGCATTGCAAATAATTTAATTAGGGCAATCAAGAGAGAGGATTAACAGCATAAACTCAAGCCAAGCAAGGAGGGTCTCTAGAGGAGAGCATTTTGTTTTCCACAGCACAGATCTAATTTATATATTGGTAATTAGAGGACTGCTTAGCAGCAGCAGCTACAAAAATATGAGGCAAATGGCAAAACCTTCAAGTGCCTGAGGGTAGCACCCACATCAGTGGGTACGTTCAACAAAAGAACAAGCTTTTTATTTTTGCTGTGTATTTACTTTTTTTCTTTTTCCAGAAAATTTTCAAGCGTTATGACACAGATCATTCGGGAACCATTAACAGCTATGAGATGCGCAATGCAGTCAAGGATGCAGGTACTTCTCCCAGCGTACACTGCCCAACAAAGAAACCTTATTTTGGTTGTCATATCACAGGCTGAAAACAGGAACACAGTGCAGGCTTTTAAAGAGGACCCTAAAGAAATTTTTAAAATCCTTTTTTTCACCAACAGAGGTTCTCAAAATATCCAAAATGCAAGTCTTTTATGTCTCACCAGCTTCACGTTTTAGTGAATAATACATGATTATCTCAGTCTCACAAATCATCAAATGCAAAGTAATACCAAGTGAGCATTCACGCTTGCCCAGTTTTATCCTTTTATTGAGTGCAGTGTTCAATTACACAGCAGAATGTTTGTGCAGCTGCCCTAGAAACACACAAAAGGTGCAACAGGGAGCCCAGCTGCATCCAGCTGTTGACAGATACACCTGTGATGATTCAGTCACCCACCTAAGCTACCCACTTGCTCTCACTTAAGTTGTGGATTCTTTATTTTCGTGTAAGTAACAATCAAAGAACAGTGGAAAATTTTCATCCCAATTGTACAGAAAACCAAGACAGAGCAGGTCAATGTCCAAGCTTGTCTTAGAGGCATTTGGATTGACATTTCTTGTTTTCAGTTCGTGTTTCTTTGCAACTAATCCACCTGGACTCAGTCTCCTCCCATGCATGTGCAGCACAAAAAAAAAAAAAAAAAAAAAAAAAAAAAAAAAAAAAAAAAGTATTTTTGTAGAAATTGCAGCTAATGAAACTCATCCTGCAGAGAGACTTCCAGCATTTTTTGCTTCTTGTCTCACACTGGCATGCTTTTTTTCTCTGGACAGCAGGCTTCCCTCAGCAAATATCTTTATCAACAGCTTTTTCTCTAAAGGGGTGAGATGACTTCTTTATTCAGAAAATCTGGAGTTTCATTATAAACATAAATGGGATGATTTCAGTGACACTTCTTCACTGGTATCTTGATACATCAGTTACCAGTTCTTCAAGGAATAGAAATTGATGGCTGTATGTACTTTATAAAACATCAGTGATTCAATTCTTTGCCAGGGACAAAACTACATCTGGATTTGGACTCTTCCTTCAGTAGAAATATGGGTCATTTTTATTTTCCAGGTTTCTATTCTCACCAGGAAGCTTATTATGTAATACACATATAAGTAAATTTATATTTATATAAAATATAACTAAAATAAATAATATATAATACATCCTGGCTTACTAAGAACACATTTCGTTATATAACTTGTCTCGGCCTTTCAGCATATAGACTGCACATGATCTTCTATCTAGCTATCAACAAACAGTACTCAAATCATGAAATATCCTTTAGGAAGCTAGGCTGCAAATTGCAGCAGTCAGTGCCACAATTCAATAACATCAAGATGAGGACTTACAACCTCATCTATTTTTTGACCATTGTGTAATTGCATTTTCATAGCAACTTCCTCTTACTTCTGTCCCTCAGATTTTGTTGCTTCACTCTCACCAGGCTAACTTAAGTTGTAAACGCTTCATGTACACTCTTCCTCTTTCTATTAACAGCATGAGATAATGTATATGCTACCAGAACTCTCAAACAGTAATGTCAAAATGTTACTTCTCTTTTAAGAAGGCAGCTCAACACAGGGCAACCCCTTGTAGCTTTACTTCATTTTATGTTGTGGATGCAGTAGTATCCTCTAGCTTGAAGCCAGCCTGGCCCTGGGAAGAACTTACGGCCCAACCTTTTCTCTGGCACTGACTGGCACCAGCACTTCCCCTCAGCTGTGGCCCAGCTGTGCCCCATTTCTGGTCCTCTGCAGGGTTTCGGCTGAACAACCAGCTCTATGACATCATTACAATGCGCTATGCCGACAAGAATATGAACATCGATTTTGACAGCTTCATCTGCTGCTTCGTGCGACTGGATGCTATGTTCAGTGAGTGGCTGAGCCCATTTTACTGCATTGTTCCCTCCCCCATCCTCAAAATGCAGTCATACTCAAAGCAAACTTTATTTAAACCACTATTGCCTACAAATGGTTTTAATAATTTAAGATATGTGCTTAGGGAATCAAAAATATGACAGTCATCCTGCGTGCAAAAGATAATAAGCCATTACATTTCTCCTTGTATAAGCTAAGGAAAAGCATAGCAGAAACACTTGCTGACCAAGTAAGTAAATATCTGCACAAGTCTGCATAACACAGCAGGAATACAATTTAGTTTGCTATGTGGGATCATCTTTACACTCTGCTTGCAAAGTAATTTAATCTATTCTATATATTTTTCTTCCATTGTTTTAGGGGCATTCCATGCCTTTGATAAAGATGGAGATGGAATCATTAAGCTCAATGTTCTGGAGGTAAACTGCTTTATTTCTAACACTACATCACAAAGCTAAATTTTAGGTCTACTATTCACTGTACACATCTTCAAGGGAGGCTATGCAAGTTGGACTGAAATTGTCATCCAAGTCAGTAAGAGTACACAAAGCCTCCTCAAATTTTTGCTATTGATTTTACCCAGAAAACCCCTGTACCCATGTTCTGCCAGCAAGAGCTGCTGTGTTAAGACTCCAGCTGGTGCTGTAGACACACTTTATTTTAAAGGCATTAGCTGATAACGGGGGTCAACATAGTTCCTTACCTTTTTAAAATCTTATACAGAAGACTTAGAACATTTCCTATTAAATGTTAGCAAGTAGCTGCCTTCCATCTACAGAGGTTATGGCATTTCAATAGTAGTGGCACGATCTTAAATTTATTCCCAGCACTGGTTCAGGTGTTCAAGTTGTACATCACCTTGCCCAAGGGGCTGCACTTAACAGGGTGTCTGAGAAGGGGCTCAAGCCTCAAATGTTGCCAGTCCCTCAGCACGGGACGTGCCTGCACACAACAAGGAGCTGCAAGATGACTCAGATCCCAGTCTTTACTACACAAAGTTCAGCTGCTGTGGGGAGCACAGCCATTAGTTAGGTAGCTGCTCCTTTGCTTTCCCTCGCCCCTTCCCACAGAATGTGCAGATTTAGTTGTAATTCCCATTCAGCAATCAGCCCTGATAGTAACACAGAAATCCTCTTGTCCAGAGGCACAGCAAATTAGAAGACTAGAGGAGGGAGGGGCACAGAGATGCAACACAGAAGAGTGTGGACATTATTTGTACGTAGAAATTAGCGTGGGAAGAGTATAAGAGGACCACAGCCTTGAAGAAACAGTGAACCAAGGGCAAGTTAGTACATCTAAAGCTGTTCCTTGCTCATTGGTGTGCAGCACATTTCAAGTCATGAAAAAGGCAGACAGATGGGAAATTGCCTTCCCTGTTTTATCTCCCCTTCTTTGCCTCCAGCTCCCCACAAAGTCCTGCCTGACCTTTAATTCCTTTACTTCTAACTCTCCTTCCAGTGGCTGCAGCTCACCATGTACGCCTAACTCCAGAGTCCTCTGCCACCTTCATCAAGAACACACTCAAGACTTCTCTTTTAAGTAATGAGCTCCATTCCTCAAGTGCAAATGAGCATTTCACAATATATATGTGCTTCACTCACCGAGATAAACGGCACATGAAAGAATCCCTTGGAAAAGACAGCCATACTCCAGTAGACCAGTGCTCATAGTCTGTAACTACTTTTGTAGTATCTCTATGACATTTTACTTTGAGCAGCAAGGATTAATTTATTAATGACTGTGTTAAGATGTTTCTGCATGGTAAAGACTTGGAGCGCGAACCATTACTCTGCTTACACTGCAATTGGAAAAGTCTTCTCTCAAGTCACAGAATCACAGAATGTCTAGGTTGGAAGAGACCTACAAGATCGCCGAGTCCAACCTCTGACCTAACACTAACAAATCATCCCCTAAACCGTATCCTTAAGCTCTACATCTAAACGTCTTTTAAAGGCCTCCAGGGATGGAGACTCAACTACTTCCCTGGGCAGCCTATTCCAGTGCCTAACAACCCTTTCTGTAAAGAAGTTCTTCCTAATATCCAACCTAAACCTCCCCTGGCGCAACTTTAGCCCATTCCCCTTCGTCCTGTTACCAGGCATGTGGGAGAACAGACCAACCGCCACCTCGCTACAGCCTCCTTTCAGGTACCTGTAGAGTGCGATAAGGTCGCCCCTGAGCCTCCTCTTCTCCAGGCTAAATAGTCCCAGCTCCCTCAGCCGCTCCTCCTAAGACTTGTTCTCCAGACCCTTCACCAGCTTCGTAGCCCTTCTCTGGACTCGCTCAAGCACCTCCATGTCCTTCTTGTAGTGAGGGGCCCAAAACTGAACACAGTACTCGAGGTGCGGCCTCACCAGAGCCGAGTACAGGGGGACAGTCACATCCCTGGACCTGCTGGCCACGCTGTTCCTTATGCAAGCCAGGATGGTGTTGGCCTTCTTGGCCGCCTGAGCACACTGCTGGCTCATATTCAGCCGACTGTCAACCAAAACTCCCAGGTCCTTCTCTGACAGGCAGCTTTCTAACCACACATCGCCCAGCCTGTAGCTCTGTTTGGGGTTATTGTGCCCCAGGTGCAGAACCCGGCACTTGGCCTTGTTGAACTCAGTGCGAGTCAGACAGAACTGGGACTGTATCTGAACTGTGAATGTCAGAGATGTTTACTACCACCTTGGAATTAGTCATTAACTCTTTGTTCTGATTTTGGTACTCTCATTTTAGCCTCTTCATAAGTTGGACTACTACACGTGAGATTGTGCTAACTACATTAATATTATGCATCCTAATGTATCCTATGTATGTCACTGTAGCCATGCGGGTTGGTTCTCTGCTGTGCTAGAAATGCGGAAGTCAGGCAAAACACACTGCACCATGTAGGTATGTCTTGGTCTAATTCCTCAGTAAAAGTGGCAGAACAAAGCAATTTGTCTCAAACATTTTTAGTATCCTCATGCTATCTGTTAACACACTAGATAGTTTTACTTTTTCATTGTAACTGCATTCCCTGTAAAATTGAGAAAATGGTGTTCCCCTTTCAAAAAAAGCCACTTGGGAAAGAAAATCTCCTATACATATGTATACATATATATAGATGTAAAACCATACACGCACACTTTTTTTTTTTGTCCTAAGGGTTCTGTGTTGTTGACTAACAGTTTCTGGACTCTGTTTTAATTTCAGAACCAGCTAGATCCCAGCTATGACAGATTCCTTTCCCTTGTACTGGTTATCAAGTAAAAGCTCCATTTTTCTGAAGCTTTGTAAAAGGATCACATGTACTACTTCTACATTGAGGAACATAATATTGCCTTTTATTATTGTATGATCTTCTTAAGGTAAATAATTTAGGGGTTGTTGTATTAGTGTGTATGTCAAGGCTAGCCTAAATTTTCCTTCCTAAAACTCTCCTCTGTGCTGCCTTCCCATCCGTGATGTGAGGATCCTCTATAAGCTGTTTCCACCTCTTGTCTCATTTGATCACGATCGCTTTTGCAGTTTACATGCAAACTAGGGAGCCAATGATTAGCAGGAAGATTAAAAAATTACTAACTACAACCTAGCAGTAAATTCTGGGGGCTCAGTAAATTAAAGTAACATCTGACTAATGCAGAGAGCAAATAAGCAGTGGGTTTCATCATTCTTGTGAATATAGAGCAGCTTTTGTACTTTTATTGCAAATGTGAAATCAGTTTAAGATATCAAACACCAGTCAGTTCATGATCTGAATGCATTAAAAAAAGCAGGTGAGCTTGACAGGCTTTCAGAACTGATCGATCACTAATCAATAAAAAATAGGATAGAAAAACATGCACAAGAAAAGGGTGTGAAGAGACCAGACTTGGTCAGGAGAACTTTCTACTGAGAGGAAGCCCTTGCCTCATGCATGTGTGCGCAAAATTTTTGGTGAAGTCTATATTTTAAATAGTGTGTTCTATTTTCTAACCCAATGTTAACATAAATGAAAAGTAGCTAGTCAAATTAAAAGCTCTTTTTTTTTTTTCCCTTCGTCATGTGAGGCTTAAAAAAATGCAATCTAAGAAAACATTAGAATAGCTGCTTAATTAAGGCAACAAAAGATGAATAGTCTTAGTTCTCTAGTAGTTAAAAGTAACAAGCTATTATTGTAAAGAAAAATTGCAAAGCCAAATACTAGCATACTTACCCTGGTAAGTATCATATTTAACTGACAGATCACTAGGAAACAGACAATCTTTTGACTATAAAGTTCTCCTTGTATTGTACTCTAACATACTCTAAAAGAGTAAGAAAATCCTATAGTTCATGTAAGGAAGGGTTATTCTCCTTCAAATTCAACTTTTGTTTTAACCCAAATTAAGATTCTAAGATGACTGGAAGACAAGGAGCCCTAGATTCCAGTCACATAGTATCTCCAATAAGCTGTTATTTTCCACAGAAAAATATGGCAGAGATACACTTGTTTGGGGTCCTCACAGAATAAATAAATAAATAAATAAATAAATAAAAATCTATTAGTCAAATAATAATAATAATAACAAAGGATTTTTGATTGGCAACTCAGACCTTGTCCTTAAAGTCCTGGTGAGTGAACAACCAACAGCTCTAGAGAAGTTCTCTTTGCAACAAGGCATAAAGCAAGGGAGTCAGTGTGTCACCTTGGAGGCCCCAGCTGGGTGGACAGTTTCTATTTTCCCTGCAGAACTATGAAGTCTTAGATTTCTGTGCACTGAGAGTGAAAATTTGCAATAGTCCAGTCAGTGCTGGAGCCCGACCACTGGACTATACAGCTCCAAGGTGGGCAGTCTGATTTTTCCTAACCCTCAAAGGGAATGTCATGTTCTACCAAACCCTAGGGAAGAATCATGATGTTCAAAAAAAAGAAGAATCAGGCTGACAAACCATAACAATATAAAGAACTTTTATTTTCTTTTCATTTTTTGCTGTGTAAAGTTTCATTATTACACTCACAGCTTTCTAACAAAATGAAAGAGGAATAGCAAGGTCAATCTGTGCAAATGTTCTACACAGCTTGTTATTAAATATTCAGTCATGTTGTTTTATCCCATTTTCTTTCTTCCAAAACACTTTTTTGTGTTTAACACTTGCATGAAGTTTGAGAAGCTGGCAGGTGCATATAACAGAATATATACCTACAGAGTTTGCTCTTACTTACACTATTAAATATTTTATGAACAGCAGCTGAGACTGCTTCCTTATCCTTCCTCAAATATTCTGCAATTCTGGACAACTTAGATTATGTTTGAATGATAGTACCATACAAACCTGAAAACCAAGATTCATCTGTACCTGTGTTTTCATGAAGAAAAGGGGAAAATACCTTCTCAGCACCACATTTTTGTTTCTGGAAACCTACAGCTTATTGTGAGCTTTAAGTTGTTTCACCTTGATTCAGCATAATCCACACTTTCAAACTGAACAGTCAAGAACTGCACTACTTCAAAGACATTGCACAGCTGAACTTCAATCCATACAAGTTACACATGGCAAACAGAAGCTGGGGTATTGAATGCATTTTTGTTCCAACAGATGCAATATTTTCCCTCTGGCCCCTTCCACATAAGGCAGCAGCAGCATTAGGCCATACAGTGTTGCACTGTCAGTTAGCTGTTATTTTTCCTGTGATTTGAGGGGAAAAAGAGCAAGGAATACAGACCAGTCTTAGCATTGTCTTATGATGAATTTGGTGGGCAAGGTTAAGCTTTGTGGCACTTTTCAACTTCTAAGTGGACACTTTATGCTATTCACAATCTCCTTTTTGAGCCTGAGTAGGCCTTAACATACATATGCCGCAGCCAGTTCCTCACTTTTTAAGAGAATGATATCAAACTGTACTCAGTAATGCCTATCCCATTCTTTCTATTACAAAAGAGTACAATAGCTTTGAGTACTTGTCGTCCATAAAAGAGGCTCACAGCTGACTAAGCACAGTGTCAGTACTGTTAAAAAGAAAATGGCGGCTTGTACCTGAAAGGGACTGTCATATTCAGACAGCCATGTGGCAAGTCCAGAGCTCATTTCTTAACATTTGATTTATAAAACACAGCTAACCATAAGATAAATCCTCACTCTGCTCACTCTTCCACCCATAACTTTTTAATTGCATAAAAAACAAACTTAAAAAAAAAACAGTCCTGAGCAGAGGCTTCAGATGTGCAGTGCTGCTTTTCAGGCAAACAGTATCCCCAGTCAAATTTTTATGTAGTCCCCTTCCCACAGTTATTTCACTTTTTGACCAGAGGTATATCAGAAGTCAGAACCCTAAGTTCCAAGACTGGAGAGGATCTCATTAACAGCTACCAATCTAATACATCCATTTACCATCTCTCTATGTGTAGAGGAAATGAACGGCCATTAATGAAAGCTGCATTTCCTAAAGAAGTTCAAAGAAGTCTGTGGAACTTCACATCCACATGAAAACTTTGTAGCAAATATTTTTCAGATATCCTCAGGACAAAGCAGCACAGAATTTTCCTCTGAACCCCTGAGCAGTATTATACGTGTGTGTGTTTAAACTTATGAAGTAAAATTTTTATAAATCTCTGCTATTTTCCTGCCTCCCATCCATTTTAAAATTCTAATAATGCACCTGAAACAACCTAAGAAGTAGCAAAAGACACCACTGTCAAAGCTGGATTTCAGAAGTCTAGGCTTTTGGGAAGGACTGTCTTCAAGGACCAGGAAATATGGTCTACAAGAAAAGGAAGTCTGCTTTTACACCAACTAGAAAAGATAAACCCATTAACTAATCTGGAATGCAAATAAAGTGTAATAACTGCATTTGTTGCAACACCTAGTGAGAAGGATCTTTACAGGATCCTGAAAACAGTCATCAGCTGGCAGAATGAGAAGAATCACAAATTATGAAAATATACTCACACACCATTTTTACAACGATACAACTACTTAACATGCTTGTCCTCAGAACACACAGCTCCACACCATCACTTCAATAACAGTCTATGAAGAATAGATTGAAAAGTTCACATTGTTTTTTTCCCCACACATTTACATGCTCCCTCACTGTGGTTCAAAAACTCTTGAATAATTTTGGAAATGGTTTAAGTCTTATGCAACCCTCTGTTTCTAGGCCATCAAAATAAAAAGAGAGAAAAGGCTCCAGAAGACTCCAGAGCAATCAGAAAACATTTACACTGCTCAGAGACTTCCCTGAACTTGATTCTCTCAAATTGTTTCATCCACAGAAGAATTTTAAAAGAATAAAAAAATCGACCCCCAGAAAAACACATAAAATTCTCAAAACTGCCTGGGGTCTAAGTCACATATTGTTTTTATTTCTCCTGTCTACAAACAATTTAATTAAAATAATAACAATAAAAAATACAAAAAAAAAAAAAAAAAAAAAAAGAGCACTGGAACCTCAAGTATTCCTATGTGTTTGAAGTAGAATGCTACTGTAACTTGTTCCTATTTTATTCCTGTCTCTCAAGAAAAAAACATCAACGTGTCAAGCAAATGCAGAGAAATGATTCTCATGTGCTAAACAAAATAAAAATTGTGTGCTTCGGAGAAGGCCCTGAAATTCCTTCATTTGATGGCAGAGCTGAGCATCCATGGGCTTCTCTCAGTCACAGTCTCAGCCTACAAAGCCTTTTTTTATAGTCAAAGAATTAAGCTATAACATTTATTTGATCTATGGCTGGCGTATGAAGTTTCAAATAAGTGGCAAATTAGATAACCAGTGAAAACAGTCATGCAATTTGTTTGAAAAGCACTCAATTTGTTTTTTAAGCAGCTTGGTTTTGACACTGAAATTTCTTTACCTTCTGTTATAGTTTAAGGAAACCTCTTTTTTTTTTTTTTTTTTTAATCCTGAGCTGTAAATTAGTCAAAAGCGAACAAAAATGTCCTTGCAAGATTAGTCTTAATGTTTAAGAGAGCATCAAAAATGTAAGAATTCCACTGCACTGAACTTCACAGGACAATGAGAGCAAGTTTGCAACCCCAAGAGACAACTGCAGAGGAACTTGGACAAGTAGAAACACTCCCCTCTGCACTGCCTTCCCTGTATAAATTACGTACATTTCTGGAAACAAGATTTTTATGCATTTTGTATCCCCAGCTTCTGCTTGAAGAACTTTAGACTTTAAAATCTTGTTCCATTCTTTCCAGTTGACTTTTTGTGAACCAAGCATAGCCCAAGCAAATCAAGCCAGTTCACAACAGAAACAAAATACCATGGAAATAGATTATTTGGACACACAGTGCCTTTGAAGTTCTATTTGTTTGCTATGCAATGCAGATACAGGAATTCCAAATAAAAAAGAATCCAACTCCGGTGTTGTATCAAGGTTGTAGTGGTTATACTGGTATTTAACTGAGAAACAAAAGCTGATACTGGTTCCTCCTTTCCTGAACATTAGGAACTATATGAGACTAAGATCACAAAGCATGTGAGTGGAGATGCTTTGCTGCTACTGGCATACCTTTCAAAGGACTGCTTTACAAAAACAAAACAAAACAAAATCTTCCATCACAAAAATACCTCAGGAAGTGTAATATTTAGGGCAGTCTGTCGCTGTATATATTGTGTCAATTATAGCAATTTTTAGACAATGATTAAAAAACAACTTACAGTTAACATTAAAAAACTGATTCCAGTTCTCCATAAAATACTATTCCTTTTTCTGAAGAAAGCCAATATGTACAGTGGATACTCAGGTTACACTGTCAGAATTTGTGACATTCTGGCTTGCAGATTTTTATTAAAAACGGCTAAAAAACTGGATACAACATAAAAACAGTCATATGTCAGTTAGACACTTAACAGGCTTCAAGCTGAGTGTACAAACACCAGCATCCATTGTAATCTAAGTTCTAAACACCCCTCTGGACTTCCCTAAAACTCTCAAGAATATGCTTCTTCAAAAAACAAGGCAGACAAGAGGGGGGAACATTCTTTTTTGTCAGTGAATTAAAAACTTGCAAGAATCTTACATTTGGGCCAAGTCTTAATAGACCAACCTTATTTCTACAGAGTGCAACACAACCTGCAGTCTCTGTAGTAAGGCTTTTCAGCCCCACTCCCTTTTTGCATTCCAAGTGTGAAAAGAAAGAGGAAAGACTGGAGTAAGAAACTGATGTTATTTGGAATAATTCTGACATAAAATTACTTCCCAATGTGGGAGGTGAAAAGCTTCATGAGTCAATCCTGCTGTCATCTTCAGCATGTCTTTCTATGTGTCCGACAGCATCCTAGAAAAGAAACAAAGAAGTCAGGTAAAAAAATAACAACACCAAACTGCAAAAGATTTTAGAAACCTGAGCAAAAGTGACATTCTAGATAAAATGAATTTTTGGCCTTTTGACTTAAGGTTTCTAAAAATCAATACAAAGCTATATAAATATAAAATATATAAGAAATTTCAGGTAGCATATGATTCAAGGCAAATAACACAACAGCTTACTTTCTGACTTAGAAGAGCATATTAAGTAAATACATCATATCCAAAGCAAGTGCTTAAACACAAATTAAGGACTCTACTTCTGTTTTTAATTTCTAAAAGAAAACTCCTTCCATTGTGTATTTTCAAAAGTATTCATTTAGGAGGCAGTTTATATTACTAAGGAGTAAAATGTGGATTTTATTGATCAGTGTAAATATAACTGCCCTCCCAATTCCTTCCATATTACTTAATCCAGCTGGCATCCATCTCTTATGCCTCCTTCAATTTTTTCCATCTGTGCTAACTCAGAAATTCATGCATTATATTTACATAAAGACTGCTAACAAAACCAATCTCATGTAAAGAATAAACAGCATCAGCATCCACAAAAATGAAGGGTGTGTGTGCAAATAGAAATTAAAAGAATAAAAAAAATATTTCAGACTGATGCTTGTTCATCTTAAACGATAGAACTTATCCCACAAAAACTGAACATCTTGAGTATAATTATCAAAACTTCTTTTGGTATTTTGAGAATTTTACCACTTATATTTAAGATTTTAAGAACAAAACGTCTTAAATTTAGCGTATCCATGTTATAAGCAGCTGCACTCCTCATCTATCACAAGCTGAACTCTGTTAACCTTGTATGACATAACTATATTCAGTTATGCCCATTACAAATAGAAGAATTTAACCATCTTTAAGAGAAACAGAAGTCCCACACTTGTGGCGACAACACTTAGTTGTTAGTTAGGATCTTTATCTTTCTATTATCTTTCTATATGTAACAATATTATTTCAACTACACACCTGCTTGGAACCTTTCCTGGAAGTAAAGAAAGCATCACAGTTCTTCCAACGACATTTTAAGGTCTGAAAATTTGGGTTGGTGTGGTCAGTTAGCAAGTGTTGTTTCAGATGGTCGACAACGCCAAATATCAGTGAACATCCATGCCACTGGTAGAAAAAACATGCCAGAATAACTTAGGGAAAAAGAACTTTAGTTAATGCTTTTATTCTTGCAGCTCAGCAATATTCTGTCAAGACTGCTGCTGACACACATGCCTCCTATAACTTTTAACCTTCTTACTCCATTTTTATTCTCAGTGGTCTCTTCTTTTACTTTACGTTTTACAGAGATTCTTACTGCCTCTAGCCAAACCTACACCATCAGTAAGAATGGAAGGAGGAAGAAAGGAACTTAGCCTTTACAGAATTTAATTTTATCTTGGACAAAGCCATGGGAAATTTAATTGAACTTACTTAGCAAAGTAAAACAGTTTTTCTGGGTCACTCAGCTGGAGGGTTTTTTTTAACGTTTTAAGGAATTACATGTCACTATCTAAAGACTGCACAAAAGAAAAATAATGTAATACCCTACTGTTGGCCTACCTCAAAGCACACACATACAAAGGTCACGAAGAATGCAACTGGCAGTATGTATATATATATATATATATGTATTTGTAAAACAGTGAGTTATAATAAATTAGAGCTCAATTTATCCAAGATTGACTAGTGACCACCTCCAGAAAATTAGTCTAAAAATTGTAACAAAGTAAGGCTAAAAACATTTTGCTCATTACCCAGCAACGATAATTCTGCATGAGATTAAGCCTCACGGCTCTGACACTGCCATCATAGCATCCAGTGTAGATCTGTAAAGGAAATATTTTTGAAGCAAGTTGGGAATAATAGAAAAAATGAAGTCAAATTTTGAAGGAGGCTTCAGTAGAGCATATCTTCGGAGAACAACAACAAAATATCAACATGCAAGGTTTCCAAATTTTAAAAGTGTGTCTAAGCTAATTCTTTTGAGATTTGCATTCATAGTATATAAAAAAACTACTAATGAATAAGAAATGTTTACATAACTTCTATCATTGACAGTGTCATTTGTGTAAGAGTTCAGAAAACAAAAGTACAATGTTACTAGCCACTGAAGTGGAGAAAAGAATCTTAGGTGTAAATGTCACATTAAATATACTTCCAGGGCTTAACTGGTTAAATGAATATAAAAAAAGGGATGGAGTGAAAAGGTGAGCAAGAACATCAGAATCTCAGAAATAAGATTCTTGTAGTACAATGAAGAATAATTAATATAACTAAGTCTTCACATAATACAGAAAACTCTACAAGATAAAGATTTAATTTGTTGTTTATTTCAAGTCTTTCTGCCTACTGGAAACTCATCACTAGAATATAACTGCCAATCAATTGTGGGTTAGAGACTACACCTTACTTCTTAGACAATTGCAGAAAATTGTCTTTCACTCTTCAAAAGCTGCTCATCTGAATACTTCTCTGATTTCAGAGTGCCCCAAACAGACTATTTCTGTGGGAGAGTTCAAGCCTCAGACTGTCAGCACATAGCCTGGATGCACACAGCTCTTCATCTCATTCAAATGAGAAGTGAAGCTAGGGCTATAGGTATTCCAGTTCATAGATAATTTCTGTTATTACAGATAACTATTATACCCCTTCATTTTATAATCCCGAAGAAAATTGGCAAATTCCTACACATCAGGCAAGTAAGTGCCCTTAATGACTATTTTATGGAAGTATTTATCCAAAAGTACTTCAGAATCCTATCTTGCAGTGCAGACACATGACAAAATCTGTGCACATAAGTCAACTGCCTAACTTGCCTAGGTTCTTTCAAGGGTTACTAGATTTGACCATGAGTGAAGTTTTTCTCTAGCATCTGTTTCACTGTCTTTCATAAAAGACAAATAGAACTGATGCTTGAAAAGAAGAAATATTTTACTATTTCTAGATCCTTCATTGTAATCATCACTGTAAACAGAACTACTGTTTTAAAATGACAGTAAGCTAGAAGGTAATTTTCCCCCTGACAATACTATTATATAAATACAAAGCTGCTGTAGCAGCTTTTTAGCTGACACTTCTAAATGCCTCTGTCTTAGTTAGAGAGCAAGCTGATTTCATTATCTGAAAAAATAAAACTGTCTATATGCTCACAGATATAACAACCTAGTGAAAAGAAGGAAGTTACCATGCTCTTATGGATGGTCATACACATGATCATGTCTGTGTGGCCTCCATAGACTTGCAAACGGTCATGTGACTTGAAAGAAACAGAAACAGACATTTAATGGCATGATAGTTAATAGGTATTTTTCACAGACATGCAAATGATGATGCTTCCTAAGAAAGTTTCATGGGTAGCAACCAATGCCCCCCCTGATGGATTGCAAGCTTTGTAGCCTCTATGAAAGCTCACTGTTTAACTTGCATTACTTCTGTAACCCCTTCTGTTCAACCAAGCACTCGGTCCTTCTCGCTGACAAAACCAACGCTTCCCCACTTTTCTGAGCTGTCCTAATCCTTGGGTAACCCAAGTTCTGAGACAATGGTTTAGGTTATGTTCTTTTAAAACCATGTATTTTGGCTGGTAAAACCAAATTAATTCTGAGTGACAGGAAAAAAATCAATGGGCTGGAGAACTGTAAGCACAAAGATGACCCCCGCATTTGACCCTGAAACGATTAATTACCACACTAGATAAATTTCATTAATAACCATCTATTCTCTTACCTGTAGTTCATAAACACGAACAAATTTATCTAGACATGCTGTCACCATCACTTTCCCTAGAATGTTCACAACCGTTACTGCGTGGTTATGGCCTTTATAGATCCGTACCAGTTCTCCAGTCTGTGCCAAGAAAATGCAGACAATATATATTTCAAAATTAAACAGAACAGTTTTAGTTTTACATAGATAGGGTAGCTTCAATGCTCACCACTCATAGAACAGAAACACCTTTTATTAGACTTCCTGTGAAAACACTTCTAAATTATGATCAAATACAATTTATCGTTTTCTTTGCTTAAGTTAACAAAAAGCCATTCCAGTCCAATAGAAATGCATGCCACTAGGAAGACTTTTTCCCCTCTTTGCTCATTAGCTACATGTTCCACCTATCCTGCAACTGGTACTCTGCTATTATTACTAGGAGTATTTATATACCCACAAAAATCATTGAGAAAATTTAGCTAAATAAAGAGAAATTAACAATTTTGGGGGGAAACTAACTAAAACCGTGCTAAGTTTTAGTCTCACTTATTGCATAGCTACAAAAACCCTTTCCACACTATCAGCACCTTGGTAGTAATATTTGCAAAACCAAGATCCCCAGATAAAAGTGTGCTCTATGTCATATTAGAAGAATCAGCAAGTTTAATGGATGTTTCCCAAGGTATTTTACTCTCTACTTCCCCCTTTAATTACTATAGTGCTCATTCACATTAACAAAATCATATGACTACCTTTTCTGAAAGGTATTTTTTTCACTATCATTCAAAATTTTTGAAAATACTGACTTTATAGCACAGCTTTTCACTGTCTTAACAGCAGAAGTCATTCCAAATTCGTATATTAGACTTACATGAATGTTGTGGGCATGGACAGACTGATCACTGGAACCACTGAATACTAGATCATTCACAACCTTTCAAAAAATAGAAAGAATAATTTTTATTTCTGTAGCAGACATGAAAATAGGCAAAGGATTCAGGTGCTGCTCAGTGTGCATCATAATATTTCCTGTATCTCGCAGGCCTCCAAAAAATCAACTGAGTATGAAAAAAATGTGCACATAGTTCTTTATGTAAGAGCTAGAAAATGTTCTAAGCAAGCTTAACAATGACTTTTGCTACTTCACAATTGGCATTAGACACTGTTAACTTGCAGCCTGCCAGGCTATCTCATCCTACCCAAGGACTCTTCTCAAGGACAGCTAAGCAGAAGATCAGGAAACCAAGTGAACCGAATGCAAAATACAGCTCCACACATGCACAAAAAAGCCCAGTGCTTCCTGGAAATATTGAATCTGTGGTGCACTTTGGTAACTTAAGACAGTGCTCCTGACAAGTACTAGTATAGAAAGGAAGCTTAACAGATCCACCTTGGATCACGAAGGGACCACAGGATGCTGACACACAGGCTGGATGGAAAGTTCATAGGGCAGAGAAGGCTGTGCCACTGTACCACTTTGAAGATAAACAAAATTTACAAAACACTCATCCCCTATCCGTAGATGACTGTGGTCAGACCAAAGCAGCCAGACAAGCATATATTCCAATTTGTAATCTCAGACACTTCATGTTACGTCAGTCAAGCTAAACAATAAAAAAATCATTCAGTGGGCATGCTTATGTCATTTAGAATAATATAATTAAATCAGTTATAAACAAGTCATAGTATCTGAAATGTGATATATGTGATGCTGTGGGGACTGAAGGCTATATCAATAATGAAGTCCTTTTACCAGTGTCCTAAAATACATCCATGCTCAGCAGGTCAAAAGTTTCAAGCCTAGCCTGTAAATAACCACAATTTATGTAAAGACTGTATTTAGACTAGAATGAATAGTGATTCTTCAGTTAAAAATGAAGAATATTTTTCCAGAGTATCATTTTTCTTCCCCAATTTCCAGAGATGTTTGTACAATCAAGGTATGTGAAAGCTAGCTTCACCTTTCCCCCAACTTTCCCTATATTCTCCCATTTCAGGGAATTCACATTAAAAGATTCCGTGAATCACCTAACAACATGAAATAAGCATACTTCCTACTAACACAAATATCAGCATTTATGCCAGGAACACAAGATATGGCAGCAAGACAGAATTTTCCTACCAAATTTCTCAGTTTTCATTATTTAAGATACAGAAATAATCTATTCCCTACCATAATATGCTATTAGATAAAAACGAAAAAGAACACACAGTTTTATGCATTCTTTGTCAAAAACATGTTTTTGTAGACACTTGCCTTCATGCAGAGTATAGTCTTGCTGTGACCTTCCAGAGTTCTGAGAAGCAGCCCATTCCGTGCATCTCGCACGCTGATGGTGCAGTCGTAGGAGCCCACTACCAACAACTTGCGTGCTCCTTCCTGAGCTGTGGCTAGGCAGCTCACTGCTCTAGGGCCATGGCATTCAAAGGTGTCAACTTGCTTGTTGTTCTGTTAGGGGAAGAAAAAAAAGTATTTAAGAATTAAAACTTTGCTATGACACAGACTGTAGACTGCTGAGTCCTTTCTTTGAGGTACTTGGTATAGTAACTGATTTCAGATCAGTAATGCTGCATATCAACAGTGGTAGGAGTTATATCTTAACAACCAAGTTTCCAAAATAAGGAAATAACTCCTTATGTTGGGCTTTGATTTTCTGTATTTAAAAAACAACCACCTTAATTACTGAGCAAAAGTCCAGTAAGTCCTCCTTCAGAATTAGAACAAGCAGAAAATAGAGAGAAAATTAGAGAGAAAAATGCATGCAGGCACACAGGTGTATCTGTTCTCAAAATTCATTAATGAAATCAAAGCCTCTAGGATATTTCACAGTACTTAAAAAGTAAATGATAATATAGGAAGAAAGACTTATTCCCTCACAACAGATATAAGATAAGGGTTTTCTGAAGACAATTTAAGATATTCCACTAGGACATTAATATTCAAGTCAAGAAAGCTTGGTAGATCCATAAAACATGGGCATAAAAAGTAAAGAAATGATAAATTTGAGAAATTAGTCAAGGATCCATAAAAAGAATAATCAGAATAATAATTCACTTAAGCAATAATTTTTATTCTCTTTTAAATGTCATGGGGGCTGCTGATTAGGCTTCTTTGCTAGAAACCCATATGAACAAGTCATTATAACTGCAGATGGAGCAGGCCAAACCAGCAACACATTAAAGTCTCTCACACTACTTTCACAGGCAAGAAAGGATTCACAGGAGGATTCACAAATAATTGTCTCTGTCAGCAAATCCTCATGACACACAGCTGGTAGACGAAGTGGAACCTTAGTATCACTAAGAAAAATATGACGACACCACTGCAGTTAAGAGAAAGGCAACTGGATGGTACGAGAGATAGGACAACTTTGCGCACTAATAAAATCAAGGACCAAAATGTGGGGCCAAAAGTGACCACTTATACCAAAATACTTTAATTACAAATACACTTACTACTCAAGAAAGAAATGAAAGAAACACAAAGTGGAGAGAAACAGCATCACAACAGGCTTTTAGGTGCCAATATTTGAACAAACTAACCTTTATGCTGAAGGTAACTACATTGCCGTTAGCAAGGCCCGCATAAAGGATTCGCCACCTACTGTGTAAACAGAGCACTCGATCTTCCAATTTAAACTGTTCCATGCATTCTTTGGTCTGGAAGTGGAAATAATTATTGAAAGTTTTCCAAACAATTCAGGGAAAAAAAGCCTGCAATGAATAATAATTTTCACCCACCAGCCACATTTTTTGAACTAGCAAAGTAGGAGAAAAACACATCAGTGTCTGCTGTCACCTGGCAGTTTGATTCTGATTTTAATCAGCTCACTCCCATCCTTGAGACTTGATGTTACTTCAGCAACCAGTTATAGCCCCAAAAGCTTTCTTCTAATCACAACCTCAAACATATATACAAGTTTAGACTAGGCCATATATGCAATTTTAGGCCATACATGAGAAACACCCCGTTACGCACTTGAGTTCAAGAAATGCCCATGAACTTCTCTACAGGAAACTACTATGAATCATCAGCTTAAGAGTTTGCCCCCTGAAGCCAATATTTAATGATTCTATGATTCTAGCCCTCGCATCTGCATGTTGGACAAGCTTTCCTATTGTTTCTCCTTTGAAATTCAGCTTCAGAAAGCCCCAGAATGCTCTTCCACCTGTTCTCTGAATAGCTCATCTACAGAGAGCTGCATTTTAGATAAGCAATGAAGTTAGAAACAGAGTTAAGACAAATTCAGTATTCACAGTCAGACAACCATCCTGCACGTTAGTGTTCCCAATATTTGAGATCCCATCATGTTATTCTGGTGAAAACTGCAATAATGAACTAGACAAAGGATCAAACGATTACACCAGTAACAATCACTAAATGGTTAGTTGTTTGTTTTTTTTTTGGTTTGTCTGTTTTTTTACTCTGCTCCACTCTAATGAGGTACAAAGTGAAGTTCACCCCCAGCTCAGGGTTTAAAAGGCTTATTTCATTTATATTTGCAAAGAAACATTACATAAAAAAGCAGCACGTTTATCACCACAGACTTTGAGTACCTTGATATTGTAACAGTTGATAGTGTGATCACTTGAACCAGTATAGAGTGCAGCATTCTTCCCATTCGTCTGAGTGACCAGGAGGCAGTTCACTTTTGAAGTATGTCCTTCAAAGATAGCCACACACTTCCTGCTCTAGAAAGCAAAGCATAGGGTCTGTCAAACTAAAGGTCTGTAATACCTCTCAGGACAGGCTGCCCTGAGAGGTTGTGGAGTCTCCTTCCCTGGAGGTATTCAGAAGCCATCTCAACACAACCCTGGGTAATGTGCTCTGGGGAAAACTGCTTGAGCAGTGGGTTGGACTAGATGATCTCCAAAAGGTCCCTTCCAACCTCAACTGACAGAGCAGGGTGGGAGAGCTAACAAAAACATAAGGACATGCAACAACTCCTCTTACCCCTCTCATAGGGTGAAATAGCAGAAAGGGAGAGGAAGGAAGTTTGAAGAAAAAGAGTAATAAATTTAAGCACTCAAGAGCAGCTACTTCCTTAATTACATTATAAGGCTTTACAAAAACAGAGTTGCAACCTTGAGACTGGAATTACTCTTAAACCAATGTCACAACCTTACTTACAACCAGATTGTAAGCACAAACAGTTTTGTCTGCTGAGCAGGTGTACAATAAATTCCCAAAAATCTGAATAGCATTCACTGCAGCCAGGTGTCCTTCAAAGTTCCCCTCTGTAGGTTCTTCATCCTCACCTGGCTCTGATGACACTTCTGTAGGATAGAGACACGTGTACTTGGATTACTTGAATGAACTCAAGCAAACACTCTACTGTTTTTTGTGTTAGCAAACAGCAGAACTATTATGGGGGCTCAGCATCTTTAAAGTCAGATTTCACTGCAGTTCTCAGATGGAGTCTGTAAGTGGCAGAATGTAATTTAAAATACCAGAAAGATCTTTGTATGATATGAAGTCCAGAAAGATCTTTCAAATAGCTAAAGGACTGTATTAGTTTTTGTCTGACAGCTCTGTGGAGACTGTGTAGAAGTGTTTGTGTGGAATGGGGTGGTGAGGACTCAAGGCACAAAGCATTCAGTGAGGGACAGGGTAAGTGAGCATCCATCACTTCACACTTCATTTTTTTAGTGCAGGTTTTTGCCTTCAGAGCTAAATTCCTCTAGAAGCAGTTTGATCTAGACATAACTGGAATTCTTGCAATATATCATACAAAAAGTATGAGATGAAAAGCTTAAAAGATATACCAGATGAGTTCTTTGATCCTCTTAGTGATGATATTGAAGTCTGCGTCTCAGCTACACTGTAACACAGAAATTAAGAGTGGAAAGATTAGACTTTGCTCCTTTTCAGACAAGACAATGGTATAAGTAATACTCCAGAACACAGGACTCTGCACTATGCAGAAAAAAAACCTAAAACAGGTAAGCTCAAAAATATAGTTTCCATGCAGTAGGGCCATGTTCCAGTTATCAGAGAAACTGGTAGAGAACAATACACATTTGTTTGGTGGATCAAAGAAGCAAATTTAATTTACAACATATAGAGGCACACATTTTCTCTCATTTCATTTCTGAATTAAATTAATATTTACTGATGTAAAACTTTCTAAATAGGAAATATATAAATATATATTGTTTAATGCTTTTGAGCACTAATCTCACCTTTTTTTCACATCATCCCTATAATTTGTGCCAATCTCACTGGTAGAGCTCACTTCATCATAACCTGAGCAAGATGCCTCTAGGACTGCTTGGTCCACAGAGCTGCGTGACTCCCTCTTTGATGGGCTGTCTGGTTTCTCATCTCCTGATTCTGATGAACCAATGTCAACCACCTCGCATTGTGGTGTTGCAATTTCCACTAGTTCCAGAGAAGCATCACTATCGTTCTCATCTTTGTTTCTTGCAGCTTGAGTAGTACCTCCATTCTCCTGCTTTGGAGGAGTGGATGTAGTGACTTTTTCTCCTTTAGAAACCTTTCCACTCTTGACTTTCCGGATGGGTTTAGAGTCTTTTACATCCTGTTCTGTGTCACTGTTCTCTGGCACATGAGCTGCCCTCAGAGTTTTCTTTTTCCTTAACTTTCTTCTCCTCCTGTTCCCTTTCTCTGCAGGGACTACATTGTTTGCTGTCTGTTGTTCAGACACGTCTGCTGACAGCTTGGGGGTTTTATCCACTGGCATTTCTAGAAGGACTGAATGATCTGGAAGCGAGGTGCTACACTGATCCAGTAAAAAGCTTTCAGTCACTTTATCACTTGCTTCTCTCTTGTTGAAATCAGACAGTGAATGAGAAGGATTTTCAGAAACTCCAGCTTTTCCCCTGTCCCCAGCAGGCTTGTGAACATTTTGATTAGTGTGTTGGAAACAAGCTGTCAGCTCTGACAGGGATATGGTTGCAGAGATAACTGGATGCACCAAAGTCTTCTGGCTGACCTCTTTTGAAGAAAATAAAAAAGTGAGTAAGGAAATTAATTAAGTGCAAGAAAAGTGAACTAACCAATTCCCCCAGTGGAAAAGCAGTTAGTAGTCCCTCAGAATGCTGGCATTGAGAGGAAATATACTCTTCATATTTCACCAGCAGGGCCTAACAAGAACAGAATACTCTTAATGCAGTTGGTCATAATTTTCTAAAAGGCTTTCAAGCATGCATTTTTCCTTTGTAGGTAGATTTTCAGCTACCAATATTCTTTATAATGATGCAGAGTAGAAGAGAAAAATTATTGTGGAGGTTTTAAGGTATTTTGTTAACTAAATTATTCTGAGAGGATATAACATGAAAATTCATGTTTGTTTTATTTTTAAAATAAAGCTATTAGACTGTAAATATATAAATCTACAGTTTGCATGTATTTAACAATTAAAAAAATGCGGAGTCCATTTGGATGTGTTCTAAGGATGATTCCACTTTCTAAGAGTAATAAGTTGCAAAAGGACTACACAAGCCAATTGGAGTTCATTCCTGCACAACAGGCTGCAGGTTTGACACCCAGCTTGTATTCTTCTGAGGAGAAAAAAAAAAAAAAAAAAAAAAAAAAAGCATTTCCAACATTTTCGTATCACTATTTTTTAAAGCAAAGAAAAGCCACACATACCTTCCTTCTGCTCCACAACTTCTGTTCTTGAAGCACATAGAGAGTTCTGGAGTACACAATTCATATTTTCTTCTGAGCCTTTTGGAGACACAGGTTCTCGTTTCACTTGTACTGTAGAGTCTGCAGGAGTAGTCAATGTGAGGCCAGAAGATGACTGGAATGATGTTGGTGTGTTGATATGAACAGAAGCTCCCAGTGGAGGTACAGGAGAAAAAGTGTCCAGAAGGGGCAAGAAGGAGCCCGCAGGAATCAAATCAGCTGCCACCTGAGATTTGCTATTTCTTCTCTCAGTTGAGACACTGCTGGAAAGTTGCTCTGGCAATTCAGAAGGTTCATATGTTTCTAATGGCAAAAGAGGAGAGGGAAAAAAAAAAAAACAACAAAAAAAAAACAGAACAAAAACACATTCATAATTTACAGATTCTTGCAATAAAAGTCAGTGGTTCCAAGAGCTCATTTTTTCTGGCAAACAGACAAGGAAGAGAAAAAATTGCAAAACAGCCACTAGACAACATTACCTGAGACAACAGATCACACCTGAACAATAAAGACTTCAATATGGAAAGTCCTCAATTTTGTTCCACATTTTAAATGAGTCAACTTGATTTAAATGCAATTTTTACTAGACACCAAGTTCAAAGAACATGCCAGTTAGCATTCTACTGCTGTAGTTTGTTAGTATGTCCTACCTTGTAGCCCTTGCAAGATCCGGATTCTCTGGCTTCTCAGTGTGCTCATTTCCATTGTTATCTGAAAAAAAAAAAAAAAAAAAAAAAAAGTAGTGATTTAAATCAATTCTACTTAAGGCAGTTTCTCAGGCTGCTAACTTCTAGTTCAGACAGTCTCAAAAGCCTATTGTTACCTGTTGCTTTAATACAAGGAACCGTTGAACCTCAACATACGCAGCTTGCAGGGCAGCCCTAGCCTGCAAGAGACTGCTGTCCACACTATTCAGGGACTTGCTCAATTCTTCTTCCCTCAGTGAAATAGTCAACAACTGGTCTACCTGAGAACGTTCTGAAAAAAACAACAACCCAACACATAATTTAGCAATAATTGTATATGGCAATACATTAAAATAAATTACACATGATAGCTAAATAAATACTATCACCTCTGAATGTGAAAACATAGATTAAGTCAAGCATTAATAGTTGCAGAAGAGGCTGAAGAAGAGTACGCACAAGAATATTCACGTATTACATGGAAAGAGTGAAGTCAATAATTTCTCTTTACGGGATCTCAAATTTGACCCTAGTAACTTTTTTTAATTGTAGTTTTGCCAGCACTGACATAATTTATTGAACAAAAGAAGTCACCCTCTTCCACAAAGATCTTTTGTTGAGTATATATACATATAAAGTACAGGTACACGATTGTCATTAATGTAATCAAAAAGGCAAAGACTAACTTTAACATGAATTAAGTTATTCAGTTCATTCAGAGGCCATGAAAAGACATACTAAGACAAATGGAAACAAACGCTAAAACCTTTTACTATCCAAGATAGCACTTGGGCAGTGAGACTTCTGTTTGCAATCTCACGACAGAGTCCCCAAGCTTTGTACTCAATAAAAGATCCTCCTTTTTCAAAGATTTCACTACAGAGATGCTTCAAGACAATTAAGTACACTGCTCAGCTTCATTCAGGTTATAGTTTATTTTAGTAGATTTACACAATAATACAGTGCTAAAAAAGTCTCTCTTTTGCATTACTTTGCTCTTTGTCAAATGTATTATTAGAGTAGTAGTCTCTGTAATAGGAAATAGTCATTGAAGATGTAGGCTGACAAAAAACACCTTTTCACGTAGGGAAATATTAGTTCCTGTAAGATCTATATTAACTGCCCTGCATTCTGAACAACTCTTAATACAAATTAAGAAAATAAATAAAAAAGAAATTGAACATTTGAAAGCTGTGTTTGTAGCTCAGCTATGAAAACTAAGCTTCTGGTCCTAAAACTTCCAGACGGTGATGTAACGATTTAGCTCCCAAAGAAAATATCCTTCCTAAAAGACAGATGATTAGTTTTGTTATGTGGTGATATAGACATGTTAGATTTCTTTGAAAAAGGCCTAATGTCAAGAGAAGTGCTGCTTTCTTTGCGGAGCAGAAGGAAGGAAGGAACGAGGCATTCCATATTCATTTCAATTACATCTATGGAAGGAATAGTCAAAACAGAACACAGCCCAGGTTATTCAGTGGCTCCTGTACAAGTTTTCTGGTAAGACCATTCAGAAGGAGAATGGGAAAGCTGAACTGAACTGGGAGTGATGTGTGTACTTTTCCCTTCAGAACTTCTGTCAGGAATGGCAGCAAGACTCCTTCCCCTGAGCAGGGGAAAACACGGGTCTCACCTGCGCAACTGTGAACATGAGTTGCAGGCAGGAAGGAAGCACAAAGTCTTCTATTAGAAACAGCCTCTGACATTAATATGGGACTCTTCAGAGAAGAATGTGTTATGATGACAGTAGAAGGCAACACTAGGGATAATTTTATTAAGGTAAGACTCATCCTGAATGCCTCTAAACAAGTATAATTTTGAGTAAGCCACAAACAGGTAGTAAGAGATACAAAAGGCTTGTTAGGCAATGGTACAAACTGGGAAGAATTCAGAAATGTCAACCCCTGTTCCTCTGCATCTTGCACTGTAAAATGGAAAAATTAGAACAGAGAGGGAAATATCCGTGGATTCTTCCATTATTTGAATTTCAGTAGCCCACTCAAAGTCAGGACTCTCACAGAAGGAGAGAAAGAGATGGTACTCCACTGTATCTGCTTGCTCTGGCTCTAATCTTACAGGTCTTGCAGGCCTGATAGGAGTTTACCCTATAATCTTCAGTAAAAGCCAAAAAGCACCAAAGTAACATTAAGGAACTGCCATTTTAGCCAAGTCAGAATACTACTAGGTATTTGTAAACTCTATCCTAGACAAATATATGCATGACAGTCACTCACCTTTTTTACCTTTGATTTTTCTTCTTTTATTATTTCTTTCTAGACTGGGGATTTCAGGAGAGGATCCCTCCTACAAAACAAACAAAAACAACAACAACAACAACAAAAAACCACCTTTATTTAAAAAAGTTGCAATGGCAATTTTGCCTAAATCAAGAAATCAAACAATTGCATTCTCAGGAAGCATCATTTGTACCCACAGGGAAGAAAATACACAACTTTGCACATTCTCATATAATTTGTCCTTCCCTCTCCTCTTAGAAGTAGGGAGGGCAACAAAGTGGGTGTCATGTTTTCATCTCAACTAGGATGAAATTTTAAATAAGCAGGCAGCCTTCTACATGATCAGATGTTCAATACCACACGTGGTTCCGATTTTCTGCTTCACAGGTTTAGTTGATAGTGTAAAGAATGAAATCACCAAGGAATTAAAATTCTTACTTTCTGCATATAACAAAACCATTCTTATTTTGATTGGAGACAATGAAACAAATTCAGATGGATAAAGTTGTGGCATAGAGACAAATGGGCTATCATTTTTAATGTTTTTTACCTCATTTGAAGTACATAATTTTTAAATATTTTAACAAATCTTGTTTACTAGCATAGTGTACCAATTACCAAATCAAAATTAGAGAGCATTTGGTGTTCCTACTAACTAAAAAGATTAAGTAGAAGTCCTGTGCTAAAAAGAAGACTGAAATGAAAAAGATTCTTAAAAACCAAGTCAAATAAGCCAATTAGTTTGAGCTTATCAATGTACAAGACAATCAAATGAAGAAAAAGCCCTCCTTACAGAGATCATTCGAAGGTGGAAATAACATATTTTAGCACACCAAAGTTGCACAAAAATTGTACACTTACTCCTGTTGCTCTTCGCTTCTTTCCAATTCCTTGGCTGTCATTCTGCTCAGTACCAGATGTGCAACTACTGTCTGTAGCTGCATCTATGTTATTAGACACTGCAAGAAGTACATTGTTTGAAGTCAGAGTATTTTCTTCTGAGATTTCCAGTACATTTTGCTTTTCAAGAAGAGGTGTTCTCTTATCAGGGGTCTCCTGCTGTTGCTTTGTGAAGCCTGTGAACTCAGAGGTGGCCTGTAGGCTGTGTCTCCTTCCAGTAGTCTCAGTTCTTTCAGACATAGGAAGAGAAGAGGTCTCCCGTTTCAAGTCAGCCTCAATGTCAGCTCTTGCCTCATATGCAGACGTTACGCAATGTGAGTGGCTGGCGGCAATTATTTGCCTTTCGTTGCTTTCTTTTGTTTTGGCTTGTTCACTGAAGAAACTGTAAGTGGAAGGGTTTCTGTCTGCAATGACACTGCTTTCAGAAAAGCTACGTTTTCTGGCTGACCCAGGCACTGCTAAGGAAATCCCTTCCCACTGGAATCCTTCCAAAGTAGACAGATTAGATTCTTCAGTGAGTTCTAGACCCTCTTGATCATTTTGAACAAGAGGTACCATTTCTATACCAAACCTTTAATGATAAAAAAATAAAGATAATTACACATGTGAGAAACCAGCTGAAAAAAGACTCCCCCTTCCCCAGTTGCATGTTATTGTTTTACGAGATCTAGCAACTCATTACACTGGTATTCTGCACCACTATCTCAGGTGACAATGGAATTGCTTTTTTGTATCACAAAATCAGATTTTGTTGCTAAGAACTGACAGCATGATCTCCAAGTCAGAAAAAGAAAAACAAAAACAAAACAAAACAAAACAAAACAAAACAAAAACAAAACAAAAACAAAAACAAACAAACAAACAAAAAAAAACTTCATTAGCTTTTAGGGACTCTAAAAATGTAAATAGCATGCAGAAGATCCGTTCATTCTGTTTTTACATTTTTCCACTTACTAGAACTTGAAATGCAAATGTGTTGCTAGTGTCCACAGTCAGATAATAAGCAATGATTATGAACTGACCAGAACCTTTTCTGAGCAGCAAAATACTGTTACTCATTTGTGAATAGACTTCCACAGCTGCAATCACAAAAACGCCAAGTATTTGCACATGCAAAAGACAGCTGTATTAGAATGCTTCATTCTGAAGTCCCAGTTTTAGGATTCTGACGTTCTCTTAAGACCTGGGGAAAAACAACCCTCTCCCCTAAACAAACACACACAGTTAGACTTGAAAGCTACCAACCTTGGTAAACCTTTGCCAAGTTCCTGTTTCTTCTTGGTTACCTGCTGGATGACTTGATCCCAGTTGACATTTCGCCGGGAAGCACTAAGAATTTGCCTGAGGGTGGGTTTAAGCCCTGACTCCTTCTCAGTCTCACTTCTCCGATGGCCACTCACATTCCGAATGCGCCGTGCGTTATTCAGATTGGGCTCTGGAAGATGTACTCCCACTTTGCTCTTCAGACTAATATGTCGTGTTAGATCTCTTTGCAGGGAGGCAGGGAGGCCAAGTTTGCTTAAATCAGGAAGGAGGAGGCCTAATGATTGGCCTCCTCCTTTTTGCAGATCATGATCTGAAGGATTTTCAAAACCTTCCATTTCAAAGTGAGCATGTGACTTGACACGCTCTTCATCACCTTCTCCTTCCTGGGAGGAGGTTTTCAAACCTACATGCAAGTGGTCCTGATTGCTTGATGGACAAACTGTGGATTCCATCTGCAATGCAAAATCTTTTGGATCAGCAGAAGCAACACTTACAGCAGATGGCTTTTCATCAACTTCCTTTTCAGAGGCAGCAGGTTTACCTTGTGCAGTGTCACAGGGTAAACAAGAACTAACAGAAGGACTCAGCTTTTCAGCTCTTGTTTCTGACTTCTCGCTTCCTGTTAATTCATCATCACTCACATCTTCTAGTGAATCTAGTCTGAACTTGTTATTTGGTGATACTTTCTCAGTTTCTTCCATATTCTGATCACTTGTATTCTTACAAGAGCTTAAGGGAGCATTTTGCAATGACTGATTGGATTGAACATCTTTGCATTTTTGTTCTGCATCACTCAAGTTATTAACAGGCTCTCCAAGATCACTGCTAAGCATGTCTTTGTTGCCTTGTGAGTTAACAGCACATGCACCATGCAGCTTTGATGAGTAAGAGGGGGAGTCATTAGTTTCCAAGTTCAGTGCATTCAAATGGTTCTGCTCTTCACTACTAGTTGAGGATAACAGCAGCCTGACATTTTTTAAGAGATTTTTTGAGTCTTGCTTTTGGGAAGACAACTTCATGTCTGTGATATTCAGAAGAGGAGATTTCAGCAACGGCATCTTACTACTTCTGCCATCATCTTTGTCAGGTTTTTCATCACTGGAACAGTCCTTCGCTACCTTGCAAGAATCAAGGTAATCTGGGGTTACATTAGAATAGGAAGATGCTTCCCATTTTTTAAGTTTTGGGAGGCTCATGTTGGCTTCACAAGTTTTTCCCTTACTTGATGTTTCAGTAAAAGGTATAAACATAGAATCCATTTTATCTGGACTTTTAGAAACATTCTCTTCAGACCATGGTTGCTGCTCTGCAGCTTTCTGGGATGGGTAGGGGGTCCAGCGATGTAACTTATCTCTGGAAGGACTCCCACTTTTTCCATTGTTTCTTGAAATTTTGTTTTCTGGTTGCTTGGAAGTACCGAAATCCAATGCCCCCTCACTTGGAAGTTTATCGCTAGTAAAATCAAGTGAGTCAGTCCTCTTAGTTCGATCTCTGTATGGCAGAAGATCGATAACGTCTTTCTCCTGCCACTGCCATGTATATCTTTCCTTATTATATTTAACTGGCTCTAATGAATATGCATCTCCAGAGCTTCCAAAATTCCAGCTATTTGCACCATGAGGACTGGACTTCCAGTTTCCTCCATAACTCTTGGAATTCCAGCTAGAAAAATTACCCGTTCCTTCTGAGTGCCAAGTAGAATTTCTCCCCCTGCCACTGTGGTGCCAATTTAATGTTGATCCTCCTCGTCCGCTTGGATGCCAAACACTTCCAGAATTCCCATAGTTATGCCGATTTGAAGGGCTTCCTGAAACATTTTGGTGCCACACAGAGCGTCCCCTTGGGCCACCTGCATGCCTGTTTATATTAAGGTTCCTCTGAGAGTGTGGAAATTTTCCTTGTCTAGGACTAATATAATCATCCTTTTCCCATTTCCAGTCTCTTTGCGATGCATTATGATGATGCCACGAAGACTGATCATAAGCTTCTCTTTCTTTGTATGCAGCTCTTTCTTCTCGCCTTCTCTGTGATCTCCTGTCCTCACATTCTAATTCTTGGTTTGCACAGCATGCTTCAGCTTGCCTACAAAACATTTCAGACAAAAACTGATGCTATAAATACATAGATAAATTCTGATGCTATCCCAGCTAAAATCCAATGCTACAAAAGCCCCATCCATCTAACTTGCACTACGAAGAGAATGTTTTATGTAAGAAGAAATAGAGACCACTTCTTTAGCTGCTTTACTGTTCAGGGTTCTGTAGTGTTTGACTATCAAGACTAGTGTTGTACCTTTACTTAAACCTGGTATTTCAAAATTGCTCTTACAAGAACGAGTGATTTGATGCAGGCACAGTTCAATAGACTGTGTTTTTTGTTTAAGTCAGAAGAGAGTATTCCTTTCTATTTACTAGGTATTAGACTAAGAGAACAAACAAAAAGAAAGCCTCCTTCTATTGTATAATCTTTGCAATTTGAGTAATCTTGATAGAAAGAAGAAAAAAAATAGATTTCCTTTTCCTGAAGACTGCTCTGTTGGTACTAGATAGCATAACTAGAGTGAATTGATACAAAATAGAAGGAAAGTTAGGCTGAGAAAAGCCGTTATTCTACTTATCAGAGAAAACAATTGAGATCATGTGTCAGTTTATTAAGCTTAAGTAAAAACATGGATTTGGAGCATCCACAGAAGTTGTGCCTCGGATACAAAAAATATTTTGTCTTGTTTTAACTAACAGACAGTCTGCAGCATGCAGTGACAAATGTGTAAGAGCCTCCCAGAAGCACTATCTACTGCCCTTTGGATAATACTTACACTTGGCAGTCTGTCATGAACACGTGGTAAATTATCACATGTACATTTAAAGATAAATGCTACCTTAATGCTGACAGCTATTCCCAGGATCAGCACTCTAAGTATTCTAAGCATTTATTCTATCAAATGAGGAATTTTTAATAAAAGCGTTTCAAAAGCTGATTACAGAAACAGCGCTCTAAGTCCTTTGTTAAGCAAGTCAGAAAGCTTTCACACCACTCTGTCTGCTAACAGGAACGGATTTACTGGTATCAGTAAACTGAAAATTTATATTGCACCAACTTCTAGGATTTCAACATATTCCAGTTTTGCTAAAAGATACACAAATTACAGTCTAATGGAAAATGGGCTACTGCATGAGATAAAGTGAGCTTTAAGACAGTAATTCAAAGAAATGATGCATCAGTGATACCTTTGGTTCTAGGAGCTGACTCAACTAGATTATGATCTAATGGAAACATTTTGCTGTATTAGTAAATTTAGCCATGTACTTTTTTTTTTTCCAAACCTGCATCCAACAGAGATTTTATAAGATTTTAGTTGCCTCAGAATACCACTGTATTGACAAGCATTGCTCTTTTTACCACAGAACTAAGAAAAATAATGTTGTTACTTCCTACACCAACTGATATGAAAACATGACCACCATGCAGCAACCACGATACCCTAGTATGACAGAATGGCTTCAAAACTAAACAATCTCCTTAGCTTTGTGTATTTTGAGACACTAATTGAAATTTTCAGTCATAAGCAAGCAAGATCTTCTTTCAAAACTCATGTGGCTCTTTAATACCATCATCATGCTGTAAATCTATTGAAACAATATATTCCCAGTTGGAGCATCACACTAGCAATGCACACTTGGAGAGTCACATGTAAGACAAAAAGCAGTACTTGTTACTCTGCAGCCTTCCGTTACACAGTCAGCTACTAGAATTATCTTTAGCTGATAGTAAGCAGCAAGGTAAAACACGAAAGAAATTTCATTCAAGGATTATGGGATTTCACTGTGACACTAACAGAACAATCCAATTCACTTTAAAAAAATAAACAAATTAAAGGTTTATAATGAAGCGCGTTCAGCAACAGTTTTGAAAAGGCCAGGTTCCTACAGAACCATGCTCCTACCCCCCAGACAACAATACTAGTGCTGTCACATTTACTGAATCCTTCAGTTAAAATGCACATCAAATATTAAAATAACAGCATTAGACCTCTCAAAGCACAAGATTCCACATTAGGGACTTGAGCACAGCATAACTATTTGTTTGTTTGTCTTTAATCTATAATGGAGAATATTTGTACTTCCTACAAATAGTGGATCAATAGAACATTTAGCAGAATAATATTTACATACTGAAGTTATAATCTCCACACAGTTCTCCTGGACTGCTCTCATAACAAGTATACTAGCTGTATGCAGTTTAAATTTCATGAACATCTAGTAGTTAGGAGAATATCACAACTATACCAAATGCACTTCTGTGATGCTACATCTAAGAATAGAAATGAAAACTCACCGGTTCCGTTCCTTCCTTTGCTTGATTAGTTGAATGAGTTCTTTGTCAAGGTATTCTTCTTCTGCCTCCTCTTTCTCTTCCGCTTTATCATGGGCATCAACATTGTCTTTGTGCAGCTGGCTGGAGATGTGCTTGGCATATGCTGACAAGCCCACCACTGTCACCCTGCACACCTGGCACTCATGGTTGCTGTCCCTAGGAAGAGAGGCAGAGGGTGGACTTTCAATTCTGCCAGCAGGCATGGTAGATTATCTCTGGTCTTACTTTGTTTCCTCTGAAGGTGCCTGTCTTTAGCCAACAGCTTGTGACTAGGTTTTGCTCAGTATATTTAAGTTACTTGAATTTTTTGGCTTTTTCATTCAAAGTCTATTTTTTTGATGGTAAGTTTTAAATAGATTTTTTTCCAACAATCAAGAGGTAGAAGACTTGGTAATAAAGCTGTGTTAACTGGTAGGAGGAATTCTTCTTGAATTGTTGTACTCAAAATCTTTTCAGAGGAAACAGAGTGAGCGAGGAGGCAGAATGGAAGGCTTACAGAGCTAGCAGGAGCTGCTCTGAAGCCCATCCATAGTGCCAGCTGCACTGGGAAAGCTTGGTGACAGCTTCTACATTTAATCTTTGCCTTGAGCCTTCCCCCAGTGAAATTTAGAAAAAGGAGGAGGCAGTACGTGGATACAGCCAATCCTAATAGAGCACAACCTAAACTGGGACAGCTGAGACTGCTGCCTGGAATCCAAAACCTCCAGAGCACAGCAAGTGATGGGAGGGTGTCTTCAGTTCACTGTACTTTATTTGGTTCAAATGTGCGTGAGGTCTGCTTTCCACTTTAGAGGACATATCTTAAAAAATACAGTAATTATTTCAGCTGGAGGAAGTTGACAGCTGTGTCAGACAAATGGCTTCACTCATGTTTCAGTGAATACTGAACTAAGGTTACAACTTTTTTTTTTTTTTTTAATAAAGAAATTCAGATTTCTAAAAATACCTTATTTGTTCTCCTGACAAATCCAAATGATACTCCGGTTAAGGAAATAGTTTTTTAGTAATAAACCTAAACAAAGAAAGTATGTTCACTAGTTTAAAAAAAAAAAAAAAAAAGTCAGAAAAGAAAAAGAGCATAGTCCACTGCAGACAATCCAGTGGAACCAAGTCAGGACTCACTGCCTGCCTCGACAATGCTTTATACAACTCTGTCATTTAATTCATAAAAGCAGGTCTGCATAACCCCAATGCACACTCAAGATCAAAGTCTTGTGGCAGTAGCGTTATAGTACCAACACAGTTCATGACTGGGGTCAAGAAACTGGAATCCATAAATGAAAAAGTCAAGCGTGAATCCACAATTTTTAGGAAAAAAAAGTAAAATGATAAAAAGATTAGAAGATGTACCTTCATGCTAAATATTAGGCCACCATCTTTACTGGAGTGCTTAATGGAGTATCTGTAGCTAAACACTAAACACAATGTTTTATTTTTGCTACTGTTGATTTTCCTCCTAACGAGGAGGAGATATTTAACCAATTAAATCATTCAGGCACAATCAGAGGGGAGGTTGTTTTTAATTTAAAGTTTAATTTTTTATTTTTTTTTTTAATAATAAAAATTATACTTTTACAATTCTTTTTTTGCTTGTTGCTGCCTGATTCCAGATGAAACATTTGGATAAATTTCAGTTACATAGTCAGTAGGCTTACAGATTTACCCTGTGTTGTCTGGAGAGGTGTACTTCATTTTGTACACTTTACGCTCACCAAAACCACTCAAAGCCTAGATTCTGTATACCACAATTCAGGCTGTCTCATTAATCCAATGAAGATAACCATATGCAATTAGTGAATTTTTACAATTTTCCAATCATAAATGACCCAGCTATGCATTGCTAGTAAGTTTTGTTTTAACTTCAGTCAGCACACAAGGCACACTGAAGATGGTAAGCTGATTTCTTGCTGGAAAAGGTGCTCTGTTTCCGTAATGTCCCACATATGTCACAAGGACACTTCAACAAGAAACATACCTCAGGGATACTAATTAGTTTTTTGAGAACGCTCCATATCCTTCCTAAGGCCCACGTATCAATTCTTTCATAAAACTTTCATCATTCTCACTTACAGACTGACTAAATACATGCAATGTTTCTACAGTACTTGGACAAAGCCAGTGAGTTTATAACTGGTCTAAAGACAAAGAACTTGTTTCTCTCACTTCTAACTTGTGTGACTTGTTACTAAACTGTGGTTTTGGACCACTCAGAAGTCTGGAAATAAAAGACTCAAGGGGGGCAGGTATTACAACTCTAATCAAAACAACAACAACAAAAAACAACACACCCACACTTCTTTCCCTCCATGCACAACCACTTCAAGTAAAGAAGAATTGTCTGAGAGCTTGGATGGTTACACTACTGGGAAATACGATTTCTTTGACTTTTTTCCTTCCCCCATTCCCACTAATAGCAGCCCTAACTGGGCGCATTTCCACCACACACACTAATTTTGTCTACGCATTTCCCAACCCTAAAGGTCAGAGCTTCATCCCCTCCGAAACACCACACAGTCATGGCTGTTCAAAAAGAAAGCCAGAAGCAGACTGAAATAAACAAGAAAAAAGTATTCTCAGTAAGACAACATTCCAGAGCTTTATTTTTCTGCATGCATACTTCAGATGGCAGACTCGACGTCCTTCACACAAGAGCATTATTTCATTTATTTTTTTATTTTTTTATTTTTTTAAAAAAAAGCTTACTAAAGCTTTGTATTTGACATCCAGTTCCTATTATATATCACAGGGAAGAAGACCTCAAGAAGAGGAAGTTTCAGAAAATTGTTCTAGCCCTTGAGATTACCAAGTTAACTTTAGAAGGAGAAAAGCAAGAACCCATATATGCACCTCCTTTATCTCTTCCCTACAGGAAATCTAAACAAAGTGACTTCTAGCTGGATGCTAAATTTGAAGGTAGTAAGATGCTGATATAATACACTTGGATGGTATTATCTTCTGTCACACAATGCAACCATCCTTTTGAGGCTGTTGTGTTCCAAGTAGAAAATGTAAAACACAAGCATCTTGCTTTACAAGGCTGTAAAACTCCTAAAAAACTTCTATCAAACTGAAATGGGAAGGAGAGAGGCACAGGAGAAGAGAGCAAGGCTGTTACTGCACAGTAAAAAATGAAGTCCATAAATCCTTTTTGAGAACAAATTTCTTCTATGCATTCCTGTAAAAGAAGGGATGTAGACAGTTACCTTAACATTAAATTTCTATTATGAAAATGCAATTCTGATGAAACTAGTTTAATTTTATTTCAGTCTTAAGGAAATAGGAAACCAAGAATAGTCAAATCACTTGCAGGCTACTGTGGACATACGTGACTTCTAAAAATTAGTGTCACCTGCATAAACTTGTCATAAACTAGAAAAATACTGATTCAGAAAGCCAGAAATAAGATACCAAGATACTTGAAATTTTAAGCTGTAATCCCATCACTTTTTGTCCCTGTAGCTACCCTAATCTCAGAATCCTTGTCTGAATAAAGTCTAGATTAGAAGTACTCTACAAGTTAGCTGACCGGAAGCCCTATTTAGGCTTCTAGCACTGAGGACATTCTGGTTTCTGAGCAACCACTTCCCAGCTGTTCAGAAAGAGAATAAATTATTTTCACTCTCAACAGTACAGATACTGATGAGTATGATGTGCCTGATCCCAGGCACATTTCAGAACGTTCCTAGCTCCCAAGACCCAGTTGTGTGGGGCATAGCAGAGATGACAGCAAGATGATCAAGTGTTTTTTTTTTATTATTATTATTTCTTTCTAAATAAGCAGCTGAACTCTGACGAAAAGACAAAGGGTTAAGCAAGGGATGGCAACTGTAGGGGAAAAAAGGCAGTGGAAAGCAAGGGAGTTATTGTTTTTATGCCCTCCCTCTTTAATCCAAAGCAAGTTTTATTTGAAAAATGAATTAGCGGCCAAGAAGCTGATTCATATATTTCCTCAGTGGGACACAGTAACAGTTTATCAATTGGAAATCTGGACAGCTTTTCTGAATCTCATTGAAACAACTTTAAACTCAAGAGGAAAAGATTACTTAATTTTCTTCACCATCTATTTTCATATTTTGATAGATCCCGCAGTGTCTGTCTAAAGACAGACTGATAATAAAGATTCTGAAGGCAGAAGTTCTTTTCCCATTTTACTAACATGTCGTGAAGCCTCAGAAAAATTAATCAAATACTATGTGGAAGTAGAAATTTGGTAACAGTTGACTGACAGTGAATATGCAGCTTGAGGTAAACAATATATTTTTATCTATACAACATAAAATTTATAGAGTAATTGAAACAGCAGAGCTCCAGTCCTAGCTGCAGTCTTTGTGCATCAGACACAATAGGAACTTGCTGCAGACTAAAAAGTAAATTAGAGGGTTGTCGCACACTGGAACAGGCTCCCCAGGGAAGCCTGCACCAAGCCCATTGGAGTTTAAGAAGCGTTTGGACTGTGCACTTTGTCACATGGTCTGAATTTTTGGGTTGACCTGTGTGGTGCCAGGAGTTGGACTCGATGATCTTTGGGGGTCCCTTCCAACTCAGGATAGTCTGTGTTTCTATGATAGAAGTAGGATGCCTTGCAATGCCTTGACTGTCCCGCAATAAAGGTTATTTTTTTATTTCATTGCAACTATTATACATGCTAGCAGATTTAAGTGGGCATATTCCTATTCTACAGATTTTCTGGAGGACTGAAAGTAGAAACACATGGGACCAGCTTCTCCCATTTTGCATTAACAAATGAGAATTAAAGCTCGTGAACTGAGAAATAAAACAAGGTGAACGGAAGCAGTCTGCAATTTATCTTCCTTGGATTTAAGACATGTCCTAATAAAATGGATTTCCTACACCTAAGAGTTGAAAGAAAATAACTTCCTATTCCTTTAAAAGGTGTTGAAAACAGATGTGCTATTTTCATATGAAATCTGTTGTGCATGATGACTAAGTCATGACTATTGCCTATGACTATTGTCTGTAAGTCAGATATTTAAGCGCAGACCATCTGATCTCTGACTACCTCAAAAACTGAAAAGCAACTGAAAGCACTTTCAAGTGCACTCTGATTGCACCCTGATTACATATTATCAGGATGATATTTTAATACTCTTGAAATCACTTCTCTTGCTTTCCAATGGCTATAATTAAATCCATGGAAGCCACCATCCACCCTGGCTAGCTCCATTAATTAAACAACTGGACCAGAGTTGCAGAGAAACAGGCTTTCACACGCACAGATGAAGCCTCTACATCCAAGATGTCAGACTTGTTACAGAGGTTTAGAAGATCAACATTTTTTTCTGCATTATTTTAAGCTTTTAAAGATGATTTTAAAAGAAAAATACCTGTTTTCATAATTCTGATAAAGGCAAAATTCTAGTGCTTCCAAAAAGCCAAAGATGAAACAGCCAAGAACTAAAAAACACATTTCTGTTTGGTCAGTTGGGTTTTCTTTTGTTTATTAATTCACTACAGTCCAAAAAATGCAGCAGAGCTTTTTTTTCCATATCATTTGTTTCAGTTAGAAAGCCTCCCAAGCTTTAGACATTCAGAGAATATGGTCACTGCCAGCTTTATCATAAAGCATGCAAATATGTGATGCATAAAATAAGTTGTGCAATTCAGCTTGTATGGGAAATCGCACTTGAGTTCTTCCAGAGTATAACATACAAACTGCACCGCGAGGATGGATTCAAGATTGTTCCCATACCTTCCCTTCAGGTTTTCAAGTTCTCTGTGGTGAAGCATGCTTCTCATGTGTTCTTCCATTTCCTTCAACCAGGAGAAAGGAAAGTAGAAATGGTCATAACAGAACAAAATGGCATATTGCATTTGAAAAGCTCACTTGTGAAAACTCTCCTGCCTTGCAGGAAGGCATACTCTGCTCCTGTAGGGCTGTAGCAGTTGCTTTTCCTGTTTCTATGACCATGAAAGCGCAAGTAGTCAGAGTCTTAGAAGTCATATAGTGTTACCTTCCCAGCAAGACACACTGGAGTCATTAGAATTCAAAAAGGCTGCAGAATTGCACAAGAAAGGAGCGTATGTAGCAAGAATTATTAGACCGATTTTTGACAAATTACTGCTGATCATCATTTTTGTTAAGTCTCACTGATCATCATTTTTATTAAGTCTCACTTCCCCAGCATCAGAGCAATTAAAACACTGTTTTCTTGTGCAATCTCAGTAGGTCTCTCTGTATCTGTATTGACATAGCTACAATTTCATCATCAAATACTATTTTACTCTGCTAGCTGCAGTTCAGAAAGTAAAATAAATATAACAAGTCAGTTTGTTGTTTACAGCAACCTCGATCCACAAACTGCAGTGGTAGTGTAATTAATTGGGAATGAAAGAAAGCTCCTGGAAGAGAGCGTTGAGTGTTCATAATTCAGAGAAATAAAGCAGTTCAGAAGATTTCACTTTCTCTTGGTGTTAGAGCCAAAACGTTTGTCAATTTTCAAATAACAGATACTGATCACTATACTCTTCAGACCTCAAATTCCCATCTGCAAAGGGAAAGCAACATCTTCAACCCTCAAGAGTTGTCTGAATTAATGCATTGACATTTGCAAAATATTTATGTACCATGTGGCTTAGCAATACACAAAAATAATAAAAAAAAAACACTGAGCTGTAGTGCAGGCTTTGCATGATATCCAGTAAACAGAAGACATATACTAAATGGCAACGTTAATGAAAACACATGTTGTGCTGCAGAATTCCACATTCTCATCCATATGGAACCAAGAAAAAAGTCCAAAAAGGAAAAAAAGTGCATTACATAGTACTCTTAACACAGCACAGCTTATATATGAATGGGTTTTTGAGTGATTCACTTTATTTGATACTTTATCTTGATACAACAATATTAAAAAAACTCAAAACCCTCAGAATTTTTTGCATTCAAAATGAACAATATTACACAGCTCATTTCAAAAAGATACTCTAAAGCACATATAAATATACTATTTGATTTGTGATAGGACTAGGTCAATACATTCCTGATGCAGGAAAAAACCTTCAAGAGTTTCCATAATTCTAAAATGGAAGTACGACTTACACACATTTAGTAGTAGTATCTACCAATGTGAGAAGTAAATTACGTACCTTTTTTGAGCTGTACACAATGTGACATAATATGCATTTTCGTTCTCGAACCATGCTTATTGTTCTGGAAAGGTCTTATCCTATACCTGCAAATAATTTGAGAAGAACCAACATTCAGACTTTTATTTTTCTTTAATTGGTTTCTGTAAGTATTACTATTAATGAAAACATCTGTGCAGAATTCCTTTAAGAGAATACACATCTCTCACACATAGTCAACATTCTTTAGGAAAGAGGAAATAGTTTTAAGTATTCCTCTAAATTGCTCTCTCTCTCTCTCTCAAAAAAAAAAAAAAAAAAAGATTTCCCTTGCTTTCACTTTTTTCCCCTTGTCCTCCAAGACATGACACTCATACTACAGGCAAGCAGCATAGATCTGTAGGGTTGCTCCCAAATACTCAAATCAGATGAACAACAAACTTTCCAGCTAGCACAATGAGATGGAGGTAAGGAATTGAAGAAACCAAGCAGGACAAACTCACATTTTTACTATAGTACACAGGGCAACTCAAGTAAGAAAATCTATAAAGATCTATAAGGACCTAGGAAAATGAAATGAAGGCTATTCATGACAACCAAGACTGCCAAGTCTTCATGTTTTATCAGTCAATTTATTCACTGTAAAATAAACCATGAAGTGATTTAAATTCAGTATTTTTCTTCTTGATCTCCATAAAAATTACATGTGTGTATACTGAAATACCCCAAAGTGTTTTAAATATATTCTCTAATTTTATCACATGGGCACATCATTTATTTGAAACATTAGTAAAGGCTATAGATTTTAATTAATTGTTCCCAAAGGTACAAAACTATTATATTCTGGTGCAAAGTTTTTAATAAACATTTTAACACTGATCCACAGAAAATGTGCATATATGCAAATGAAGTATCAGCACGTTCATTTTTTTTTTTTAATCATTTTGACTGGTTCATAAGGAGAACAATTACATTAGAGGTACCTATGGGTACCTCTATATAGGTTTATAATATGAAGGTGAATGCATCTGCATAAGTAATAGGACATAGTCATCGCCTTTTTCTTTCTCCCAAGACACATTAAAATGGGAATGATCAAGTACTACAGTCACTTTTGATTGACTTGTCTGAGGCAGTTCCTCACCTTGTAGCAGAAAGAAACATATCTTTCCACTGCCAATACTATTATACATTTTTGTATCTCCACTCAAAAAGGCAATTCATCCCAAGATTTGCTATTTTACATTAGTCAGCTTCTGATCTAATTTGGCAAATAGCACCAAGCTTAACCAGCAAAAGCCTTCAAAAGCCTTCATCCGTACAGCTTATACAGTCTACAAAGCTCATCCTGATTATTCACCACCAACCTTCTGTTTCTGGGACGCTGAACCCTCAGAAGCTGGCACTGACCAAAAGCTGTGAGCAGGAACTGTATTTACACCAAATCCAGAGAGCACAGAATTAAAGCAGCTCTGACATTCAGTGTTGCTGCCCAACTGCAAGCAAGAGAATAAGCAAAACCACACCCACTCTCATTCAAAATGTGGTTCTTGGACAAATAACTCCTTTCCTCTGGATCTGCATGTCCACTTACAGCTCCTGTATGCACCAGCAGATGTCCAGCATAAACGGAACTCAACTGAGAGCTGCAAAGGTCCTTCAATTTTTAGTGATAAGAAAGCAGTTTCCTCCCTAAAAAAAAAATCCCATTACCATACCAAAACAAACACATTTAAAACAAAATAACAGATTCAATTATCTTGTGTTACCTATCCAGCATTCTTGGGGTGCCATTCTTGAAATACTTGATGGTGTTTAAATATACATTCTCCAGCTTTATCGCATGGGCACCTGATATACGTGAATCATCAGTAACAGCTTTTGACAAAGCATCCACAAAGGCACAAGATCACTCAAAACTCTGCAGCACTCCAGGTCACAGGGCATACATATAAACTTATAGGATACCAGAAAGTGCTTGCAAAAGCACCTGGCTTCAGAGAAGGTCAGAGCATAGAAATACAAAATTTCAGGACAAAATCTTCTGCATTTATCCACGTTCTACTTCCAGATCATAGGAAGTATGACTTGTTTGTAAACATACTAGCTTTGAAGCTAACTTCTTTAGCTGCTGTCTCAGTTTGAGTGGAGATTAGAAAATGAGATATCAGCCTCAGAGATAATAACCTCCTGGAAAACCTATTCAAGTATAGGAGCACATCACTGATGTACTGTTTACATATAGATCCGTGCAGCAGCAACAGACCTAAGAGAATTATTTATTATTGTATACACGACAGGTTTGGATACATACTCAATCCAGGAGAGCTGTCTGTACATGATATACTTGAAGCCACTCCTGAAAAGCAAAGGATGCAAATGCTTGCACCAATTTTGCAAGAAATCATGCTCTACTTCCCCAATACTCTTCACTTGCACTACTTTTAATTTTTAATGGAATATTTAATTACCCTATACTTGTTTAGGATCTTGCTCAGGACTACCTCAAGTACCTACAGAATTTATTCTGCACAAGGGTAAGACAGCAGCACGGGACTCAAACCAGGCCAAACAGACCAGTAGAGCATGGTGACTTGCTGACAGCAGTTAGCACATCACGTTGAGACGCTTTCACAAGCAGAACTAACATTACACCTGTTTCAGCTAATTAAAACATATAGTAACTATACACGATTACAGGAAGAGTTTTAGGCTAACTGCCCTATCAACTGAGCATTACTTATGACAGAGCACTAAAAATACTAATGGAATTCAAATGCTATTGGATGTCACTATGAAAAGCGAAGCTTTCACCTCCACAGAGAGAAGCCCTTCGAAGCAAGGGCTCAGAAGCAATGAGATTTTGTAGATACTACAAAACGCATATACAATGACTGGGAGAGGACAAATCCACATTCTATTTCCAGACCGCCTCTTGACTTAGTGCCTACACAGAAATAAACCCCTTTCTCACCAATCCTGCTATAAAAGCCAAGGCTCACTTCATTGAATTACTTTAATTTCACTGCAAAAACTTTACACAAAGTACTTCCAAAAAAAGCATTATAAATTCAAGGTATTCCCTCATTCACTACGTAACAGTAACAAGAACCAGCTTCTGAGCCATGTACTCAGTAATGGCATTTCCCTCATCATACACAGGCCTGGTCAATCATAAAACTTTCGTACTGATAAACTTAAGGGAGCTTTCTCGGCACAAATGCAGGTCTATTTAAATTCATTTTAAAGAAAACAAAAATCCTATACTTAAATATTGAACAACCTTCAGGCCTTTATCAAGTTTTCCAGTTTGTGCTTTTCAAGTCACCAACTTACCACACAGCACAGAGAACTACTTCTTAAGGGGGCATCAAATGGAAAAGGAGCCAATGCAAAACCAAGCACTGTTCAAGAGTGAGCAAAAACAAGATTTTGCGAAAAATAACCACTACCATGGAGAAGAAGCAAACCTCAACAGCAAAACGTCAAGCCTTCAAAACAAATGACATCACGACAACTTCCTATTTTAAGGGAACGTTACCGATCAGTAGGGGATTTTTGTTTGTTTCGAAGCAAAGGGATGGATGTATTTTACAACTCTGTAATGTAAATGCAATTTGCCCACACCCTGCACCTGCCCAGAGCCTGGAAACAGCACACACATTTAATTAACTTAAGCAAGTCTGTTAGAGCTTTTGGAAAACACTTCTCACAAGTAAAAATAACCTACAAAGAAAATAAGGCATTAGTCTACTTCCTGCTACAACATCCATTTGCCTCCAGTTATTCAACCTCACCGGATAGCATACATTAAAAATGCACGTCAAGGCTAAATCCGCTGCAGATCAGTGGCTGAACACTGACTATATAAAGCCACAAGCACCCCGGAGCGGGGTGGGCAGCCCGGCATTCCAGCTGCCTAGGAATCCTCAACAGGCCTCAGAGATGGTCAGTGCCGGCCCAACAAAGAGCCAGCCTACACGCTTTGTGTCCCTACAGACAACAGCGGTGACTTACACCTGACAAAAATGGGAGCCTGGAAATTCTCCAGAGCATGATGCCCTTCAACAGCATGTTCCTCAGCCCCTTGTGGGGATGTCATCGTCCTTTTGCAGCAGGGAACTCTCTCCTGGGGCAACCTGGTTGTACAAATAGCCAGGCTGAGTTGCATGAGAGTACCACAGCTGGCACAGGCAGGGCTGGAGAGGAGTGCAGAGATGAAAGAAGCAAGGCAACCTTCCGATGGTTGATGGGAGGAAGAGGTGGACACCACATCCACCTGGAGGAAAGCCTCTGGGCTATAAGAATGAGGAATGGGTTGGGCCTTTAGGCCCAAGAAAGCATTGAAGTAACCGCTGCTAGGCTAGAACACGGGTACTTTGGTTAGCTGCAAAACTTCCGCCCATCTGCTGAGAAGCCTGGTCTTCACAGGAAAAGCTGGAGAACACCACAGACATCTGAAAGCGGTATGCAACCACCTATTGCGACAAACTAATGCTACCAAGCAAATCAAAAGCATAACCAAATAATGATTTATTAAAGTCTAGCAAAAGAGAGATTTTCTTAAGGAAAAATTCTTATGAGTATCAAATCATTTCCCTGTCAGGCTGCTGTACAAAACCAAGTAATTCAGCGTAACGAAGAGGGGCCTATAGTCATATTTCATCCCCTCGAGCAGAAGTTATATGGAATAAAGCACCAACGTTCAAGAGCTACCTTTCCTTCCCAGAATCACTGCCCTTGAGGCACCTGAATTCACTATGCATCTGCTTGCTAGACTCTTTCCCAAATTACCTGAACGTTACTTCTGGGCATACGTGGGAGGTATTTTAGCATTCCTGCAGATATGCTGATTTCTGCAACCCGGCCTGATCAACAGCCAAAAACTTATGGACTTACTATAGTAAAGCCATGGCTGACAGCATTATTCTCCACTAGCACATGAACAGAGTCATGCATTACACAAACTAGTTTGTGGTCATATTTTTTTTTGAACACAGCAAAGGAAAGAACTGTATTGCAGCACAGTAGTTACAATGCTTGTATGAGATGCAAAACTTCATTTCAATCCCTCTCTGCTTCCCTGTGATTTAATTTCATCCTCATGACTGAGGGTTCCTGAGGGCAGCCGGAGGGCACGGGAGACCCCTCAGCACCAAAGCAGCACTGCTGAACAGCAAAGGCTGTAACTGAGCTGCCAAGCGATCAACTATTTTGACACTGAGCCAGGAGATAAGAGTTGTTCCATGGATCAAAGTTCTCTAAGTTCCTGTTAAAAGCAGTGAAGTTAACTACACTATCCTAGAAGACATCTGCAGGAAGTGCTCATGTGATCCCATGAATACTGCCTTTTTTTTTTTTTTTTAAACAATATACAGGGAAGATATACTGGAGATAAGAAGACCATAGAGAAGTACCATTATACAACAGACCAGCACATACGCAGGAACACCTGGCATGAACAGACTTTTCATTAACGACTACTTTTACTTCAAGCAAAGATAAGAACGGGCTACAGATCAGAAAAATATATACGCCTTATATACGCCACAATCAAACTGTGGCTTTCTAATTTCCTATATATAAGCAATGCTAATCTCCCAATATTCAAACTAAGCTTACCTTCCTGTAAATTGAGAGAGTAATACCTCCCCAGTGACAGTAAATACCTTACTGCTATCTTACTTACCACACTGGCAGATTCAGGAATACACACTGCCCTAATCTGAATGGAAAGCTGTTCAGAACCACTGTTGTACACTGTCATTTGAGAGACCTAAAATCCACACACCTGGACAACTGCTGTTTTATCCTATATTCCCAGTTCTTTTCCAGACTTCTACAAACGCTGTTTCTGCAGGTGTTTTCCTCAAACACCTCGTTTTCTGAGAGTACTAAAATTTCTGTTCCTCTTTCCAAATTGCCTATAACACTTAAGGAAAACTGGACACACTACTCCAACTGAGACCCCCTATCATTGCCCTCTGGAGAGTGGCCTTTTTCTACCATTATAGCCTCAAACACCAATTGAGACAAAGTTTTAATAAGAAGCAACACAATGATCCACAAGACCTGGGACAAACAGCTTACTTCAGTTAGATACGTCTGTGCCTTCCAAAAGAATTCCTGTCAGCTTATTCTGATAATCTTGCGTTGCTTTGTAAGAGGTCTTCAATAAACAGACTCATATAAGAAAGACAGAAATAAGTACAAAATTAAGAGGTTGGTATTTCTGCAACATTTGGCTGTTTTATTAGGTTTGTATTGTTGTTGTTCTGTTTTTCCTCCCCTTTCCTGGGTATTTGAGCTTATGGTACCCTTCACAGGTGAGCAAACTATGTCTCTTTCACAAACTGGAAAGTAAGAAGAGGTACTCCAAAAACGAATCAAAACAGACTGCTTTACATGTCCTATCTATTGCAGTTCCACAGAAGCAGGTAGCTGGCTTTAGCAAAATGACTCAAGACTCCCTAACAGAGTTCTATGTATCACGTACTCAGATTTCCTAACAAAGGTCTGTGCACTAGAGAGTATTTAATCACTCATTGGGCTCTTTATACGGTAACAACAGAACATTAAAAACCCCTGTGGAGTGATTTGAGGCACTCAAACCAAGGTAGTCAGGTCATTTGTCAATATATTGAACTTTAGTGACAACTAAATTGAAGCTAAGGATCCCAAACATTAGGCTGGCAGTCATCAGTGACTCAGCAATAGAAATACAAACTTCTGTCCAAATTTTTACACTTCTGCAAGACAGTCATTTTGTTCCAGTGATGAATATTCAGGGCTCCGTCAATTTGGGATCAAAATGTAGAATAGCCCAGGTCTAGATGAAAAAGAAAATCCCTTACCCAATAAATATATTTTTTTAATAAAGTAAAATAAAATAAATAAAATAAAACAAAAGCATTCTCGTAAAGCATTATGTTTTTTCATTTTTGTATAATCAGCTCGAGTCAGGTAACATATCAAATCTTATGTCACCATCTGGTGGCAGAGTTCACAGAAGTGCCAGATATTAAGAAGAATTTTATCAAGCTAGATGTGTTTCCAGATACCTTATGAACTTTATCTTTAAAAGATAAAGCAGAAAATCAACGGAAAAATGTCTTCATTTTATCTAGATGAAATTATCTAGGAATCTTAGTATCCCTGTACATAGTTTGAGTATGTATTTATGACAGTCATTGTCATAACTTTATTCTTTGTACTGAATCAGAGCCCTGCATAGGTTATGACGCATTTGGCTGATAGCTCTTCAAACACATGACGTTTTTGGTTATAGGTGCTAGAAGTTACATAAAATTTGGTCACAGTGACTCAAGTGATAGACTAACACAGTTTGGCTAAAACAAACTATTTGCTTGAATTGAGAGTGCTAGAATATATAACATCTGTTTACAAAACTTTACATATAAAAATCAGTCTGTGATGAAACATACATGGTGATGCAAATACAGTTCCTTTTACTGTCAGTTCTGTTGAAGCTAAGCAAGGACTGAAAAAATACAGTTGCCTTTACCAGGAGACACAGTCTCTTCTCAGGTCAGGATTGGAATTTATTTCCTAAGGTAAATAAATTACAAGCTGAACTTCACTGGGCCTAGGGTCCTACAGTATTCACCCCAAACACTGCAATCCTAACGGGGAGCTACTTTCAAAGTAGCTAACCCATTAACGAAATTAGCATCTACCAGTTTAGCGAAACGGTCAATCAGCTTAATGAAGGAATTGAGGCTTGGCTGGAAGAGGCAGCCAATGAGACACTGCCAGAAACAAACAGCAGAGCCCTAAGACAAGCGGCCCCGGGAGCTCCCGCTGCAAACAAAGCCTGGCACACCCCGGCCCTCTCCTTGCGGTCAACCCTCAGCACCCGCCTGTCCCACGAGCCTCGGCAGAGCTGTACCGCGAGGAGAGGGAAGGAGAAAAAGGCACACCGCTGCAGCGGAGCACCAAGATTACACCGATGTAAAAACAAACCCTATTCTCCCATGGAAATAACAAACTGAGCCCTTGCAGAGCAACCCAGCACGAACACTGCGAGGCTGGGGCTGCCGCGTGTGTAAACTTTTAAAAGCCCAGACCCAGGAGCACCGCTGGGAAGGGCTCTCCGCTTAAGCCCGCACGCACGGCGCTGCCTGCTAACGCTCCCCTGCTCCGCCGCACCCCGAGCCCGCTACCGGGGGCTAACCGCTCCCAGCCGCGGGGCCGCCGGGCGCTGACCGCCGCCTCCCCTCGGGCTCGCTGCGGGACGCACCCCCGGCAGCCCCGACCCCCCGCTGCCCCGCAGCCTCCCCCGGCAGGCCTGGAGCCGCCCCCAGTGCCGGTACTCACCCGCGGCTCCCCCCGGCGGGGCAGCGGCCCGCCCGCCCGTCCCATCCCCACCAGCACCGAGGGCCCCCCGCCCGCCCGGGCCCCGCCGCCGCCGCCCTGCAGCACCAGCGCCGCGGCGCCCCCCGGAGACCCGCGGCGCACGGGGAGGCGGGGAGAGCCCTCGACACAGCGAATGGGGCGGTGAGGAGGCGGCCGAGCTGCAAGCCGGGAAGCTTTCCTCCAGCTCCTTCAGTGCCTGCTGGGAAACGTAGTCGCAGCAGCGGTGAGGTGCCCGGGCGGAAGGGCGATCTCCATTACGCGGTCGATGGGCGGTGCTGCCTCCGGCTTCCGCGGGACATGGGCTCTTAAAGGGTCGGCGCGGCGGGGAGAGGCACGGCTCGGCTCGGCGGTAGGTGTGGGGCTACGGCTCTGTCTCCCTCCCGGGCGCGTTCTTTGGGCAGCGCGGTCGCTTTTCCGGGCACAGCCGTGGGCGGTGGAAGGGAGCGGAGCGTGGGGGGCGGCGTTCGCAGCGCCTGGTGCCTGGGCTGTTGGCGCCGTGCTGAGGAAGGCGATAGGGAAAGCAGGAAGCGTGCGGGGCCGGCTCCTGCCTCGGGACCGGCCCCGGCCACAGCGCTGCGGCCGCGTTGTTCGTTGGGCTTGGGGGCGTCAGGGGGCTCCGTCCCGGTGCCGAGACTCTGCACCGCGGTGTGTGGGGTGGGCGCGGTGTCCTAACGCGTTGGGTAACTCTTTAGTTTGTCTGAGGAAGTGTCTTAAAAACAAAAAACCTTCTCCCTGTACTGGTGATAAGAAATTTTTGAAGGAACAGCACCAGAACAAACCCTCGATAAAAATTCCACCTACTCCGTAATTTCTCTGGATTTTAATATTTACAATAAGGCCTAGAAACTTCATAAATAATGGCCATCTTTATCTAAAATTACCATTTCCTTAATTTATCATTTCATGGGCAGCTCACTTTCTCCGTGAATGAGCCCACAGAGCATCCCTGGTCACCAGAGGCGGTATCAGAGCCGATGGCTGAAATTACAGCGGGGCAGCTCCTGGCTCGCAGTCAGCTGCTGGAGCAGCAGGGTTATGTCATCTCCTGGCTCATACCTTTCTGGTGAGGTTATCCTCAAGGAGGTGGAGGCTGCATCTCACAGTCGTGTTTTAGATATATCACTTGGGAGATACTGAATATTTCTTCCCTTGCACTTGTATATGTAAAAACAGAAAATCAGTGGAAAGTATATTTTAGTGTGTTCAATAGTGTGTTATATTAAAAGGATGAAGTACAAGATTTCATTTCTAATTTATCTGAAATGTAGAGGTAATCAAATGTGGGCGTTCAGGAATTGAAGGGATAGGATTCTTTCATACCACAACTTGCTAAAAATGAGTAATTTGGACATATTATGTATGAAAGCTTTCCACTTAATTCTACTATGTGTAATACTAGGCTGCAAAAAACTTGCACTACGTATCAAGCTGAAAAACAACTCAAGGACTTAGGCATGGAGTCTTGCTGGAACACTTCATAGGACTTAAGTAGTTTTTATTTGTGGCTTGGGAATAGCTTCTCTAAAATCACCATCCTCTTGTGCTCAGAAGGGGAACTTAATTTCTAGTTTCAGAGTAGCAGTGTAGGAGGAAAGCTTGTGATGTCGATTGAAACGGGCTAGGCTCAAATAAAGAGGACCACTAGACAATGAGGAACTAATTTATGGTATTTGGCAAAGACGATGGATGTCTGACACTTCTGGAAGAGTCTGTCGGAGACACATAACTGCTCCAGGTCTGCCAGAGATGCAGCGCTGAATCTTGTGACCGTTCAGGATGGCTTTGTGAAAGTACAGGTGATCAAAACAACTTTGGGTCTAATCCAAGTTAACCCATCTCTTTTAGGAAAACTTGTCACTTCTGACAGTTGTCCCCTTCCAAAATTAAGATGTTTGAAGGATATTAATTAGGTCAGAGGAATGGAAGAAATGCATACAATCTCCAAATGTAATGATATTTTAGAAAGTATTCCTACACTGAATGCTGTTTTAAAACAACTTCTGTTTACAGTAGGTATCTTGGTGTCCTTTCCAGATGCAGACTGTGTAATTGTGGTTCAACAAGCACTTTGGTAGGTATTTTGGTGTCTTGCAGTTGGTTTAAATTCATAAAGATCTGTAAGACAGAAAATATTTAAAGGTTTTGAGTGCTTTGGATAGCATAACGTGAATGTGCCATGACTGTTATAAAACAAGGAAGTAAGCGTTCTGTTTTTTTCTTAGAGTTAATAAGTATTAGACTTGCTTTGCTGTGTGTGCTGGATAAAAGCTTATTCAAACTGTGTGAATTGCCTGATATAGCTTTTGTTATGTTGGAAGTGTCTGCAGATATTTTTCTCAAGCTTATTTATAAATGAAAGCCTGAAAAGACTATTCAAAAGACATTACAAGCAAGGTTGCAACTTGCTTCCTCTTATACCTGTGCCCTGCATATACTGGAAATTGAGTGTTGGTATAACTCTAGTTAGATGAAGAAACTACTAAAGTGTTTCAGGTGCCTTATGTGCATGTACCAAGTGAAGATGTCTAAGCCAATCATGCTTTGAAAGGGTTTGATACCACACTAATACGAGTCCCAAAGCACCTCTCATATCACTCATTCCTCTGCAGGGAATAGCTTAATTGGGGTTTTAAACAGTTCTGTGAAGTTGCCTTTGATCTATTTTCCTCAGCCTTCTCTAACCTAAACATTTTGTATAGGAGTGTGAATTCAAGGCTTTTCCTGGGCTTTTGGAGCCACTGACTTGAATGCATAGCAAGGGGGGGAGTCTGTGTAGACTTGCATTCCTTTCCCTTATCTCCTTGTTCCTCTTGTCCAAGTGATAGAAGTAATTTAACTCTTGTCCATCCTCAGCTAATATCAAAATTAGAATATTTTGCTCTGGATGATAGCAGTAAGCTTGTAGAATATTTTAGCACTATTTGCATCAACTTGTGAAGAGATCATGTCTTATCTAATGCTTGTGGTCAGAGCTGGAAATTTAAAAAACTTCCTCCTGCCCCCAAGTCTCCGAAGTAAAACGTGTCGGAGAAGGCAGATCCTTAGGATTTGTAAGCCTTGTGTCTGCTTGCTGCCCTTGTTTCTCGATGAGCCTCCCTTTTTATAGGGCAGTGATAGTTAAGCTGAAGAATGTGTTGTCTTCAAACTTGGTAGAAAAGTTTCATGAGGCCCTTTACTTCAGGGAAATATGCTTTTGATAGTAGCCTGAGCTCTACACAGTCCGTAGGTGCCAGGTTTTCCTGTGCAGAGGTGGGCTATGAGGGGAGTTGCACTGGAATGTGTTTAACCATGATCCTTGCAGTCTGGTAGCTGAGTAAACACTGCAAGGAGCTGATAACAAAAAGCGAATATGGCTGACTCCACGTCCTTCTTTAAAGAAGTTCTGGTTTGAATTTAGGCACACTGCAAATGGATATATAGGTCCTTGTGAGGTGTGCCTAGCTTCTTGTTTAAAACTTGTTTCCCTCTAAACTGGAGTACTAAACTAAAACAGCAGAATGCTTTTTTTTTTAATAAGAAAGCAAAGAAAATGGATGTTGTTGATACTAAAAATAAATGCTAGCATTTAGCAAATCTTATATTATGATAAAAATATATATGCCACAAATATTTCAGTCACATTGAGTGTTTTCTAGGCAGAAAGACTGGGGCCTGCGTACCCTTTATGTATGTATGTTTTGTTCTGTTTGGGATAGCTGAGCTACTTTGCCAGTAAAAATTGCCTCGTCTTAGGTGCTAGCTTCTTTAGGGAAATCTTGCAGCATCCCTACCTGCTAGGCACCTGCTGTGTTCCAACTACTCCAATTAGACACCTAGCTGCGGAGTGTATTTCTCCATCTTTGGAAACAGGAGTTTTCGGAGATGTTTGGTTTCTTCTCAGTTACTCCCATGTGCTTGCTTGGGTGTTACAAACCGCTGTGTGATCAGAAGTCCTAGGGAATATCTCTGTCTGGCACTGCCTTCCTCCACAGAGCTACTGCGGTCTGCAAAGGCATGGCTGACCAGCTCAAAAAGGAGAAGGAAGTTACAGCCTGTTTTGGAGTCCATCAGTTTTGGATATTCAACTTTGAACAGGCATTAAAATAAATCCAATTCAAAAGCATGCTTTCTGAGGCCTATGTTAAGAAGGAAGAGCATCTTGTTGTACATAGCTCTAATGGCAGTGGCTGAAAAGTAAAGGTGCATAAGCTTTCTGTTAAGTCCAGAGAAACAGAAGGTGCTGTTGCTGTTTTCAGTGGCGTAAGAGCTCAAGAACTAATCAGAAATGACTGAAACCCTCTTACCTGTGAAAAAGCTTGTCAGAACACCTGTCTCAAAGAGTTCTGAGTGGCTTGGTTTGACTTCCTCTGACAGAGGTTCATTATCCTAGCAAGTGTAACTGAGCATGTGAACTGTCTCTCCAGATTTTGATGTTTTGTCCCACAAGAGTCAAAACACTACAGGTATCATAATATGAGCATTAGAATAAAAGTACAGGCGTAACTCAGCTTTGAGGCATCCTGAAAGTGAATGGGTTAAGAAGGTTTTGCTCTCTGTTACGGGTGTTTTTCTTTTGTGTTTTTTTGTGAAAGGTTTTTTCTTTGGTGTTGTGCAGCTGGATTTCTTCAGTGTTAGGTCAACTCACAAACAGTTGCAAGAACAACAGCCATTGGTCTGAGGGAAAGCAGGACGGAAATGCTGTGGATTTCCACAGAACCTCTTGCTTTCTGGCAATAGAGTTGTCTAGAGAGCTGTGAGAAAGCTAGAGGAAAGCAAAGATCATCTGTGAGCTGATAAAACTGGTAGTTTCAGCAACAAGTGCTTACATTTTCAAGCTGTTGTCTGGTGCCAGATGCAACCTCTGACACTTCCTGGGTTTAATATTACTCCAAACTTATTTGTGCCAAATGTGGATTGCTAGTTCTTTAGTAAGGTGATGTTAGCAGGATGAAGTTGGGGAGGTATACTTTGATAGCTAATAGTACATGAAATAGCTCTTCAGGTAACTGCCAAATCTCTTCAGGTAATTACTTTCATATTTCAGCATTGCCTTGTCTTTCATGACATTAATAATTCTGCGGGCCCAGGGTGAATTTGGGATTGCATAGGTGAACTTCAGTCCTGAAGTTAATTATTGCCTCACGGTAATATGTTGCTTTCCGTATTATACCACCAAGAACTACTAGCTTGTGAATTGGAAGTGTTGGCAGTTGTCTCCTTCTCCTTTCTCAGTCTCGCTGCAGTTCTGTTTTTTATTGTCTTCATGAACTTATGGCTCTAGCGGCACAGGATGACATTCTGACAGTACTGAACCAAGTACAGAACTCCTTATCTGGCCAGATAAGGTTTACACTCTTCCTTCAGACCTTCCTTCAGGCACTGTCATGACATGAAGGTAGTAGAACAATGTATTTGCAAACATCTGTTCCAAGAGGCAAGGCCCATTTAAGTCTTATTTTATGAACAAATGTTTAACACATGGCTGAGAGTTTTACTTAGTGTCATACCCTGCCTCAGAAGCACAGAAATGGTTATTGTATTATGTAGCGGTGGCTGTAACAGCCTGGGGCCAGCAGTTGTGCTTACGCTGGGTAGTGTGACCCCACAGCCGCCAAGAGAAGCGGAACATCAGGGCTGCTGAGAAGGAAATCTCTAGGTTGCTCTGGGAATACAGCTGTGTGTCCTGCCCTGTTCTGCAATTACAATGGGATCCTTGGGAAGCTGTTGCACTTGCAGGGTGGGGGCATGATATCCCTTTGGCTCTCTAAGATGAGGCATGAGTTTCATGGCTCCAAGCTGCAGAAGCATTTGACTGTTGCAGGTTTGGCCAGGCCTTCCCTGCTTCCGGTGCCACGCTGTGACAGCAGTTGGGATAGTGAAGAAATGCTTGTTCAATGCCAACTATATAACTGAAATTTCATCCTGCTTCTGAATATTAAGGAAATGTAATGTTAACTCTTCTAACTTAGTACTAACTTAGTAAGTTCTTGATTGTATGGTCAGACTGGACTAATGCAAACCAAACTATTACAGGCCTTATCAGAGCTTTTTTTCATGATTGAAAAAGGAAAAAAAAAAGTGTTGACAGCTACTTAGAAAAACCTCAGTCTTAGACTGAAGAGGTATGTCATATGCTAAAGGCAGATTTGCTGATTTATTCCAAATCCTGAAGTACTTCAGTTATAAGGGATTACATCAGATATATGTACTTCCTATAAGGAGCCGTGAACGTATGTTCCCTAGCTGACAGCTGGGTGAATCTGGATGAATTTGTCCTTCTAGGAGCAATTAATAGTGCTATGCCTTCTAAAATACGTTTTTTGTAAGGAGAAATAGAACATGGTTTTGCCATACAAGCAGCGCATTTTGGAATGGGTATCTGGATAACCTGAATTTAATTAGAAGCTACTGATGTAAAAGAGCAAAGATTAAAAAAACAACTCTTAAAGAATTTTCTTAATTTCAGGTTATTAAAGTCTTATGTAGCTTGGGACCTCTGTTCTTCCTGTTGCTAGGAGTACTGGCTTTATTAGCATTCCTCCAACAAAAATGCACAGTCTTAGCTTTGAAAAACACTTCTCTGATAACAATACACAATCTATCAACTGACTTGCTTTTTCCTGCTGTCTCTTCAGGCAAAAATATATCTCCTGTTTACTCTAGAAGTTAAATCATAGTGTATTAGGACTTGAATTATATCTAAAGAAAAATCTTGGTCCCATCTTATTATGAGGAAAATTAACTCAAACGTTTCCAAGAGTTGCATAGATGTCATTTATAACTTCCTGCTGCTCTCGCATCAGAGGGATTCACCATATCATAGCAAGAGCTATTTCTAAAATGTTCCTGGAATCCTTTTAGGTGGTGCTTGGTCTGTGTTAGTGCTTTCTCTTCTGACTGTCTTGTGAAAATCCTTCATGTAGAAGGTGAAAAGCAGTTAAGGTTCATCTTAGGAATTTAAATGCTTTAGAAAACTATTTATTTATGGATTAATGGGTAAACAAATGTTTTTCCAATGTGGAAAGCCTTTTTATTTTAAGACATGGCCATGTCCTGATTTTTAAGCTAACAATAGATAATTTTCCAAAAATGTTTATGAAGTAAAGTCTTGGAAAGGAAATAATTTCACGTACTGATTGTTCCTGCATTCCTCATAGCTCTTTGGTTATATCAGCTGAGCAAATCTTTTAGGGCCTTCTGAACACATGTTGTGTTACGCAAAATGCGATGTGTATGTCTTCATTCTTGGAATTGTCTTGTTTCAGTGCAAAATACTGATAAAAGGCTGTTTGGACTTAACCAATATAATTACTTGAAATGTTCATACCGCCTCACTGTTATCTCTTATTCCAGGGAGAAGATTCTCTTTTAGCTTGATTATTTGCAAGTGATAGTTCCTCATCATGGCTGAACTATCGGCTGAAGAAATTCATCTGAGGGCCAACCAGGTCACTGATGAGGTAAATATTTTAGGAAGCTGTCTGGGTTTAGAATAGTTATCTGCCAAGATTACAGTATCTTTTTAAAATAAAGATAATCTAGGGTGATGATTTTGCAAGAGTATAGCAAAATGTTCCAAATGTCTCTTTACTTAGAGCCAAGACTAAATTTATTCTTAGTTTCAGGAAAAAACTTTTCAGTTGTAAAGCCACCTGCTTGGCAAGTATTCCCCACCCAGTCCTGATTACCGAAACAAGGCAAATTACATGCTTATGCTTGATTCTTAGTCATGTTGATACTTCATGCATCTAATTCTTTTCTAATGAATTTTAGTTAAGTAAAAATATTTTTTCTTTGACTTTTGTATGCAATAAGCAAATTACTATTAAGTACTAGAAAAAACAAGAGTTTCCACAGTGGCTAATTAACCTCTAGGTTGGTGATACGTAACTGCAACACAGATGTAGTATTGCATATCAGCAGGCTAATGAACTTGTGTAAAATAGTTGCCTTACTACAATGAACTAGTAAAGAACACTCTCAGAGACTGATATGCTATTAATACGCAAATTTCTTCTCTTCCTAGTCTTTGGAAAGCACAAGAAGGATTCTTGGCTTGGCCATTGAGGTAAGGAATCTTCTTTCCACTACGGCTGTATACATTTGAAGTATGAGAAGCAGCTTTTTAATTATCACGAAGTGATCTTCATCACTCTTTATCTTTCTCAAACTTTTTTAAAGAAACATGTCATTGAGTTAGAATGATTTAAACCCGATATTTTCAGATTATGTAAAGTAAGGCTACAGAAGGATCGATAACATTTTTGGCTACTTTCCTCATAAGCAAAATGGCCTAATCTCCAAATGCTACAGATCAATGGCATAAAATTCTGTGTCTGTCAGTTATGGCTTTGGCGGTTTCGTCACTTGGCACACACATAGCACTTCACGTTTTTCTTCTAGCTCACATTGTCAGTGAAAAGTGTGAAAATGTCCTGCTTTGAGGAGGAGGGTATGGCTTAGTAGTATATGGTAGGGTAGCAGAGGACAGGGCTGTTTCTGCTTCTGTGCAAAAGTGGTTCTGCGTATACCTCCTTACCATCTGTTCATCAGTTGTAATGTTAAAAATAATGAAATATGGTAGTTCTTCCTTAGTTCAATCTAAGTATTACAATACATTTTATATTCTTTTTGTAATATAAAAGAAACTGAGATAGCATAACAGGTAATGATATTACCAGGCTAACAAGATCCAATGTGATGCTTAGTGTACTTCTCTACAGAAGTTATTCCTAGCATAATATTTTATTATGAACTTATCAAATTTACTCTAGAGTCCTTCTGATTTTGTACTGGTATATCGAAGTCTCTTTTTATATACGCAAACTTCTTTCTACAGTCTCACGATGTTGGCATCAAGACTATCACAATGCTGGATGAACAAGGAGGTGAGTTCTTCCTTCTTCCTCCCATATACAAATGATCTATCCTACCTTTGTAAGAAAATGTATTATCATTCAAGAGCTGTAGAAACTAAAGGCTTCTTAAAAACCTGTTTATGAAGGTAGTTGACAAGCAATAGTATATTTGGAATAGGTCTTAAGTTGTGCCAGGAGAGGGTTAGGTTGGGTATTAGGTAGAATTTTTTCATGAAGATGTGTTCAAGTATTGAAATGCCCTACCCAGGGATCTGGTGGAGTCCCAAACTCTGGAGGAATTTGAGATGTGTGGAGATGGCATTAAGGGACACGGTTTAGCGATTAAACTTGGTGGGTCAGGTTGACGGTTGGACTTGATGATCTTGAAGGTGTTTTCCAATCTAGATGATTGTGATCCTGAAAATCAATTTACTGGCTATTCCCTTGCATTTTTAGCATTTACAAGAGAATTTAAAGTAGTTGAGAAACTCTTAGTTACAATGCGATGCAGCCTGTGCTACTGAAGCCATTCCTTCCCACAACAGCAGGACTGACTGTATTTATTCTAAAAGCAGCAGCAGAAGGGCTGTTCTGAGGAAAAGGAAAAATGGTTTTAATATAGTAAGCAAAACTTAATTACTTAATCTTTCTACAAAAGAAATTCCAGAAGGCAGGAAAGCGAAAAAGACACCTGTCTTTATATTAAGATGGAACTGAATCTTGTAAGTTCCTGCTGGAAAGGAATGTAAGTTCACCCCTGTCTCCAAATGTGTATTTATTCAGGTTACTTGTTCTTCTTCTAGAACAGCTAAATCGCATAGAAGAAGGCATGGACCAGATAAATAAGGACATGAGAGAAGCTGAGAAGACACTGACAGAACTCAACAAATGTTGTGGACTCTGTGTCTGTCCTTGTAACAGGTTGGTTAAGTTGTTACACAGATCTGAAGTTCTTGGTTATTCCCAATAGCTATTGCATTGGGAGATAGTCTTTTATAAAAGCGAAAATGATTAATCTCTGGGAACTTTGTTTTGGTTTGTGGAGGTGCTTGCTTTTAAAATCATATGAGACTAGCTAAAGCTTACTTACGTCTGACCATATATTGTGCACCTTTCACTGTAAATGGAGCTACTGTACAACATCTTGCACATTTGAACCCTAATCTCCAAAAAGCGAAATAATTCCATGATTCTGAAGTGTCTGTTCAGTAGAGCAGTATCAATGTACATACAGATAAGACCAAACTGGTCTACAGATAGCTATATGTAAATGCCTGTGTCCCTTAGATATGTGATTCCGCCCCACAATCATTTATTCTCGAAAGTACTTCTCTGCTAAGTTATATAAAGGCTGGTAGTGGTGGACAATTCAATGTTATAATTCAATATCATGCAAAAAGACTTCTGAAGGAGGGTAGTATTGGTTCTCCAGGCATTTAAAAGAAGTTCATGCTTTAAGAATGAAGAGTAGGGGAACAGATGTTGGTGTTAAAGCTTTAATATTTCACTAGTGACTACACAAACTCTTGCATGCATATTTTGTGGTAATTAATATTATCTGTGTGTGTGTTTGCTTTTAGCTCTTTAGAATGAGGGGAAAAAAAACAACTTACTCAACTGAGAGGTAGTAAAAACTTGAGTAAAAATCCCTTGGAGTAGCTGAACCTGGTTATCCAACAAAATAATATTTAAGGAATTGTTTGGGATAGGTATGAATGTGGCTTCTAAGACTGAAAATCTTACCTTTAGTGTCTTGCAAAAGCACATAGTTCTGTCATGACCTCTAGATGGGTGTGCATACTGTTTTATATTAGTTTTATCAAATTGATGGACTTTGAGCACTTTGATACACACAGTCATTGTTTTCTGTAGTTGGATATCTTATTCCACTGAATTTAATTACACAGCTTATTGCCACTAAGCAAAATCAGGATCTGTAAGCTCTTGAGGCACTCCAAATATATGAATAAAACCAAAAATGAGTTGTGCACAAAAATGGGAAGTAATATGCAGGAAAACTTACTAGATAAGTAGAAGGCAATGAGGAAGAAAATGAGTGCTGTTTGTATGCTTTCTGGTACGTGAAGTTTTCTGTTGATATCAGAGTTCTTTGTCAACTGGCTATCTCCAAAGTTTTTCCTCTTTAAAAAAAAAAAAAAAAAAAAGGTAAATCAGAACATTTAATGGATGAAATACTGCATTTTCTCACTTCCACTACACTTAGTCAGTTTATTCATGAAAGCTTTGCAAAACCACAAAATACCAGCAGTACTCTAATATAATCTGTGCACTAATATCAATTTACCCGTTTGCTGGTCTTTATTATTTCTTCTCCATTCTCTCCTAACACTGATGCTTGCTTTCTTAAAATGAAGACTAGGATAAGAAGCTGTATTCGCTTAACTGGTGAAAGCGGATTTTAGGACAAGGTCAGTCTTATTAGCGCAGCATGTATGTTTAACCAGCTGTCTAAGGTGATGCTTCTCCTGAATGTGTGCTTGCATGTGCATGATACCTGCACGCATGTGTCCTTGTGATCGTGATGTGTTGTAATAATAAATGTCAACTATTATAGCTTGCATTGGCTGTGGGAAGCTTGACCAACTGCTTGAACCCTTGCTGTTTTGCTAGGCTATGTAGATTGCTTCACTCTTACAGAAACAAAACACAAGATATGTGAATGCATAGTAGCTTAAAAAACAACTATTAAAAGATCAGATGATGAGATTTGTTCTTAGTGGTTGTGTTTAGTTTAACAACTTCTGTTTCTAGTGGTCTAATTCAGATGTGAAAGTTTTCAGGCTGCTTTTTCAATAAATTCCTCACTGCCTCTGTCACTGAATACTTTGCTAATTCAAAAGCCAAGTGTACAAATATCTCCAGCTGCTGCAACTTTAGCATGAATGAGACAAAAATGTAATGCTCGATCTTGTTGCAGAAAACCTAAGGAGATCTTTATTAAGGAGATCTTTAAGGCTGTGTATGCACAAGCTGTTAGAATTGACTAGTTCAGGTTTCTTTAGGATTCTCCTGGGTGCAACATTTCCATTATGAACTGAGAGATGACTCCTTTCCTTCCTCTTGAGGTATTCACGATAGGTTGTATTTCACAGGTCAGCTGCTATGAGAAGTATTTTCCTATTTTGTTTACATAAATGTCAAAGGAATGAGAAGAGGATATTTATTCATTATAGCTGATTTCACACCTCTTCAAATATGAAACATCTGGGCTACTGATGTTGAAGGCACTATAAATATTTAAATCTATTACCTGTAATTGTAAAGTTAGAGGTACTGGAGACACTATATATATTGCTTTTCACATGCTTCCACATAAGCAGAAAAGTGCCTGTGGGGTCTGGATTATCCCAACTCGAAAGTGACAACAAACAGAATATTCTTCTCAAAGTATGTTCTTCAGAGGTCATAAGAAATTACTCTGATGTAGATAACTTCTGTTAATTTCCTTTCTCTCGCTTTTGCAGATGTGTTTGTAGATATGTGATTCTTAAGATTGCTTCAAGTTAGTGTTCTGTGGGCTTAATTGTTTTGTATTTTTTCCTGTATTGTTGGGTAAAAGCGTAATGGTAAATTGCAGAGTGAAGGAGCTGTTACTGTTTAAACATGATTGTTATTTTCTAATGTTTCTCAGGTTCATTGTGGTTAATCTTAAAAAGAAGGGCTTGGCTATAGAAACTGTTGAACAAAACAGTAGAGATGAATGGTGATCTTACATAGTGTAGCTTCTTGTATTAGTGGGAATTTTTTTATTCATCCACTTTTCTTCCTTCAAAAGTACCGAAGCATCACATTAGATTAACTCTTGTTCTAGATGCAACTTTATGACAATGTAAGCTTTCCTGATACTGTTGTAAGCTTTCTCTCTTCTGGTCAAGTATGCTACTTCAAGGGAAATACTGTGCTTGTACTAACACTTGAGATAAGATTAACCAACTCTCCCTAAAGTAACTTGGCTATAGTTGTACTATCCTGATATAAAAAATTGAAATATCTAGACAAGGCTTTTTATATGCAAAATCTAACATCTTTAGGGCACAAGGCAAATGTTTCTGACAATCCTAGATTAATTCAGGACTTCAATCAGGATGCCATTTTTTCTGATGGACCAGTTCAGATATCTGTTTTTTACGGAGTAGGACGAAGAACTTTGAGTCTAGCAAAGCATACCGAGCAACCTGGGGAGATGGAATGGAGAACTCAGCAGATCATGTGATATCCATGCAACCAAGAAGTATAAATCAGCAGCAACCTCAGACTTCTGGAGGACCAAGCGGTGGATATATTACACGGTTTGTTTCTTTCTTCATTTTTATCTGTCCTAAATGCAGGAATTGTAATCTACCAGTTTTCAGCTTCTTTCAGATAAAATTTAAGTGAAGATGCTAAATAGCAAGCTCTTTACTGTTACTTGGAGGAGCTATTAGTCTTTGCCATCTCCTCTCCAAGTAGCACGTTTTCAATAGTGTAGTGTTTCAGCTTGTACTTCCCTGCTCTATAGTGAGAACGGTAGAGTTCTATCTAGTGCTTGGTTTCTGATAATACTGTTAAAAATGTCAAGTACTCTTACTGCCATACAAGTACATTTGAGGCAATTTCTTAAAATTTCTCTAGTAACTGCTATTTTAAATTCTAAGGCTATTTTTTAGTAGTGGGTGGTATAGAACCCTCTTCTTGGTGGGTTGCCTGCTTGGAATGTATCTGTTTTAAATGAGAGAATACCTTGGCTTGACTACATTGGCTGTCAGGTGACTTTGCAACAAAAAAATTATATTAGAGTAGAATAATTTTAGGGTATGGTAAAGCAAGTTCTTGATTCATGGAAACACTTTTCATTATTTGAACAGGATAACAAATGATGCCAGAGAAGATGAAATGGATGAAAATCTTACTCAAGTAGGAAACATTCTTGGGAATTTGAAAAATATGGCTTTGGATATGGGCAATGAAATCGATGCCCAGAACAAACAAATAGACCGGATAAATGTAAAGGTAAGTGTCAATGGTGTTCTCTGCCTTCAGCGTAAGGATTGTTACTAAGAAGTGATAAGGCTCACTGTCTAACTGACCTGTATTTGCAATTAAGATCATAGCATCCTCTAGTTGTAGTGACTTGAACAAGAGAAAGAACTTGGTGTTTGGGTGCGTAGCTGAAAACTCAAATGCTTTGGAGTGTCAAAAATCTTAAATGCAGCTCTGGTCACTGCTTATTCTGAAAGCAACTAAACTATATTGGATTAGAAGTGTAGACTTTTTTTTGAAGTATAACTGAGATTTTTGCTTTCAGGGAATCTTCTTGTGTGTGGTAGGGAATAGGTTTTTTTTGTTTGTTTGTTTTCTTTAAACAATAGCAAAACTCTTAAGGAATTCTTTTTAAAAATGAATACCAAAAACCAAACTACTGCCAAAGGTATTTCTTTGCCCTAACTCAAAATCTCTCCAGGCCTGTCCATGAGAAATAATAGCTTTTGTGGGTGCACGGGGACACAGTCTTCTTTCATCTGCCCATGAAGCTAGTCCCAGCCAGAAAAATCTCTTTTTGTGCCACCACTCCTCCCCAGTTTTTTCAAGATGAACTTCCTCAAATAGATTAACCATATATAAATCTGATTTGGGGGGTTTCTTCCAGTGGGCAAGTTATGAGGAAGTTGGTCATATTTCAGAAATCCCCATATTTTGAAATGAATAGAAGCTCTTTTACAGTCATCTTGGTTAAGAAGGGAAACAAAAACTTTAATGAATGGTGTATGTTATGGATTTTAAAAAATCAGAAGTAGACATGTTGCTGTAAACTTATAAAATGAAGACAAGATGGGAAGTCAGGTATCAGTGAAAAGCCCAGTAGGATTAACAGCTCTCAGATATTCAGAACAAGACCGGTTAGTGTGACGTAGATGCTGCTTGTGCGTATGTCAGCATCTCAATTTTGACTAGTAATTAGTAGTAGTACTTATGTTAATGTCAGTAGGCATGATCTTATTGGATGTGTCTTAATTGTCTTTCACTGTTCTCTGAAACTGTGTATCTGAGGTAACTTCCAAGTGAAGTAACTCAAATGTTTTAAAAGAGACTAGAACTAAAGTTCATCAGAATTTAAAACATCAACATGAAGGGCAGGAAGGAAAGAACATAATGGAAGGGCTTGAACTGCTGATGTTGTCATGCTAGTTAATTTCAGTATGAGTTTGTGAAATGGCTAAGCCTTGCCATAGGTAGAGCTTCTCTGGAGTTCCACTCCTTGTGGTAAGAGGAAAGGCTAGCTTTGTGCTTTTTATCCCTACTGCTCATTCTCTACAGCAGACTGGATAGGGTATTTCAAAGCCCCTTATCATACCACTCGGTAAAACTAGATCTTGATATATGTTGAACCTACATACAGTGGCTGACTTTTTCTGATGCTCTGGTAGCAGTAAGACAATTCCAAAATAAGATGACTTGCACCATGCTATGATACCATGACACTATAGATGTGTGGGTGGAAACCAGGGATTTCCACTTAACGAAACAATTCTAACATTATGCTTAGAGGTCACTTTCAGTTTTCATTATTTCTTACTCAATAATATTGAAGCCTCTCTGTAGGGTTTCTTATTATGTCCAAGCACTTGGAGAGAGGTGATACTTAACTCTTTGTTCTGTAAATTCTCCCTGATTTGCTGAAGCAGACTATTCTGTTTTGAGGGTTAGCTACTGACTAATTTTTTTCTTACTTTGTTTCTGATAAAATTGACAGCTTAAGATGATTTAAAAATAAAATAAATTTACTTCTATCTTACAAAAATTGCTTCTATTCTGTCTGCTGTGATAATATTTTGCAATTCAAAAGTTCCTGTCAGTTTAAATCTTTAGGGTGTTTTTCATGCAGTTTGCAAATGAATGAACTATGAATTTGTCTTTTTCAGGCAGATACAAACAGGGATCGCATTGAGCAAGCCAACATCAGAGCGAAGAAACTCATTGAAAATTAAAACCCTCTGTCATTGTTCAGTGACACTGTCTTTCCAGCTGCAAGCCACCATATTCTTGGATCTGTGAAACTTCCTCTATTCTGAAATGAGAGGGGCTGGGAAAAATGAAGCAGTACTCTTTCTATAGGGATTCCTTTTCTTTTATTTTTTGTATTGCTTCATGTAAACATGGTCCTGACTTCAAGAAAGCAGTCGACATAACTTCCTCCTACTCATTTACCTTCACTTTCTTAAACTGCTCAGGGCTAAAAGTGTCATGGCTTTGAGAACTTTCATGTTTTATTCCCCCCAGTCTCTTTTCTTGCATCCAAAATACAGTTCTTTATTGAAGTTGAATAAGCAGGGTAACGTGAATTCACAGTTGTGGAAAGTTGAGGAGGGCACTTTGCACTGTTTGAAATACCTCATAAGTTGAGTGTCTTCACTAAAACAGGGACTTGGTGAGTATTGTCTGACTTGCATCTCTAAGCAGGTTAACCATGGCTTTACAGTTCAGACCACACGACTGGTTTGGGGTTGAGCATGTGGACTACAACATTCAAGAGGCCCACTGATTACTACTTCTGGGTTGAGGGCTTTAAAAACACTTCATAAACATACAAACTTTAAAGCTAACTGGAGGGGTGTATAGTTTTCCATTTCTTTACATTGACATTTGGAGGCCATGACTAGGAAATCATGCTGCATTTTTCTAGTATTATTGTGTGTTTATGTAACTGATCTTAAACTCTGTGCATGCAAGTAGAATACAATAAAAAAAAATCTCCCTGAAGCATTTATTTGATGGAAAACTCTGTCCATCTAAAGGTTAGGTTTTAAGTGTTTGAATGATGCATCTGAACTGGAAGGAATGAAACAAACTGAGTATAAAAGCATGCAGCTTTCTCACATCCCATACTGGATTCTATTTTTGGCCAGTTCTCACTGGAGTTAGTTTCACTTTCTCCAGTGCAAAAGTGACTGAGATTGTGCAGAGTATGTTCTCAAAAGTGACTTTGGGGGAGCTTCTTAAAGCTACTGTAAACAGATAAGTTTGTCATAGAACTCCTTTGTCACAAGTCTGGAGGAAGCTTGGAGTATGTAAGAACTGTTTGCTAGTTGTAAATAAACTAGTTCTAAATTAATTCCTGACTAGTTTATTATTGCAGACTTTGGATCTGGCAGTTGGAAATATTCCAAGTTGATTACAACTAAGATGTTCCTCATCTGTTGCAGAATAGATGATCAGGTGAGGTAAAGCTTTCCTCTAATGAAGAGGAAAAACAGATCTGTTTTACTATGATACAACCAGACTTATTCCCAGGGTTTTCTTGATGTTTTTTGACAGTTCACAGGTATCTTTGTAGCTGTTAATAAATCCTAGGGCTAAAGAGATGACACTAATCTGCTGAAATGTAAGATGAACAATGTTAAATGTTTTTGTTTTCAGGAGTACAATCAGTGTTACAAGTATATTTTCAGTTTGCTCCCAGCACAACTTCTTTTTTTAATTTAAAAAAAAAAAACTGACCAAAGGATGAAGATGCTGCATATAATAAATAGGCCAGTACTAGACTGCCTTATGTAGGACTGAGTGTTTTTTTTGCAGGGACAGGATATTTTAGTACCATGTCTTGGCTTCTGTCTGGCATCCAGTAATTATTGGAAAGCTAATGAATTCTGAAAGTTCATATACTCTATTGGTAATGAAGGCTACATGCTTAAAAAGCCAAGTAACAAGGAAGTACTTGTAAGAACATTGCACAGTAAATTTCTAACAGCCTCTTGTTTGGGAAGGCATAGGGAATTGGCGTGTTTTTTTTCCTCCTTGTAAACTTTGGGTTAATTGAAGGAATATTTGCTGATGATTATGAAAGCAAAACATGCATCATTTAGCTATGATTGTCTCCTGGAACAGAATACTAAAGCAATTGTATGTTCTGCTTAGAGCAGTGCAAATCTGCTCTGTAGCATCTTAAAACACCTTGGAATGTTCTTCTCCCTTGCTATTGCAAGTCCGTGTTTTTGACTTCCCTGTGCTCTAGCCACAAATTCTCATATTGACTGAGAGAATGCTGTGATTGGTATGCAAAATCTTCATTTTTCAATGCATATCACATAAGGAAATAATTTCCAAGACTCTAAGCTTAAGTATTAGCTAAATAATAATCTTTTTGATGCAGCAGGAGCCAAACCTGTCAGGGAGCTGGTGCCTTCATGTTAATGAACAGGTCTGCTTCTTGGATCATTTTACTGTCATTTGTAGAGTAGATGCTTACTTTCCATGTCTGTGGAATGTAATCAACACTTCTGCATCTTTATATTTCTGAATTCTATTAAGAATGAAGGTTTACAGTTTCTGCTTTTGATTGTTAAACTATATTGTGCACAAAATACATACTTCTATAACTAAATGTGGTTTAGAACTATTTTGTCTTAGAAATGTCTTTGTTTAATTTCCTGTCCTTGAAAAACTTGGCAGAACTAGTTGCTACTATGCAACCAGGAAGTTTCCCTTCTATTTTTATTTCACAGAACTCCTGATGTTAACACAGGAAGGGATGTGGCTGGGAAGAGAGGAATATTCTGATCTTTCCTTTTCTTAAACACTCTTAAGTTTTCATCCCTGCATAATCAACATCGCCTGACTTTAAACTGTCAAATGTGTCCATCTCTTTGAAAGACTGGTAAGGAATGGGACTACATTTGAGGATATTAAAGGAACTAGGCAAAATGAAACTTTCCTGTTGAGTATTGGTAATACTTGCTAGGCATCTCTCTCGTCATATGAGATCTGGTGACTTCATCTTCTACCAATGCAATTTCACTTATAGAGCAATTTAGGATTGTATTTTCTCTGTACTGGAGCATCAGATTCCCAGAATGCTCTTAGGGGTTGGGGGGAATACACACTTGCACCAGTTTTTAGTTGAGAGAAAGAACAGTGGTATCTGGGAATGGCTTGGAAGAAGCACTCTGCACACTGTGGTGGAGCTGCCCTAGTATATTTCTACCAAAATTTAGGGAAAAAATATTTAAGACCATCTGAGTATATAATTACTGGGCATGTACTATATGTCCCATGGGCACACTTAGACCATGATAGCTCATGGTAAACCACGAAATTCAAGCTACATGAAAGATGAGTTAAACCTGTTAAGGGAGAGTTACATCTACATACAGCATGAGCTGCAGCACACGTTGCTTGTGCAGTAACTTGCAAAACTTCTTCCTCTGAAGGCTCTATTGTGAAACAACTTGTGGTTAACACAATGCAGTGACCTGCAGATGCTGGTTCACCTTTGCTGCACTTGAAACAGCAGTGCACTATCTAAATGTTAATTGAATAAATATATGAAGTGTATCTGAATACCATGAAAAACTGGAGAGCAAGTGAAATCAATCTGAAATAAAATACGTGCATGGATTGTTAAATAGGTTATTTTTTTCTACCTCAGTAATTCCCAAACTAAGATGCAAGTATAGTTATGCATGAAAAAATTAGCAGTTTGTCACTTCTCCCTTCTCCCCACACCCATGTAATGCACAATTACTAATAGGTTAGGTGTAGTGCTGAAGTGTACAGAATGATGTTATGTTAAATGACTTGAACATATTTATTGCTGTGATCTAAAATGTGAGGGTGTCAGCCAGCTTTTTTTCCTTGAAACAAATACCCTTCTGTTTCTGATAGAAATTCAGATAATCCAGGACTAATTCACCAGCAATCAGTACTTGGCATGGTGTTTTCTCCCCTTTGCTTTACAAAACTTTTGGTAGCTGTTTTAACTCCAAGGTAGCAAAGGAGCCTAACAATGTCTAACTGAAAGGTTTCCATGTGCACCAATGGTTACATAAACAACAGAAATGTTGACTTACTATCTCAAATATTTCTAAAAACAGTAAGCTTTGTTTTCTGTAGCAATGCTAACTGCATCTTTTTCCAACTGTTCTGTTGCTGATCTTCCCATACTTACTATACCATCTATTCTTACGTATCTTCTGAGTAGTCAAAGGAATCCTGCTAGGTAAATGTTAAACTTGAGAAAGCAGAGAAAGTGCTTTCTTAAGTAGAACTGATTCCCTGCTGCTGTCAACCTGTTTATAATGACAACAACACTGATATAAGATATCTGCCAGCCTGGGAACCCAAAGCATCTTTGAAGTGCAGCTGGGTACCGGAGAGCCTGAAGTATCCTCAGATGTCCTTGAGAAACACAAAAACAAACTGCAACAACTGTCCCACTGGAAAAAGTAGAAGTTCATCTAGGAAACTTTTTTATGAAGCTTGGGGAAGCAAAAGTTGGTTTGAGGGGGAAATAAACATAGTGGTTCCAGGTAGGAAAATAAAAGCTAGCAAGAGCGTATGGTGGTGTCTCTTAACAATCCAAAAATAACTCACTGTCTATACAAACTGGGGCTTCTCTGAGAGCTCTCCTGTGATAATTTCTCTGCTTGAGATCTCTAGGACAGACTGGACCCTTGCTGGGAACATAACATCTGGCTGATTCTGGACTCCACAATGCAGGTCATCTCAGAAAATGAAACTTTGTCTATTATTAACTACCCTTAGCTCTGGAAGCAGTTTCGCAAATGCTACACCGTATCGTAACACTTTAAATAACATATGGGTGTGCATAAAGTACTTAATCATAAATACATATTTGCTTTACTAGTGGCTATTTGTACCGATTTGTAATAAAGTAATGTAAGAAATAAAAGCTGTGTCCTTGTATATTATGGAATTCTATAAACCCATCTTTGCATACCCACAGGCTATTCAAGAATGGATTACAGCCATCCTTTGAATACTGACCTGATGTTCCCCAGAATGTTATTTAATAACAAGTATTACTGTGTAAGAATTCTTTCTGAGCATTGTATAAAATAAATGCTTTATCTTAATTATGGTTATAGAGATTGATAGAGGTCACTTCATTTTTCTTAATGTTTTCTTTCTGTTTGCAGGTAACAACCACAGTGAGTACGTTTAATGATTATACTTGTGACTTTAAGGAATTGAATGTGTAAATGCCTTTCTTCCCTTATGCAGGAAAGGTTAGGTATAGAATGGTAGTTAATATATTCAGTGAGACTGTAAGACAGTCTCATTAGGAATAGATGCATCTATATTTATTTTGCCAAGAAAAGCACTTAGTACAGTTCTTCCTACTTCACTGTTTTGAGGATGCAGTACATCTTAACTGAATTGCTACCACAGTGTTAACAATACTTCTCTGCAGTCTCAAAGCAGTTGAAGTACAACTGTTACCAGCAGCTGATGGAACAGTGTATCTAAAGTGATGTTTTTTTAACTATACCTTTGTAATATTGGTTAAAGTGACAACAGCAGCAGCTACACCAAATAAGCTTGAAATTAATTTTGAAAACAATTTACTAAAATAAACAAGTACATTTCATCTTCAGAATAAGTTAAATAACTGCATACGTTTTTAGCTCTTTCTAGATGCTTTTGATAGTAAGGCAGCGGCAGTAGGGTGACAGCTAAGACTTTGACGAACAGTCAGTGCAAGGATTTTATATTTTCCAGCAATATACATTTTACCAAATACATTGAAGGTGAACCTCATCTTTATTTGATGCAGCTCAAGCAGAATAGAACTGTAGTGCAATTCCTGCTTATGGGGAAAAAAGTCTATGAAGGATGCTCAAACCGTGATTTGTTTACTGGAAGCAGTTGATATAAACTTAGCCGTAACTATTTGTGCTTCATTAGAAAAACTTCTAGAGGTTAAGAGCGGAAACATTATTTGTGAAAGTTCTTCTCGGTAGAAGAGTGCTTACTGCAAAATATACAACTTTTCTCCTTTGATAGCAAAACTTCCACGTACTAGCATGGAAAAATGTTTCCAGGAGAAATGACTCTTCTATAGCTTAACACACAGCTTCCTGATGAAGGGGAACTGCAAATTTGAAATGCTCTTTCCCTTTCTCTATTAAAGAATGAGCCCTGATAAAGGAGAACATGTATTGTATTAAAAGCTATAGTGGCTCAAAATCAAAACTGGCCCCTAAACAGGTTTATCAGTTCGGTACCCATGTTCTCTAGTTCCAGTTTATTCAATATGGCCTTAACAGACTGTACGACTGCTAGAGGGGAGTACTCTGAACATCTCCTTCATCAGTCTTGCTCCAGGTCAGTGAAGCGGGTGCCTCAGTCACTAACTCTTCTTATCAGAGATACACAGGATCAGAACAATGATCACGCAAACTTCTTCTTTGTAGCTGTAAACCGCTCCATGTACTACAAAGGAAAAAAAAAAAAAAGAAATTAATACAAGGTTTATTGCTATTGAAAGCAGCTAAATTTCTGCTTCAGACTCAAAAGCACTCTGCGTCTAAAGCATACTTTATTTAATAGATGCAACTGTTAGTGTTTTAAGTAAAAAACAAAAGCTTTCTGCCATTTGCTATAATTGATTCATACTCTAGAATGGAAGTCCATAGGGTGCAGAAGTCAAATCTGAAGTGTTAAGGAAGGATCAACTTATGCTAAACCCTGCAGTATGACAGGAAGCCTCCTTTTTTAATCCTGCTTTTCCATCTCATCAAAGGAAAGACTTGCTTCAACACCTCTCATCATTAGCTACCCTTCAAAAGATGCTGATGAAAGAACAGAGATCATGAATCCTATTACCAAGAAAGGTAATATTTGACAAATTCTTAAAATCCTTTTCAGATGTTCAGAATTCAATACAAGTGGCAATACCAATAGACTGTTTATGCTTTCATTCACTAACATAACAGCTGTCTTAAAATTCTGAGGTAAAGAGTTCACCAGAAGTTTCTTTCAAAGAAGTCATACAAACCTTGTCATAACCCTCCAGTTCTCTGAGTTTCTTGATTTCAAAGAGGTTTCCTTCAACTGCAAGCAGTGAGATCTGGGAATCGCTGAGGATGCTTTGAGGAAGCATGTTGAGTTCTAAGCAGTTTTCTTCTAAACGCAAGACTTTGAGGCGTGGACAGTGGGAGATCTGCACTGAGATCTGGGAAATCTGGTAGAAATAATTTTTTTAAAAAAGTTAAATGGGATTAAAATGTTAGTTTTCCATGACTACTTCAAGTGACCTGTGTTTAAGACTAATACAGAACAATTATACTGTAAATCTGTATTATATTAACTACTTAAGTGTGTAAGAAGCAATAATAATGGTCAAAAAGTCCAAGTTAACCTATTTTTCTGTGATGATAGGCAATCTACACGTCAGTTTCTCAGATTCCTACTCAGTAACTGTTCAAATACTTCTGTATGATTAAAGTCACTAATTGTTAGTTAGTCAAATCAGGCAGTTGGATGTTTCAGACCATAAATTCTAGTTATGATCTCTCACTTCTACTGTGTGAAGGCAATATGTCTTTCAGCTATTAAGTTTTGATCATGTCAGCTTAGACTTAGTATGACCACAATATAAACACAATGAACACAATATAAACAGCTCTATCCCAAATCCACATGCTATCTCAGTTATCGGACCTGGTTCTGATTCAAATTGAGTTCAATAGCCTGCAATTCTCCCACAGTGTCAGGTACATTTTGGATCTGGTTTTTGGAAAGATCTATCACATCCAAGTGACGAAGACCACAGAGTTGCGTTGGCACAGTCCGAAGCTGATTTCCAGAAAGACTCAGGGTTTTGAGAGCTGAAAGTTGTCCAAATGCAGCTGGTAGCTGCCTCAAGTGATTGCCATTCAGATGTAGTGTTTCCAGTTTTTTCAGTTTACACAGCTCCTCAGGCAGAGCAGCTAGAAATAAATCACAGAACATAGCGAATGACCTAAACAAAGAACAGTAAAATTCCATACCCATTTATGTCAAATAAGCTTCTGCATAGAAAACAGTTATTTCCCACAGGATTCCTCCACATTCCTTCCAGTGGAGGCACAGATCCTCTACACAGAAACAGAAGCCCGCTGACAACACGATTTCTAAATGTCTTCCACAAATATCTCAAAAATAATCTGCAAACAAGGTAGACTTTCAAACCACTAGCTGAAAACACTAATTTTTAGAGTAATTTTTACACCATCAGCTACACCCTTTACTAACCACTTTGCCAATGTATTCTATGACATTTGATATACCATACAACTCACAGCCTCAGGTCTGCTGCAGCCCTTTAAAGGTATTACTCAACTCACTCAAAAGTGCTCAAACAATCCGTACCATACCAGATAAGTCTCACTAGGTAAGCTCTCCTAGGGTTCATTCATCCCTCATTCTATCTGCACACACCTGTAGCACTCCTAAGCTGCACTACAGAAACAAAGAGATTTGTAAATGACATTTGTTTTTCAAAAAGACAATTAATATACAATGAACACAGTTAGCTTCTTCATCTCATCCTAATTTTTCCATAAAGAGGTAAGAAATGTATATCTCATCCAAAAGACAGCATCTCTCATAGCATGAAGTTGCCTGAATTTTCTGAACTTCCACTGATGTTTGTCCAAGAGAAGCAGCAACAACCATTCAATGGCCAACATTTTCTATGCACCATCTTTACCTGTTCTCTATGCAAGTACTAAACCATGTGACACTTAAACTTTCAGATCAGACAAGTCACAGCACACAAACCATATGGTTTTAAGTACTTACATGTCATTGTTAAACCGATAATACAACTAAGCTGGCAACTAGTTTTGAAGAATTTATGGTTTGTTTTTTTTTTTTTTTTCCTGTACATGAATTCCAAAGATTTCAGTTTGGGTGACTAAACTTCCCATTTACATCCTGTGAGAGTTAAATCATTACATTTAGTTTTTGATCAGAGAAGTCAGATAATACTTTAAAAATGTGTGGAGATAATAATTAGCAGGCATACTCAGTTTGTTGTTGTTTAGAACAAGGCTCTTCAAAAAGGAAAACTTTCCAATGAGTGGTGGCAAGAGTTCTATTTTGTTGTTTGACAAATCTATTGTCCTTAAGTTGCTCGTTAGCTTCTGCAGATCTTCAGGAAACTAGGGGAAAGAAAAAAGATACATCATCTAAATGCTTGATAAAACTTCAGATGTTCAAGTTATGCAGCTCTGAAATTTTAACTGAAATTATATATCTATATTACATGCTGTAATATGTATCACAACGTCCAGTCATCGTAGTGTGCAACTAAGTCGACAGATTTCTACTCTGTATTTTTTATTAATATTCTTTCTTCTCGGGAAAGGGGAAAAGATATAGAGGAGACAGTTTAACATCCAGGAAGAGTACTTTTAATCCAAAGAATTTAAATTTCAAAAGGAGAAGGAAGTACAGACTATTAATGACTACAGTTAAATACACTGCAGATATCTAAGTATGACAAATTGTGGAGTATCTTTCTAGAAAACAATACAGTTATAAAATTTACATTTTCTACCAAGTTTCTAGCCTTTCTTTTTTTTTAAAGCACAACAAGATTGTAACTAATACTTCTTTAACGTGCATTCATTCTAAAGCATATGATCAGAAGTATGCAAGTGTCCTGAGAGACAAAGCCTCAATCAGAAGACAATGCAAGCAAAATTCTTCTTTACCAAAAAAAAAGAAGATCTTGAAATATGATTTATCACTATTTATGAGAAACACATGTATGCCATGCATTATGACAACAACGAGGGGGGAATTCACCTCCAGAATTGCCAATCGTACAAACAAACAGCCAGGATTCTATTACAGCTGTATTACCTCTGTAAGTCCCTTTCCTGTTAGCTGAAACACACCAGTTTTCTGTGCTGTTTCCAGGTGGGCTTTTAATGCACTATTTCCCATCCTCACACTTCTTTGTCAAGCATACAGTTTGTTTGAGCGATAGTTTCTGCCAGTTTTTCTGTTGGAAAAGGACTGCAATAGAAATTCTGTTATAAAGCAAATGCATAAAATCACTTTATGTGTATTGTCTTAACACTAGAAGCTTCTCAATGCACTGAACCATTTTGCTGCTGCATTGTCATCTCTCTAAAATTTTGGATCTTAGAATATTTACCCAGCTTAAGATGCATTCTTTATTGCAGCCTGCATATTGAAATAATGCAATAAACATGGTTAAAACTATAGGGAAAACTTTATAGTTCCCATGTTTCTGCTCTTCTGGGGCCCAGTTATATAAGGCTGTTGTTTATGGAGATTCTCCAGGACTCTCCATGTTTATGGAGAATCTCCATGATTTCAGTGGCATCTACCAGGACTGAGCTGCTTTTAATCTGACAGTTTCGTTCCGTTTCTTGGAAGCATTCAGAGCTCCGAATCCTCTCTGTTCCTTCTCCCTGCACTTACTGCCATCCCTCTCCTGTCACCCCAGCAGAGCTTAAGGAGCTTCAGGCCGGAGGATTAGCAGGCGCAGAGCCGACAGCCCCCGCTCCGCCGGTCTCACCCCGCCTGCTCCCCGGGGCTCCCCGGCGACGCTCACCCCAACCCCAGCTCCCCAAGCCCCGCCGCCGCTGAGCGGCTCGGGGAGCCCCCGCACCGGCACCTACCGACCCCGGCAGAGGCGGAGAGGGAGGGAGCCGCCCCCGCCGCGCCTCCCCCAGTCCCTTAAGAACTGGGCACCGGCCGCCCTTCCTCCCCGGCTCCCCGGAACCGGAACGCTGTCAGCGGGGCTGCCACGCCCGGCATGGCGACTGCCCGCCGCTCCAAGCCTCCTCCTCCCGCATCCGGCCGCCCTTCCGGCGCGGCCGCCATGGCGGAACGTCGCCGCTTGGTTTCCGCGGCAACGGCGGCCGCCAGCCCCGGGCCCCGCGGGGGAGCCGCCGGCCCCAAGCCCCGCGGAGCGGCTGGGCGGGCGCGCAGCGCGCAGAGGCTGCGGGAGCGGGGGGCAGCGGGGGCCGCCAGGGCGCGGAGAGCCGCCGCGGCCGGCCCCAGCCCCTGGGAGTCCGAGGGGCCCACGGCGGCGGCGGCCGTGCTGGCACAGTGCTTGGCCGAGGGCCTCGTGAGGCAGGTGCGGGGCCCGGCGGTCAGAAGCAAAGCTGTCCCCATAAAGGGGAGCGTTCTGCCGCGGCGGTTTTGTCCGTGTAGAGTCTAAAAGCGGCTGTGCGGATTTACAAGCTTGTGTCGTATCTGCTACGGGTCTGGTGTGGCTTGGCTTGGAATAACAGATAGGCAGAAAGTGCCGAACCGCGCTGCTGTGTCAGTCTTGAGAGTTTGCCTGATGCCTTCTTGCTGCTGACTGACCTTCTTGTTGCCTTCCTTTCACAGGAGACTTTGGATTCAGCCTGTCAAAATACCACATGCTTTGCGAAATTCGCTGAGAGGGAAAAAATTGCGAACATTCGGGCAGAAATCAATGAGGTACAGCCTTTATTTCTGTCACCATACTCTTAACACTTCATATTTAGAGATAATACCTTTCACCCAATGAGGCAGCAAACTGAGATATGACCTTGTTCCATGTTTATGTTTTGATTTTTTTTTTTTTTGGGGGGGGGGTGGGGAGGCTTGTTCTTCTGTTTTGTTTCTAACGGTTTAGCTGTTAAATAGTTGGCAGGTTTGTTTGTTTGCTTTTTTTCCCAGAGGACTGAGTTGTCATAAAGAATAACAAGGTTAAATAAGTTTTCAGTGTAATTGGAGAGATGTAGTAGTTTGTATCTTTGACTGAAGTGTTACCTGAAGCTTTCTGAAGAAACTAAAGAACAAATAAGAGTTTGTAGTTCACTTATATTCAAAAAAAATGTGTTTCTTTTTGGGCATCTGGACCGTTTTGTTGGTTGCCTCAGTTATTTCCTACTGTCTGAAATTGATGGTTGATTTGCATTTTATGTTGATGTTTTCTGAGCATTTGCTCGATAGTGTGTAAGACGTATTTATTAAGCGATGTGGTGGAAGCTCCAGCAGCTACAAAGTGTTACTGCAAAAGTGTAACAAATTGACTGGTTTAAATTTATGGAGAATAAGTAAGTGAGCATCACCCTCAGCAGAAGGAAGGACTAGTTTACGGCTCCTAGTGAGGTGGATATTTCTCTGCCTTTGTTGGAAGTTTATACTTATAAATTATTTCTAGGACAAATGTTTGATATGCCGTCAGTGAAAGAGGTTAATTTTTGTCTCCTCTCAAGGAAGGCAAAGCAACAGTTCTGCATCCTGAAAAACTATGTCATTCTGTTTTGTATTTTCCTCAGTCTTCTCCTGTCTAGCCAAAATGATTCTAACTTTCAGCCATAGGAGTAACTGCGCTGCTCTTGTGCTCATTTATCATTGAAAATAATTAAACCGAAGAGGTTTAGCCTGAGAGGTTCCCCCTCAGCTTATATCACAAAACAGTGTTTGCCAAAAGGAGGAGACTTAAGCTTTGAGAGGTTCTTTAGCAGAATGTAGGCTATGAAACTGCTATGTAGGATGTGTGAGCATCTGTGTTTTAAGGATCAATTGCAGAATCTGTCTCTTGCAGCACAAGTTCCCAATAAATCAAATTTTTTTTTGTATGTGTAGTTTAGTTTTTTTAACTGTCTCTTCCTATTAACCAACAAAAAAGCTACACACCTTGAGGGAAATTGGTAGTATGCTCTTACACATGTGGCTACTCTTGCACAAGTGCACCGTCCCCCTTCTTACCTCTCCTTCCCTTTCATGTTTTCTCTGCCCCCAGAGGGCCAGCAATATTTGGTTAAGTACATTAAAAATTCATTTTCATTTTGATTTTTATTCTTGTTGTAGAAGAAATTGGAAACTGAGATTCTGCAGTTGGAGAGGGAGACAGCAGACATTGTTCACCCTTTTTATTTAGGTACGTTTTCTGTGTACCATAGGAAAAAAAAAGTTTTAATTTTAAATGACTGCATCAGCAGATTTTTTCATTTAAGTACATCACACTTCTAGAAGTTACTGCACCTGTTCCCACTGCATAGCTTGCTAGAGGTGGCAAGTATATTATTAACCTTCCCCAAAAGAATATTTGCGTAATATTTGAACTTAATCAGAAGGACATGCAGTAGAATCTGTGTGTGTCTGTGCATGCCCTCAGCTCCCCAAGTGCAATGGAACATCAGGAGTTTTGAGATCATCAGTAATCTGTGTTGCTTCCTTTGGCCTGTATGATACTTTACTGCTTATCCAGTAACCTGATGCATTTCTACTTCATCTATGGACTCTAGAATTACTTAGTTTTATTTTATTTTTTGGGGAGCATATGGATTCATTTCCTTGGTATTTCTTGCTTTACCCCCTATGACTTGACGGATAGTTAAAGATTCTAGTTTGCTAATACTGCATTATGCTAGCGAAGCATACTGTAATATTTCAATCCTATGGCATAGTTTTAAGTGGGTTTCATCTCTTCAAGACAGTTTACTTAGAACTGTAGATCATGTAAGGCAATTAACAAAGCAGTATCTGTAAAAAAATATGTATGACTTGCTTTAAGTTGTGTGTTGTGGTTAAGTCCTATAGAATCCAACACAAGTCATTCTGACAGTATCTTTCTTGAGTGTACACTATCCTGAGTGACAGAGCAGACTTTTTCTTCCTTTCTAAAGAAGAAACTTTGTTCTTGTTCTAGCAGGACAATAGCTTCAACTTTGCAATTTTATTTTATAGACAAAAAATGCCAGATATTGCAAGATATGAACAGACACTTGGAAGCAGTACTGAAGGAGAAGAAGAAACTTAGGAAGAGGCTGATGAAACCCATATGTCAAGAGAACCTTCCTATTAAGGCTGAGTATCACAAGTAGGCATATAAAAAATAATTTTGTTTGAATGAGTCCAAATTAATTTGAGCTAATTATATTTTAGAAAAAATCAGATGCTTTCATTCACTTTTCTGTAGAGAATAGAAACAAAAAATGATAGTGGAACCTCATCTGAAAGGTAGAAGTTTACTCATTGCTAATGTCATGGAAGCACAGCAATTTTTTAATGAATATTTGCTTAGTTGATTGGTCTTGCCTTCTGAAGACTACACAATTGACTGTGTCCTTTTAAAGGGATGTGTTAAATTCTTGATTTCTTTCACTTCTCCATAGGTAGGAATCACTACTGTAGCTTTGGGTGTCTTCTTTCCACTATGACTTGGTCAGAATAAGTGTGTGGATGATTCCCAGAGATACTTAGTAAATGTTTAGAAAATAGCGTTTCTCCTCATGGTCTAAAAATCTAGTCCAGTTACAGAAGTATGCACTTCAATAACTCCTGCCCTACTTCTTGTTGAGAGCCATAAAAGAATTGTAATTGCACAGAAATCAATTAGATGACCAGGAGCTTGTATAAAAATGGAGAAGAGGACTAAGGAAACCCATAGCGAGAAAGAAAGGGATGCTTGAAAGTATTAGATCCTGCATTGTTTGCACAACTTTTGAGCTCATTCTTGGCTACAGGTACGTAGTAGAGTTGTTGACTGAGGCTGTGTCTTTCGTTGAGAAGCTTGAAAGTCATTTGCAGAGTGCAAAAAGTATCCCTCAGATACCAACTCTCATGAAGAACATGGTGAGTAGCAAAAAAAAAAAAAGCTTCTCAATGCTGTTTGGTTGCTTAGATTATTTTTGTTTCCTGCTAGCATGACAGGTTATAGAGATAAAATCTAATTCTCTTCTTCAGGACATTGCTTTGACAAAAACAGAGGTGCTGGTGACAGACTTGGAGGAGCTGACAGAGCAAATATTGAAATGGAGAGAACTGCAAAAAGAAGTTTATTCTGATGGTATCTGCAATACTGCCGAATTGGATTTTGGCTTATCTTTAACCTAGCACATCATTTTTTTTTTTCCTCATATGGGATGGCTATTTGAAGAACTGAAATTTAAGCCTGTGAAAGCTACAACATAGTTGTGCCTTAATTTAACAGGGACTTTGTAAGTAGTTATATTTATGTTCTGACATTATAGTTCAATGATTGTCCATTCTCCAACTATTTAAAAAACATCAACAAACTGAGCAGTAGCTCATAGGAAGGCAGACTACTGAAAAGACTGTTAGGGAGTTCTTTTTTGAAATAGTTGGGCAGGATTGTCTTGGAGCCTGTATTTTCAATGCAATTTTGTTTTGCTATTTCTCATGTGTTTGCTATAATGTGTCTATTCATTTTTGTAAATATTTTGATAATACACTGTATTTTGTATGTACCTATAAAACTTCAATAAAAGCACTAGATTTTTAGAACCAAGTTTCTTGGTTTTCATTTTGTTATGGAATCCCACATTTAAAAAACAGAGTGGTTCAAAGTGCTGTGGTAGCATAGACAGGAACCTAACAGTTCAAACCAAGGAATTAAATTAGTTTTAGGTTACAGTTTATTACAGATATGATGTGGTTGATTGGAAAAGCAGGGAATGGACTTGATGTATAGCAGTTCTACAAATTTGTAACCTATGTTTCTATGATAGTGATAAATATATTCTTCAGTCTCTCCTATTGCTTGCCCTGTATTCAGTGACCTCCTTAGAATGTAACTTTTTCCATGAGTATGACTAACTACTTAGCTACTATGGCTTGTTCCAGTTCACAGTCTCAGGAACTTTTATGTCTTGAAAAGATGTGTTGGTAAAATGTCACTGCCAGGACATCGGTAAACCAGGACTGTTGTTGTCTTTCGTGGACACCCTGTTTTGTATTGAGGAAATAAAACAAACATGCAGATGTATTCCCTTCTGTCACTGCATCCTCAGTTATCTGAATTCTTCATAGCTACAACTTGTTGATTTCTATTTTTGAAAATTAGCCCTTTATTTTTTGAAAGTAACCACTAGGTGGCTCAGTACCACACAAATTTCACCGTAGCTTATATGAGGTGCATCAAAACAAAGTAAAATCAAGGAAGAAATTGTTGATTCCGTGTTGAGCACCTTCTGATTGGAGTTACTTGCAGTTGGTCTACTCAATATTAAATATTTGAAAATTTCCAGGAATCCTGTTATTAATCTTTCTAGACTACATTATTCTACAGGGTATGATGTCAAAGAGCATAGCTTACCAATTCTCTAATACAGTATACAAGTACAGGTGCTTTTCCTCTGCTGACTTTCCTCTCTGCTGCTGCTGAGACATGTTAAAAAGACAAATGACTTTGATTAAGTCAACCAGAATGTCAGGAGATAGGAGCATCTGAGAATATAAACTGGAATTTGAGTCCTGTAAGATCCTATTAAAATAGGATCCCGTTGTGGGATTTGAGTCCGAGGTCCCCCATTGTTAATTTCATACTTTGGAAATGATGGTCTTCTATGCAGCTGCAGAGAAGCTGTGATTTTTACATTCTGTGCAATTGGAAGAAACAGAATCCAGACTTCAGGAATCCTGATCCATTGCCTCTATTGCTGGTTTAATCTCTCTATCAAATTCTTACAGTGATGCTTTAGGTCAGTCAGGTAAACTAAAGATATTGTAATCTAAGGCTCAGAGAGATAGGATGAAAACATTTCTAGTTAGGTTATTCATTATAATTCCTTGAAATGAAGATTAATTTGTACTTTTGCCATACCTAAAGAGCATATTTTCTTGTTTTATTCTGATATTGGAGAGTTGTCTGTGGAGATGGTAGGGTTTAGCTAATGCAATTTGCCATTGACATACTGATTCTTTCTCTAGTATGACAGAAGGGCTAAATCTATTGAATCAAACAGTGGTTCGTTCACAGCTTGTAGTGTTTAACATCTCTGTGGTGTGTCATGAATGGGGAAGAGTGAGTCTGAAGGATTCATTGCATACTTCACTCTGGAAGGTTTCTGTATTGTGCTATCTTTCATTTAGATTTCATGTTTCTGGAGCTTAAGTCAAGTCACTTAATGGGGAGGTCTATACTTAAAGTATATATAAATAGTGTAATTAAATGGGAATGTAAGCGGAGATTGCTTTATAATGGGATCCTATCTGGTGTAAAAGTACTATAGTTGAGTATTCAGCTACAGCCCAGTTTCTAATATTTAGAAATACCAAAACCAGAAACAATCGCAGTAAAAGTAACAACTTTTGTTTTGTTTTGCCAGTCAGAAATTCCCTAATAGGCCTGCTGTCCTGTTCGGGGCTGACAAATGCTACTTGCTTTCACGTCTCCCCAGTCATGCTGGTAGTTGACAGGGACAATACTCAAAACGCAAATTGTTCAAGTCTCGGTGGGTTTAACCTTTGTCGATGCAATAGATTAAAATTGCTCTAAATTGATCCTTGGAGGTTTCAGATCTGCAGGGGGGCTAGCTATCGCCACCACTCCCCTCACCAAACGCGAGGAGGGCGGTGTGAGGGCAGCGGGCCCAGGCCTGTGCTCGGGGCCGGGCCCGCCCCGGGGGCGAGGCGAGGCGGGGCCGGGCGGCTCCGCCTTGGGGCGCGGAGCCGGGGGCGCGATGCGGGGCTGGTGCGCGGGCGGCCGGGCGTGAGGCGAGCCATGGCCAACGTCAAGGTGGCCGTGCGGGTCCGGCCGCTAAGCAAAAGGTGCGTGGGGGCGCCGTGGGGGTGCTCCGTGACGAGCAGCGGGACGGAGCTGGGGGGCGAGGCGGGGCCGGGCCGGGCAGCGCTGTGCTCGGGACGGGGAAGGGGGAGCGGGGCTGGGGTCGTCCCTTCGGTGCGTCCTGTGGCTCGGGAGGTTTATTTGGGAACCCCGAGGCTGCCCTCCTCACGGGCTCCCCCAGACGGGACAGCTGTCATCCAGCGTGAGAGAGGCTTCGCTTCCCCCTCGGTTGTTGCTGGGTTTTCCAGAGCCGGACATTGCTCCCTCCCCGGCTGCTCGTCTCCAATAGGAAGGGCGGCAGGCAGGCGATATGGCTTGAGGACAACTCCCCCAAACAAGAAGGTGCCGCAGTACAGAGAGCTGATGGGCTCTGGATCTAACGTGTGGTTGAAAGGCTGTGGAAGTTTGGGGAGGAAAGGGAAGCAAAAGCAGATTTTAGTGGCTTGTAATTTACGCCTCCTGTTTGAGGAATGCTGTGGCAGAACTGCTCAGAGGGCTGTCCCAGAGATCGGTGGCTGCCTTCTGGTTAGTGTGAGTCCCACGTTGCCTTCTGACTTCACTGCCTTGTGTGATAAATAACCCTTTCACGGAGTGGGGAAAATGGTTCTGGAAGAGGTGCCCAGCCAGCGCACTTGCCTAGTCGCTTAGCCAGAAATACAGCAGCACGCTTTGCACTTTTAGATTATGATTTGCCTGTGGACTTTTTGCAGGAAGATACCAGAGAATGCTGAATAAAGTAAAATAATGTAAAAACAAATCCCAAACAAACCAAAAAACAACCAAGCAAGCAAAAACCAACCAAACAAAAAAATACAAACAAAACAACAACAACAACCTGCTAGTCTTAAATAATAGAAAAGGGAAAGGTGGAAAGTAATTTACAGGTGTTCAATAACTTTTACCTTTGGCTCAAAACCAACTGATCTAAAAATATTCTAGCCATAATGACATTAAAAAAACAGATGTTTGGGTAATATAATTCTGATCTGTAACACAGCTGTGTATAGAACAGATTTTGATAGATAGTGGCATATTTTAAGAAGAGTTGCAGCATGGAATTAAGCAAAGTTTAGCCTTTCATTGCTTACTGTTGCTTTAATGTTAGAGATATTCTCCATCTAATTTACTTACATACTGTTAGTCATTCCTAGCACTGACTGGTTAAATAAATTGCCATTATACTCTCTAGTAGAAATAAAAAGCAGTACACAAATGCAAAGTATGAACATTAAAATGCCAATTTGGTAATGAAATCAAGTTGTTCGGACCATTAGGACTCTTTTGTTTCAGCCTTGCAGAGTTACACTGGAGACTGCAAATACTTCCAAGTTTGACTTGACGATGTATTTCATTGTGCAGCCAATTACATTTGTTTCTCCCACAACAGCATTTGGCTTTGAATCACTTTTGGCTTAATGTTTCTTCCCTGATGGGTAGTATTTAACAGTGCATACATGATTATAGCGTTAAATAGTGCCTATAACTCTGACAGGTAGGATGTGACAAACAGAAAAACCTTTGGCATAGTCAGCGTGGGCCAGCAGTTTGGTAGGGGGTGCAGTTTAGGAGGGTGTGTGGGAACAGAAACACAGCCTGGTACGCAAGGGTGGAATGAATCTGGCACAGACATGGAAATGTTCATGCAAAGGGGAGAGCGAAAACCCAGGGGATAAAATGGACGGAGACTGTTAAGTAATTCCACCTGCTCAATCTGTGGCAACATAACTGATGGGATGGGGAGGCAGAGACCAGATTTGTGGTATTTGGCCCCAAAGGCAATTGCTGTTTATTCCCTGCATTGTGTTGCCACAGCTGAGGTCAGCAAAAGCACTCATGGTGGCTTTTTATTTTTCGTAAGGGGTAAGGAGGAGTGATCAAATGTTGTCTGTGAATGCTCTGAACTTGCTTTATGGTCTTGACCAAAATTGCCCAAACATAATGACTTCAAGGCAAATACCACATATGTGAATGCTTAACATAACCTTGATAGAGATTGAAAAGCCTAAAGCTTTCAGTGGGAATAGAGGCCTACTCTTTCCATTTCAGTTTCTTAAACCACCTCCATGTTGTGGTCACATACACCTCTCACCCTCTCTATACATGCACACCATGATGCCCATTAACAGGTGCCCGTGTTGCCAGAGCTCCTAGGATCTCCTAGGTGCTTCAAAAGGGATTGAAGCACTGTAATGTGTGCAATTGCAGTTCCAGTGATTAAACTTTGATTTTTAAGAGTCCCGAAAGTGGAGAAGCTATGATCAAATGCTAGCACCAGAGCATTTGTTGGTCATTTGCAGCCTGTGCAAACTTTACACACTTACTGCTTCATTTAACTTACATGGGCAGACGAACTTTGTTTTTGCACCTTGAAGTTTGCGGAATATTTGGAAGTTAAAATATCTTAATATGGGACAATATCAAATCCTACTTTCTGTTTCAAGTATATTTATTACAAACCATTTAAATCACATCTGCTACTTGCTATTTAGCATAAGGCAAAGAGTGGTCTTTTTGTTTTGTGCCTGTACAGCACCCATCACAATGTATTCTTTGACAGTCTGTGCCAGCTCTTCAGCTCCTATGCAGAAATAATCCCCAGTGGTTAAAAAGCACATACAGTTGTACAGAGTACAGACATTTTTCCTTTGACTGAACTTTAAATAGCTTGTGGCTAATGTTCTTCATAATGCCATCAGTCATTCTGTAACAGACTAAGCTATTTTTTGGCATCAAAGCATTGTCCTGGGAGAAAAATCCCTTCAGTATGTTCCATGGACTGGCAATGCTTCCAAAAATCTTTATTACACATTAACAATTATAAGTCCAAAAAAAAATTTACATTGTGGTCACATGAATACTTGTTCTCCATAACTACGTTTGCCCCTTTTTGAACATCCGTGGTGTTAGGCATGCCCATTGACTATTTAGGTAGGCCCGTAGAAACCAATGCTAGTTTTTATGTGCTGCTAGCTTTAAAAACATGTCTCCATGGTCGCCTGCCCCAGTTGCAGTACCTAGTTGTGGCAGCCAGTTGCTCTTTCTGTGGTCCTCAGCTACGTGGTGCATGAGAGGAGAAAGGAGGCCATGTCTGCACACGGGTGGTGTGTCCAGGATGGCATAGTCGGGACCAGCACAAGAAGGACATGGAGGTATTAGAAGTAGTCCAGAGGAGGACCACAAAGATGATCAAAGGGCTGGAGAACCTCTCCTATGAAGAGAGGCTGAGGGATTTGGGGTTGTTCAGCTGAAGAGAAGGCTCTGGGGAGACCTTATAGCATCCTTCCAGTACCTAAAGAGGGCTTGCAAGAAAGCAGGAGCGAGACTCTTTGTCAGGGAACATAGTGATAGGACAAGGGGGAATGGCTTTGAACTAAAAGAGGGTCAGTTTAGATTAAATATGAGGAAGAAATTATTCACTATGAGAGTAGTGAGGCACTGGAGCAGGTTGCCCAGAGAAGCTGTGGATGCCCAATCCCTGGAGGTGTTCAAGGCCAGGCTAGAAGGGGCTTTGGGCAACCTAGTCTAGTGGGAGGTGTCCCTGCCCTTGGCATGGGGGTTGGAGTTAGATAATCTTGAAGGTCCCTTCCAACCCAAACTATTCTGTGGTTGTATGACTGGGATGGAGCACAGCTGCCTCAAGCCTTTTCCTCCATGATCCACACCACTCAGGATGCATTCCCTTTAGACAATGGACTTGGAGAACTGCTATGTACACAGTCTTTAAGATTGGAAAGAAAGATTTAAAAACAAACAAACAGTGCTCTATAGCACAATGAAAAGCCTCATGCCTTACTATAGGATTCTGTTCTTAGCATGCACCATTGACTAGAAGACATTGCATTCCTTCACGGATTGTGGCCTGGGTAAAATCATTCACAGCAAGTTTATTTAATGGAATTGTAAAATGATAGTGGTGATAGTTAAATGCTTGACAGTAGGGCATGCAAGTTTCCCTGTGACACTTTCTGAGAGTTTAACGTACTTCACTGGGCCCTGAAGTCTGGGAGCTCCTTGTGCAGAAAGCAGCAAAACAGAAGGTATTTTCTGCTGCTGAAAATCTCTTTCCAGTTGCCTCTGGTGCCTGGAAAAGGAGAGACTGGCAAGGAGCTTTTATTGGAAAGGGTCTTTCTGAGATCTTTATTAACTCACAAATGAACTCTCATCCTCCATGAACCTCATAGACATGTCACCTAAAAGAGTCACTAAACAGGTGAATTAGCCAGAAGGCTGTCCTTCAGTTTTTTCTGCTTTGCATTGTTCCCAAGTTTTGGCTTGAAAGCCTCCTGGCCAGCTATTTATTTCCCAGTTGCCTGATGAGCTCTGGAGCCTGTCCTCTACACACTGGCAAATGAGAGCTTCCAAGAAACATCTGGGTAGTCCCAGGTGGCAGAGCTGTACCCAGCTTCCAGCTGTGCAGGTGCTTACTATCACAGTCTGAGCCTCAGCAGCAGCTTTCCTCGCTGCTGCTGCTCTCTATGGTGTAGTCCTTTAATGGCTGTCCTGTGGTGCAGCAAGTAATGAGGCTTGAGGGTGGGATGGGGAAGGAGGAATTAAGTGTGAGGTCTTAAGACCACAGGTGATGGCTGTGAGCAAGCCCAAGGCTGGGAGGCATTTGCCTGGGGTAGTAGGGTAAGTTTCTGTGTGAAGATTTCCAGAAAAGAGCTTCATGTGTCAGGCTAATCTGGCAGTTTAGCTGTGGTGAACAGGTGAGAGAAGAGCTCTGCTGATTGGTGTGATATTGTGTTAATATTTAAAAATAATATCTATTAGAAAGGAAAGCTATGTGGAAAAACAGAATTGCTTAAAAAATCATTCTGAAATGATGCTGGGTATGCCTTTATTAATCTGCTTCAGGATCAGCTTCTTTAACTAGTCTCTGTGTTGTGTTCCACCTCCTTTATTTCTAAGCACATTGTGGTAAGTAGAAGGAAATATTATTTTGTAAGAGGGACTTGTGGCAGTTTTACAGATTGTGGTATTAGGTGTTTTACATGCTTCTGCATAACTACAAGAACTTAGATACTGCAATCTTGCCTTCTACTGACAAGCGTGGTAACTTGTAGGAACTGTGGTAAAAAGCTTTCCTGGCATCTTATGCATAACAGATGTTAAAAGTTGTGTCAAAATAAAACTAAAGCAATAGCAGTTTGGAGGCTGTTGTTGGTCTCCCTCCATCAAAATGAATATGCTTGTCCTGGTTATACAAGCACATTCCCTTTACAACATTTATTCTTCACTGATTGCTCGCTGTTGTCCTTTTCAAGCACGTTTTGAAGCAACCCCATTCTGGTTCTTGTATCTCCATCTTAAAGCTCCTTAAAAAGACCATTGTTAAGAAGAATGTATTCTGAAAAAACGTTGCCAAATAAGTTTAGGTTACTATTTGAAAAGCTTTTCAAATTATATATTTTTTTAAAAAAAGCATTACCCTAGTTTATTCGATTTGTTGTGATATACACTTGCATCAAATACACCTGAAGTAATCTAATGGCACAAGGTGTTGGCATCATTAATATTTACACAGTATTTTTGTTTACAATTTCAACTTCTGCTTAGGCTAGCTTTTCTGTACTTTTAAAATAGTGTTTAAGAAGACTTTGTGTTTAACTTGAAAAAACAGGGTTGGTAAGGAGAGAGCATTTGTTTTCCTTAGAAAGGTAGATGTGAGCTTTTTTTTTTTCTTCTTTTTGATGCTTTTCTCTAGCTGGCTTAAACTTTGCTCAGAGACCCAAGCGTGTGTTGGATAAATTAGCTCTCCGTTAATGGAACATTGCCAATTTCTCTATTATCTGTTTTACTGGATGTGCATGGAAACAACTTGCCTAGAAATAGGTATATTTTACATTAGTACAAAAAAATAGTGAAAATTTATCTGGAAAATGGACGGAGTATTTAGGTTTATTATCCAATATATGTTTCATATTCAAATGTACAGCAAAATTGTTCTAGATTTAAAAGAGACTGGAATGTCTCAATGAAAAGAAAAAGTATAAATATAGGAAACTCCAGGTAACAGGAAAGAGTAGAAAACACCTTTTAGCTTGTTTAGTACTGCTATATACTTCTCATGCTATAACAAAATTTAGACTAAGGCTGGCCATTGAACAGTGTAGTGAAGTGTCTGTCTTCTACTGTGACTGTATCTCCTTACCCTTCTCCATCGGCTATTATAATTTATATTTTCTTTGCTACTTTTGTGATTGATCAGACAAATGGCAGGCTATTTTTGTCTTCTGTGATGGTTAAACGAATATTGTTCCTCTGTGTCCTGTTACCTAACAATTCCTCTTTTCAGGTGGTTGTAGTTGAACTCTCTCAAAAGCTGTGGGGTTTGGCCTGGTACCCGATGGTGGAAAAGAACTGTTTCAGGCCTCTAAGAGTTGCATCTGAAAATCTGCACAAAGTCCATTGGTTATGCATTGTTCATCATTTCAAGCCTTTTTTTTTCCACATAAGAGCAGGGATTTTTGAAATAAAAGTTGAGGTTCAAATTTTGTATTTATAAAGTAAGTCCCTCTCCCAAAGAAATGTATTTTAATGTTTGTGTATCCTGTTTGGTAACCTAGTCTATTGTTAAGGTTATCTTGACATCTTTTCCTCTTTAATTAGTTATTTTCCTTTGCCCAGTCTATTATTTAAAGTTTCATGTAAACTATCCTTGAGGTGGCTGCTCTTTTCTCTTAGTGTCTATACTTGGCACTGCCAGGTGCTTTTCAGAAGTCACATCTGTGGTTTTTATAAGGGTACTGCATCAGCAACCTCTCCCTGATGTATTCTACTTGCAGTCGCACAGAGCAAGTTTTCTATCCTTTTTTTTTTTTTAAAGGGCAGACTTTCTAGCTTCTTAAAAGGGCAGAACTCTGCACGTCCTGAGTGACTGAATGCTTCAAGGCCAACAAAACCCATTCCACAGAAGATGATGCTTCTGTCATGCTGTGTGACAACACTGTGCCTGTACTGATGTAAGCTGGGAGGAGCACAAGGCGCTAACTTCTGGCAGTGTGCTTTCTAAAGTAGGAGGCTGACGGTCTTCTCTTCTCTCACGTGTTGCCTGTGCAAATGCAGCTGCAACAACACTGCTGCAGCCTTTTGAAACCCTTCTAACTGATGCTTTGTGTTTTCATAAAACACTTCCTCACAAGTCCTAGAAATATTTTACAAACATCAGAATGTTTTGGAGCAGGGATCAGATTTTTTTAGTGAGAAAAATAGGACAAAATGTAGGGCAAAAATGGGGAAAATTGTAATTAAATAACCTGTAAAACCATCTCTGTGCTGGACAGCTTTGTTCTCTAAGACCACGTATTCTGTCTGAGAAAAATTGTATTTATGTATGATGATGTGACTGTGTAGAGATGGCTGCACACCTCCCCAGCAGCATGGTGCAGAGGCTGGAAGCTGGTCTTGTGGGACCTGTGTGCAGTACATGGTGAGATACTAGCACCGTGCACAGGGAATTTATGCGAGCTTTGGGTAGGTCTTGCCCAATTTCATTTTCTTTAATCCTACTCTTTTAAACTTTTCCTGACAGCTTTCCTTCTGTAGTATAGATTTAGTAAAAAAGGCAGTTTTGCACCTCTGTTTTTTAGAAGGTGAGGGTTCACTGTAGGAGCTGATGGTGGTGAAATGAAAGAGATAACTAAGCAAGAGGGATGAGAGTACATTGCAGCGTCAAGGGTGAAGGAATATCTCCTTTGGATGGAACTGGTCTGCAACGTTGTTTAAATTGTCCTTATTTCATGCTTCTTAAATGCTGGTGGTATGACAGATGAGAGGAATTTTTCTTCTCCTCTTCCCTCCTCCCTTCTGTGCCTCTGGAATAATGCTGCTTTCTTTCATACAAGGCTCTTCAAAGTACTGGTGGGTTATTAGGAGCTTTTCTGACTTGGATTGCTCAAGGAAGATGCCTGACACTCTTGCTCTAGCAGTAGAAGGCTTCAAAGATGGTGCAGACAGGGACACCAGAGGAGGCCATCTTGTGCTTCCTTTCTGAGCTCATCGAGATGCGTAGCAAAAGCCTGCGTGTGATCAAGAAAATGTTAACTGTTTGAGCAGGCCTGTATCCCTACAGAGCACTGCTAATGTCTCGTGTTTATCTCTGCATCAATATTCCTATTTTTGTTGCTGTATAATATTTGCAAAGAAGAATAGGAGGAAACCCCAATAGGATGATGGTGATCACTAGGAAAGGTGACTTTTTTCTGACCATCAGATTGTGTCAGCTGTTGCCAGAGCTAGTGGAAGCTTTATACAGCCGGTAGTAGCCTTGAAAGAACTTGAGCAACATGTCTATTACAGCTGTCTTGGTGAACTTTGTGTACTTGGCTTCAATATGGATTTTTAAATTATTTATGAACATCTGTTCTGAATTTGGTAGGAAGATTGCTGACTGGGTGTGCACTCCTCTTTTGCAAGACCCAGTAAAACAATTAGGACTTTAAAAGAAATATCCAAAGTGGTATTGGGCAGCTCTACATAATGAAAAACACTGGTAATAAGCTTTAGGTAAACTATCTTGTATCGTTATACTTCAGAAATAAAAACAAATCCTGCATTAGCCAAAGGGAATGTGTTCAGACTGTTCGCAGCTTGTGACTTTCCCACGTTTCAGCAGCAGGGCTAAGGATACAGATTATGTTGGTTTCATGGAAGGATGCTGTGTTTGGGAAGGTTGTGGTTGCAGGTACCTCACCTTGTCAGGAGAGTGCAGAAGCTCCAATGGCTGAAGGCTTTGACATTCTCCTCTACAATTTCTGATGGAACAGCAGACTCTTAGTAGTCTTCTCATTCCATCCTCTTAGCAGGCATATCCTCAGTCTGTTTTGTCTCAGGTGTCTTTTCTCTCTGAACACTAGCATGATTTGGAAAATATGTCCTAATGTTTGTTTCTTAGTTTCCATGGCAAAGGTCGGTCACTCAGGATGTACAAAGTCAGCAGTTTCTCAACAATACCTTTGCCAAGGCCACCAATAAAGAGGAGGCAGAGGCACTGTACAGTATACTAGTATTGGAAAGATAAATCTGAATACCCCCTGAAGGCTTTCCCTTACAGACCTTCAGACTTTATGACCAAGAAGAAGCTTGGGTTAGATTGGCCACAGGGTTATAGTTCAGCTCCTGGTGTGGTGATTTCAGGGGGGTGCCGCTGGACACCACAAAATGTCCCAGGTACAGGCAGAGGTAGTTTGGTAAATGCTGTACCATGCTTAGAGACTGTCATGGCAATGGATCACGCGCTGAGAAACAGTGGTCCCAGAGATGGTAGTGGTGAGTGCTGGCCTGCATCCTGCCAAGCATGCTATGGGGGTGCTTTTGGTTGTGTTTGTAAGCAGAGTGTAAAAAGGAAAAGAGGGCCGTGCAAGGCTCCTATTTCTAGAAAAGTCTGGAAAAAATATTTAAGTGAATTGTTCCAAAAAAAAAAAAAAAAAAAAAAAAGGGGTTGCCCATGCCAGCAATAATCTCTGCCAGAGGGGGCAGGCTGACAGTTGCTGTACTGCTTTCAAGCTGGCACTACCGACCTCCTCTGTCTCAGTATAGGCTGAGATCGGTTCTGGAGTTAGCTTGGGTGATGGGAATTGGCAGGAAAAGCATAAAATGCATGCGACAGTTGCTTTGCCTGATTATTTTCAAAATTTGTATGAGTAAACACATACTCTATTCTTTCTCAAATTAAAGGGTTTCTTGTATTTGAGTGGTATATTTTGGCTTTAGTACTTTTAATTACTTCGAGTAGTAGGTGGTCAGTATTTGTAGAGACTGTTTTGTTGTGAGGTATGATTAGTGCTAATGGTTCCGGTATTTTTGTTTTACTGCATTATCATGTTTTTAAATTTCAGGCAACTTTCAGAAGTCAGCTCTTTTGTTCTTTAAGTGCCTGACTGTTATTTGCTAGGATGGAGGCAAATTTTATAAAGCCTAAACAACTGCCCTTCTTCTTCCCACCCACTGCTTCCTCCAGCTCTGTATACCTATTTGCACACTGCATCTGACCTAGTTTCAGTGAGATCCAGCAAGATGTGGAAATGTTCCTCTCAGGAGTCTTGATCCTTGATTCTTTTCTGCTGGCTCAGTCTTCCAGGTCTTGCAGAGTGTCTGCTGTCCCTCTGGGACTGCATTAGCTTTACATGTGGGCTGCAACAACGATTTGTCATTGGACCAGCAACTGTTAGAGGAGATTTTCCATTGAGCTTCCCGTGTTTTTTGGCTGGACTGCCACAGCAATTTGCTTCCATTGGGTCTCTGTTGTAGCTCCCTGTTACAGCCCTGCTGCTGCATTTTGTAGTTTTGTCACTGGGTTTGCATTTTGCTAAAACTTAGTTTCTGGGAAGGATCCAGGACTTGACGGGGCTCACATACCATGAAATGGTCTTTCTGCCACTCTGCAAGAGAACAAGTTGTGCAACGTAATCTAGAAGGAGAGGCATTTCCCACACAGAGCATCAATTTTTCAAAAAGAGAGAGAAGGGAGGATAGGGAAGCTGAATGTTAAGATCCCTGTGACTTCTGAGCAGTAGGAGCCAAACATAGTACAAGAGAAGTGTATTTTGGGGTTGATTTTATTGGTACAAGTAATCCAGCTTTCATACCTGTGGAGCACAGCATCCGTTCTTAAGGATGAAAGATTGTTTTATTGGTCAAATGCACGCTGTGGTACACACATGTAAGGCTGTGTGGACAAATAGTTTTTTTTTTTTGTAGTGTCTGTACTCAGGAGTTAAGGTCAGAACATCTACAACAGCTGGAAGTGTGTTTTACCTGTTGGACTTCAAATATTAACCAAAGAACTTTGGGAAAGGAAGCACAGGTTTGTACCTAGATGAAGTATGAAATAAACACGTTTACACAGAGGTTGAACAAAGAGTTGGTAGGACTGGGGACAGCTACAGGTCTAGGCTTGCTGTATGCTCAATGCTCTCAAGCTGTAAACTGCTGCAGAAGGGAGTGGTCTCCATTCCCACCACTGCATGTTCATGCCCTTTCTCTTGATTTCTCTTTACCAACTGTGTGACCACTGTGTCCAGTGTTCTGAAACAGCTTGCTGGCTGTGGGGTACACTATTTATTTATTTTGCCCTGTTTGTTTTCTGATCACAGCTGATTTGAGTCACTGCATAGGGGTGTGATTCATAGATTAGATACAAGAAATGAAGTGAGAACACATGTGGAGCTTTGGAGAGAAGACAAAATGCCCTTTGCAACAACAGCCTGCAGCTGAGACAGATAAAGTAGGCAGTGAACCTGTGCCCAGAGCAAGGGGCAAAATTCTCTTCATGTTTGCTGAAGGCTTTCTCGTCATGTGAAACTTGAACAAAGCTACTTGACTGCTACATAAAGTTTTTCTTGTCTGCAAAGAGATACTGTCATAATGCTGTAGTGGCAGGTGATGTGGTAATTTTATTTTCTGTTGTTTGTATTGTACTGTTTTTGTAAGTTTATAAATGTGAGCATATTAATTTGTGTGAATCATTTTCATACCTTGAAACTCTTGCATTCAGAATTTTTTCTTTAGTGTGAGTCTTCAGTAATTACTTTGGTCTGGGAGTACAGTAGTCATTAGAACTCATTGTGTAAAGTCACTTGTTCACAGGGTTCATACAGCAGATGTGGGCCGAAGGCAGTGAGTTTTGTTAATTACGGTTGGTGGGGCTGGGAGCGCTGCTCGTTGTTGAGGTTGCCTTATATATGTAATGAGAATACCCTGGCATTTAAAGGTACTGGAAGGTACTGAAATTATTCCATGCACGAACACCTGCCCCAGGCTACATATTTTTAAGTTTCATCCAGAGCAGTTCAGCTGCTACAGAAGATGAGGGAAAATTAGGTTTTAAAATATTTAAAAGCAACTTAGGGTGACCTTTTATTTGAATTTTCCAGTTATTTAAAACTGGGACTCAGGTGTGTATTTTCTGAGTTCTCCATCTGAATCCACCCATTTCTGTCCATATTTCTAAACAACTAAAACTCTTACCAGACTCAGTGAAGACTTGCAAGAACACGGTGGATAAAACTTTGAAGGGATCTGTTTTTGCCAAATTGTGCTTGCATGGTCCCCATAAAACTCATCTGTTGACCACTGCCTTAATAAATGGAGCTTGGTGATGTCCAGCTAACAATTGAAGCCCACGTATGGGAACTGATAGCAAGATCTGATCTACTCTCATCAATGTTTGCTGACCTCATCTGGTGTCCAGGAAGAAACTGCTTCATTTGTGGAGCACAGGAGTAAATTTGGGGCAGAGACTGGAAGGAACTGACAAGGAGAGCAGGACAGTGTGGCTTTGGAGCAGAGAGAGAGCCCCAAAACAGCTACAATGCAGTAGAGAAGGGAACTGAGACCTGCAGAGCGGGTGAGGATATTAAAATTGAATGTGGATGTATGAACTACGCCAGAGAGAAGAGATAGCAGATAACGTGTAAGAGATTATGTGTGTAGATAGTGGGAGAAGGCTAATAGGAACTCCCTGAACTTTAACTGAGGTGACAGTAGGACTGAAAAACAGGGAGTGAACATGGGATCAGGAAGCAGGATAAAGCTGAGATTATGCTGGGGCAGTGGAGAAGGAGGTATATATAACTGAAACAAGCTCCCTCCTATAGGATCCTTCCAGTTTTCTTTCCTGTGCTGTTCTTAAATTCTGGTGAAATTCTCAGCCAAAGTGTCCCATTTCCCCTTAGTTATTCTCTGCAGCAGAGAAGATCTAAGTTTTGTTCATTGGCTCGGCTGGCAGAGGTTTATGTATGGCTTGGAAATCCCCAAACGTACTTGTGATGGAAAACACTTGCTTTTCAAAATGTCTAGAAAATTGCATGCGTACAAATTAAATGCATCTGCAGATTTCTACCTTAGAAACCCAAACCTCCATCCTTTGGCACTTGTCGTTCTTCATTTGTTCTTTAGGGAACCTTCAGGTACTGCTGTTAGGTACCCAGCTGTATGCAAGGCAAATCCCAGGAGCATTTCTCTTTCTCCTGGGATATAAAATGGGGTTCTGGTGGTTGTTGAAGTACTGAATGCTCACAGCTTGACTGAAACCTAAGGGAGCTGTGCTTCAACCATGTGTATTTTCTGTCAAGTGCCATGCAAAAGTTCCTATTACAAAAGCTACAAAGTTCTATGTGTCTCAACACTCAAAACTAGTAAAGCGAGGCATGGAGACACTAAGGTAAAACATCATTTTCTAGCTGTAAAATGGGGACAGCATACGCTCAGAAATTTATACAGATCTTCTTTGTGCTTATAAAGCTCTCAAATTCTACAGTGATCATCTCAATGGATGAGTTGATAGGAAAAAGCAGAAGCAGTGTTCTAAGGGTTCATTTTGAGTGTTATTTTGAATGGTGGTAAACACTTATACTCCAAAGGCAGGCTGTGGTGTGCCAAGTACTGTTTCAAAGTTAGCAGTCAATGAAAGGAGCTTGCACTTGGTCAGACAGTATGTTCAGTCCACACAAATATAGGGAAATCTGCTAAAAGACAGATTTGGGGCCACAAATCAGGTGGTCAATCAGGTTTGAATTTTCTAACTCTCATCTGGTTTCTAACTGACCAGATGATACCAATCCAGCTGTTTACCAAGTGATAATATATACAGTTTATCACCACTGCTGTCTGTCCTTTCAGCTTAATTTTAAACAAAGCATGATAAAACTGCACTAGGGATGAAATTGATTTTATTTCTAATTGAGTTTTTCCAGTTTTGCCAAGGCATTAGGCTTCATCAAAACAAACATTCTGATAAAGTTGCAGCTTACAAGATTTGTCAGAGCGGTTTCAATATCAGAGTGCAAAGGAATTGCACTATAGAAGAAATACGACAGGTAAAACATCTTTTCCCTGTTCTTAGCATCAAAATGTGTATTTATTTTCTGCTGTCAGATAAGCAGGCTAATGAACTCTTCTATCTCATTTCTCTCTTACTATGTATAAAATCAATCCATGCTAATTGTTGAGGGGGACAAGACTCAGTTCTCCTATAAATAAGAGCACACTTAACTTAAAGTATCTATCATGGTGTTGGCTGATAAAGTTTTTTGCTTTGTATGCATGCTATTTTTTCATTCTTTCCACGTTCTCTTTCATTTTTTTTTTTTAGTACAACTCTTCTTTGGAAGCAGAAGTTGTATATGGTAGATTCAAGTCATAGCTGTGTTTAGTGGGAATTTTGTGCAACTATATACATGAGTATGCGGTCCTTTGCACTTGTGGACGTTTACATTTCAGGACAGTTTTGTTTTGCTAAAGATAATTTGTTTGAGGACTACAGCAAACAGTTTGGAATATGTGGTAAAAATTAGTGTTACTTGACAAAAGCTTCTGGCTTGTGGGTCTGTGATGTGGATCCATACTCTACAAAACGTTGCTAGTCTACAAGGGCTGTGTTCTACTTCATAGTAACAATGCCAGTGCAGTTTTTAAAAAGTGAAATTACATTTCCTTTAAGTATACATTGTTTTTCCTTATAATTTAGAATAACAACTCTTAATTTGAAATGCAATTCTGTTTTATTCTATTTTTGAGGACAAGCATTTTGAAACTGTTTGACAACAGTGCTGTTTTTCTTTTTTCCCTCTTGCTGTTATGATACCTGTCTACAAATCTCTGAACGCTACTTCCTCTTATGCTGTCTTATTTACTGTTTGTTTTATTATCTGGTCTGCAGGTCTTTCAAGTAAATACATGTATGTGGAGTTTATGAATTTGAAATGCATCTTTGTGTTTTCATATTTTAAATGAATCTTTGAATGTGTTTTGTTTCCAGAGAGAGTGCAGAAGGAGGAAGAGTGATTGTAGAAGTTGATGACAAAGTAGCAACAGTAAGAAATATAAAGGTATGCTTTCTGTTTTCTTGTGTTTCTAAACGTAATGATTCTGATGTGATTCTTTTCTGTGTTTGACTGTTGGATTGCTTTAAAAGAAATACTAAGGGAGACATTTAAACTGGCACAGCTCTTGATTTGCATTGAAAGTTGTTTTTACTTTGTAGACAGGGAATGTAGCATCTAACTGTTATCTGTATTTTGTTTTTATTAAAGCTTCTGTGCTCTGGCTGCATGCCATTATTCAAAGCTGTTAGTAAATTGTTTAGAATTTTGCACTTATCTTTCTGTAACTAACATCTGGGTGATTTCTTTCCATGTTTCTCTCCTCTCATATTGACACTCAAAGCGTAACTGACTTGCATGAAATGAAGCAAAATGTTCGGCTATGCTTCAGGCCTTGGTAAAAGACCAAGAGCTATAAGAATAAATTTAATGTACCTGTCTTCCACTGAGAGCATCAGAGTTTACGTGCATGGGAATCAACTCTGTGTTTTAGACTCTTATACTTAAAGATACTACTACTTATACTTAAAGCTGCCATGCTCCTTCACTGGATTAATGGGAATGGGAACCAAGCAATTTTGTGTTGTCAAACTTCTGTCTGCTTGAAAGGCAAATAGATGAAATTACTGAGGTGATAGTGGGAATTCTAAAAGATAGATGCATTTTGCATTTCTGTATATCTGCAAGCAAGCCAGTTATTCTAGAAGACTGACTTGAGAAATACATAAGGTTTTGAAGAGAAACCTGGGCAGAAATAGAACAAATGGATTTGGACTCTGCTTTGTCTTATGGATGTAGTGTTGCCAATCTATACACTTCATTTGTTTATTGGGACTGGTGTTGAGGCACTGGTGCTTTGAGGGTTTGCTAGTTCACAGTCAGAATTATGGCAGTTGAGCTGACTGAGTTGCTGTTGGTAGGACAACACTTTATCTGAAAACAGGGCTAAAAGTAGTGTGTGATCATTTCCTCCCTACTAGTCAGTTGTGAAAGACTGCTTTTGCAAGTCTGTATTTGCAGAGTCTGAGATTCACTACTTCATGAAATAACTTTCCCTAATTCCTTGTACATGTGATAAAGCTCTCCAAGAGACACTTGTTCTCCAGCTGTAAGCTGTCCCTTATTTTGGGGGGTGGAAGGCTTAGGTTGCCATGGCAATGCTGCAGGCCCCAGCTGGGAGGGCCTCTGCAGGCAGGTGGATGCGTCAGTCCTGCAGCTGGGTAATTGGGCCCAGCTGGGCCCAGTGAGACCTAGTGGGTTATAATTTTATTTTTTAAAGAGGAGCTGTGGGCTGCTTTGGGGTGCTAGGAAGGTAAAGCAGGCTCCACAGGCCAGGTAGGGTTATTTGGAGATGCAAGAGTCAGATTGTGAACATTTCTCTCCTGATGTTTCATAATTTCATAAAGGGAGTGAGTTTGTTTTCTGTATAAACTAAAGTTAGATGGCCTTTGATGAAGCCAAGTTAGTTTACTTTAGTGCATAAACTAATATTTATATGCTAATGTTGACATTGTATTTGGGGTACGTGTTAGTTTTAGTTCAAAATAAAATCAAACCCTTCAAGTTGGTAAAGATCTCAGGGTTCACAGCGTACAGGCAGGTCTGCTTTTGTCAGGCAGGAGGGTATTTTCCTGAGGTGAAGGGGTATTTTTTTTGTCTTGGGCTGTGTTTTTTTTTGTTGTTTTTTTTTTTTTTTTTAACATGCTGTGATATGAAGGCAGTGCTGCAAGCTATCTATGTGTATTTCTACATAAAATCTAAGGAAATAAAAGGTAACTGCATAAAAAGACCTCTGAATCACAACATGATGGAAACATTGTTACTGAGGATGATCAATAGGTTCATAAATTTAAGTCTGGCTAAAGGAAATTTTGGGTGTACTTGTATCGACCTAACAACTTTAGAATCAAGTGGTATTTAAAATAAAATGCTAATTGATGAAATTCCTTTAATTCAAAGATAACTTTAAATCTCTTTTATTTTGCATTTTCTTGGTTTAATAAAAAACAAAACACATGCGCAAAACTGTCAGAGGGGCCTGTAGATTAATTTTCAATATTTCAGTCACTGTTTCTGACTTCTCTGCTTAGAAAGGCTTCACTCATTACTGTTAATCTGCAGAGGTTAGCCACTGGCTGCAGCGTGCAGTTACAGCAAAAGATGTATTAGCTTGCTGACACAAGAAAGCGAAGGGGAAGTAGGAATAGGCCTGTGATTTTAAATACAGAGTGAGAAAGTCTTTTTTCTTTTCTTTTCACTTTGTGCCTTACTTCTGTGATGCAGTTCTCTTGTCATTTTTCAGTTTCACTGAGAAAATATGGAAAGTTATGGAGCTTTCCTGCTAGTATAGGCTGAAGAACCTTATCTGAAGTAAATGAACCGTTCAGCAGGTCTTTCATGGGCATCCCTGCCTCAGTCTGAATCAAAGGAAAACTTATGAAGAGGATTAACTGTGTTGCTGTTTCCTTTCTGCAATACGGATCCTAGATAAATTTCCTATTACTTTTTAGAATGCTTACCTTTTGGTAAACTTCAAAGTGAAGTCTTTTCCTTCTGTTGTCAGGCTGACAGTAGGCTTGATGGAACTTGGGACTCAAGAGAAAAGACTGTGGCCTTCAGTTTTGATTACTGCTATTGGTCAGTTGATCCTGAAGACCCAAAATATGCATCTCAGGAAATGGTAAGTGATGCTGCTCTTCAGATGTGTTCCCACCCTGTTTTGTCCTTTATTTTCACATTTAAATTAAGTGATTGAGAGGTCAGATGAAATTTCACTTTCTTATCTGCCCCCATCTTTTTCTTATATTGGTTGCAATACCCTTGTTTGTGAACTAATGTAAGCTTTCTTTAGGTGTGTCAGCTTTGGTAAAGATCATTAATTGTGATGATCTGAGGACTCAAGCTTAGCAATGAGAATTTTACAGGGGGCCTGAAAGGAATCTTCTCAAAGAAGAAAGTTCTAAAATTAAACCAAAAGTTTCAAAATTGATCCTACCAAAAGGATTAACAGTGAAGTAATCACATCTTTAAAAAACAGTATTAAATTTTATTTACAGTTTATTTTGAGCACTTTTTCTTGCTAAATTATCAGAAATCTCTTAACTAATTAGGACTCCTTGTAACTTAAATTCCAATGTTTGATTAAGAAGGTTGAAGAATTCAGTATTAAAATACGATAAGTTTTTCTTTTTTATTTAAAAAATAATTATTAAATCTATTTTAAATAAATAACATGCATTGCAAAGCTATCCAAAGATCACTCTACAAGTGCATACAATTATGTATGTCAGTATTAAAATAGATGTTTACCGCACTGTTTTTGTCTTCAGAATTGTATCTTATTTCACTTTATTGTCAAGGCAGTTGTTCCCAACATTCCAACCTGTGCAATTGTGTTGTTTTTCCAAGAAAAACAAGCTTTTCACAGAAAGTATCACTTAAGACTGAACTAGTCCCATGAAATTCTTATTTCTGGTGGCGTTGATCACAGGATTGTTTTACTTCGAGGAGTCCATATTTGAATAACTATTAAATTTGGCAATTATCAGAATAATGAGTCAAATTCTTGACTGTGCAAGACTTCCTGCTTGGCACAGCAACATGGAAGAGATGTGGGGAATTCAGGAAGTGTTTTTTTTTTTTTTTTTTTTTTTTTTTTAAAGTAATTCTTCTCTCTAAATAAGTACTAAGCACTACGTAAACTTCCACTGTAGGGATTGCAAATAACATCTTTGTGTTCAACTGTTTTTTTGTTATTTTTTCTTGATGTTGGTTGATTTATTTATTTATTATTATTATCTTTTTCTTCTCCTCAACCCCTTTATGTGTTCTGACTTGCTTATTTGGGTGTTGTGGTCTTCGTAAACTTTTTTCATACAATTAGAAGTCTGTTTTTTAAATAAATCACAAAATCACCTAGGTTGGAAGAGACCTCCAAGATCACAGAGTCCAACCTCTGACCTAACACTAACAAGTCCTCCACTAAACCGTATCTCTAAGCTCTACATCTAAATGTCTTTTCAAGACCTCCAGGGGTGGTGACTCAACCACTTCCCTGGGCAGCCCGCTGCAATGCCTAACAACCCTTTCTGTGAAGAAGTTGTTCCTAATAGCCAACCTGAACCTCCTTTGGTGCAACTTTAGCTCATTCATCCCCCAAAAAAACAGAAGGACTCGCATAACCCCTGAGAATTGGCAAGAACTGTTTATTGCCGGGACATCTTGCAGGCAAGCCTGCAGGATGTCTGTGGTGTTTGGTGGCTCCAAGCTAATGCTTGCGATGGAGCCTGAGCAACGAGCAGGGGGCTTGCCGGGCACTCCTGCGATGCTGTTGGTGCTCTCAGATGGTAGAGCACAAAGACGTGCCACAGTAGGCCCAGGTCTGTTCTGGCCGAGGTGAATTCACTTCCATCTGTTTCTCCACATCTGGTGGATCCAGCTCCATGGGCTCCACGGTACTGAGCAGAAGGCTAAGCCAGTCCTTGCCCAGGACTGCCCAAACGGGATGTCTTCTGTCCAGAATGTTCTCAGGCCAGGGTGCTGAAGCAGGGGGTCATCCAGTTCCATACCTCGGTCCCATGCTCCTGTCAGGTTGTTTTTCATGCATGGGTCTGATGGTGCCGTCTGGTTTACAGCCATTACTGGGTCCCGCACTGTGCTCTGGACTATGGGCATGCCTCTGCTCCCTGCAGCTGTCTGCCTCATGCCTTCGCCCCATATCACCATTGCTCCTGTGGTAAGGCCCTGGCCCCCTGTCGCTGGGTGTGTGAGTGGCTGGCCTGTTCCCGCATTGTTGTGGTGCCACTTGTACCGCCTGTACCTGTCTGTGGGCTGGGCACCAGAGGTCCCTTGGGTACTGGTGTCTCTTGTGCCACCGGCACTATCCCACCGCCCATGACACATCTGCTCTGGTGCATTCCTTCTTGGTGCTTCACCGGACTGCATTGCTGTCTTCGCACACCAAGGAGGCCTGCTGCTCCCCTTGCACTTCTAGTCTTCTTCCTGCCACTCAAGCTGGCAGTCAGAGGGCCTAGATGCTCAGCGAATGGTGGGCCAGCTGCAGGGGGCCTGTTTTATAGGGCCAGCAGCTAAGGTGGGGCAGTGGTAGCCACTGTGACTTCAGCAAGCTTCTGTGATGGAGTGGCCTATGCATGGCCAAAGTCAGCTGTGTTGGGAGCAGCCTGGAAGATGCCCTCACATGAACAAGGAGGAGGCTGGGGGGCTGAGGGCCCCTTTTCTGGGACTGGCTCCCTGGGGCCATTTGGCTTGCTAGAGAGAAAGGCTGCCCCTCGGCCACAGGGACTGCCCCGCACCTCCTATCCTATGCCATGGTTCCAATAATACCAATATACTCAAGAATGTGTAGGCAGTTTTAAGACTAGTAAATAAATAAATTCATCTTCTGGAGACTGCTACACATGATCCAAATCTGTGTTCTACTGCGTGTGTTTTGCTTTGGCAGATTATGGTTAAGTCTTACACTATTTCTTATTTCTTACTGTGTCACGTCTTTCTATCTTACCTAAAAAGAAAACATGGTAGCTTCATTGCTTCTGCTTGATCAAGAAACATGCCATACGCTTCTTGACAACTGGATTTTTTTCATTACGAAAGATGCACAGTGCATGTTTTTCTGCTGACCAGCTAGTGCTTACTAGAAGTGTCACTTTACAAAAGCCATGAGGCCATCTGCTTTGGAAAGGTGGTCCAAGGCACTAGGTAACTGGGACCATGCTCAAGTTTACTTCAGGGTCAGAACCCAAAACCAAAGCTTGTAAATGTGGACACTTGTGATTAGGTTTACAATGTTTACAGTTGGCTTTCTAGCTGACAAGGTTTAGCAAATGAAATATTGATGAACGCAGTCAGCCAAGTCAGCTTTGTCTCTACTCAGTATGAAAAGCGATTAGAGCTGCCAAATGGAAAATATAAATATTGGCTAGAAAGTGTAATAGTTGTTGTAAAATATATGTGCAACTGAAAAAGAATGTCAAGTACAATATAAACAGCACAACTTCTTTGCTGGATCTGCGTAGGTATTTCAAATACTTTGGGAGTCTTGTATTAACATAAAATGTAGTTTTATCCAATAAAAATACTAAAAGGGAAACGTAAATTCACTAGCCGTAAAAAACTAAGTAAATCAGCCATAGTTTCCTTACTCATGGCATAGCTGCCAAATGTGACTGCTGGCATGAGGATTTCTGTTCTGCTGCATGTAACTGAGCTGCTGAGCCTCAGATAGACCTGTTTCATGGGTTAAGAAGTGTTTAAAGAGGGTCTGGCACTTTGAGTAAGACCTGGAGTCATGAGTGAATTCCTTGGGCTTTTTACCTATCTTGACTATAATCTCATTTAGAAGAGGGCTGCTGGCATACTGCAATTTTACTGTTCCTGTCTGCTTTTATCTGCCCCTTATACTCTATGAATGAAGTTTATTGTACTAATTCCATATTTTCATCAGTACTTCAGTGTTGAGTTCAAAGTTTCTAAGCCTCCTTACAGCAGTGATGTTATTGGCAGCCACAGGAGGGTCAGTAACGTTTTCCTCCAGTAAAAGCTTTCTTTCATGAGCTGACCTTGGATTACTTTTTCCTTGAAGATGTCATGCCAACTGTTATCATACACGGTAGGTGTATTGTTTGAGGAGGCAAGGCAGACTGAAGTATCTGCCTTCAGGTTCACTTTTGTAGAATGCTGTCTTTCAGTAGACTGCCCTTTTTCTTCATCCTCTGGACTGATGTATAAAAATGAAGTCGTGGCAGCTCTTTTTGTTTTATTGTTACAGAATCCATAACAACTGTAGTGGCAGGGCTACAAATTGTAGTGCTTACATGAAAATAAGATTTTAAAGATACAGATCTGTTTCTCTGGATGTGTCTTAGAGTTTAACATGGATGTTAATGTTGTTCAGGTTCTGGTCCCTTGAATTCTAGAGGTGACTACACACACTGCATTTTATTCCCTATATATTTTGACTGTACTTCACAGATACTTGTGACAGAGTTAAGTACTCTGTTAAGTACTTAAGTACACATGTAAATACTTCCAAAAGTTTAGATGAAAAGTTCAATTTTATTGTTCAGTTTATTTTTTTTTTAAATTGCTTTCTCTGCCACCTACCTGTTCCACTTCTATTTGCCAAAATGTGAATACTCCTTGTTTGTTTCTCCTAATATGTTCATGTTAATAGTTCTTCTATTTTTACTTTAAAAGGGGGAAGAGGAAGAGATATTTTTCACTTTAGTTTGGGGAGAGCAGACTTTGTAATACAGTAAGATGAAGAGGAACCGAACCAAATTAATAATGTGCCTCTTTTTTTTTTTTTTTTTTTTTTTTTTTTAGTAGTAGTAGTACTCTAACTGGAAGCCCTTTTCCCTTCAACAAGCTGGAGCAATCTCAAAAATATGAGTTATTTTTAAGCGTTACAGCCTACATGTTTCTTTTGGGGTGAATTGAAACAATAATTCTCACTACAGAGATACACAAGTTTTCCTGATCGGCATTACTTAAAGATCATAAACCTTTTCATATTTCTGAAAAGAGGACTGTTGGCTAATTTAAAAACAAAACTGATTTTTGAGTAGTGAAAGAAAAGCCTATCACTGCTGATGTCTGGGAAGTAGGCTTCTTAGTGGAAATAATGTATTGGATAGTGGTTGGTTTCAGAAGATGACTTCAGGATAGTCTTTGCAAATCGGTTATTCTCTCATTCAAAACATTTGTGAGGAACTAGATATAAGTCAGAGTTTTGTTTTCCTAATTTCTCTCCTAACTATGGTGAAATATGAATCTGTAGTGTTTCTAATGATGACTCAGTAATTTATAAGCTTACTTTAAATGTATAATAGCAGTGGTCTGAATTCTTAATCTTCCTTTAGAAGATACATGAATTCAGTACAAAATGGAAGATTCGTGAAATAGTTTGTCTGTGCAAGTGCTATGTCCACTTTCCAAATAAACCGAATGCTATGTTCTGCAAAGGGCCCTCTGGTTTTTATATGGCCAGTTGGAGGTCCTTGGGCCTGTTGCTTGTTTTCTCTCTGGGCAAGTGAATACTTCCCCATTGATGTAGAGCTGAGGTTTTCATCTCTTTTCACAGTGCAATTCCTTACAAAGGGGTCTACCTTCTCTTTTTAAAGACACGTTTATTCTAAGTGGATCCGTTGGTACATAAAATACAGGAACAAAAATGTCCTCAGGAAAAAGTCGCTGGCTAAATCAACCCATCGCTAAAATAATAAGGAAAGGAAGCAGATATGCTAAAATCCTTCAATGTACAGAGGGGTGAACAAGGTACTAGGGCTACATGGCAGCGAGAAACTGAGTGCCAAAAGATTGTGTATGAGCAGAGAAAGTGCAAGTAACAAAAAAGCTTGAATAGAGGACAGGAACAGAACATTTGATGGGCTAATAAGAAACATATGATAACTCTGGAAGACCATAAGCATCTAAGAGCAAAAGCTTATGCGTGGTTTTTCTGATCTTACCTCTGCAACTTCTGTTACTTGCGTTTTCCATGGTTATAAACAGTGGAATGGTTATTCCAAACCTGTCAGTATCAGATACAAATCACTATGAAGATCTTTTTTTTTTTTTTTTTTTTTTTTTTTTTTGAGGAGGGAAGTAAAAGAGGCTCAAGCAACTGCAATATTTCTGTCCATGTTCCTTTTCCTGTCACTTTTCTGTTCCTTTCTCTCTTTGCCATGATGCTTCAGAACTAGTTTGGTTTCACAATAGGAGAATGCTGAATGCCTGCACCTAAACTTTACCATTTGTATCCCGTGAAGTACAGTTTCACCACATCTCCCTGCTTTCTTGTACTAACCATTTTTTTGGAAGGTGAACTTGGTACTGTACAAAAACTGCCTGAGTAAAGGGGAACACTTCAGTAAGAGTAACTACTGCTTCGTCCTCCTTCCTACTTCCTCTGCAAAGGTCTTCAGGAAGCTCTCTGTAGCTTATGATTTTTTTCTAAAGACAATGTTGGAAATTCATTACTCTGGCAATTGTGTAATTAGGGGATTACGCTCAGTAGAGATTCATAATGTGCTTCCATTTTGCAATAAAAATGGCTGCAAACCTGTCAGGCAGTAATGTTTGATAATGACATTGTAATGGTATTTGTTTAGGGTTATAATTTCTGACCTAATAGGCAGATTCAAAGATGCTGATTCATTCTGATAGATGAGTATCATAATTAGTTTGTAGGTGCTTTGAAACTTTTACAGTTGTCCCACAAACAAACATCTAAATGTAAACTTATTTAAATTGTAGCTGTGCTCTTATCTGGCATAGAACAGGCTGTTTCAGTCTCTCGGATTTCCTTTTTAATACCTAAAATAGCTCTTTAATAAACCTTTATTCAAGTCTGGTTTAGCTCCACGAAGCAAAGGAACTTGTTTAAAACTTCTGCAAAACTTAAATAAATGCCCATTTAAACCCCACAGAAAAAAAGTTAAACAAAATCTTGAGAATGTTCTGCACAACTATAGAAGCCCATGCAAGTATTAAGTATTCTTCTAGTTGCTTATTAAAACTTCAGTCCTCAGCTTCCCTCCAGCCATCCTACCCATCCGGTTATTGTGTATCCACCGTAACTGTGGTGGGCAGACTGACCCACAGGATGTAAGAGCAGGTATTTACACACAGCAGTTGCCATAGATAACTGGTGTGTAGTAATCTGTTCCTTTTGATAAGAGGAATACATCCCATGACTAATGGGCTATGAACGGTAGTGACGGTGAAACCCAGAAGGGTTTAAACACTGATTTCACTAGCATCCAGGTCTCTGAAACAACTTTTGAAGATCCTAAGCTAGGGTTTTGTGCCTTAGTGCACCGGTTAAATGGAGATTGTTGATGAGGGATATCATAGTTTAGACTTTTTACCTCAGGCTTCCGGAAGAAAGAAACACATGATATATCAATCAGTGTATTTCACACTTCTGGGCCTGAACTGGTGAGGATTTCGTTTTGATTTGACATAGCATAGTAGGATTATGCAAGTATGAATACTCCTTCAGTGTCTTTCAGAATATTATCATTTTCAGTAATTCTGTGACCCATGCTGGAATCATAAAAACACTCAACCAAAAATTTCATGGCCAAAGAAGACGATGGAAAGCAATGAGAGAGCTCAGGGGTTGGTGTAAACAACTGACTGCTGATAGTCTTAGATGTTTTTCCCTGAAAGATTATACTGATGAGAGATGTCTGCCTATCTACACAACAAAATATTGTTTTTGTGATTTAATATTGATTTCCCTATGTATGGAGGTTGCACTGTGATATGTTGCATGTAGAGAAGTGTGATCTTACAGAGTTCACAGTGAGAAAGCAGTAGGGGTATGCAAACAGGTCCTACTACAAGTATCAGAAACTGCTCCTTATTAGCACTGGCTAACTAATAGGACTGAATTACTGATATAATTGTGAACTGAAAGAATGACTGATTCTTTGTGTGTGTCTTTCCACTGTGCAGTTGAGCCACTGAGGGGTTTACCAGATTGATTAAAAGCAAAATAATATGTTAAATTCAAGACTGTTTATCTCTAAACTCTATGTAACAAGTCATACAAGTCACCTGTATGTCCAGTGCAAATGTATACTATGCTAGGGAGAACTCCCTTCCTTTCAAACACACCATTTAGGTTGATTGTATAATTATTTCTCTCATTGTTTATAATTTTTTCATTAGGAAGACTTTTTCTGTGCTTTGAGCCCAGAAATGGGGTTTACTGAAGGAGGCTCCCATGATTGGACACAGATGACCTGTGAAAACAGCTTTTTCCATTTCTAATTTGTTTTTAAAGTATTATAATAGCTTTTCATCACATTTGACTTCCCAGTGTATTTGGTTTGGTGCTTTTTTCTTTCCTTTTTTTTTTTTTTTTTTTTTTTTAGTACTAGTTCTACTAAGGAAAATAGTTGGGGAAAGAAGCAGAGGGGCAGATGATTTTCTTATCCCCCTGTCAGAGTGTAACTGAAAAGCAAACAAAAGGTGAAACTGATATGCTTGTTTTAATAAGCAAGATCTTCAGTGTGGTGTTAAATTTAATGGTTTGGTTTTTGCCTGTTAATAGAAAGACTATAGAAGGTTGTACAACAGTACTGTGTGGAAACAAAATATTGCAACATAATTTACAAATGTTCGTGAACCAAAGTCACTGTATTCTTGTTTTGTGGTGTGGTGTTTCTGTTTTGTTTTGTTTTTAATACAATCGAAGTACCCTTCTGAATAATTGTAATTGAGGAGGCTTTCCTTTCTCTCATGGAAGTTTGTGACACTTTTATGCCTCCACACATTCCCTGTGAGATTCAAGTTGTTAATTGTCTTGTCAGTTCTCGAGACAAATTGAAAATCCTTTACTTGGCGTATGCACTTTATCATAATTTTTAGGATTAAGTGCTAACTTAAATTTCTTAAAATCCTCAGTTATTTCTCTCTCTTTGTCCTTCCCTCAAGTCCTCTTTTTCCTTGTACTAGAAGAAGGGAGGAGAGGAGGTGGCAGCAGAGTCTGTGGGTGTAATTGGCATTTTCTTATGAAATATTTCAAAGGCAGTAAGCATTCCATCACAACCTTTTTTTCTCCAACCCGGAGTGAGACAGAAAAGGCGAGCGTGCTATAAAAAAAAAAAGGCTTTTTGTGTAATAACTACATCAGTATATAAAGGATTGCGAGAAAGGAAGGGAAACCACCATGAGCACATATTATGGATCTTTTGCCAGCAACACAGCTGCTGTGTTCAGTTCACAATCAGATAAAGTCATTCTTTCTGCCTATACCAAGATTACTTTCGCCACTTTTCGCCACTTGCCGAGGCGATCGGCTCCGGGGCAGACGCGCTCTGCAGCGGAGCAGGGGATCGGGACAGGCAGGGCTCTTTTCCCGGCATCGAGGCCACTCGAGGCAGCCGAGGGAGCCGCCACGAGCCGGCAGCCCTGTGAGGGACGTGACGAGGCGGAGGCGGAGCCAGCAGCGCCCCCTCCCGGCCGCTCCAAGGCAGCCCCTGGGGAGCGCGAGCGACCAGGACGGGCAAACAGGGCGGGGCGCGGCAGTTGGCGCAGGCAGCGCGAGCAGGGAGGGCAGGGCGATCCCGCCCACAAGAACACCTCCCCTAACGGCTGTCTGGCACTCGCTGGGCCGCCGTGGTCCTCGCTAGGCAGCGAGCGAGCGCCAGGCAGACTGCCCGCTCCAAACTGCGGCAGTTCGGGTCTCTGGGTGCAGGGAGTGCCAGAGCCTGCTGCTGCCGTCTGAAGGAGGCAGAGACACCGTGTGCGTGAGGTGCGAGCAGGTGGACGACCTGGTCCGCCTGGTGGCAGAGCTCAAGGAGGAGGTGGAGAGGTTGAGGGCCATCAGGGAGTGCGAGAGGGAGATAGACTGGTGGAGCAACTCCCTGCAAGGCCCGAAGGAGAGGCACCGGGATGAGAGGTGGACCCCCTGCCCGGTCGCTGTTGGGCAGAGGGAAGGGACCTAGGAGTTCAAGGGGAATGGAGACAGGTCCCTGCTCGACGATGCAGGAAACGCCCCCCCCACCTGCCCAGGTGCCCTTATGCAACAGGTTTGAGGCCCTGGAGCTTGGGGGAGCAGTGGATGAGGGTGTGGAAGGAAGTTTACCCAGGAAGCCTAGGGCGAGGAAGTCTGTGCCAAGCCTCAGGACTGCTTCCACCAAAAAGGAAACGAGGGTGGTCGTTGTGGGTGACTCCCTTCTCAGAGGAACGGAGGGCCCTATCTGTCGGCCTGACCCTACCCGTAGGGAGGTCTGCTGCCTCCCTGGGGCCAGGGTCAGGGATGTTGCCAGAAAGCTTCCCAGCCTGGTTTGCCCCTCTGGTTACTACCCACTACTGATAGTCCAGGCTGGCAGTGGTAACATTGACGAGAGAAGCCTGAAGGCTGTCAAAGGGGACTTCAGTGGGCTGGGATGGTTAGTGGATGGAGGGGGAGTACAGGTGGTGTTTTCATCCATTCCTACAGCAGCAGGGAGGGGTTCAGAGAGGACACGCAAAGCCCATAAGATAAACACATGGCTTAGAGGCTGGTGCCAACACAGAGGGTTTGGGTTCTTTGACCCAAAGGGGCGCTTTACTCAGCACCCGGCCTGATGGCTGCAGACGGGTCCCAACTGTCCCCAAGGGGAAAATGGATCCTGGCCCAGGAGCTGGCAGGGCTCATTGAGAGGGCTTTAAACTAGGTAAGAAGGGGGACAGGGAAGAAACAAAGCCTGTTGGAGGTGTGCCAGGGGGAACAGTGGCTAGGCTGGGGGAGAAGGCAAAGGCTCAGCTGAAGTGCACCTACACTAATGCACACAGCATGGGCAACAAGCAGGAGGAGCTGGAAGCCATTGTGCAGCACACAGGCTATGACTTGGTTGCCATCACGGAAACGTGGTGGGACCACTCTCATGACTGGAGTGCTGCCATGTCTGGCTATAGGCTCTTCAGAAGGGACAGGCAGCATGGAAGGGGTGGTGGAGTGGCTCTCTATATTAGAGAATGTTTTGATGTTACTGAACTTGAGGCTGGCAATGACAAGGTGGAGTCGCTATGGGTTAGGATCAGCGAGAGGCCAACAAGGCAAGCGTCCTGATGGGGGTCTGTTATAGACCGCCGAACCAGGATGAGGGGGTGGACGAGGAGTTCTACAGACAGCTGACAGAGGCTGCAAAATCGTCAGCGCTTGTTCTTGTGGGGGACTTTAACTTCCCAGACATATCCTGGAAGCACAACAATGCTTCAAACAGTGAAATAAGCCATTTTCTGAATGCAGCCATTTTTTGGATCTGCTGGTACTTGTGCACTTGCTTGGTTTCCCTGATAGGCACCAAATGTTGCTCCCTACGTACACAGAGCACTTTCTTTACAGTAGGCAGGCAGCATAATTCACTAGATAACATTAAAAGGATCTCTAACTGCATACAGCAACTTAGAAGAAAAAGAGAACAGCAGTTTCTTTGCATTGCCAGTTGCCATGCATCTTACAAGTGAGCCTGCATGTTCTTCTACAGTTCTGTAACTGTGAATGTCTTGCAGGTGAAAGCAAGGTCTTGGCCTTCCTGAATTCCTTCAGACTTCCTGAATTCACTATTTGGAATGATGTCTTTTTTTAAAAAAAAAAAACAAACAAACAACAAAAAAAAACTTCTACTGATGGATTATTTTTTTTTTAATATTTATAAATATATTTTAAATTTGTTATATAGCTAAGCTGTATGCAGCTGCTGATTGTTCTTTCTTTCTTGGAGAGGAACATTCACAATTTAAATTCCCCTGTGTAAGTACACTACAGTTCTTCTTCCTTGTTTACGACCGAACAGGATCTTTGCCTCTCTTAATCTAAAATGAAGACCATTCCGCATTCTTATCTCTCTGTGAACAAAATCTCTTCCTTATCTGCAAGTGTTTCCACAGCACGATTGCACATGCAATTGAAGGTCACAATTGTGGCATTTCCAAAGATTGATCCAAGACAAGCATTTTATGTTAAAAGCTACTTTTTTTTTTTTTTTTTTTTTTCCCAATCTTTTAGTAGTGTTGTATGAATAACTTCACAATTAGTTTGGTATTTGGGGAACTGAAATTACTGAAGAATTAGCCTGAGCTTCAACGAAGTATGCAAGATCTCATTGGTCTGCGAGTTCTATAAGCACTGGATTGAAGGATGCACTGCTGATAGACTTATAGTAGGAGACTGAGACAGGTTTGGGGTGGTTATTTTGTGGGATTTGGTTGTTTTTTTTCTGTTTGTTTTGTTTTTGTCTTTAGCAGGCAGCTGGCTTATGAAAGATTTTATTGGGTAGGATTAAGCTAGCATTGAATAGTGAGATGCATTTATTGCAGCAGCTGTGATCAAGATCAACACAGCCATTTTGTTTATTTCTGAAAACGTGCCATGTTTCTGACATGTTGCAGCAATGAGATTGGACTTGCATACATAAATAGCTAAAGACTGAAATACCTAAATGATGTGCTTGTGCCCTGTATGACTGTTTATTAAATGTTGGGTATGAATAGCAACTGTTCCATTATAACAACAACAAAAAAGACTTTTTTTTTTTTTTTAAAAAAAAAAGTGCTTTCTCTTTTTGTCTGTGCTAGTAGCTAACTTTTATACTTCTCTTTTAATTGAGATATGCCTCAGAGAGAAGCGTGTGTGGCCTTGAAGACAAACTGAATGAATCATCCTTTTGGCTGGATCTGAGCACCTGCGTGTTGTCTCTCAAATCTGTTTTGGTTTTAAACAACAGAAAGTCTGCCCTTGAGAGCACAGTTGTGAAAAGCAAAATTAACATCTCTGTTCAGTTGTGCTTTTTCTGCAGTAAGATTCTGTTGGCAGCACTCCTAAATTGCATAAGAAAGAGTGAAGATGAATAAAATGAATTCAGTGCAGAAACATTTACTGTAGCCTTAGAACAGCAAAATCTGAATTCTGAATGTTAGTTTAGGTTCCCTTTCCCCCAGATTTACATGCTATTATGGATACATTCTCACTATCTAACATCACAGCTTCAGTGTTTTAAAGTCAGGAATTTCTCAGCCAAAGCACAGATCATAGTATTCTGTATTCTGGGCTGGCAAATATATTTAGAAGTACGTCTTAACAGACTATATCACTGTCAAGAGAAGTAGTTGCAGAATAATAAGTTGTAGAATGGAATATTTGAATCAATCAGTACTTGATAAGTCATATTCCCAAAGTGCTGAATGGCAATGAAAGTTTTCCTGGTTTTCTTTTTTGTGCCTGTGAGGATTGTCTTGATTTGAAATTACAGCTATTAAGTTTAATATATGGCTCAGGTCCTGCTTTAATGTTATTCCAAGTGTTTTCTGTCCTGGATTTTCAGACATAACTCTCTTGCGTGCACATACGTTTTTGAGAGTATATTCCTGGCTTGCACTGTCGATACTGTGTGCCTTACAGTGTTGTTTGTTGGTGGATTTTTCCTTTGGAGAGAAGAGTCCATCTCTAAAAAGTATGTCTCCTCCTATGGGAGAGACCTACATAGTAAAACATCAAATCTGAAAAATGATGAAATGACTCTCAGGAACTGTGAGGATTTGTCCTACCTCATTTTCTTTATATTTAATTTTTTTTTGTTTTTATGATGATTTCATAGGCAGAGGCCAATGTATTGATGCCAGAGGATGAGGAAAGCCTTCTCCAGTTAGAGTCAGAGAAGTAGAGAGAGAAAATTTGGGGGGCATATTTATTCAATTTAAAGTAGGCATACTTTCAGGGAGGATGTGTTTGTATTTCGTGTGTAGAATCAGCCTCTCTAAGATTACATTTTGTTGAGAATGTGACTAAAAAGAGGAGCTGAAATTACTGGCACAAGCCTGCTTTGTTTTGATAGCTTATTTTTTCCAAGACTGTGTTTTACCAGTTTTGCCCAGATGTTAACTTTAGTAGAAGTTTCTTTAATGTGCTTAAATCAGACTTCAGCAGAGCAGCATCCAAGAAAGAAGCATTTTCTTTGAAGAACAGAATGAAAGGAGACATGTCTTATCTTGTGTTAGCTTATGTTTAGTGTGTTCTGCTTTGGTAGCAGCACAAGGATTTCAGTAACTGCTGATAGAGTTAACAACAGATAAACTACTTTTGGCTAGAACCAAAATGTTGAAAGGTTCGTGGGTAATACTTTGTTAACCTCACTGGGGAAGAATGAGGTCTTCTAATGAACTTGAACTTGCCTCATGTATGCTTTGGAGTTGTGCACCCCCTCTCCAGGGACATGCGGTGTCTCCAGGACCTTCTTGTACATAGGCAGTGTTAATTGCCAGTGGTGACAGCAGGTAACTGGGGTTACCCTGCAGCGTGCATGTCATGTGTGATGGCCTCATGCTGTCCAAAGGGACGCTGCTCTGAGGCCCTTTTTCTTGCCTTTCTTCCTCTGATGCTCTTAGTTGCATTCCCGTTTCTTAATGAGTGAAAGTAATGGCCAGAGAAGTTCATGAGTGACTAGTATTTTTTCTTTATTGCTAAATTTTATAACCTCTTTCCTAATGGAACACAAGATCCACTTTAAAATGCATGAGTTTCTGAATTCACTGGCCTTTTCAGTAGCTAAACAGAACGTAGGACCTAATTACTTTTATCTTTGTGAATGTGAGTTTCTCCTTTTAGTTCTGAAACTCATTTTAGAACCAAGCCACTTTCATAGCTGCTTTGAAATAGAGATACACAGATAAAGGCAGAATCGTGTTTAGCATCCAGAGAAATAACTGATATGAATTTCACTTCATTCAGTGAGATTTTTCTCATATTGCAGAATTTCTGTGCTTAAGTGCTCCCTGTGCTTACGTAGCTTTTGCTATTTTTAACTTAAACTCCAATTCAGCAGAAACTTGAAAGAACTGTCAATGCTTTAAAGATATTTCTAGTCTGAAAACACAGATTTCAGAGGGTTGTAGAAATTTGCTTCCAGCTCCTCACATTGTTTTCCTTTACATAAATTCTGTATGCTTGACTTTGCTTGGTACAGCACAAGGCTTCCATTGTCTCACATCCTACTGCATGTAATTTGCATAAATTTATTGCTCATTACAGTATATGGAATGTAATCTTTTCCTATTCCATCTGTTGGGAATGTAAGTGGCTTTCCACAATTGAACGTCATTGGCACGTTGGGCTGAAATAGAGAGCAAAGGAGACCAGGAGGTCGTCTTTCACTCCTCATTTTATTAACTTGGAGTTGATGGTTTTTTCCTTATGGCGAATTGAGGCTGCATCTGTGTAAGTAAACTGAGAGGTATTAATGCCAGGGAACATTCCCTGAGCATTGCAGCTTGGTCACCTGTGCTGCTGGGTTATTGGAGTAGTTCCTGCTCCTGTTTGGGCTGGGATAGCCAGTACTTTCCCTAACAATCTCCACGTGCAGCTCAGGAACTGGCAGGGCCCACAACTGTTCCTCAGGGGCAGTTTGTGGCCTTTCACGTTGGCACCACAACTGACCTCTTCTCTGTGGGGTAGAAGAGAGCCAGCAGCATGTAAGCAGCTGTGATGTGAAGCTCTGATGGGAGGCAAAGAATTCTGCTCCCAGCAGAGGGATTAAGTGTGCAGAGTTAAATATGGGACCGGGAATTTGTACATTGTGTAGTGTCTTTGTTTAATGCTTTATCAAAAACCTTTTTTTAATGTGCTGTCCACAAGATGTCTAGCAGGATGTGCACTGTGGTGTTGTCCTGGCACTCTGATACACTTGAGGAAAGATACTGAAGCCCCTCTCACCGTTAGACTCGGCAGAAATCCCTTTGCTGAGTCTGTAGGCCACCCTTTAAGAGTCCCTGCAGCTTTTGTTTCAAAAAAGGATTTGGCATTGGAGCTGGCTCTATATAGCATGCTGCTGAAGCTGTTTCTTTCACCTTCCACAGTGTGCTATAGTTTTGTACATTTATTCACTGATTCAGGCATCTGATGTGTGGTAGATCCTGTATCGCATTCCAGGACATATTCTTCATAGTATCTATGTGATGTCATTCTCTTTCTGAGAAAGAAATTATCTTCTGTGTACTTTTTAAAAATGTGGAAAAGGAGCCATGTGGAGAAATTACTTGATAAAGATAATATGGAAGAAGCACTGATATGCATAGAATATGTCTTTTTCTGTATCAGTTTATCAAAGTAAGGCAGTTATATTTAAAAAAAAAAAAAAAAAAAAAAAAAGGTTAAGGCATATTTATTTAGAACATACTGATTTAGCGTATGCTCAGTAGAACAAACTTATTTGGGGGCAGAAATTATGTAATTAGCAAACTACAAGTGACAAAATATGTACCTCATTGTAAAAAGTATTGTACCAACATGTTAGAAACCAAATATAGAAGGGTGTATAGTTACTTAAACCTCATGTAAATATATGAATGGTTTGCTGTTCAGTCCTTATCAAGTCATGCTTTTGAACCTCCAATTCTTTGCCCACTTCATGCCTGTTTTAATGTGCTGCTTCACAAGAGGTTTTAACTTGTAAAGAAATAAAATTTAATGCATCCTTAATTTGGGAGAACTTTAAAAGCTGATGAAATTTCTGCCTTCTGTCTCATTTAAAAAAAAAAAAAAAAATCCTGATGTAGTTCATTAGTCATGGATGAAATTTTTCCTTAGACAATCAAATGTGCTCATCTGAATAGTTTTGGGGCACTTTTTTCCTTTCTTCCTTCCTGGAAAATATCATGTATTACAGGGAAGCTCAAGTATTATGTTCACAGGAAATGGCTTGTAATAATATTATAAAGAAAGGTTTTTTGACGTTTTGCCAAAGGGTCTTTGTTCATCTTGGTAATACCAAAGATGTAGTTTATTACTGAGCTTGCAATGACACAGAAATACGTGACTTGGATTGGGACTTAAGAATCCCCTGGTTCTGATGCCTGTTTGTTCTCTAATCTTAGCAGATTCGCATGGCTCTCTATTTGAAAATGTATGTGGTGGTATGGCTTTATGGAAGTATTCAAATGATTGATTTTGTAGGTATTTTCCAGCTGCCTTTAGAGATGTTTTACAGGTGCTTCAAAGCAGCTTCCTTTTCGCTTTTCTGTCTATGTAACAATGCGTAGTGTGAAGCATTGGCAGTTTTCATGGTTTGTCATGCCCGGTTTTGAGGTTAGTGTGATATGAAGTGAGGGGGGAAGAGAAGGACTGCATGAAGTCATAGTAATGTCCAGCCTAAGCAACATCTGTCACTGGAGGAACAAATATAGGAGAAACTAACAGTCCTTGCAGCCTTTTTAATGTAGTATTTCCAATTAGGTGAGCTATGATTGTTTGTTGCACCTTTTGGCTGTTCATACACTGCTCCTCAATATTTGTAAGCTGGAAATAAACAGGGGCAGCTCACCTGGCACAATAGTGGAACTGACAATTTACTCAACCGCTAGTCCTGGCAAACTTTGTTGTTAGTACATTGCTGAGAATACAATGCCAAGAGCTCTCTGCCTGAACTCATGTGTGACCTTAAATTACCTCCTGTTGTTAGGATTGTCCCGGAAACTACTAAAACCATACTAATTTAGCCAGTATGTTGTATGACTTCAAAACACTTTTTGAAAATAGTTGTGGCAAGTATTGTAGACAGATGTTTTTTAATGTGATTTAAAAAAAAAAAAATAGTGCTGCAATAATCTTTGAAGAGCTAAACCAAATTAAGATAATTGCATGAGGATTTGTCTGCTGGTTCTGATTTTTCTCGTTAGACATCTAAGTGATCTCTGAGTTCATACAGGTGTGTATACTTTTCTATCACATTCTTTTTGAAGAAGTTAGTGGTATATTTAATCCTCTGGTCAGGTAGATGTTTCAGAATATGGTATAAAATGTCTTCTTGCTGTAAATGGCTTAACTCAGTGGAAACAGCAATATTGCAGGTCTCAGTACCTGTGAGGACAGTGGTAGTAGATTGCTCCATCACGAACCACGTTTCATGAAGATAGTTGGTCCTTCCATGAAGTCTGTGCTGAAACCTACATGTGTGCGAGTAAGGATGATGGATTTGCTATTCCTCAACCTGTTATTTTGGCAATATGCCCTGCACGTATTCTAAAAACTAGCCAAGATTGCCTAACAGAAAGCATGTAGTTTTGTCTACCATCTTGTATATTTGGAAATCCTTTATTTTCAGGAAACAAGTAGCAGGAAAAAAAAAAATCACTCTAATGATGAAAACAGATTTATTCCCAAGTCTAATGCCTAAAGGTAGGAATGAAATAATCTGCAACTTTTTTTTTTTTTTCCTTTTGTGAAAAGCAAAAGGTTGTGTGTTAGAAATAACTGTCTTCTGAACCTTCTCATCCCTCCAATTTTGAAGCCATAATTTATTTTGAATGTAGAAACTTCTGGCTAAAATGGCAACATTTCTGCTTTATATAATCACATCATAAAAGGCAAATACTGCTACCTTTTGTTTTATATCCCAAATTATAAACACAATACGAATCTAGATGTAAAGTGTATTGTAGAATCAGATTAAAAGTTGGTTCTTTAATTCATCTGTAAAAGTTTGAGAGAATTTATTTTTCACTCAGTGAATTTGATGAGACAACCAGTGTACTAGACTAAAATACCATGGTAAGCCATTCTTCTTTGCTTAATTGCTGTTGATGGCATGCAAAATATAGATTCTGTAATCATAACCTTGACAGGTGAAAGTGCCTTTGCTTGTGAATTTAAAGAAAAGCTCAATTACTGCAAGAAATCTCAAGCCTGTTTTTTTATATGTGTGCTGGTAATAATACAGTTGAATATAAAAGTGGAGAATTTTGTAATAGTTGCTCTTTGTTAGGATTTTCATGTTCTGAACGTGAAGAGTGGAAAATAATTTAAAAATGAAACTGCATTTAAGTAATTTTTCAGAGCTTCACTTTTTGTGCTTTTTAATGTCTTCATGGACTACTTTGAGGCAGTTTTCAATGTAACTTTTAAAAAGCAGTACTTCTGGGTTTTCATCTTTTTCAAGATTTTGCTTTTTATTAGCTTATAATATTTATATAGATGAAATTCAAGACAGTTTATTGAAACAGTGACTGTATCACCTCCCCCAACAGTCAGAGCTGTGATCCTCAAAAACTGACATTTGAGGTGCAGTTGAGGCCAAGCACAGGTGAGCTCCATGAACACTTGCAAGGATCACCCAGACTTAGCAGTTCTTCCAGCAATGCTATATGAGAGTGGAGAAATGAGCTTATTTCTAAGAAAGTGTATTTTAGTCTTAAGAATTGTTCTCCAGTGCAGTAATTTTAAGAGCTGATGATCTAATAGCAAAAACATTCACTTGAATTAGCTGATACATGAAAAGAGAATACCCATTTCCAGCTGAAGGGAGAAAAAGCAGAACAGTTATTTTGATGAAGTCGTGCTGTTCAAGTATTACAGAAGATAGTTAGCTCTTACTAAATTACTGAAAAATTTGGATCACTGCTATTATTTCCCTCTCCTTGTAATAAAATCAAGGAACAACCTTTTTTTCCATCACCATCCTGTGTTTTCTTAATTAATGGGCAGTTATTTTCAGAGACAGATGAGAATCAATACATGTCCCTGCTGCCTTAAACAATAAAACTTACTAATTTTTTGTTGTTGTTCTTTACTTTTCTTTCACATGAAATCAGACATCCACTAATGACCTGGGAGCCTAGCCAAGAGCTAGCAGTGGTGGGAGAATAAGCAGGATATTTATAACTTCATTATTATCTGTTATTTATTCTTTACTCTTTCCATTGCAAAACAGAGAGGTTTTTCTTTTAATATTGAGTTCTAACAGCTCTCAGAACTTATTTTGTTCATTTTAAGATGATATCAGTAAAAGTGCTCTTTTTTTCCAAATGGTATCACAACACTAAGTGTTGTGATTAAAAATCCCATGATTTTTCTGCTTTTAAGACAGTAAAGGACATGAAGTCACTGCTGGGCCAGCGAACTAGGATATCTAAAGCATTTCCTGCTCTTGGTGGAGTAAAACAGTGTGACTGTGGGGAGCTCACGCTGTTTCTTCCCTTGTGCTATTAATTTTTGCCAGACCTTTAAAAAAAAAAACACAAAAAAAACCAACAAAAAACAAACAAACAAACAAAAAACCTGAAGTTTGTAGTTTCCCCTGTGATTTCATTCTCACATTTTCTGCCTGAGTTCGCTCAGGAAACCTCTTCCTTCACTGTGTGCTGGTGAACATGCACAGAGCAGAGGTGAGATCTGCCATTAACTCCACAAAAAGTGTCTGTGGGGACAGAACAGGATAGAACAGCACTCAAACCTCCAAATCCCTCGTTGCTGGCACAGTGCAACAAAAGCAGCTTTTCACCAAGCTGCTGTTAGGCACAGGGTTGCAAGCTGTGTGTAGCTATTTATTTGTAATTTTCTCCTTCCTCCTCTAAAAGTTACAGAAGGTTTATGGAACTGGAGTATGGAGCAGTACTACAGAGTAGCCAGTCTTTTGCACAAGGCAGGCTTAATAAAAAATCCTCTGTTTTTTGAGCATGTCTCACCTTTTGGTGTGTAATTTTTTTTTCTTAACACACCATCAGTTTGATACCACCCCCCAGTTATCTTTTACTGCAGTAGTACCATGGCAGAAGTTCCCATATCACAGGAAAACTTGCTTGCTCTTCAGCCTCACAGCAAACGAGGAGTTTTCTGTAGCGGGGTTGTAGCTGAGTTGCCTGCCTGAAGTCTAGGATGGAGATCCAGAATTGTTCAGCTCTTCTGACTTTTTTACAGAGCCTCTGTATAGAAAGAGGGCTCAGGTCTGAAGCTGGACCTCTGCCAGATGATCTGCAGATTTAGATCAGGAAAAGGATGGGTCATCCTAGGGGACTGCTTCTTTCCTGCAGTTTCCCTTAAATAGTGATGCTTTGTGCCCTTAAATAGCAATAACCATTAGTTATGGTGGAAAGAAGGCTGATGTTTGCGGGAGTCTTCCTAGCGAGTGTTTGCTGCTCTTCTGGACAGAATTGCCAAGCCTAACATCTGCCTCACATTTCAGTAAGCTAGCTCAAAGGGGTTTCACTTGGTTGCTAGTGGATAGGATGCTCCTATGCTCATTCAGTAGGCAGAAGAGCAGAATAAAACCCACATGTTAACACAAGATGTAATGTATAAATCTGAAAGTATCCGTTAATGAAGCCTAAAGTAAGTTGTTTTCTATGTGGAAAGGTTTATCACAACTGTATCTGGACTGAGGCAGATAGTGGTACAGTATCATAAGCTGTGTTGTTTGGATCGCATCACTGTTGCGTTCAGATTGTGGCTGCTGATTTACAATTCCAGTGATAACGTAAGAATCCCTGCTGGGCAGGAAAGGAGGGATCTGAGGTGAGTGTGTGGTTTTGTAAAGGGAGATGGAAATACCAGGTGGTATTTTTGCGATGGGTATCTGATCTTTCAGGTTGATGTTTACAATAAAACACCGGCAACTTTTTTAAAAGAGGATGGAGTTGTGCCCTTTGTGATGAAGCACTTTGGCAGTTCTTGATGTAGATTGATGTAGTAAGCACTGTTTTTTTTATTTCTCAAAATGAGAGAGGTTTTTGATGAATAGATAAGGTCCATTTTTATGTCTGTGTAATTCAATGACCAAATAGCAGATATAGTTTCTCATTCTCCCACCCTCCATCCAGAGGAACAATATATACTTGTCACATTGTCTATGACTTTTTCTAGCACTTTACAGTTCTATGTAAATACCTAAACCGAGCCTGAACTTCCATGCTGTTAAATATAGTGTGTGTGTAAGTACATTATGATGCACACGATAAACAGCTTTTGCACTGGAAAAAGTTACAGCTGATAAGATGGACAAAGAAATCATTGTTGTCTTCCACAGGGGGAATTAAAGCACAAAGGGATTTAAGGACAGGCAGGAAGCCTGTTGGCAGAGCCAAGACCTGAGCGCTCTCAAGTTCTCGTGCAAATGCCCCTGCCACAGGCCAAACTGCTCGAGTTAGAGGGAAGCCTGCTCTTTCACTCTGCTATTTCCTGTTCGACTGGGAAAAGAGACTGAAAAGGCTGGACAGAGGGAAGGAAAAGAAGTAATCCTAGCTATGGCCTCTTAACAAGAGGGAAGAAATTTTCCCAAACTAACAAATGGCTTTTTTTTTTTCTCCTCTCTTTGATTTGAATGGGATAATGTTGCTGAAGTAATCCTAATGTCACAGTAGAGGGTTCTGTGCAGTTGATCAGCATAATGCACTTCCCTTTGCTTGGGTTTCCTGTGTGCAGAAAGCCCATCAGCTGACATTTGTTCAATATTCTTTAAGAGAAAACACGTGCAGAAAAAGCCATACATTATTGGAGCAAAACCCTAGATTTATTTTCAGATATATCTTCCTTGAATTGTCCTTCTGCCTTTTCTTATTGAAATTAATCTTTGGAATTTTGTGGAGATTTTGGAACAGACGCTTGTTATTTTGGCAGGAAACGTTCAGTTATGAATTTTACTTCATGATTTTTTTCACCTTAAATGCAGGTCATGGATGCTGCATATCAGATGTAGCAGCAATTTAATAAATCAGAATTGGCACAAACAATAGCACAGACAATAACAGCTGTAGGTGGACCAGTTTCTGTAAGGAAAACATGCCAAATATGAGGTACTACATACTTGCAGTTCATAGTGAAGGTGGCAGCAAATAGATACTGCGGAACTGAGCCTCCTATTTTTATTATTCAGAAACTTGCTTAAACTGTCCTGACCTATTTGTTGAAAGCAATTGTATGTGTAAATAACAGTACTCTTTTTAATAAGCCAATTTTGTACCTGCATCTGCTGCAATTGTTTTGATCAAGTCCCGAAGTTTTCTGTCTACTGGGGAGGCATCTTTGCTTGTGTGCATGGCAAGTCTCACAAGGAAATGGAGCAGATGAGTTTTTTTCAGCATTTATAAAGTCAATTGTTCTATAGTGAAAAGCAGCTGTTGGCCATAATGGTCCTGTTTAAGTTCAGTCTCTTCCTCTTTCATTAAATCAGTGGTATTTTTAAAAGCTATTTTTAAATTGTGCTGTGCAAGAAGATAATTTTTTTCTGGTTTTGGCCCTAGTTGTGAGCCAATGGGAATTTAATGTTAGTATTCTAAGTTTAGGCTAATGTTTTATAGTACAAGCAGTTTTCTTTTAGTGAGTTGTTTGTTGATATTGATGTTTGTGGACTCTGACTTTAATAAGTGGTGATTTTATTTATTCAAATCCTTTTTTTCTTTTTAAATTACCAAAAGTTTTTATTCTTGTCTCTTTTTCCTTGACCACACTCCCCTGGAGTTTCTGAAGTTTCCAAGATTAGCTTAGATTCCTGATGATGATACTAAATATTGACCATTTCAGACACTTGCAGATCAGGAAGCGCTTACTGTACCAGTAAGACACGATAAACTTTTTAATGAGCTTTTTATTCCTATATACAAGGTGTTGCTTGTTCCTCCCTCCACTTCTGCTCTGGTCAAAGTTGGTCCAGGCCTGTTCATTGTAGTCTGAGCCAAATCCAGACATTGCTTTCCAGAAGTTATTTAAGGTTAAAAACAGGAGTAATGTATCAGTGATGTTCCCTTGAATTTGCAAGCGTAGCATTGCATGCTGTCCCTGGAGGTTTACTGGATTTTTTTTCCATGTCACTCGGAGACTTGGCATATACTTCACTTTCCCAAATTATTCAACCCCAAAGCACAACAGACAATTTTCTGTAGTTTAAAACAACTCTTTTTTTGTTTCCTTCTGCAATTCAGATCGTGATTGGATTAAGAAAGGACAGCTTTATACTCTTGAGGTTCATATTGCCAAAACTTCATTCCTGTTAGAATGCCCCCATTATCTTTGAAATTAAAGTATTTATTACTGTAAAGGGACATTATCACACAATATAGAGATTGTAGTTACAATGTCAAATACGTATTTGCTATCAACAACTGTCCTAGTTGCATATAATGAATTCAGTGAAAAGTCAAAGATACTGATATTAACTGGGCCTTGTGCTAAGTATTCACTAGCATTGAATCATATGCATTAAAGGAGAGTTTAATGATTGCCAGCTGATTGTCAGGATCAAAAGAAATCTGACAGCCAGCATGCTTCTATCTTAATTTGTGTGTGATGCATAGAAAGGTTGTAACATAACAAAGTCCCAAGTCATCACTGTTGATAATAAATGTGTGCCACTTATGGTGTCTGGTTGGATGTACTCCATGCAACAGTTTATTTCTTCTTGGCACTAGTGCAGAAGCAATGTATTTTCATTCCAGAAGAAAATACCGTCACGTGTCTGGTATGCATATTTGTACGCACACGTGTGAGTCTTATGATAAAATGTGATAGATCCAGGCTACTAAATAGGGTATTTTCCAGTGCCTTAAAAGCTCTTTATAGTAGCTTTTCTTCTTCTTTCTTAAATAATTTTTGATTTGGAAGCCAGCAAAAGACATAGTTGAGAAGGTCTTGCATCGAAGGCTTGTTGAAATAACTAATCTAAAGAGAATGCAACTGAGGGAGGGGGAGAGACAGAGGAGAAAGATGTTGATCAAATCACCAATATTCCAGTGCACTGTCTATGCATTTGGAAAATAGCTTCTCTGCTTTGGAGAGATGGTGTAACAGTTGAAGGCATTGATGATTGGAAGGTCCTTCTGCACTTCTGGGCTAGGATCTTGCAAGTTCCTGCATCAACTGATGCAGTGTGCACTTGGACTCTTCTAAGCTTTGATCTTCACCTGAATAGCAATTACATAACTCATGCACAAGTGCAATTTATATTTCAGCCTGGTAGTATAACCAAAGAGGAATTAAAAAGAGGTATTTGTATTTAAAGGGTCTAAATAAATGGCTTAAAAAAATCTTCAAGAAAACAGGTGAGATGAAACAGAATAGAGTTACATTTTTAACTGAATGAAAAGAGAAGTAGCCTCGCTGACATAAACCTGTAAACCCTAACTTGTTTAAAAACAAGTTTAAATGCTTTTTTCTAGTTTGGATGAGCTATGACCGATACTGTAATTTTTGAGAACTTAAGTTCTATGATTCTTTATCTGAGGTAGAAATAAGCTGTAAAACTTTAGTTGCTGCTAAAGAATCGGTAAGTGTTGTACCTTAGTGGATAACAAGTCCTGGTTTTATATGATCCTCTGTGGTTTCTTAGAGGCAGGACTTCTACTACAATCTTTGTGTGTGCTTCTAACACAGTACAGCTGCTAATGTAAGATTTCACAGTGAGTGGCATAACTTCCCTGCTCTGCAAGTACCCTTCTTCAACTCTTTGAATGTTTTCTTGTGATTTCTAATGGAGTATTGAAGTACGTTTTGAACTGTTTCAGTGATCTGTTTTCATGCTTGAAGTAGATGATTCTTATCTGTTATATAAATAGGTTCAACCCCAAATATGGTCATATTGCAACAATTTGGACAGCATTTTGGTATGCCTGAGCTGCAAGTTTAAGGCATTTTAGCTGAGTTTTAGACCAAAACTTCCCCTTTCTCCCATCTGTAATGAAAGTCCTATACTGAGGACTTGTATGAATCAGGATTTACTGTATTTGAACTGGAACCTGGCTGTTTCAGAGTGAGCGTGCCAGCAAAATACCTTAAACAACAACAGTTGTCTTAGTGCCCTCTCATAACTTCTTCAGAAAGACATTGTTTTATTCACTGTTAGCAGAGCTGGAAGGTAATAGATTTGTTTCACAAATCACCATGGGATATGTACCAGATACAGCTGGGTGAGTGCAGAAACAAGGCATAGCAAAGCCAGTAAAGGCTTTACTGAAAGAAACATTCTTGCATGGAACAAACTAAACAGTGCCAATCACGTAGAGCAGCCACGTACGGAAGACACAGTCTTTTCGGCTAAGTGGCTTACTCTCTGCAGGAAGCTAAATCCAACTCGTTCTTATTGTCTTGAAGTTTAATTTCAAAAGCAAGACTTGGGAAAATCCAAGAAGAATCTTTTGTTTTCTTCATTTCCTAATGATCAACAAACCCTGTGATTTCATTCATTGTATTCTGAAATATGCTAGTACATGTGTCTCAAAGTGATTAATCATAGCACATTTTGTATAACGTGCAGCTGTTGATGCTGATGGATATTTGGACTAATGCCTCTGATGTTAGTGCAGAAAAAGCTTTAATTTTGGTTACTTCTTTATTTATTTTTAAACAAGTCATAAACTCATTGCTATGCATTGCTTCTCCATTTATCTGCAGTACACTAAAACTAAGAGGCTTTTCTGAGTAAATTGAGACTTTCAACTAAACTGATTGTAATTTCTCTTCACAAAATGAGGGAGGGTAATTTAACAGAACAAATACAAAACAGTCCAATTCAGCTTTTAGTAGGATTTCAGTAAATACTTTTTGAAATTCCAATTCATTATCATCATAGGGTTATGGCATTGTCTTTGGAATTATCCACTTTTGTTTGCAGTAATATATCTTCTCTCAAGGTCCAATTCAAGAAGGGCTCTTTTGAAACATGTTTGAATTGAAGCATCTGAATAGCCCTGTATATTTAATGGAGAGTAAACGTAGCAGAGTGTAGCGTAACTGGGACTTCGGAGTTCAGTGCTCTTCTTTCAGAGAGTGCAGTGTAGCTGGAGAGATACAGAGCACCATAATTGGCACAGAACTTCTATAGCAATTTAAGCCAAGATCCCAAGGAGATTGCTGGACACTAGCAAGAACATCCCACAGTTTTCTACTTACATTTTACCTGTAGGAATATTGGACCATAAAAATGTTAAAGGAGTTACACAATGCCATGCAAAAGTTTCAACAACAAAGCTAGAAATAAAATGAGGTTCTTCCAAGTTTCCAACTTTCTGTGGATGACATAGCTAGTGTTGCTATCCCAAAGGTTTGCCAGCTTGTGAAGATTTTGTGTTATAAATAAATCAATTAATAACTCCTAAAGATCCATGACTAACCTTCAGAAAGAAAGGCATTTCTTAATGAGGAAACTATTGTAGAATTAAGAAACTTTTCAGGGCTACATGTATTTCAGTTGTAAGATGTTCTACCATATGAAATACAGGTTTCTAAAACAAAATGGAGTACACACGCTGCTTATAGGCCACTTTTGTGTATATCATGAGACATGCAGAATTCCTGATTTTGTTAGATATTGATACTTTGAAGGGAAGGGAGCACACACTCACCTTGTTCCTGTTACCTCCAAGATAATACTCCCTATATTTTCTCATTCCTTTCCTTTATACTGCTTGACTCCAATCCCATCCTGTTTGCTGCCAAGTCCTACCCTTTGGACTCCAGATCTTTTATACTTCTCTCACTGAGGTTCTTCGTTCTCCGTTTTGACCCAATCTAATGTTTTCCTGTGCTTTGGCTTCCAAACTCAACTTTTCTTTCATCTTTCCCACCAACTTCTTGCTCCCAGTGGACATGACTCCCACCTTTCATCTCTTAACTCTGCCCAGTTTGGCTCCATCACCCTCAATTTCTCAGTCCCAATTTATCAGTCCCAATTTCTTTTCATACTGTTACTGGTTCTCAGTAGTTGTCATTTTGCCTAGTTGTTCCCCAACTTTCTCTCACTCTTCAAATCTGGCTCTTGCCATTTTGAACTTAGCTCAGATTCATTCCTTCTTCCTTTGTTCACATTCCCAGCCACTGAAAGTCATTGAGCTGCTCACTCAAGAGGAGCTTCCTCTTTCTTCTGCTCTGAATTTAAGTGTTTTGTCTTACTTACTTTGTTCTGGCTCACAGCAGTCCAGTTTGGAAGCTCAATGAAAGTCCTTCTCAGCTCATGAGCTGGAGTGTGTCCAGAGCAGGAAGAATATACAAGAGAATTAGCTGTTGAATGATAGAATATCTCAAGTTGGAAGGGAAGGATCATCAAGTCCAACTACGGAAATCTTAGTCTCTACTGCATATGTGGCAATTGCAATCTCTTATCTTGATTTCCTGAAGAAATACAATTTTGCAGTGGTTGTCTGTTTCTAGCCCACAATTCCCAGTAATTTTTGAACAAACTGGCTAGGTTGAACCAGATTTGAAAGGGGTGGAGATCTTGGATATTAGGTTCCTACAAGTTTTGTGTGCTAGCTTGGTAGGGAAGGTACCCTAATAGTCCTTCTACTGAGGGAAAGTTCAGAGTTCACTGCAGGCCTTGGGGAAATAGTTGCGGTGGCTCAAGGACAATGTTACGATCATTTTGTGTGATGAGTAACTGTTATCTGTAACTGGTGAGTCTTTATTGGCCTGCATATTCGAGTTCTGAGTGCCTGTCTTGTCCTTGGTGTATAGATTTACTGTCAGCGATTACTTAAGCAGATTTCTGAAGTCATGAGACTGATCTATAGGCTATACGATGTCAAGGAACTTGACTTATAGCCTGTGTTGATGCATGATTCGTGCCAAGAATCAGTTACAGTGATTTGCAGTACTGTCATTAATACTCAGATGTTTTTCCAAATAACTTTATTGAAGAAAAACACATTAATCTGTTACAGAGATCAGCACCATATTTACAGCATCACTTTCTTCAGTACAGCTTCACTGAGAACAGAGGGATTGCATTGGTATTACTGAAAAGAAATGTCAGAATCACTGTTTAAGATGTACCTTGCTCGATGTTTATCACTGCACTCTAAAACAATGGCGTGATTGTGGTCAAGTGTTGCATGCTGTTCAGCTCCAGGTGTTAGATGTGATTGCCTGTTTAGTTAGCAGGTTGTCATAACTATTGCAGAGTCCCTGGAACAAATGATTGCTCAGTTTAGAAGCAGAAACTATGCTGGGACAGTACAGGGACACACCACGTACTGTCCACATGTGGCCAAATTCAATCCAGGTATAAAATGTGAAAAACAGTGAATTAGGAGCAATGGAAGATTCAGAACGTGCTGTGAAAGAGAACTCTGAAACAAATACAGGGTCAAATTCCACAGCCATTACTCGTGTAAGAAATCCCATTGCACTCAGACTCCATCTGAATCCCACAGATCAAGTAAAATAAAAAGCAACAGAGCTAATTGCACAGATTGCTGTATTTATTCAATTACTATTTTTAAGTGGAGCTTCCATATAGAAGAAGGGATGTAAGTAAAAACAGATGGTGAAGCACTGCTACAAGCAACCTCTGAGAAAACCCAACCCCCAGCTTAATCCCTGCTTTGTATTTTCCCACAACTCAGAAGGCAAGCCTCATGGACAAACTGCTGCCTGTGATCTTATTTTATACTTTCTGATGCGTACATGGTTTATAAGGAACATTTTTCTCTCATTGCTGGTTGTGGAATCAGGAAACATTTAGATCTGAAGAGCGTAACAGAATAACTGCTTTTGTAAAAGCTCTGGGAGGATTTTTAGTGGTAATTCCATTCTGCTGCTGGAAAGAAGAAACTTTCCTCTCCCCTTACCACATCAAATACAACTTTTCCTGCTTACTTACAAGGTTCAGAACCCACTTTGTAATTGTACTTCTGTTTTTTTCACCTTTCTTTAATCTGGTGCTTAGAATGTATAGATTTCAGTTTTTGCCTAGCCCACTTTAAGCCTCCTCTGATGCTAACACTCAGGCTAATTCTTGGGGCTAAACTTTCTTTTTCTCATCTCTTCTATTAAACTATGTGCTTTCCTTATGTAGTGGCACCTTAAAATTGACATTTTTCATATGCTGCTTCCGTACTATTAATTTCTGAAGCCCTTTCTCTGTCATTTTGTGTGATACGTTCTTTATACAACTTCTAAACTGATGTGATGGCAAATATTTTGTTTCCATGCCCCTCTATATACAAATATTTGTGAAAGTAGTGTGATAATATTTTTAATTTCACCATAACTTTTAACCATCACGTTATAATGTCAGTTATTTTTTTCACTCCTTCAATTATGCACCACCGGTGTATTTTGCTATTTCATACTTTAGTTTTTCTGTCTTTAAAAGATGACTTTTATGGTGTATTGTTCCTCATAAGGAATTACTAGCCACATGTGTTGCAAATGAACTGGGATTTCTTTGTTTATTTTCTGGACTTTGTGTTTTCATTTAATTATTCAAGACTACAATTAGTTGTTCCTAATAATAAACAATACAGTTAAGCAAGGATATGTAAGGTCACTGCCTTCTGTGGGCTTCTGGAGCTGGAGCTTCCTTATGTCCACCCCCTAGAGGCCAGCCCCATGTGCCTGGAGAGCCGGAGGTGTCTCCATCCCACACTGACGGATGGGGCAGCTGCTTTCCCCTTTGTGGGTTCAACCAGGAGTGAGTCTTGGCCTGCATCCCAACAACACGGCCACTGGCAGGGACAGAGGACGCAGGACACTGATGCAGCCGCCCATGCGGGCTGCCGCAGAAGGCTCTGCCTTCAGCAGCACCCACGTACAACACTAGCAGCACACACCAAACATAAGAATAGGCAGTCAGGTCCCCTTTTTCCTATCCAGCTGGCTGGAGTTGAAGTTGGCTGGTGAAAATGCATGCCCCCTAACTCTACAGGTGTATGAATGTTCACGTGCCTGTCTGCAGATCCCTCAGATACCAGCAGGGGCCTATTTAATACTCTTGCCTAGAGCCTGAGCAGTATTAATTGCTGGGCAGGTCTTTTGCTTACCTGGTAGCCCAGCTTGCTGCTCACTAGTAAATGTGCCTGTGCTCACAAGCATCCTTGTGCTGAGTCCCTCAGCTACCACCGTGGGCCCTCCATCCATTTAATATTCCTGTCTGGACCATGGACCTCCTGCTCACTGGCACATCCAGTTTGAAGTTCACCAGCAAATTGCACAAGTGCATATCAACACGTACTGTGTCAAGAGAAAATGTCAACCGTCCAAACCCCTCTCTTCCCATCACCTTCCTGGCCAGCAGCTGGCACCTGGGCCCTCAGCTCTGATGCTGAGACCCTCACTTGCTTTACCCCCGTAGCTGGCATCTGAAACCCAGGCCCTGTGACCTGTGGTCCCCTCTCTAGCTGCTGATAGTGAGACACTCAGCCTGCTCCAGCTCCCTTAGGAGCTGGTACATAGGCCCTACGGTACACAGTCCCACTCCACTTGCTGGCACTTAAGACTTCCACTTGCTCCACTTGCTGGTGCGATGCCTGCTCACCTTCTGGCTCCCTCGCCAGCCCAAACTCACTCCAGTTTCGCCAGCTCCTGGCATCTGGTCCGTTCAGCACACACGTGGGGTAGAGAGTGTGATTACATGGGAACATCATCAATAAATTATTTAATAAGAAAATAGGATAGCCTGTGGTGATCAGGCGTGGGGCTCAGTCAGACAAGCTGATCTGCTGCTTATGTGAGACCAGCCACTTCTACGCGCCTTCTTCCTCCCCCGTCCCCTTCCCTTAAACTTTCCTTAATAAGCTTTTCATAGCCCTGCAGCCATGCCTTTCTGTTCCTCTTATTTCCCCTGGCTTGTTGCTTAGCAAGTCCAGCTTGGCCCTCTCCAAAGCTACACGTCAGTTTCTTTGCAACCCGTCAGAGACTGACTGGAGACTGTCTCTGCCTCTGTTGGCCCTTGGCTAGTCTGTGTCTGTGTGTTTCATTTATGACTTTCAGTGTTACTTATGGCTCTCTTTGAATTGAGAAGGTCCTCGATCTGATAATCTGAACAAAGCCAATGCTCCCACATTCTATGTACCTTTACATGTGTAGGCAGGGGTAGTCAAATTCTTCTAAACGGGGATGTGATTGATTCTTCAGATGAAAATTAGCTTCTTGTCTCAGAGTTAAAGTACAATCTGAAAATAAGTGTCTCCGGAGGGGGATTTTAATCTCTTCTGCTCAGTTTCGATGGAGTGGTGATACCTATGAAGTTCATTTTTCTATTGAATTGTATATCAAATTAATACATTTATCTGTCTGGTGGAGAATCAAATGACCTGGTAACGGAAATCCTATGCATCATTTGATATACCTTACCTAGTTTCCTGTGTGAATGGCAAAATCACTAATACTTGCAACATTTCTTTTGAAAGGCTAATGCGGTGTTAAGGGCTTGGCAGTCTGCCTACTGGAACCTTTTGGTCCAACGTGCACTTCCTAGAAAACTTTGCCAGGTGTCCTTTCAGCTAGTCTGTGGCAAGGCTTTGATGTTCTGAGAACATGGCCATGATCTGGGGCAGCTCTGTCTCCGAAAAGGAAAGGGAAAGCAGAATGAACTATTATTCCAGCCTTGCAGTGTGGGTAGCCTAGCTGTCATGGCGCAACATCTGCAGCCGTGGTGAGACCAATGTGAGGTTTGGAAGCCACTGAGGCTGATTTGGTGGTAGCCATACCTGGCCATGTGTTATGAGCAGCAGAAGGCATGTCACTGTGTGTGTGCCATGAACAGAAATGCATTTTAACATTTGGTGGCGTTGCTTACTGACCAAACGGGTCAGAAAGAAGCATTGCCTGGGTGAGGTATAGCTTGCAGACTATGGGTTAGACTTTGGTTTTGACCTGTAATTGTCTTGTCTACTGCTCCTATTGATGTCATTGCTTCAAAGAGATGCTTTTCTGCTAGATTTATACTGAGGGCTATAAAAATGTGGGTGGGTGGGGAAAGAAGATCTTCAAGAATTTGTCTTTTATTTTAATCATAAAATAAGAGAAGGCAGGCAGGAAATCACAGTTAAAAAGTGCTCAGTTTGTGCTTGGCATGCCAATGTCTGAATGATCTGACGGGCGAATGCTGGACACTTAACATTGTGCCTGATAAATTAGAAATACAAATGCTAAGAAGCTCATGGTTCATATGGTGTTAAAAAGCTGAAAGCTCCACAAGTAATGCAGAATGTTTCTAGGGAGGTATGTTACTCATGGACCGTTCTGTCTCTATTGGTCTTTCCAGGTGTTCCAGGACCTTGGCACTTCGGTGTTGTCAGGTGCACTTAGAGGATACAACATCTGCCTTTTTGCATATGGACAAACAGGCTCAGGAAAAACTTACACAATGATGGGAACGCCTGTGAGTTACACCATTTGTTTTACACTTACGGTTGAGGGTGGACTGTAGAAACATTGTTTTATTCTTAAATTGTGATAATGGTGCTGTTTTAGCAGAATGCTCATGTTTTTTCTTGGTGTTTTTCATATATAAAATAAGAGGCAAGCCTTTACACTTACGTAAATAACGTAGCATCAGCTGAAAAAATAGTGAATGTGGTGGTGTTGAAATATTTCTTATTTCTTTATTTTACTGTGTGTGAAACTTATTGCTGACTTAGAAGACATACTTAGAAGTATTTCTTCTCATGGATTTTTTTGGCAATCTTAGCCATGCTGAAATTAAGTTACATTCACAAAAAAATCTGGATACAATTCAAAGGAATACTTTTATAACAAGCTTCATTGTCTATTTGAGACATTTATCTGTTGCAGAAGCTATACTTTGGCCTGTGGAAACTAATATTGCTTTACTTCCAGATTTGCAATGAATTGAATGGTGTTTTTAGAAACTGTTGCATTTTAAATTAGTTGGCTACCAGGAACCACTTACAGTGCCCTTTGCCCTTGGTACTCATTTTGATGGGAGTCAGTTGAGGAATTCCTGTGTTTGGCTGCAATGCAAGGCAATTTGATTTCTATTCATAAATATTATTGGTTGTTGGTTAAGTGTGAGTTGCCTGTTAAAAGGAGAAAATCTATTTAATATTTGTTTTTGTTTTTGAGTGGGCAGCTATTTACTTCCCTTATGCTAATTCAGTTTACGAAGTGAAATACGAATAAAATTTGTTCAAGCTCCAGAGATACAAAAAGACTGTTCTGGCATGGTTTGTGCTTTCAACAACAGTTTGGGTTTATTTATTTATTTTTAACCCACAGACATCACCAATTGGATTTTGTCAGATCATGACCTGATTCTCTGTTTTGTTATAAATCAAGCCTAACTCCATGAAATGTTAAAATAAAAGTTAATGAGAGATAAACTAGGCCATTTATATTAAATTATTTTGAAAATATTTTAGCAATTCGGAATAGCCAACTCTTGAAATTATCATTATTTCTTTCTAAGAAAATTGCCAGGTCGTCATGTTTCTTAGATATTTCTGACTTATGAAGTAATTTGTTTCTCTAATGAAATCCTGCTTTGATTTAATCTTCAGTAATGTGCACTCACTTTGAAACTGTGCGCATAACTAGGAAGAATCAAGTGTTTGGTCTAAACTGAACTTTTGTCTGTGGTACTATATTTATTTAAGGAATCTGGAATTTTCTGTACCTCCAACCCTCTTCAAGCATACCCTCTAAAAGTCTTTCATGCTCTTCAGCAAGGAGATTCCACTTAAGTCTGAGACTCTCTCTCACAGAGTGTTGCAGTCACCAAATAGTGAGCAATCATGTCAGAACACTGCTTCAGTGCTGCGTAGCCTGTTGAGGCAAATTTTAAATTGGGTAGTTTGAGTGTTTTTAGCAGCCTGTAACTTTTCTCTGACAGACCAGATTTATAACTCTAGAACAGAAAGTTCTGTGATGTCATAGCACAAAATAAAATAAGTAGAACAAGGAAAAATAAAATATTAGTAACCAACCAAACTAGTCTGTATTGTCCTGGCTTTATCTACACTGAAACAGCCCTGACAAAGGCATGCCCGGTGTCTTTACATCGAACAGTGCTTGGATTTAACCCAAGAAGTCTCTAAATTTCTTATTGATGCTGTGTAAGTTGCTCTAAAATGACTTTTGCTACGAGAAGCATTTTCACTGAAGCTAAGACAGGTGACATTTCACAGCACCATAGTCCCGTGTTAGATGCTTCAGCTGGAGTAGTAGGGCACTGCCATGCTGTTCTGACCTGCAATACAGAGTGGTTTGTGTTGTAATCTACCATACAGTCATAACCTCAGTGCTGTGCCATGATTCTGTCCTTTTCTTGTTATTTGTTTTTTATTAAAAATTAATTCTGCAACAATGATAGCAAGTATATTGTTTAATTATTTTTTTGTGTGTTGTTATTTGAAGGCATCCATTGGGCTGACACCTCGTATATGTGAGGTACTTATTTTTTATTTCACTTGCAATTGTTTAAGCTGTTAGATTTGCTTGATGGATTTAAAATGTACATCAACTGGTTTGTGCAGGGCCTCTTTTCAAGGAAAGATGATTACTCAGACCAGACAGCATCTTGCAGAGTAAAGGTCAGGTAAGTTTGTCATCATTTTGGGAATCCTATGGATGCTTTCAAAAATACATTCCTGTAGTCAAACAAAGCAAAGACTAGTTCATTTTGTTGCTGTTTTCTCAGATAATAATCATTTTGGGACAAGGGGGAGAACACAGGGGAATGATGAGAAAGTGTTGGTGTTAGTTTTCCATCTCAGTATAGATCTGTCTGTTCACTTTTGTGTAGACAGCTGAATTTACTTCCTGTTTAACTCATAAATTTGAGCCATAGTTCTCCATTACATTCTTATTCATGGTTTCCACTGGCCTTATTCAGCACTACATTTGTAAACTTGAGGATTTGAGCTTATTAGTGTTAAAAAAGCAGATTTTGTGAATTTTTAAATTGCTTGAGGCCTCTTGCTTCTTGGAAGTCTGGTACTCTAAGTTCTTTCAACATGTACTGTGTAAGAAGGAGAAGTAACAGAGATAATGAATTAATTAACTTTGTTGTGAATGTTGATGCAAGTTTTAGGTAGTTACAGTAACTGTATTATTTCTGTTTATTTTTTGTTGTTGTTTATTTGTTGTGTGCACTTAACATTACATTTTTTTGCTATTCAGTTTTCTAGAAATATATAATGAGCGCGTCCGAGATCTACTTAAACAGTCAGACCACAAGAAACCTTACACACTCAGAGTCAGAGAACACCCTGAAACAGGACCATACGTTCAAGGTGAGAGTGGGCTTCACTACTAGCATCAGAAATGCATGTAAATGTGTATCAAGTCTTTAAGTATCACATATGTTCTTTTCCTGATCCTAATTGCTTCCTCTCTTCCACAGTTACTTTCCTCAAATATTTTTCTAGCAAATATGAACATGTATAATATTCTGAAGGCTTTGCCTCTGTTATCCTGCACTGGACTGTATGTATATCCTGCACTGTTCTGTTTGTCTTTCCAGGTGTAGGTCATGTATGAGCTACAGTGTTTTGCTTTTGTTATTTCAAATCTAACTCGAGCAAGAGATCCACCAACAACCACTCTAAATGCGTTGTACGGACCAGCCTAAGGTCCTTTTAATACCTGTTTCAGTCCTTGGCAGCAGTATATTTGTAGAATAATAATTAAAAAAGTAGGTGCTTGGTGTTCCAGACTGCACCATAAGAAGCAGTATCTGTATCAGTAAAAAACAGTATCTGTATTACCCAAATGAGAACAAAATATGTATAATTTCCGTTCTTAAGACTCAAAAGGCACAGGATGGGTAATGTAAGCCAGTTATACAAACAACAACATCCCATACTTTTTAACTCACACTTGCTACAACAGTCTCTCAGGTGTCTTTGTGTTTTCTAGGGAATCACACCTTTCAAATCAGGTGACAGAAGAGAATGGATGAAAACAAAAGTAATCTATTTTTCCATTTCAGATGTCTGTCTGATTTTTAGTTCTTATCTTCTCCCATATTTTTTTATACTTCCAGTTCATTTCCGCTTTTGATTGGTACCTTCTCTTCAGGGTATTGCATAGCTTTAAATTGGAATTTGGCCCCTGTTGCCTTATAAGTTATCACTGATGTAAAATTTGCCTGCTACATTGCAGTTTATCTGACCAATGTCTGAAAAAAAGTCGTGTATCTCAAAATCAGTGCACCAGTGCAAAATCATACAGATTACCTTTACAGTTGAGATCAGAAGGAAGAACTTTTTCTGAACTGTTGCAAGTTTCAGAAATTGGCAAGTTTGTTTAGAAACCAAATGTACGCATTTCTTTTTCTGCCCGCCTTGTCTCTGCAGTGTGCAGAATTCCAAACTTGCCTCTGGTATCAGAGTCTCTGCAAGTGCCTGGCTGGCCACCAATGGTTAGTAACACCTAGGAGGTATACATTTAATATGCAAAATGTGTATCTCACAGAATTTTATTGGTTCTGTCACGAGATCAAATACTGATTGGTTCTGTCTTTTAAATATATAGTTCATTTCTGTTCATTTTGTAAATTCTTTTTTTTTTTTTTTCCTCCTGGTTCAGTTTTCTCCTGTTTTTCTTTATCACATCATTACATGCCATATTGTTATCCCCGCTTCAGAGATTTAAGCTGAGATATGACAATAGGTAGGGTGACTGGTTTGAGTCAGGGATTGAATGGCCACCTGCAGTATCAGTAACACTACATCTTACAGTTGATGGTTGTTACCGATTTCTCTCAAAATTTGAAATGAGCATTTGGGAAGTGTTTAACTTGCATGGTCCTATACACAAGAGTCTATCTGGCATTCTGGTCATTTCAGCTGTGCTTTCCCAGCACATCAGCATCTTGTTCGAGGAGAGTTGGAAAATAGATGAATTGATGGTCTCATTAGTATGGAGAACTTACTCTTTGAGAAGCAGATCCATGGACATTTGGCCTTTATTGAGGCCTTTCCAAGATTCTCTTTCTACCTGCTTGTTATCAGAGAACATTATTGTTGGTTGAGTACAGATACTAATTGTTTTCTTTTTGCAGCTGTTCATTCACCACACAAGAAAAGGTCTTTAAACTGCTTCCTTCCTTGGCAATTTCCATCCCTTTTCTCAGGACTGTATCTCCAGTGATTCCTTGGCTACATATAATGGAGTTTCCTTGTTTCAAAAGTAAATGAAGTTATAGCTTCTGCCAATGGGCTGGCTTGCCTTTTGTCACTATTTTGTCTTCATCTGGAACCTTCCAGGCCAAGTTTGTCGTTTCTATTCCAGTTCTGATTTTTTTTTTTTTATTTTGTTTTACCCCTTTTGAGTAAGGACTTACTACTTAGACAAAATGAAAATTCTGGGTAAAACAGTTCTACGTTAGAGTACTAAAATATCCCGTAACACTTGCCTTTTGATTAGATTTTGTAATTTTGTAGTATAAGAGAAAAGGATAATGGAAAAAGGTTAATTTGAAATAATATCCAATTTGTTAAGGATTAGCATCTGTATTTGCATCATACTTCTTGCAAGCTATCAGCAATTGTAAGGTTTGCAGACTTTGATGAGGTGCTTTCCAGTGTACTGATAGTGTGTCAGTTCTATGGTTGGTGTCAATGACACCCAGAGTATAGTTTGCACTTGGATGAAGAACAGGCAGAGGAATATCAGAATTTAACCCTTTTAAGGATGCTTAGTTGCTCTGATATTCACATTGTCGCGAGCAATATATTTTCCACTTGCAAGCCCAGTCAGGAAGTCCCAGCTCTGAACACTAAGTATTTTGAATAGTTTCCAGCCCATCATTTTTCCACGTAAGGGCTGTGAGATTGTAGCCTTTAAAATGCTAAAAGTGTTCCAGTGCTTTAGATTGGAATCGTTTCAAACTTCTCCCTCACAGATGGTTGCACTGTTAAGGAATCAGCCTCTCTTAAATCAGGAAATGATGCAATCTATTTTGTTTCTGGGACGGATTTCTGGGGGAGATTCAGTCTTACTCTGAGACAGATTTCTATATGAGCAAGAGGTTTTGATCTTTCTGTTGGACTTGAAGATGACCTTTCTTTCTCCACCACCCAAAAAAAACCACTTTGTTGTTCCTTCTCAAGCAACATTTACCAATTTAATTTACCCTATTGAAAAACAAAATGTTTTAGAACTCTGTGTTAGATTTAGTATTCCATTATTTATGGAAATGTGGATAGGCAACAATTTTTTCCATGCTTTCATTCTATAAATAATTTTTGTTAAGTAAAACCCTGAAAAATGGTAGGGGAAAACAATATATGATGGTTTCCATATTCTGAGTTTTGAAGATCCCAGAGCTATTGGAAAAATAAGGCCTCTTTCTCAAATGGAAAATGTGATGACTTCTGGAATTATTGTATTGGAAAGCAACACTGGATAGCAAAAGAAAAGCTTTTCTTTGAAAGTTATCCTTTTCTTTGTGTGTGTGCAAGTACGTGAGGGGCTTTTTTGAAGTGTGGGTGATTCATTTTTTTTTTTCTTCATGTCATGAATTTATTCTAATTCTTTAACAACTATTTTTAGCTTAGATTTAGCTTTCATTTAAGCTATGAAAGCTGTTAACATCAAAGGATGGACTCTATGTCAAAAATGCCCATTTCAGTCTTGTTGCATTTTATATTCATCTTGGCTCATCTTAGCAGTATATAAGTTATTTGATCCAAGTAAATTACATTTTTTTTTTTTCAGTATTCTGCCTTCGTTCACACTTCTGCGGTCTGCAATAAAACAAAACCGGAATCAGTGCAGTCATGAGGAAAAAAAGTATCCCTGGACTGCACGAAGACTTTCTTCACAACTTGAGGGTTTTTTTTTAGGAGCCACTGCAGTACAAATGATAACTAATCATCACCATAGAATGCAAATGAGGCACATTAAACCAGATTTATGTGAAATACAAGCCTGTTGAAATTAATATTTTGTGTGTCCGCTAGGATTTGCATATTTTAAGGTGCTGGAAATGCCACTACAGCATAGCAGCGTGCTGCCCTCCACTGGGGCCATGTTAGACACAACGACCACTCTGATTCAGTTGGCTCTGCAATGCAGTATTTCTTTCATTTGTTTTCTCTGTGTTTGTTTGTTGTGTTTTTTTTTGTTTTTTTTTTTATATATTTTTTTTACACCTAAAATTAAAATAAAATACAGAATGTACTGAAAGCAGAAGATGTAAAAAGGCCACGTTTCATATTTGAATACCCTCTGGAGATCAGTGTGAAGACTCCTCAGCGTTGCAGACTCAAACATAGTTAAATAAATGGTAAATATTCACAGTAGATGGTTCCCAGTTCTGTTAGTCATGTGAGCAGAACCATTATTCAGAGGCAGTGACCAAAAGCTTCTTTACAGGGTGTGAACCCAATTAGTAACAATGACATAGCTGAAAATTTCTTATGGAGCTGCAGTTATACATTTTTTTAAAATACCATTGTTCTACAGACAGGTTGGAGAAGGTCTGTACTTCGAAGGTAGAAGGCATTTTTATACTGATGTCACTGCATCTGAAAGGTGTACTGCTGTATTTTGTTTTTTTAAATCATAACTGTAGTTATGATGTAGGCTGGTGTCTCGGTAGAGTATTGTTACGCTTCTGATGTTTGGATGAATTGTTATTATTTCCCAGTGATTAATAAGATGAACTGATTGAAACTTCCTGACAAAAATATGCATTTAACTCTTTTATAATCTTTGGCAGGATTATCTCAACATTTAGTTACAGACTACAAACAAGTTGTAGAACTTCTTGAAGAGGGAATAGCGAAAAGGTATTTTCTAAAACAAACCATCTTTATTTAACACTTCTTTCACCATATTTTGATTTCATTTATGTTTGTTTTACATCCAGTGTTGCCAATGCTTTGTCTGTGATACAATGTAAGATACGAAGTGTGATGCTACATATCCTCATATTATCCGCAATAACAGTTACAAGGACTTATGAAGTTGTTGTTTAACACATTTCTCACATCTCTTCATAACTGAACCCGTGCCATCTTACTCACAATATTCTGCCATCTGTCTGGAATAAAAAATGCATGCCAGGAAAATGTTTTGTTGTAAACAGGCTTTATTTCTTCTCCACTTCTTCATGATGCTTTAGACTGCATGGCTTTTAACTCATTTGTTAGTGTAAAAAGATACTGTACTTGTTTTATAATTATCTGTTAGAATTTCATAGTTTTGTTGTTGTTCTTACTCCAAATCACAAACATCTGCCAGAACAGAAGTGTGGGAATTGACATACCAGTGAAATTGACAATTTTGGCTCTCAGTAGTCATGATTTTTGTTTGTTTGTGTTTTTTGTTTTTGTTTTTGCTTTTTTACAGGCAGCTGTGGACATCAATACATTTACCATTAAAGTGATAGAAATGAGTATCATTTGAAATGACACCCCAAAACCAAATCACAGTTCCAAGATTCAAATTAATTCTTATCATAAGAAGTGTTGAGATGTTATAATATCAGTGGTGCTGTGAAGTAAATAAAAACTAAGCTGCATTATCATAAAAACATAGAATATACAGCAGGATTAAGTTTTGCTGCTTCTCCTTTTAGCGATCAATAGATGTACCTCTATGATAAGAAGGGAGTTTTTCAGAATAATTGCAAAATTCCAGTCTGCCTGCTTGTATTGTCCTACAGTGGTCTTATTGCTGAGGAAACAGAAGATATAGAGAAAACAAAATCAGAATTTCCGTGTTTTGTGTGTAGGTTTCTTTGATGCTGAATTTTCAAATGAAATGAAATATTCTGCTGAGTATTTATTAGCACATTATAAATTCAATCAAGCTAATTTTAAACATCTGCAGTCTGGCATATGCTGCCACATGTAAATGAGGAAGCTCTTACAGGGGATTGCAGATGTCTCACATGGATGTAGGCAGGAGAGGAGCTGGTGGGGCATGATGGCCTGGAGGCTTATATAGGAAAGATCATGCCCTTGCGTATGGGTGGTGCCTTTCACTTTTGCTTTATAAACTTCGGTGCTGTTCCCCTGTATTCTCTGCCCCTTGTAGAACTGTTTGCTGTTTTCTGCCTTTACCAATTGTTTGTCTTCCTCCTCCAAGATCTTGGATATTAGTTCACCTTCTTCTGCTTCCTCAGTTTAAGCTCATTTATAGTTAGGTGCACTAGACTGCCTGTAGCTTTTGGCAGTGCCTGGTCACATGTCTATGATGTAGAAAGCAGGGAGCAAGAGGTAACAGAGTTCTGCTTTTGGCCTCCTGTGGTAGGCACACAGCTGTTTGCACACAGCTGTTTACACACAGCTGCTGCACTCTACTGCAGTTTATTTTTGCAGTACTCTGATAGCTGGGCTCAAAACAAAGACATGATCCCGTAGTCATTGTTTCTGATACTTAAAGTACCTGCTCTTGTCAATGGTAAGATGAACAAAACTGATGTTGAAGGCTGCACATGTAACTGATAGTCAATAATGAGTAATTTTGTATTCAGAGAAACTCCAAGAGTGACAAAGGAAAGGATCTGTGACCTGGCTTCAGCCATAGGCAAAACCTTTCTTTCTTTGGGTTTGTCCAAACAAGGACAAGAAGGACAAGAAAACAAGAACTTCAAGGAAAGTAGAATTTCCAAAAGTTTGTCAAAGAGAGGAAGAGTGCCACAGTTGCTCCTCTTCCTGCATCTGGTACCTGCTAGCCAGAATGCATAGGTCAGATGGCTAGAGCCTGAGGTCTAACCTGTCCATATGGGAAAAGCAAGCAAGTGCTACGCAAGCAAATCACAATATTCATTTGGTACTTGTAGGCTTGCTAATCTCACTGGCCTCTTCTAATGGTGTAAAACTGCTGCAACAGCCCTGTGACAGAAGAAATACCCAAAAGTGGTGTAGGAAGCTTTTTGGATCCTTTGAAGGATTAAGAAATAAAAATAGGAACAATATGGAGAAAAAAGTATTGGGCCAGCACATTCAGTGATGTCTGGGGTGAGCTGTGTGAGGCTATGACTGTCTACTTCTTTGCTGTGTTCTACCCTAGTGCAACCACTTAAGCCTGTACTGCAAGACACTTTGGGATATCTCTTCAGAGTGCTGCTGGAGGGCTAAACCACCTTTAACTTCACTGTTGGTTTCTGTCCCTCAGATCCTGTGTGTGTGTGATCAGATCCAAGAATGCAGCATACCATATTATCAAATTTTCACATTTCTTCATCTGCATCAACTCTGCTCTGTTTATTTGTGCTTTGTCTGAATACAGGGAAATAAGCCTGATGTAATTGAATGGTTTGCTCTTCTTTCTAGAATCACAGCAGCTACACATATCCACAATGCCAGCAGCAGATCCCATGCTATCTTCACCATCCACTATACTCAGGTTAGCTAAAAATAATCCAACTTCCTTTTCACTCTGAAAAAGCATTGTTCAATGTGTTGAGCATTGTTTAGTTGTCACTGTTTTGTGCTGTTTGTAATAATCTCGGTGGAAACTGTTACTGATTTCCTTTGGATCACACTGCAGTATTACCCTTCCTACGCTTACTGATGTGTTAAGTGTTTACGGAAGTATTCTTGTTTCTTTATGCAAGCTTACAATTAGCAGTGATGCCAAAGACTTGCTGTAAAAAGAAATGTTTAAAGCTTTACCCAGCCCTGTGAAATGCATTATCCCTTGTTAGGATGCTGTGAAAATGATCTGTGGATATGTTTGAGGTTATGTTTTCTTGCACTCATTTAGAATGTTTAACTGAAGTATATGTAGCATTAGTTTAATGCCAGAGTTTTGTATCTATCCAGCATTTCAGATGTGCTCATCTCTTTAGCATTTGGCATCCAGTCCTCTCAGAGACAATGCACCCTTTTTCTGGAGGAATTATATCCTTCCCTGGCAGGGAAGTATTTCAGTGATCCAATAGACCTTTTCTATCTCACACTTCTAACATCCTGTAATCACAGAACATTTGGGGATATTTTTCAGTAGTTTCACAAAAGACCTTTGGAATACATTAGTGGAAAATAACTGTGCAAGATCTGTGAGAAAGGCTTTCACAGTCGCTAGGCAGTAAAGGTTTTTGGTTGGTTGGTTTTTTTGTTGTTGTTGTTTGTTTTTTTCTCAAGAGGAAATCCATGTAAGAGAGTAGTTTCTCTGTCAGCTGAGAAAGCTGTTGAGCTAATGGTTTGAACATGACCAGTGAGTCAAGGTCACAAAAAAAGGCAGTGACAGAGTCAGAAGTGAAAATCAATTTCAAACAAAAGAGGGCACCTATTTTACTGTCATTAATGAATTAGCAGGAATAATCTTCCTTATTTATGGTTTTTCTTCAGGCTATATTAGAGAACAGTCTCCCCTCTGAAATTGCAAGCAAGATCAACTTAGTGGACCTTGCAGGCAGGTAATAATAATACACCAAATGGCAAAAAAATGAAAGATATCTGAAGAGGCCATAGTACTGCCTTAAAATATGAAATTTAATATTTTAAAACTTCAATAACACAACAGTAAGTCCGTCTTTTGTATATGGTAACAAGGAATACTGAGCTAATATTGTCTCTGTCATCCATTCTTCTGGATTGGGTACTGGATTTCATTGGGGAAATAAATTTCTGTGTCCTAAGGTCCAATATTGTGCTGTTTTAAACATTTAATGTAATTCCACTTAACCCTGTATCCTTTTGATTTTGTTTATTTGTTTGTTTGTTTGTTTTTCCCAGTAGCTATTAGTGGAATTACCTGATCTGAGCTTGTAAAGAGAAAAAATGAATATATTTTTTATGGCTGCCTAGCATGGGAAAATATTCTTATCTTTCTACTTAGGTTGTTTGTGTTTCAGAAGCTCCTAAGTCTCTGATCTTGGTTATATTTTTCAATGAGGAGCAGGGGGAAATTGTTTTAAATTGGAAGAGAGGAGATTTAGATGAGTTGTCAGCAGGAAATTCTTTACTGAAGAGGATAGTGAAGCACTTGAACAGGCTGCCCAGAAAAGTTGTGGATGCCCCATCCTTGGAAGTGTTCAAGGCCAGGTTGGATGGGGTGTTGAGCAACCTCATCTGGTGGGAGGTGTCCCTGCCCATGGCAGGGGGGTGGGAACTAGGTGATCTTTAAGGTCCCTTCCAACCTAAGCCCCATTCTGTGATATACTTTTATGGTATCATATATGTGGTTATGCTGGATGTGACAGAGAACATTCGGATAGAAGTTGTGCTGAAGAGTTGTAGAGCAGTTGGAAAGCATGATGTTTTTCCTTCTCAAGAATATAAATCCCCATGCACATCTGAGCAGAGAAAGTAGTAATGAGGGGATGTATAGATTTTTGCACTGAGCCCTTAAGGGTTGTGTAACATATGTTGTCTTTTAGTTGGAACCCCTACTAAACTTTGGTTGTCCAATTCAGGCTTGACTTTATGTTCTGGTGGGTCTTAAGCAGCATTTTGTTCCAATGTCCTTTTCTGATGGTTGTTTGGACTTCTGAACCAGAAAGCGATATTTCACCTGAAGTGTTCAAAATGTGTTTTTTAAATTGTACACTTTGTTATTTCTGTTTTCTTGTGTGTAAGGAAAATGCATGATGTTTTCATGTTGATTGTGTGTTAATACTTAAACCTCTTTATTTGGTTTGCATTTTCTTTCCCATGCTTGTGTGCTTCAGTGAAAGAGCTGATCCCAGCTACTGTAAAGATCGAATTACAGAAGGTGCCAATATTAATAAGTCATTGGTTACACTTGGAATTGTCATCTCCACTTTAGGTAAGTGCACAGTAGTTCTTTATATTCAAGGGTAGTGATAAAAGCATAGGACTCAACCACAGTGTGCTATATCTTAATCTTTACACTTACAATAAAAAGCTGAACAGAACAGCTGTGTGGCTTCATAAACTGTAATGACATTTAAGAAAATGAAATAGTCATGACAGAGAAAGATAACTCATTTCCTGAGCTCTGTTGCATTTCTCCTTCAGCACAAAATTCACAGATGTTCAGCAGCTGCCAGAGCATAAACACCCTAACAAGCGAAGGGGAGAGCAGTCATGTGGACAGCCCTTCCACGGCCAGCGTCAGTGGGACCAGACGGCCGGCTTACATCCCATACCGTGACTCCATCCTCACCTGGCTTCTGAAGGACAGTCTGGGGGGCAACTCCAAGACCATTATGATTGCCAGTGAGTTTGATTTATTTTCATTGTTATCATTTTGCACTACATTACTCCCCTGAAATACATCTCTTTGGAGGTGCAAAGTCATCTTTATCACTTAGAGTCTGACCTTGTAAAGATTCTCATAAATACTTCATAGGATGCATCAGGCAATAAAAAGGTGTGCTGATTGTTCATTAAGTTAAGCGTAAGAGTCTTTCCAGTGTCATAGTTTTGATTTAATGTGATTTACTCACTTATAAATACAAACTCAAAAAGCATTTTCTGTGAGCTTGATGAATCTCTAAGGATATTTTGGGGTTTGTTTTATAAATAAGTCAAACTGAAAAACATCCCAATTTTTGAAGCGTTTGGTTAAAATGATTACTTCTTTTAAATAAAATCCTTGTTTACTTTCCATCTGTAGCTATTTCTCCTGCCAGCTCCAGCTACAATGAGACCATGAGTACCTTGAGATATGCTTCAAATGCCAAAAATATTATTAACAAGCCCAGAGTGAATGAGGTGAGGCCTTGAGTTCCGCTTTTCATTCTTGTTCAGTTTTGTTGTGTGTATTCTTTAAGCTTTATTCAATATACCTATTCTCTGAATAAAATTCATACCTCTCTCTCATGTTAGCTGGAGCTAAATGGGAGGCTGGGTATTATGATTTGATTCCTTGTAGCTTACATAATTTAGAATTTCACACCTTTTTTACATTCTTCATATCTGTCCCATCATTTTCCATTTTTCTTCCCTTTGAATTGTTGTGATATGCATGTTCACCCTATGTCTTTATCCTAAATATTGGTGGAGTTACAAATCCCTTACATTATTCACTATTATTTAATATATTAATACAAATGTGTAACCTTACAGTCCTTCCTTCAGGCATGTTAAAGGAACAATGTTAAGGTTGCAAAGTCAAGAATTCAAAAATTTTGCTAGGCTTAAGGTAGCCTGTGTAGTCTCAGTTTGTCTTCTTTTCAGTACACAACATGATGAAGCTTTTAAATACATAGGAAGAAGTTTTGCCACAGAATCATAGCTTCATTCTTTGCACAGAATATGCAGGGGTGAACTCTGACTGTATGGTAAATTCATCTCTTTGATTGTGCAGGAGTCCTACACAGACTTCACAAGTTCAAAGGTCGCAAGGTGTTAAAGGGAGAGTCTGATGCTGCCTTGGAGAACTGAATGCTGTCTCTGCCCCTCTGTGACTCAAGAAACTTTGTATATTTACTGCACTAAAATTCTTTAGGGCTGTATTTTCTAAAAGCATTATCCTGTATTTTTTCTGTGTACCATGAATTTCAAAGACATGACTTCAGTGTGGAAGTTTTATTTGTTCAGCTTCCTGAGTTAGACTCTGTTTCCATTCTCTGTTTAAAGAGTGCCTTATAACTAGTTTTTAGACAGCACTAGTAGCAGTAATAGTCTGCTTTTCACAGCAGTAGTCTCAACTCTGACAGGCCACATGTGAGTAAATACAGTCCTCCTGGCTCAGCCTCCTGTTTCATAGTCTCTCAGCCTCCCAGTTCGTTTCCCCACTGCTCTTTTATACAATCTGTACTAGCCCCTTAACTTCATCCCTTCAGGTAGCTGCCTTCTTCCCCTCATAGCAAACTGAACCAAGTCAAAGTGTCACTGGCAGCATAGAGACAAGTATACTAAGCTGTCTGCAAATAGCTCATTTTCTTTAACTGCCTGTGCAGCAATACTTACTCTGAAAGTGAGGTAAACACCTCCACACAAGCAGGCAGGAACTACTTTGTGAATCAGTTTTAAGTTTTTTTAATACTGTGGTTGGTTATGTTCTGACTTAGTCTCCTGCAGCATGATTTTCTTCTATGCATGACAGAAACAGCAATGTTTTCTGATGTGATGGGGCAGTTTTGAAAATACATGCATAAAAATACTGACATGTCTAGCTATTGTCACAATGGGAATAAATATTATGGCAAATGTGTGTTCAGAAAAGATTTGGGACAAAGTTTACTGGAAAAGAAAACCTACCAAAGATGGGAAACGCTGACCTCGGAGCAGTACATCACAGAGTATGTAGCGGAGTAGAAGGAGTATTGTTGTGAGTTTCCTTGTTCTCATCTCTTCTGGGCTCTCAGAACAGCTTGGCATTGCTTTCTTTAGCTAGAATTATTTTAACATGTTTTTTTCCAATATCTGTGTCTCTATGTTTCAGGATGCAAATGTAAGACTGATTAGAGAACTGCGAGAAGAAATTGACAGATTAAAAACTATGCTGATAAGCTTTGAACTGGTATGTAGGAACACTTCCCAGCATGAGCTTCAATGGCATTTTAGGTAGATACAGTAACTTAGTTTCATCTAATCTGTTTATCTTTCCATATTTATTGTATCTGGAGGAAAATTAAATACTTTGTTATTTTAAATTAAATGTCTGCATCATTTCCTGATAATTATAAGGCTAACTGCATTTCTGGTGTTTCTTCATTTTCTGGCATTATGGTGATAATCCTGAAGTATAAGCACTTGTGTGATGATTAGAAAGGATTTCCTTGCTGTCTTTCATAGAGTTGGCTGGCTTTGTTATGCATTGATACCAATACCTTGAAATAGAAATATTTGTTTGTAGGGATACACAAGCACCAAGACAGCAAAGTGTTAATCATTGATGTAATTTCCCTGCCAGTTTGTTGCATTCCTCCTTCCCCCCAAAAAAGTGAACTAGTAGATCTCAACAGTAGTTTGGAGGTTTCAGCCTGCCTGCACACTTTGATCCTCCAAAAGAGGTTACAAGTGTTTCTGAGTCTTCACAATACAGCTGGCACTCTTTATGTCTTTGCTTTTGGAATAAAAACATGATCGTGGTTTTCCATGCCACAGGGAGCATGATCTACTGAAAGACACTGGAACCACAATCCAGGATTTATTTGCAAAGAAATCTCTCAATGCACTTTCACCAGTTTTCCCCCAAAGCTTGCATGCAATAGTTGGAGAGGAGTAGGCAGCATTGCATGTCTATTTTTTTTTTTTTTTTTTTGTCTCCTCTTCTGAATTCACCTTCAAATCTTGGAGATTGAAAGAATATGCTTGCCAGTTGTTAATAAAGAAACCAACACAGATCTCTGTGACTGTTGTTTGTACAGAGGAATTCCAGTCCTTCTTGGAGCGATGACAGGGATGGAAATCTGACCGAGCTGGTTCTTCAGAATGAGATGAAGGTGCGTATGATCTACATGCTGCTGTAACCCTCTTCTATTCCACAGGGCTGGGAGGGATATCATTGCCACAGTTCTGAAATAACATTGAAAATGTGTTTGCCCTAATCCTTTCACATTTGCTCTGAATATGTAGGAATTTGCCATCTTCAGTGCATGTTGCATGCTCTGTAGGAATTTGTGGTGAGAGTCTCTTGTGTTCCTAATGGGATGCTGTCCATTGCATACTACTAAGTCTGCACAATGTATTTCCAGTTTGAAAGCTGTCTAAGTATATCACAGTAATTCATTATATGACTCCTTTGTTTTCCAAGTTTAAACTCCTCCAATTTATTTAAAGGAAATTATTGCACAGTCACCAAATTACTACGAAGATTTAATCATCAGTGATGTGGAGAGGTTTTGGAGATCTTGGTTTTAAGATTTGCTAAGCTTCTCAGGACAGGAAAAATAAGTATTTAGCGTGATCATATATCTTTCTGATATTTTGGGAATGAGTTCAATGGGTTAGCCTGCTTCACTAGGTAGCAGCATAGGTTTAACTTATTTTTGTTGCTGTAGAAATGTTCTATAATTAGAAATACACCTGCACTGCAACTGGTGAAAAATTTTTACATACAATAACTGGAAAACTATGCTGTTTTTTTCTGAATAAATTTATGTATGAGAAAAATTCAACTACTTATTAAATGAAAGGGTTTTTCCTCCTGTTCTCATTCAAGATTGAGCAACTGACCAAAGACTGGACAAGTAAGTGGATGGACAGGAAGGCCATCATGGAAGAATACAGTGTGGACATCAACAAAGAAAAAGCTGGAGTAACAATAGATTCCAGTTTACCTCATCTAATGGCCATGGATGATGATATCCTCAGCACAGGAGTGGTGCTGTACCATCTCAGGGTGAGATAATGTCACTTGTCTTCTTTTTCCTTTAAATTTAAAAACATGTTTTATTTGGGAAAAAAAATAATGGAAGTATGATTAAGGTGACTTTACAACAACAGCTAACAAAAAGCAAAGGCCACAATTCACAAAAAGAACAAATGCATAGGTGAAAAGAGAACAGTAGCAGAAAAGGATAGAAGAAAATGGAGGCAGACAAGAGTTCATATATGGAATAATAAGTTCACCTCTTATGGATGCCTGTGCAAACTATTTGATAATGTGTGGTAAGCAAAATGAAATACCCTAATTCGGAATTAGTAGAATGTTCACAAAGCATGAAGACAGGTATGTATCTGTATACAGGTAAAGGGTGGTGCTTAAAGTATACCAGATTTACTGGTCTAGAGTTTAGTAGGTACTTGTATACTTGAGACTGGAATATTTGTATATTTGTAGATCAAGTACAAACCTTTGACAACCTTTGACTAGACCAATTTGGCAGTGACTTATGTTTATTGCTATTTACACTTTATCAGGTGCACCAAGTAGATTCCAGGTGTGTAGCATGAATGCTACTTACCTGTAATCCTATTTGAATAGATATTTTCCAGGGTCAGGTGGAAGTCCTGGCTTCATAGAAAATACTTTTCTGGGTAGCTGCTTGTTTAAGGAATTGTTATCACTAAGAAATTTTCATAGCATCGCATGTGTATTACTCTGGGTTGTGGCTTAAAATGTGAGGGCCAAGTCAGGTAGTTTCAGGGGATTTTTTTAGTCAGGGCTAAGTAAGGGCTAAGCTGAGCTTTTTTTTTTTTATTTTTTATGTTGTTTAAATGAATGGAAGTTACCAAAATATTGATGTGGTTTTAACATAAAAAGAATGATGGATGGACAACTATTCAGAGATGCACTCATTAGCAAACAATGTATTAAATGAGGTTATCTTGTGAAATTGATCTTGTTGTGGATCTGTCTACTAATAAAGTATCTTAATACAAATCTAGGTCTGTGCTACTTGATACAGTTTTGGGATGCTGTATTTTTTTTTCCTCTTAAAAAGCAGCAACAGATATTTGAAACAGAAATCACACTATTCTTTATTATGTTGAAAGAGAAACCTTACTAATTTGTCTTATGTCAGAACAAAGAAATTGTGCCAGGTAATAATTAGGGACCAAATAATAACATCCTGTGCAGATCAACATGCTTAAACTTTACTGTTCTATCCTAGGTTAACATGAAATATTTGTTAAAAGGGACTGCTACAACTTAAATGTTTTTCTGTTAAGTGTCAGTGTGGAAACAGTAAATATTTTCACAGTAATTTTAACAACACCTGAAGTAATTTAAAGATACTAATTTTAATGGATAAGCCTAGTTCGAAGAGTCACCTTCCAAAGTCATTAGCCAGCGTCTCTGTCAGACTAATATCTTTGTCTCCTCTTTCTTTGCTTCTAGATGCTGCCTTTTCTTTTCTTTGTGCTTTGCATCTTTTAGACTCTGGTGTCTATTACCTTCATCTGATCAGCAAGGAGGTAAAACACTAGCAGTTCCTTACGTATTAGGACTTTAATGTATTACAGCACTTTTCTTTCTACTTCTTGAGAGAAGCAGCCTTCAGATCATGTAAAGCAGACATTGTGTTATTCTTTTATTCTCTCATTATTGCATAATGTGAATTCCATTAATCAATGCTGTGCTGGTGCTTAATGAACCTTTCTTTCTTAGCTTCTATTCCTTTTTTCTGGCTTTTATTAACAAAAATAAGTAGTTTTTCTATAGCCTAACTGACTTAAAAGTAAGGTTTTGTTGGTATAATTTTAGATGATTTTCTCTTTTTTCCACAAACTTTTCTGTAAATTAGAGTACTCCAAAAACTGAAGGGGGGAAGTAATCTCCCTCCTTATGCTTCTCCAAAGCGCTTTGGGAATTCCACCCTTAGTCAGGAAACGCTGCCAGAAGAGAGAAGCAACATAAAATTACTTGCAGTTATGAAGATGTACCTCGATATGTTCAGGTGAAGTTATGCAGTCATTTGTTCTGAAAAATCTCTCTTTCAATTTTTTAGGTAGAATATTCAATAGTAAATAGAAAAGAGTATCAGTAATTAAATTATTAGCTCAGTTAATAGCATTTGAAAAAATAGCTTGAAATGGGTCTTGTTTATGGCTAGTTCTGCTTTGTTTTTGTCTTTAACAGTTTAGTTTGTTTGCATGCTATCTGCATCCTTGCTCTCAGCTGCAGTTTTCAGTTGTACCTAATCTCATCCAGATTCATTCCACTAATTGTGATGAATTTAAATATTGTGAATTTCATGAACAACCATAATATACTTTTCTGAATTACCAGAACGTTATTTCAGCATATTGGGAAAAAAAAATTATTAGGTATTATAATAACTATCTCCTTCCTTAGTCAATAAGATAATTGATGAAGAGGTGTTCTGGGAGTTAATTTACATATCTTTGTGTAAAGTATGTGGTGCTAACTCACTTGGTTTTGTGAGGTGAATCAAAAGCCAAATGGATCATAAGTTTTCTCTAAGTTGTGGCCAAGGCAGGTGTCTATTTTGTGGTTAAGTCCACTGACTGTTAAGCTGAAATGTATCTTGATAATTACCCCAAAGCGGAGGCACTGGGCACAATGGAGCCTTCAGCTTCTCCAGCAAGGGAGGAGGTCTCAGTAGGGTTTGCAACAGAGGGCTCTGTTAGTTGGTTCAGTTCCCCACTGCTCAGAGACTCAAGCTCTGTGAGGAGCTGAAAGGTAATTCTTCCCTTCCCCTCAAATGCAAGAAATGAGTATGATTTACCTGTAATTGCCTATAACTGCATCATCCTCCTTTTTCGTAGTCTTGAGGCTTCCAATGATTACTTCTTACTTATTTTTAAATCTAGGCTACAATATGCTTGGAGCAGAAAGCATATTCAGTTTATTCTCATAAGAATATAAAAATCAAGTAGCTTAATGACCACAATTAATTGTAATATTACTTGTAGAGTTGCCACTAAAATTGTTTCAGAGTGCATACAATAATCAATCAAGTATAGTATCTCTTCAGGGCTGGGAAATGGTCTTGCTCTGTTCTCCTGAGGAGAAAGATAGAACCAGTAATGTTACGTAATAAGCAAGTGGTAAATTCATTGCCTTTACTGGTAGTATGTTCTCATAAAATTGATTAAATGACACTGTTCTATTGATATTTGCACTGTGCCATAAGAATACTGTCTCCCTCCCATCACTGGCCAATAATATGGTTTTGATCTGCTTGTTCTTGAGACTTTTGTTCCTGTGTGGTCCTTTTCAGTGAAGTTATTTAATGTTCAAGTTTAGGAACATGTCCATATACCATAATCACCAAGAAGACTTTTTATAAATGTCATTTATGTTTTGGAAAAAAGTTCACCTTTAGATAATTACTTTGAAGAACTAACATTCTCTGACATGGTTGCCTTGTTAAATAGGCATTCAGTTACTTTTTTATCTTGATTTTTATTGTGAAAAAAAAAATCATTAACTGAATAGTCATTTTGTGACTTCTTTCTCCATGCATGAATACGTATTTTTAAAAAGAATTATCTAATTTCTGCAAACAACAAATCTCAGTGTAAAAGTTCAAAGCATCAGGACATGTATTCACATTCAAAATATTTGTCAGGAGCACGTTCCAGAAATCATCCACTGAGGGTTACCCCATCTACTGGATTAGTAACAGAAGCTGGTGTAGCTGCAGAATAAAAAGTAATTGCATTTCTATGGGGGGCAGCAGGATGAAGACTTACAAAGTAGTTTCTACTCTATATACAGTCCAAACATTCAGAAGTGATGTATTTCAAGTATTTGCTAAGTTTCTGTACATCTAATCCTCATATAGAATTAAGGATATATTATTTTATTTATATATATATGCTTTTAAAATCCGTATATAGAATTCATCTTCAGTAACTGACTTTTATACTAGTTGTTTTCTTTTTTTAGGAAGGAACAACCAAAATTGGAAGGAGTGATTCAGACCAAGATCAAGACATTGGTAAGAGAATGATGTTACAGATTATTTTATTATATGGTCAGTTCAAAGCAAGTGGTTTACATTTGTTTGTGTAATAGCTAGGTAATGTTTCTTTTTGTCATCTGTCTTTATAGAAGAAGGTAAGGAGAGAAGAATAATTACATAAGTTGGCTGAAATCTTTGTTATTTTTTTGCTGCTCTCTGAAGTAAAAAAAAAAAAATCAATGAGCGATTGAAGTCTCTGTAGAATTTTATTTATGTTTGTGAAATGCTGTGTTAAAGTTAGAAATATCTATGTCCAACATCCAAATCCTGGTATGTTCTGTCATAAACTAATGGCACAGGTCATCAGGGTACATTCAAAATGTTTTTAACTCTCCTTGGACACAGAGTATTTTACATATAAAATCTAAATGATTCAGAATATTTATTATTTCATATCATTTTTAGCCTTAATTTAGACAGAATCTGAAGAGCTACAAATGATACTAGAATGTGAAACTTTCTACAGAAATAGGAAAATCCGGAATCTCTGCTTTGGTTAATTCAGTTAAGTTTGGCTGTTTGATTATTTTCTTCCAATGGATTAGCAAAATATAAACAATGAATGCCATAACAGCAATAAAGAAATTCAGCACAATAGAAGAATTTATGCTTCAGTTTACAAGTCAGAAAGTAGCTTATAGTTTTCCAGAAGTGGAAATACTTTGAAAGAGAATTCCAGTTTCAGTCAAGTTTTTTTCTGTGATTTGGTACTGGGCTAACAACAATTTGCAGCTCTCATTCTGCAAGTGAAATAGTTCTTTGAAGAATGAAGTATGCAGTCATAGGGTAAAACTGTGTGGTACTGCATTCTGAGGAAAACAGTGCAAACCCAACTCCTTCAACAGATGAAATAAAATGAACTATACATTGTAGTTTTGCAGGGGCGTTGGATTGAAAAGGACCATTGTGTGATAGACAACATCTGTGGGATTGTAACCTTACGACCAGTTCAGGGCGCACGCTGCAGCGTGAACGGATGCGAAGTCACTGGAACATGTCGTCTATCACAAGGTAAGGCTTGCTTTTTCTGTGAGTGATGCATTGTAATCAACCTATTTCTGGCATTTAGAGATAAGAATTTACCAAGCTTATGCAGCTCTGAGAAATGCACCTTTCAATTTCCTGCAGCTGCCTAGCACCACAAGGTTTGAGCTATAGCTGTAGCTTCCAGACTGATACAAGCAAATGAAACTACCCACAGAAAGCGAAAATGAAGACAGAGGTGAAGGCGTATTAAGATGTCTTTTGGCAGCAGTAGTCTGTATCGTTCTAAAAAGTGAAGATCTGTAGTCAGAGGTAGCGTTGTGGAAAGTAGTGGAGATGGGCTCCAAGCCAGCAGATCTCTGGTTGGTTTTAGGGCAATTATGTAATATGGTTGAGATGACCTCCAGCACTAGCCATTGAGTCATAGGATATGGTGACTAAGCTCAGCTGAAGTCAGGCTCCCATATTTTTTGGTTGTTTAAAAAAATAATTTTAAAAAGCTAGTTACTGAAATTTTGGATTGATCTGGATTCTTAAAAAGCTAGTATCAAAACAAGTTTCCAGCAATGTATTCACTAGGTTTTTTGTACAAAGTCATACTGGTCTTTAGTATGAACAGCCAATTTACCGTTATGTTGGATTTGCCGAGGTCCCCAAGATTACTTTGTTTGGATGCTGTCATTACAGAATGATAGCCGTGATGTTCCACAGTGGCAAATTTTAAAAATAGTTTCTGTTCTGTGACTGTCAGAAAGCTGTTGGTCAGAATATCTTTTTTTTTTTTTTTTTTTTTTTAAGAAACCTATATATTTAATATTTAGGGTACTAACTGCTTGATGCATTGTGTCTCTGTAGATTTCTAATTAATTTTTGTTTACAGGGGCCCTCGTTGTCCTTGGCAAGTCTCATAAGTTTAGATTCAATCACCCAGCAGAAGCTGCTGTCTTAAGGCAAAGAAGATCAGTAAGTTCTGAGGATTTGTATTTCTCTGTCCTAATTCTTTATTGATTTTCCCTATTATTTTCTGTCTTAAAAGCTAGCTTGGTATAGATAATATTTCTTAATGTCATCATATTCTCGTTTCATTTCCTCTGTCTAATGGTCTGTAAAGACACTAAACCTTTTGTGGGAGGATACTATTGCTTCTTTCAGATGTGCTTAGCAAACGGTGATGCAGATCCCCTGAATAATTCAGTGTTTCCTATTTCCAGTCATGACAAAAGTGGGGTTGAAACAGAAAGGCAGAAGGCTGCAATGAAAAGACCAATTAAGATTCTTTCCACATTTGATAATTTTCTTAATTATCCTTTATATACTGTCATTTCACCATCCTAAATGATGATTACTATCAGGAATGGAAAATTTACAGCATTAACTGCTTGAATGTTGTTAGCCCTGAAAGCTTTTAATTGTTACATACATCAGAAATAGATGAAATATTTCCTGATGTGTTGATCACAGGAACTAACTACTGCAGGATGTTATTTAGTCAGATATTTTAATAATGTTTCAAAAAATAAAAATAAAACAATTCTTAAAAAGACCATCCTATATAGCTCAAAAAGCTAACTTTAAAAAAAAGACACATTTTCTGATTTAGGACATAACCATTTTAACAACTGATATTGGCAAGAAACTTCCTTTTAAAACAGATTTTCACATGGTAACATTTAGTACTTTCTGGTCAGCTGTCCTTTTGTACTCACCTTTGTAGTTGAAATAAGGGCTTAATTTCCATTTGCTTTCATCCTTCATTTCTTGATTAATATAACATGCAGTACATTAAAACAACTAAAAAAGAAGTGTACTCAGTAACAAATTAATAGTTTTGCAAATTACTAAAAATTAAGCAGAACCATGTGATTGTAAGTTCATGTGAGATTATTATGCATATCCTGCGTATTATACAGCATTGCATACAGCAGTAAGCAGCAACAGTGTTATTGCTAAGTTGAAAATTCCTAGGCTGGTGTGATATTTTTTTCTTCCTGTTCTTGTGTTGTGTGTTTTGTAGATTAATGATATCCCACCCATTCTGAGTTGTAGAGCTTTGGACTGGCTCAACTTGGATGAAAGTTGCACCCATTCTCCTCATTATATCCTTTCTACCCTTGAAAAGTAAGTTTTTTAAAAAAAAAAAAAAGAACAAAACTTTTTCTCTTGTGGGACAATGTCTGAGGACTGGACTTATTAGACAAAACTGATTAGTATTTAAAGTCGCAGCACATTTCCAACTGTTCAAAATCAAATAAAAGTGTCCAGGAAAAGGCATTAGCCAACTGATTAATTTTGAAATATTATTATATTCCAGCAATAAACTTTAAAATTATTTATTGATGCACAATGAATATCAATGCTCAATCAAGAAAATGCCTTGGTCAAGACTGTCAGGCAGCCTTAATTCAGTATGCTTCCCTATCTGCGTTATAGCTGTTTTGATTTACAAGCTAATCTATAACTTTTGCAATATTATTACTTCAGTGCATAGAATGGACTTCTCCAGTTATGAATCAGGATTTAGCCAACGTATTTATCAATTCAATTTCCCTGTTGTGAAAATCACAAGGTCTTTTTGCTCGTAAATTCCCTGCAGTTCAGGTCCATATTGAGCCCTTCAGCTCAGAGGGCCGTTGTGATTCTCCTGTGTTTTTTTTAAACTGAGCAGTAAATAAGGCATAGACTGCTTCCAAAGTGTTGAAGAGCTGCTCATATCCACAATGTCTAATGTATGCTTTTAATGAGAGAGGTTTCCTGAAAGAGGAGAGAGTTGGTGTGAAGAAGACAGTGATTAATGTGTATCAGGGAAATGAGGTAAGATACCTCCTGTGTTTCAGCTTGTAACATCAACAGAATATAGGAGAACTAAATGTAATTGGGTTATTTTTCTCTTTTAATTCCTCTCAGCCTGGCACATTCAATTGACCTGTCAAAGGCAAGAAACAGCCATCTTCTCATTCATATCTGTTGATAGTTCTGCTTCTTGCTAGAGTGTTTTGGTGTGGTTACATACTGGGAATCTTTTTGCTCTTTCTGGGGGAAGAATCCCATGTCATTTTTATAAGCGTAAAACGTTTTCCCTGATTTTGAACATCTCTTCATCCTTCTGTTCAAGTGGCTTGCTTTCCTCCTTGGGTAGTGTGTTTCTATGAGCTCTCTTTAATGTGCCTAATCTCTGCATTTGTTTTTTGATTTGCTGCAATGGTACCTTTCTACAAAATGGTATTTGAAGTTTATTCGTTTACTGACTTACATTTTACACACATCAATCTTATTTATTTCTTTAGAAAAAAGATGAAGAATTTAAGTCATTTTCTAATGACTTAAATTAATTAGATACCACGTTGCTCATTACATGAATTTAGACATCAGAAGTGGAGCATTTATTGTAGAACTTTGGTCCTAGAAAAACATGCAGAAATCCAAAAGTGTTGTGAACAGTTTAGCATAGCATTGCGCTAGATTTTGCCCTTTTAAACTTGATGGGACTGAAGAACATTTCAGATTGTATTGATCAGTTTTTTTAATCATTTGGTCAGGACTTACAAATATTAGGTAATATAACATTACACTCAGACTTAGCCAGTGTTTCAAATGATTACTTTAATGAAAATGAGAAGCATAATGGTACTGCATTCCCATCACTTTTACAGATGTCTGTCTGTTAGAGAAATAAGCTATAGACCATGTCTAAAAACAGTTGTCTTTCAGTTGATATAATCCATTGGTCTTTTTTTTTCCCCTTGACTAATTTTTTAGCAAATGTAAACGGAATAGATCTGTTCATTCTTACAATAACCAGTAAGCCTGTCTTTCTGTCCAGACAAGTATTTCTGCTTATGGAGGTAGTTATGAGCAAGACATCTAGCCTAGAATCTGTAATATGAGAATAAAATGAGGTCACTTAAAATGTCTAGGTTTTGCAAAGAAGAGTCAATGTCAAGTACTAAAAGGTGTGTCTGAGGTACTTTGAACAGTAATATAGCACTCAATGGACTTTATGGAGTGCTTATTTGCTGAAACAGTAAAAATAAATAAAATTCCACCTAGTATTTCACACACACGCATGCACCCGCACATTTAGTATTTCATATATGCTTTCTCAGCTGCTAGCAGCCTGTATCTCAGAGCATTCCTCCACTGGAAAATATAACATCATCTATGGGTTTAATAGTCTTCAATGAAGTTCTTTTGCCTTGTTTGAATTTCTTTGTAATTTCCTAATTTTATTTTTACAGTCAAAAATGTACAAACTGTAAAGAAAACAAATGTTCTCCTGAAATAAGGTAAGAAAACTATTTAAAGTGATGTGTCTAAATCATGCTAATTTTTTTTGGCCCGTCTAGCTTTGACTTTCTTCTGTGTTACACTGACTTCCTCCAGAAGAAGCAAACTGGCTCCAAAATTCAATTTGACTTTATCATGTTGAAACAAGAATCTGTACTTGCAGCTGAATTACAAGCAAGTCTTTGCAACCGTGTTCTTTTTTCATACTCTATCTTGTGCAAACAGTTTTCACATTTGTTACACATGTAATCTGTATTTTGAAATCACAACTGCAGTGGGACTTACTATAAATCTGATGTCAGTGGTAAGTATTGTGTTTACCCATTAGTATATCAAAAATTCCTTAGACAAATCGGTTTATCTACTTTTGAGAAGAAAATAGCTTTATGTAAGAGTCCATACAAGGGATTCCTAGTGCAGAATGTGGTCAATTTATGCAAAGAGGCATGGCAACTGCACACAAAAATCATTCCAAAATTGTTGGGCTTCCATGCATTTGAGTACTCTTTAATCAGGAACTGATGGTATTTTGCTTTTTTCTGGAATGTTCTTTCAGAACATATTGACATATACATTATCATAATCATTAGTTATAATCCCATTTCTTGTGCTGTCAGTATGATTACATTATTTTTCTCATCTGCTTTCATTAGGTTGAATTGCCTGTTCAAGCTCTAATTTTATATTAAAATATTTTTAGAAATGAGAGAGGGAACACATTTTTACCATTGAACCCAATTATAAAAGCTTTAAGCATGAAGCTTTCTTTGAAAAGAGGTAGGGTTCAATGTACTTGTTACTTGACTACTTGTTCATATTCCCTGTGCAAAAGAGCCCAGCACCTCACATTTCTGATGCCTATTGGAGGCCAGCAAACACATGGAAGGCTTGTGACTGGCAACAATCATGTGACAACATCTCCACACATAAGTAGATAATGAAGTTCTTGCTCCTGTTGTTGCCTTAATACCATACTGCATATAACTATAAACTCTATTTCTGTTCTCTTACTAGTCTGATTTTAAAAACCACAAAGCAGGAGTAGTTCCATCAGAGTCCAGGGATACAGCAGTACACAGAATGAGTTGTAGCTCCTTGGAACATGTTTAAGGTTTCTCCGTGAAAATACCAAGACCCAAAACAAAATGTCTTTTAAGAATGTGGGAAATTCTACTGGATTGGAAAGGAAAAAGTGTCCATAGATAAGGTATCTGATACTGGAGAACACAACAGCTGATTTGGTACAGTGCAGCTAGTCCAATTAGTATTTGTAAAAATAATACTTTGTGTTCTTACTAACAGCTATCACTTGAGAATTTCAAAGTGCTGTACAAATACAAGTTAAAGAAGGCCTTTGCAACCCTTAAAAGATCCCCCCAAATATTTCACAAAGCAATTACGCTGTCATATTAATATGTCGCTATGTCAATTACAGCAGCTCCAGAACTTAGAGTAAAAGAGTGATTTAGCAGGGGCACTAACTAATTCTATATAAAACTGAAATCATAAGGGTTAGCCTGTGATAGATTGTAGTTACAGCTGAACTGGAATTTAGCAATGCAGCAGTGACCTTTACTGGAGTGTGTGTCTGTGTCTTGTGCCTGTGACTCCTTGCCAAAGAGAGGTCTGTTTTAGAAGTGTATTTAAAGGACTGCCTCAACCAAGTCATTGCCTTACTGTTGTTTTGTTTTAGGGTTTAAGCAGAGAAAAAATGAGGTTTTGATTTGATTTGTTTTATTTTTGTGGAAAAGCTAAAAAAAAACAAACAAACTAAACCTGTAAACAAATAAGCTAATCAAAAATCTGAATGATATTTTGCCTGACTGCCCTGAATGGGATTCTTCTGTGTACATATTTCTAAAGGTCCCTTACTTCCAAAGGTTTCTGACTCTGCTGGATGTTTTTACTGATTTCTGGTTTCCACTTCTGCCCCTCACCCCCCAATTTTTGCTTTGAATTGTGCGAGTGGCATTGCTTCATAGCTCCTGCATCATTTTCCCTTTGCTTTAGGGAAGAGAAGGGAGAGGTTTGAGCCTCAGTGCTAGGCAGAAGCAGATGTACTCAGTCTCCTCTGCTGGTCCCGTGCAGCTGCGTGTTGCGATGCTCTGAGACCCTGCGGGAAGGGCCCCGGATCGGACATGTGTGGAGAGGGGGAGGATGGAGCAAGGCGGGGGAATATATATCAGTGGATAGGCTTGTAACCCTGACTTGTGATTGCTCACAATGCTGGGATTTGCAAATATGCAAAAGGTCTTGCCAACATTTTTTTTTTTTTTAACTCTGCTTTATTAACTCTTCTTCTCCTGGAAAAAAAATCATTAGTAAAAGAAAAATGGACTTCAATACTAGGCAGACAGAAGGACCGGGATGCTAACTTGACTGATGTTTTCTTTAGGGAAAAATGACAAATCACAGCTCTTAGCAAGTGTTCCTTGCTTTTTCTTTATTTTTTTCACTTGAGTTTCTCTATCTGAGCCTGAAGATTTTGTTGCAGAAAGCATTCTGCCTCACCACAGAGCTATTGCTGCCATAGTTACTGAAAACTGCATTATGCTGTAGGAGCCGCCAGCCTCTGCATCAGCAGTAGAAGTGTTTGGGGAAGAGGGGAGGAGAATTGCACAATAGGATCCCGGAGAGCTGACGACAAAACAGGCTGGAAAAAATGTGGATTTACAGATGGTTCATTTAGCATGCATCATGCAAACTTTGTGGAGAGAAAAATGAGATGGAAAAACAATCCAGCAGTATTGGTATAATATGATTTTTTTTCTCAGTAATTTGTTATATTTATTTTAAGGTTGTCATCATGCTACTGTAATTTTAATTGCTGTTTTAAAAGGTTTACTTGGAGGAGGGGTAAGTGTTGACACTTCTTGCTGCATTTGGTACACCTAGAAATCTGCATGCTTTTATGAAATTTTATGCGGGGTTGCTTTTTTTATATGCTGTATGCCAGAGTATACTGGTCCTGTGAAACCAAGATTTTGTGTATGTCTCAATGTCTACAGAAACGAAGCTGTTTGTCTTACATTTCTCCCGAGGTTATGTTATTTCCTGCTATAACTGTACTGAACGCAGGTTGCTTTTATGGGAAGGAAGGAACATACGCAGTAGCAGAAATTGATCTGTGCTTGATTCCTTTATCATAGGATTTTTGTATTTCAAGTATTAATTTAATAGTACATCTTATTTAAGACATTTTAGATGAAAGAAATGAGTGATTTTGTTCACCTATTTCAGAATATGACTATATTCTTATGTTAATTGAATTGATATTTGTTTTTAGTTTAATCATTCAAATATGTGCTACAAAAGCTGTTCTTTACATTGCCTACTAGGTGATTTAGCCACGAAGTGTGTGTGAATCTGTTATTTTCTTTTGGGGCCATTGTCACCTCCTTTTTGAGTTTAATTTGTGGTGGTATTTCTACAAACTAGCAAGGATGTGTTGACATGACATAGCATGTTCAAAGGTAGAAAGGAAGCACTCTCAATTCATGTTCTTGATTTCAGCAGTTTCTATGAGAGACAGATCTGTACCCCAAGCCAGCCAGTCGTTTTACTCTCATGGTCAGTAAGCTCACAACCAGAGGGAAAACATTACATCCATGCCCTAATACCTGTATTATGCAAGTGGCTGTGCATCAATTTTCATTATCTTTTCCTTCCACTTGAGAAAACCATCTTAAGAAGCGACTTTGTAAAAAGCCATTGGAGGTTCAGTCTCTGTATTCAGGTATTCAGAGTTGTCCCTACCACCCTGCCTGGCTGTTGCTTTGTACTATTAAAAATTAGGAGATGAGGCTAAGAGGCACTGAAATAGCAGCAAAACTGCAATTTGTATATATACCTTCAGCAGCAGTGGGACAATCCACTTACCTTTTATTACAGAAACTTAACCTTAGAGAGAGAATCGTTCCATCAAGCTACCTCACCAAAACATGGCAGTAATAATATGGTAATGGTTGCTGTGGTGTGTTTCTTTTCCAAGATTTAAAGTGCAGTATGGCTGTGCCTCTGTACTCTTGGCTTGTGTGGCGTGTAGTCATAGTATGGAGCTGTCAGCAATAACATTAGTTTGGCCAGTATCTGCTCTGTGTGCAAACACACATGCCTGTTGGAAAGGATCTTATGGTTTCGCATCAGATCAGCAAAAAGCTATTACCCCATACATGAGGGAATACACCAGTGCTGCTGAGAACAGCAAACACCACACTTCTACGTCCATTGTTTGCAATGCTTATTCCCTGATTCATTATAATGGCTGTGGGATGGTGGGATGTTTCCACATTTTTGGAAAGTATGGGAAGAGCTTGTTACTCTTCCACCTGTAAATAGGTGTTACCTAACTGCCCCCATGAGCGTTTTGAGGTCTTACGATTGAAATGCAGCATTGCGTTTTCATATACTTACAAACTGAAAAACAGAACTTGTAAGCAGTCTGAATTATGATAGGATGACTGCACGCAAAAAACTTAGGTTAGGAACAGAAGATGTTTTTGTAAAAGGAATTTTATGTAGTTTTAGTAAACAGATGGAGAAGGAGAATTCTTTGTCTAGTGTTTTGTTACCAAACTCCGCTTTTCAGCCTTAGTGGCAATGACTTACTCTGTTTCCTCAGTCTCATACAGAATGCTGCTGATAATGTTAAATGAATAGAAATCAGCTCTTCTAATACTCGGCTTTCTAATATTTGGTAAGGTTAATGGATTCTCCCCACTTCTCTTGGATGAATGTATTTTGCTTCTTTCACATGTCTCAGACTAAGTGATTTCCCAAGGTCATGCAAATGTTCAGTAACAAATGTAGATTCAGATTTTTTAGCTGTCCTACCACCATAGGAATCAGAGCTTTTATATGTCGGCAAAAGAGGCTGAAGTCTACCCCATTATCAGCATTGTGCATAGACTTAAAATGTACAATTGCTATTAAGGTTTATTACATTTAATGTATTGGCAAGAGCTGACATCAAGGCTCTCTTAGGGTAAGTAGTGCGTAAGTATTCAAAGGCAGTCCTTGCCATGAAGACCTTGCAACCTAAGCGCATGAAAGCACAGAGGGGATGTAGCTGCTCCAGAATCAGAGAGGTCTTCTGTCTCAGATCGGTAGTTTAGCTACTACATATTTATTGGAAAATAAGGAACATAACCTTGAATCCTGATTTGTGGAAAGCCTCCCTCAGGGTTTTTATTAAAAACATGGGAGCTGTTTCTAAATTAAACTCTTCAGATTTCATTTTGTATTCAAAAAGGGATGATTATTTAGTTAACCAGACCACCTTTAACCTCTAAATTTGTCCCCCAGTGGCTGGTGTCAATAGAAACAACCGAACAGCTTGGGTATGAAACAGCCACAGGAGCCTTACAGTGCATTAGTAAAATGTCAATTCAAACCTACTTCAAGTGAATAAGAAACTAGGGGTCCCAGTCTTGTTTCCTGGGCATCGATTACTATTCATCCAAGAGAAACAAATACAAATCACAGACTCTTGGCATCTTAGCAGTCAAGCCAAGGACAAATGGATCTTGGAGCTGCCTGTTCTGGTGATTTGTTTCTGTAGGTCTCAAATAGACACAAGCCATTTAGCAGATGGCAGTGACAAAGTTTGTACTTTGACTGCACCATGCAATAACAGATAATTTAATAGAAGATGCTCCTCTTCAGTTATTCTCACCAGCATTACGTATACATAAACGTTAAAAAACAAATTCTGTTTTCCTCAGGTGAGTGGAAGAGAGTAATATTTTAAATTATCGGGAATTTTAAGGCTTTGTGTAGTCAGGATTTCCTGCTGCTTCTTAAGAAAGTGAAAATGGATGTTACATCTAAAGGTGTTCCAGAAGATATATAGGTTTTGGCTGCTTAATTGTTTCATCTGTTTTGTTGGCTAATCTAGCATACAGAGTCAAAGTTTGCTGTAGAAATGGCTGCTTCAAACAAATGCTTATGGTCCTAGATAGAGACTTCAAATAAATTCAAATGTAGCAAAGGGCAAATGCTCATCTGACCTTGTATTTGTAATGATTTTATAAACAACGTGACATTTCCAAAGCATTCCTTTTGATATTATATTTTTTCTTTTCTTTTGACCTTCAAGGACTCCTTAGAGTTTTGACATCTTTGTTTTTTTTTTTTTAAAAAAGCATAATAAATTTATTTTAATACATTAGTAAGATATATTAACATATTTTTCAAGACTTAAATATTTAATTTTCTGATGTGTATATAATGTGTTTAGAAACAAAATGGCAGGTAAAGATCATATATTTCCTTCAAACATAATAAATCTTTAATGTTAAGAATTTCTAACGATGATGTGCAGACAGGTAGAATGCATATTCCTTTCTTCCATAGGGTTAGTAGATCTTGAATACTGTTATGGTTCACGCTAAGAATAGATATTATTTAGATAGTGTCTGTGCGTATAAATTTTTGGCAAACAGTCAGGAAACAAGCCTCTTTGGAGGGACTGTAGAGTTTTTCACAGGTTAGTCACTTTTCAGATCACAGTCACGCTCCATGTATAGAAGTAGTAACCTAATGTAAAAGCTGCATCCATGAGAGAATTGGATGATCCTTGATACTTTCAGAGACTTTCACTGTAATCTCAGTAATTCCTGTAACCCTTTTGAGGTTGAAGATTTTTGATCTGTAAGAAGAGAAAAAATGTTTTACATTTCTGTAAAACTCTTTGAAGTACTCAGATGAAAAACATCCTGTAATACTGGTTATAAATTTATAAAACATTAACACCCCCTTCTCCCTCCAATTTCCTTTTTGGAAGATCTTCAACAAAATGACAAGTGACAATATTTTTTTAATTCTTTTTGCCTTCTTTCTGGTGATGGAATTTTCTGCTTCACCATGTCAACTTTCAGGAATGCTGGCATTTCTGATGCTTAGAGGACTGTGGCCTGCTGTGACATGCATGTACTCAGCTATTTTTTACCATCATGAGTTTTTTGTGTAATGCACCCTTACTGAACAAAACAATCCCCTGAATGTTGTCTTTCTTTAGTAAGATGACTCGTTTCATTACAAATGTTTGGTATTTTTTTTCTGGTTTAAATTCATTGTCAACATTTCTAACAGCAGAGAGATAGATGCTGTGCATGAAGAGTACCAGCAGAAACTGAGAGACCAGGAAGCCTTCCACAGAAAACAAATTCAACGGCAGCAACTCTATGTTGAGGATTTAAAGCAGCAGATCCTCAGAGGACAGATCAAAGCAGAGCGGGAACTAGAAAATGACCAAGCACTCATCAACCAGCAGATCCAAGAAAGTAGGTACCCGCCTCCTGCCCTCTCTCACTTCCCTTCCATTACTGAATTCTTTCATTCTCTTTATGTTTTTTGTTTGTTTGTTTGTTGGTTTTGGGGTTTTTTTTTTTGGTCTTAGTTGTGCTTTGTGTTATGGGTGGAAGTTTATTTTTACAGCTTATTACTAGTTTTCTCCTATAATTGCCTTTCCCTTGAGAGCAATTATCAAGCTTTGATTAAGAGGACTAACAGGGCTCCTTCGCAGTGCATCAGCAGCACTAATTATCTTTGCAGGTCACTGCTGGGAGAGACGGCACCAACACGCTGCTCCTGCTGTGGCACTGAGCCTCTCCTCTACCCAGCTGCTCCCCATCCTGCTTCCCTGCAGTTTTGCTCTGATTGTATCTGTAGTGCAGCTCTCCCATGTGAGACTCATAGACTGAGTTTTCTATTGTTTTTTACATTTTTCTTGTGATTTATCTGTGCTTCATCCATTGCATTTTTCCGAGATACTGAAATTCAGATGGCGGTGGTAGTTCTTCTATAAGTTTTCTAGGGAAACTGCTCTAACAGTAGCATGACACAGGAACCAAGCAGCACTTCTGAGAGAACTGATGCTTGGAACTGCAACATGTGTTGGTTAAGGTGTTCTGTCTATGCATTTGTCAATGATCTCACCGGTAGCACAGTGCAGACCTTATTTGTGTGCTTTCAGTGAAGGCCTGTGGCACAGGACCATGCTTCAAACTGTGGTTGCCTTGTGAGTTTTAAGCAGTGCACATCTGAGAAGTAGTAGGGACACTGAAGCTCACTTCATGCTTAGTGCTCAGCAGAAGATTTTGAAACACAATATAATTCATTTCAGGTTAAAGCTTTAAGGTGTTTTGTCTGCTTGCATTTTCTAGATGGAAGTGTAATGAAGTGATGAAGTTCTAGTTTTTGTTGAGATATTAACTTCAACAGGAATTCTACAGTGATCAGTGTTATATTGCATATACATCCCATAGGCCCTATTCAGCAGAGATACCGTTGTAGTCCTGAACTGAAAGTAATTGGATAAAATACTGGTGATACTGGTCTGGCACAAACTTCAGCTCTATGCTAACAATGTCATGAAAAGCGTATTTGGAGAGGTGTTTGCTAGCATCAGTGGCTCCCATCCCCTAGAGATGCTGCTTTGCATGCAGATATTGTTCATCAAGGTTTTTCTTGTTGACTGCCTAGTAAAGATTTTGTAGACTGATTTGGAAACATTTTAAACCTTGAGAAGCTATTGTGTTCTTCTGGATACCTTCTAATGAATGATTTGATCCAAGTTTCTTGATAAGGAACAACAAAGGTACCATTTCCATTTGGCAGGGCCTTCTGTTAGTTCCTGGAAGAGGAATAATTTTTGAATTTTTTGAGGTTTCTCAGAGCCAAACTTACGCAGTCTGCCATCTTTCAATTACACCAACCATAAATAAGAGATTAAAAGGAAAGTTGTGGAGATAGGAAGTAGGTAGACTTAGGGTATGTAGACAGTGCAGAGTTTCTCCAAAATATCTTAATTTCTTGAATCTAGACTTGTTCTCTGCTCCAGTCTAGTTTCACTGTTTATCTGCGTTCATGCGAAGCTTAGCCAGACAGGCAGTTTTTGCCAGCCAGATACAATTCTTCACTTGGCAGCCCACCAGAGTTCTCTTGCTTTTTCTGCATTATCTTTTTCTCAGCTCCTGACAGAGGCAAGTTTGTGAGTAGATGTTAATTAGCATCTTAGGGCTTGCAGCTCTATTACAGGGACACTCTCATCTGCCAAATATTCTCCTTGATAGAAACACACTGCAGAGGACAGATCTGGAAATTAAGAGTTGGGAAAACTGTTTTGTATGTAAAAGTTGAAGATGCTATTAAGAAAAAAGTAACTAAAACTATGATTAAAATTAGTCATCCATCCATCCCTTTTATCCATAAAGGAACTGTACTTACCTATAGAGTATCCATACTTCTATGCATATACTGTGTGCATAGCTGCCAACATAAACAGAACAGGAGAATCACAGAGGTGGGGATCACTAATGAATTACATTTAACAAGATCTGTAGTCACCAAGCAAGTAATGCTTACAATGCTTATGCCTAATGATGGCTACCTTTCTTAAATTAGGGAAACTTCCACAGCCTGAAATTCCCCTCTTGCCACTCACCTGTCTTACAAAGAGCTACAGATAGCCCTCATTAACCATATCAAATTTAAATACCTCTGATTTCCTAACCCCATGAATGAGTAACTAAAGGTAGTTCTTCAGTAAGGAGCTGCAGATTGAAGATAAACCCATCCAAAAAAAGTGTTGCTGCTAGGAAGATAGAAGTGCTTTGAAAAGTGGTCTTTTGAAAGCCCTTTGAGAAGTGGTCTACTTGTGAAGGAACTTTACCTGTGATTTGTATGTTGCTTTTTCAACTAAGGATTTTATTTTTTATTTTTGGTTAACTCTGCGCAGCTGAATGTGTATATTTTCATACTAGCCTAAAAATGAACAAACTCTGTAAGAGAACATGCCTGAACACTGAAAAACCACTAAGCACTTCCCCTGCATGGAGTAAAGTGGTGTTGCTTCAAGAGTTAAAAACAAATCAACATAGTGTTCTGTGTCCTCTACTGCTTCCTCATTGACTGCAAAGATCAGTTTCTCTGAATGTTTAGAAAAGACAAAGAATTTAAACAGATGTAATATACTCTGTTATCAAATGAGGCTAATGAATTGATTTGTGAGAGAAGCATGTTTAGCATTTATGAAATATGGGGGACATTCGTAAGAGAGAATCTAACTCTCTTTATGGAGTAGACTGGTGATTTTATTAAAAATATTTATTGACTGGTGGTATGTCTTTTTGGGGTGTATTCATCTTATAACTAAAGATTGCGTTGCCTTCTCCCGTGTCCTTGCCATGGGAATTTTTCATTGATTTCAAGCACATTGCATGCTCAAATGCTTATGTGCAAGATGTATAGGCTCTGATCAGGCATTTTTGCAAGTGCTTCTGAAGCAGCCGTAGTTGTTCCCGTGTTAACTCCTCTTACAGTGCACATACGTTCATTCCCTATGTAAAGCATTTGAACTTTAAAATGTGACTTCAGAGTAGTTGAGGCAAACGTAGTAGTGTATGTCACATTATAAAAGCTGATCAAGTCATAGTTCACTACTGCAAATAACTACCTCATGTCTGAAAATTGTGCAGGAAGGAACTTGGGCACTGAAATATTTCCTCTGTATTTTAAGAAAAAAAATGAGGTAATTGAGTGTAATCTTTGAGAAATTGAATATCTAAGTCTGTATCTTTTTGGAAAGTGTTAAACTTTTTGCTTACAAACAAGGTCTTATTCACCAGTTTCTTAGCTGTGTCAGCCAACCCCCTTGTTCATATCTTGCAGTATTAGTTGTTACCTGAGCACTTATCCCAATGGGTTTTCTGTACAGTAATGATAAATTTTCTCTAAATGTCTTGTCAAGGCTTTGCTCTACTTATATAGGAATTCTGTTCTGAAATGGGCTCTCAGGGTCGATTAACTTAATGAATAATCCTATGATTTTTACTTTCTTTCAATTATTGTTTTGTTTACAGATCAGCAGTGGCTTATAAATGAGAACAACCGACTAGCTGCCCTTCAGCAACAACAGAGGGAGTTTGCAGTGCAAACAGAATCTACACTGTATGCAGAGGCCGAGGTGCAGAGTAGCATTGGGCAGGAAATCTGTCCTTCCCTGCTACAGCAGAACAAGAAGAGACTGGTGCAGCTGGAGCTCTTGCGAAGGTACTCCTTAAAAAAGGCAGAAAGAAATATTAGACGGAAAAAGGTCAAATTCCAGCTGGAAAGGATAGTCAAAAAGCAGAAATTATTGGAAGCCAAACAAAATCTAGAGCAGCTGGAAGCTAGTTGCTGGCTCAGTGAAGTGTGTGTGAAACAACCCCAAGTCCTAAACCAAAATATTGCAGTACAGGCCTCTTGGGATCACCCATTACAAAAGAGGAGGAAGTCATTGGGTTCAAGTTCCTTGCAACACAGGCAGCATTCGTTCTGTAACCTCCATCTGCCCCAGGTACCCAGGTAAGTTAACATCTACTGGTTCCTCTGCACTCTGAAAAATAATTTAAATTAAGGTATTTTCACTGGCCACCTGTAATCCAGAATGCCTTTCAGTTTATTGATACAGTCCTAAAACTTGTGATATCACTGAATATACTATACCGTATGCCACACTGGAGCTGTTTGTTCTTTTTCCTTAGATTTGTACAGTGCATTCCTGGCTTAGCTCTCTGACACGATCTTTCTCAGTGTTTTGTTTCTCTCCTCTCTTTCTGCATTTTTTACTGCATTGTAAATGCTTTCCAGAACTGGCTTAATTTTTTGTTCTTACCTTGTTCAAATTGCTGTTAAATAATAATTTCTGCATTATTTTACTGTAATTAGAGTCAAAGTATTCCTTCTGAGCATTTTTATCATTAGGGTGATTCTGGCTTCGACTTTGAAGTTGTCTAGCCTTTCTCAAGCTAAATAAACATCTCTGCACGATGCTAAAAATTGGGGTGACAGTGTCACTATCACAGTATTGTCCCAGAGGCAGGAATTAGCTTAACTCAGCATGCTAAGTGAATTACTATGACTTAAGAGCTATCCTTTATTTTTAACTAATATTTGCAGCTACTCTAGACTACGGAGACTATATACCAAGCTATACAACACAGCATCAAGCTATTCCTTTGTGTTGTAGAAATTATTTCAGGATATCTAGGGAATTGGACTGTATGGTCACTGACAGAATATGCGTTTTTTTAATTCTCTGCTAGAAAGTGATTTTGAAAGGCATTGAGTTTCTTGCTTTACTCTTAAAATGCAAGGTGTTAGTGATGTCAAAACGTAAAGTATGTTATTCAGGCAAGTATTGGGCTTATTTCTTATTTATTCCCACAGCTGTTTGTTGAAGGGGGAGACTATCTCAAAGTTATCTACCTCACCAAATACCGATCGATGCTGTGAAGGCAATACATCTGAGAAGTTGTCATCTGTAAAATATCCTTACAGAAAAGTTAAAGATGTTTCCAGGGTTGGTGACCTTAATGATGAAAAAGGTATCTCCTTTTTAGTACAGAAGCAGCTAATTGAAAAACAAAAAGCATCCTCATTTAGAAGTAAAAAAGGAACAGAAAGGGACTCTAATGATTCAGCTATCATGGCTCATATCAGTAAAAATGACCAAAAAATGGAAAAGCTGGATGATAGCAAAGGGCAAGCTGGATGTCAAAAACAGACTTCTAAGGGCTCCTCTCCTGATCATTTTCAGGAGAAAGATGAGCCTCAAACCTTCATTACAGGGACAAGAATGACAAAAGTGAAGGTGCCAGGAGATTTGAGTCAGCCTGCAAATAGCTATCTAGAACAAAACAGAGCTTGGGTATCCAATAAAAAGACTAGAATGGATATCAACGAGAAGGGCCATAGTTCTCCAGAAAATTTTGCTAAAGAAATGAAGAAAGAAGTAGTGTATGGAAACCTGCCATCACCACATCTAAACCAAACAGCCAAGAATCTGAAGAGAGAGCCAACCTCAGCCTTGCAAAATCATGAGAAATCCTCAGTGGAACAGCAGGAATTTCTGATGGTAGCAACATCAGTTGGAAATCTCACTAAGATGAACACACAGGCACCACTCTCTTATGCTGAAAAAAAATGGCACAGTGCTGAGCTGTTAAGTGCTGGAGTGTCCAAAACAGCCACAGAGATGCTGGGGAACTGGCAAGAAGATGATGAAAATGAGATTTCTGATACTGACAGTTCCTATTCTGTAGATTCGCTCTCCTGTGCTTATGCAAAAGCTTTTGCAGAGAAACTGAAACAAGAAGATTTCAACAGAAGTAAATGTTTTGCCAACCCAGAAGATTCTGAGAGCGACGACAGTCAAATGTCACAAGACTCTCTGGTGGAAAAGGAAAATAAAGTCAAAATGCGAAAGAAAAGCCAGTTTCACAAGTTAAAGCCCACCCCTCAGCCAGCTAGGCTTTACAAAAGCAGAACTGAACACCATCTTTCATCTTTGGTGACATCCTACGCATCACATAGGAGACTGGGAAGGGCTGAAAGAAGCTTTTCTCTGGACAGCTTGGGTGATGGAGAAGAGGTACCAGCAGAAGACCCAGTAGAAGAATCCAAATCTGATTCATCTGATGAAGTGCCAGCAGAGATTTTTTGGAAGTTACAAACTCCAACATCACCAGCTATACAGACTGAGGAAGACTGTGAGTCCAAGACCTGCAATAGAGATACAGAAGGAACAAATTACAACCTGAAGCTGAGTAGTTCCTTCTATTTGGACCCTAAATCACAGCCTGCTTCCAGTAATGCTTGCAAGCAGTTTCTGAAGGAGGCAACGGTCTCTTTTGTAGAACAAGGAAGGCCACTCGATAGAAGACTGTATTATGGTCTTCCTGTGACTGCTCAGTCTTCCTGTGACTCAAAGGTTGAAATCAGCAGTCCCAGAATAACAGTACCATCTTCCCATGAAAATCTGGAATTTCAAAATGCTCGTCTTTATTCTTTGAGCAAACCAGAGGGCTGGCTGAAGAAAGATGACCTAAAACAGTCAGCTGCTGAATTTTCTTTTGTTTCTGGCTCTAAACAGATACACAGCATTGCTCATTTATCACACGGTATAAAGGAAATAAATTCAGCTTTCTCCTCTGACACGTCAGAAATACCTTTACCTGAAACAACAACAGCTGCAAGCAGAGTTTCTGAGAATGGATCATTAAATAGGATTACTGAGGAATGGACAAATGCCAATGAAAATTCTCCCTTGCAATCTCAAGACATAACATCCTCATTTGTTAGTTCAGTAGGACCAAGCTCTTCGTTTGTTTGCATTTCAGCAAAACCTGATTATTATGAACATTCAATGTCAAATCATCCTGAACAAGAACAACTGAATGAACTATCTTCTTACAGGTCTACCACTGAATGCACACAAACATTTGGCTGTTTGGAAAGCACCTCCACTAGAGACTGCTTGTCACTGGTACCTGGAAAAGAAGAGGATTCTCTCCCTACAACTCATCCAGAGCTGCCAAAAGATCACAATCCGGAAAAAGCACCATTTATTTCTGTGTTGCCTGTGCATGTTTTGGAGCAGAGGAATAGCTCTGTAGATTCAGATTTGGAAGATGATTTCTTCAGAACTATTGAAAAAGATGACCTAGATGATGACTACAATAACTTGACAGAATCAAAGATAACAGATTTGAACACTGGAAGTGAATCTGTCAATTCACCTGCTGCTGAATCTTCCACAGAACTTACTTATAACATTGCCTCAACACAGAGTTCTGCAGTAAAACAAGTTCAGTTTGGAAACCATGTGCAGCTTTTTCCAAGAAGGGAAATACCAACGTGTTGTGATGAAGGTTTCTTTCTCAGTAACTTAACAAATCAGAACTGCTCTCCAGGAAGCATTTATGAACTTCAGGTATTAGCTAGACAAGGAGCAGAATCAGCTGTTACGCTAGGTTTCCTCAAGTCTGGGGAGAGTAATTTGGAAACAATGCAACATACAAATTATGAACAAATATCTGCAGAAGAAATAACTGTAGACACAGATTTTTCCTCAAAGAAGGTAACATATAAATGTAACCCTTTAGTTCTTGCTTACAGTGCAAGTTATGATCAATCTGCAACACCAGTAGAGTTGTCTCAAAAAGAGAAAATCTGTATGGAAACAAGCACAGATAGCTTGGCAGAGGTTGTGTCAGAAGCACCTGCATTCAGAGATGATGAAGATTATGAACCAAAGGATCCAGAGTTGTCTTCATCAAATCGTTATGAATTCAAAAGCAAACCTGTTCCAAAAAATTACTCCCCCGAATGTGTGCTAGCAGGTGGTCCTATAGGCTGCTTATCCCGACATATTTCAGAAAACTCTACATTGTGTGCTGACAATGTAAGAGCAGAAAGCAGTGAAAGCAATTCTCAGGCTGTAGTTCAGAAGGAGTTTCTACCCAAATATAAAAACCTAATGGTAAATGAAGCAAGTTACCTCACGGTGAATGTAAATGGGAAGGACACTGAGTCCTTCCCTGCTGCTCTTTGTGAGAGTACAAATAATTTGCTCCCAGAATCCAATTCAAGTGTATTTTACCAAGCTTTACCAAAAGTTAATCTTTTCCAAAGTGCTTCTGAGACTAAAAATTGTGATGCTACATCTAATCATACGATGGAAGTCAGTACCACAAAAAGTTGTTCTGACATAGACTCCATCTGCCTTTGTACCACATGTTCTTCAAAATCAACAGGGGAGAAAAACAGCATGTATAAGCTGACTGACATTTCTGTAGAATTTGATGCAACCGTTCCACTGGAAACAAAAACAAAGAATAAATCTTTACTTGAATCAAGAGAAGAGAAAGAAGCCTGTTTGGAAAGTGATTGCCCAGAGGACATTTTACTTGTTGAAGATCATGTAAACTCAGAATTGGGAAGACTATTTGAATGCAGCACAAATAAGTTGGCTACTGTTTCTCAAGAGGAGAGTTTGTACATAAATAAAGAATACAAGTTTTTAAGAAACCCAGAAACTGATCCAGAAGAAGCTATGGTTCCTTATCAGAATACAAAAGCCAACACTGATGAAGAGACAAAGTTGATGAATAGTGCAGTCAACTTAGAAAAAAACATGTTGGAAATTAAATCTGGACAGGTAGAAAGTTCACCTGACTACCCGGTACCCAAAGCCCAAAGTGTAACTGCAGATAGGAGTGCAGATAATTTTGCGAGCATCAATCTATCTCAAAATCCAAATAAGCCTATTGATATTGTAGCTTCCGAAGTTCAGTGTGAGGTTTACACAAACCTGTGCCTGACACATGAAGAGGCAGAGAAAGATGAATCACAGGTAGGTAGCACTGGTGTGGAACACACTCAGGAATCAAAAGCACTCATGTGTTCTGATAGCTGTCTTAAAACAAACAGCTTGTGCCCAGAAAAGAAAAGTGAGAATATAGAAATTGCTAGTTATTCACCAGAGCTTTCCGTTTCTCCCCAAAACACTCCTTCAGCTGTGTGTTCCCACACAACAGATGGTACACAGAATACTTTAGGCTTCCTTGATGCCTGTGAAGGGCTTTTACAGATAAACAGAACAATAGAAAATGTGTTTGATATGGAGGACGTAGCTGCAACAGTACTAATCACAGGTAGGCAAGGAAGTATTTTAGAAAAAAATGAAAAGCAAGTAGAGTCTAGCAATGTAACTGAACATTTTGTACCAAATTGCTTACCCCATGAAAACTTTGACCAGGAAAACAAGGTTAGTGGATGTGAAGTGACTGAGAGCGAAGAACAAATTATCATGACAAACACTGAGGGACCAATTATTATGAAGCAAGAAGACATATGCACAGACAAAAATGTTTTATTTCCTGAAGAGTCTCCAGCTCTGCATCAGATGAATTGTGATAGCGATGACAAAGAAGAAATTTTACATCAGTATGAGATCCCTGAAAGATACCTTACAGCTTCAGGACTAGAACAAAACATGCTGTCAGTAGATGATTCACAATACTGTGATCCTGTTGAAATGAGTGAAGATCATGGCTCAGCGGACTCTGCTACAGATACAAGACACGCAGTGATGAAAGATATCGATGTATGTGAATGTCCAGTTGATGACAGTATTAATATTGACCAATATACAATGGGGCAAGAATCTAAACGTCTCCACATTAAAGAGGACAGCCACACGTATATGAGTTGTTCTGTGCAATATCCTGAGCATGGTACTTCAGAAAAACTGAATGAAAGTATTAGAAAACATGAAATTTGTGGATTGGATTCCATAGGCTCCAGAGCTGTTGATGAGAAAGTGCATTTGATGAACCTAAAGCAAATGGAGAAAACAGACAGAGAAAGGCAGATGTTTTTGGAAAACACAGAGGAGGTAGAACTGATCATTTTACAAAACTTCAGTGAACTATTCCCTGAAAATAAAGACAGTTGCCATGATGACAGTAGACTAGATGAAATCTTAAGAGAAAGCCAGTGGGTGTCTACCAGCTTTTCTGGAAGCAACGAAGAAACCAGCAAGCAGCAAAATCCACCAGCGACACTGAAGTCTACCAAAAACATCCATGAAGATTCAGACAAAGACTTTCTGTGTGAGTCTGTAAATCAACTTTTCTATCTTGGAGTAAGTGATAATTCCCATGTTGTTCCAGATATTCCCACTGCATCAAAAGGGCCTACAAAACCGTCTAATAGCTGTGCTGGAAGTGGAGCAGTTCTTCCTTACTATGAAACACTAGTGGAGAATGAAGTCTGTGTCAGTACTCCAGGTAAAACAGTTAACAAAGAGGGAGCTGACACATCTCCTTCTGATAAAATTCAAAGTAGAAATGAAGTTTTCCCACGAAGGAGGACTATGCTGGACAGACAGGAGGAAGAACCCTTTGTATTTAACAATACACCCAATTCTGCACCTGGGCAACCTGTCAGTGAGAACAGCTCTTCTGTGCCCTATTGTGTGGGCAGTGGTGAATCTGAAACTGCTGCACTTAAGCAAGGAGCAGAAGAAAATCAATTTTCCTTGGAAAAAATAGATTCGTCTGAAGATATAATTCAGGAAATTAGCAACTCCCATGAAGAACCCAGTGTGGATTTAATGGTTAACAAAATATCAAAAGACTGCTTTAATTCCATAGAAGAACAATATCAAGAGGAAAAGGATACCATCCTGCCCAGTTCACTGCACTTGGATAATTCAAACCTTTCTTCTTCAGAGAAAGAAGTGATGGAAGATGTAGGGGAAAAAGCAAAGCATTCTACACTGGAAGTCTCTTCTCAAAAAATATTTCACAATATTAGTATGACTGAGACAGAACTTCACTCCGGGAGTCTACCACAACATGATGACAAGGAGAAATGCTTAAACACAAGTTGTAGTATAACAAGCAGTAAAAATGATAATGCAGGGTTTCCTGGTATATCTGGATATCAGCACAAGCCAAGAGAAAATGAGGGACACAGGACTTCGGAAGAGTGCTGTGTAGACTTTCCAGAGAGTGCCATTTCTGTGAACATTTCTACCCTTTCAGAAAGTCTGAACAAGTCTGTGTGGGAAAATCCATGTTCTAATCAAGAGCTTCTGAATTACAAGAGCAGCCCTGGTCTCATGCATAGCCCAGTATCATTTGCAGATTTTTTGATTGACAGCAATGGAGACAAATGTAAAAATGATGCTGTTCTCTCTGAAGAAACAAAATACTTTGAAAGAGAATCAACTGATTTAATTGCACCTGTAACTTTTCCTGATGTTTCTAAAAAAGGAGATAAAAGAAATAATAATTCTGCAGTAACAGAGGCCACAGATGCTCGGAATAAAAAACTCCATGAAGAAGCTGTGGGAACAGATCAAAATGGAAAAATAATTCAAGGTTCTTTCCAGAATTGCAATGATACTAAAGAAAACAAAATGCATGAGTACTTAGAGCAGCACTACAGTAACACTTCTAGTATGACTGCACCAGAATCAGGCATGCTTGCTTTTCAAAGCCTAGGGAAGATTGGCAGTAAAGAATCAAAGTGTTTTCCAGCCTACTTTGCAGAAGATGCTCCAACAGATAAACTGTTTCAAAGCCGTAAAAATTTCAGTGCTTTCGATACTTGTTTACTTGATGACTCAAAATCTCAAATATTTAGTCATCTTGAGGACTCACTTCAGGACACCGTTTTGACCGAGCAAGTATCCTCAGGTTCTGCAGATGTGCACTCTGTAAAAGAAGATTTTCCCCAAACATGTGCAAAAGTTAATTACCCGTCCTTAGCAGCATTTTCAGAATCTTCTTCTGCTGCAGATATAGACCATGGTGTAACTGGCACATGCGGTATTTCACATACCAGTATATTAAAACATCCTCCATTTGCTGTTTTACAAATGCAAGACACTCAGTCTGATAAGTCTGTGGTATTTGATGAGCCAGTACATGCTTCAGGAAGTATTTTACTTTCTCTTGCAAAAGAAAACAGGCATTATCCAGTATCAGACACAGACCCTACTTCGTATGAAAATTCCACTGTAGACGTGGAACCTGTTTATGGAAGTAATTGTCAACAATTTGACAATGATAACAAAGTTGATCAACACCACTGGAGTAAAGTTCTAGCACGGAAAGCTTGTACAGAACACACAAGGAAAGTTTCAGATGATGCTGATTCTCTGCCATTACCATCATTACCTCTTTGGGATACTGGAAGGTCAATTCTGGTTAAAGAGGGACAAATGAGAAAAATACTTAACAGAAATGAGGAACAACTGCATTCAAGTTCTGAGGCTGAACAATCTGTAGTAAAGAAAAAGCAAAGAAAAGCAGTAAATAGAGAAGCTGAAAAGCAAGCTAGTGTATCTTCAGATTCTACAAGTGAATTAATAGACCCACAAGATGTAACAGATACAGATTTCCCAGGAGATGTTAATGTGGATCCAGAACACATGTGCAATTCATTTGGTCCAGCAAACAGCAGAAGCACTGATCCCATACAACTGTATCACACTGTTCTAGGTTTTGAAAAAAGTCATGCAGCTCTGCAAGGTAATTGTCATTATGTGCCTACAGGTGGTGATAATCCAGGTCAAACAAATACAGATGCTAGAAAACTGATTTTACTTTGCAAAAATCATGCAGATTTGAGTATTGATGCTGGTGCAGACAGTTGTTCAACAACAGGAGATGATACAATGAAGGATGATACAATGAAGAATGAGACTCTGAAATCAGAAAGACTGAAGTTTTCTTTAATGAATAATGAAATGAACCCCTTAAAATTTTTAACAGAAAACGGTGATTTGCCTACGCAAGAATCCAAATTGGTACAATTCAGGAGCAAAAGGTCATGGTCTACTACCCAGAATACAAACAGCTGTAAACAAAGTGAGCAGAGACCTTATCTACAAAGTCATAGACTATCAGCTCCAGCTATTGCTGTGTTCTCTGATCTAGATTATACTTCTGAAGCTTCATCTAAGATAGATCCCTTGTTATATTCTGCATCTAAATCATTACAAGATTTAAACATGAGTGTAGAACCTCCATCACCAACTGAAGATGATCTTCACGGAACAGAAAGATTTTCAAAGCAGGAATCGAAGAACTTTCTGCAGGTTAAATCTAAACCCAGATTTCAGCAAAGAATGACACAGACTAAGAAGCTTGCAAACTGTGATCTAAAAAATGTACATTATGCAGCAAGAACCCAAAGCAGCCAGTCTTTAAAAGACAGCACTGTTCATTCTCCATCTTTACTGCACACAGCTCACGGCTCTGTGCGTGCAGAAGAAAATACCCATTCAAAGAGCAGTTCTGTAGCTCAGTGCAGTGAAGGGAGAATTGAAGAAGCTGGATACCAGCCAGGAACAGATAAGTTTTCACAAGACAATAAAGATGCAATGCATTTTAATTCAAGTGATATCAACCCATATATTCATCCATGGCAACAAGATGAATTGTGCAAGATTGGTTGGAAGCAGTATGTTTTTGGAAGTGCGAGTGATGTGTCTTGCAATCAAATGCCTTTAAACTTGGACAGTCGTAAAGTTACGAGATGTTCCAGTGTGGACAATGGATTGAATTCTCAGAATTCTCCTTTTCATTCTCATCTCAGTTCATATGCTACTGCAAAAGTTTTGTCGAGCACTTTAAGCAGCATTGAAGGCCTTCAAGGATGGGATGTCAGACAAGACTTTGAATCTGCTTACTCAAGTGACAGTACCAAGCAGTGTAGCAATGTATCCATAGAAACACTGAAAACTAATCCAGAAAATAACACTGCTGAATTTGAGAACCCTTCAGCACAGCCTGGTAACTCTGCAATGCAGGTTGATGAAATTGTCCTGTTATATCCCTCTGAGTCAGAAAGGTCTTCCAAAAAATCACCAGGGATTACATGTGAGCAGGGAACACAAACAGTGGCTACAGCAAGGTATAAAAGGCAGAGAAGACGCCAGAGAAGCTACACAGATGTTTCTGCCAGAAAGCAGGAAACAAACAGAGATTTACTTCTGCAACATTCTTCTTGGACAAGTATGCAGAACCTGTCCATGCACCTGTCACAGCTCATCCAGAACACTTCTGAGCTGTTGGGAAACCTCTCCCAACAAAATTTTATAGATAATGAACAAAATGCCAAAATAAGCCAAAGAAAAGCTGAAGAAGGTGCAAAAGCCGCTAGATTGGATAGCTGCACTCAAACTACAGCAGATATAGGCACTCAAACTGAGAATTTGGAAGAACCTCAAAGCAAACATGAAGAAAAACAAGTGCAGGTAAAAATGGAAAATGAATTGAGGGCAGCTCGAGCAGCAGACTGTGATTTGGAAGGAGTAGGTACAGATGTAGGTAAGGTTCCCAGAAGGAAGGAAGAAAGTCTCTCTCTTAAAGAAAGAGCACAAGAACAAACAGAGATGAGAAATCTGGACAATCCGGACTTCCATGACAGTCTTGACAGCATTTTAGAAGATTCCTTTATGCGTCTGCCTTTCTTACCCAGAGCATCTACTCCGACCTTAGATTTTCAAAAAACATCGTTAAATACACAGCAGAGTGCTGCTTTTGCTAGTACCAGAGTTTCATCTGTCACATCATCTTCACTGAGTTCAGTGAAAGATGATTCTTCATGCACTATTGTTAGCAGCCCTACTAATAGCACCTTTCAATCTCCAGCATCTTGTACTCAGGATAAAAGAAGTGTCAATGAACCAGAGGTTCCAGTAGAAAGAAAACTTCGTTACAAAAATACGCTGTTAGTGGATAGGGCCTCCTCTCCTATTCTTACTCTTAGTGCTAGCCCCAAAAGCCAGAATGCTTTCAGTAAGCCTACCTGCTCTGTTAAGGAACCTTTGGGATATTCCGGTGATGCTTTAAGTCCCCTTCACAGTCAGAGAAAGCAAAGGTCGGGTCCACAGTCTGGCATGGAACCTCACGTGGACAATTTTTCACAGACTGAAACAGATAGCGAATCGAGCACTTCTAGAGACAGCAAGGGCCTAAGAAACATATCTGGAGGTTTCTCAGACAAGAAAGCAGCCAAAAAGTTTTTAGGAAAGGTTGGTTCAGAAGATGTGGAACAACAGCATAGATACACTGTTGGTGCACACACTACAATTTGTGCAAAACGACTGTATCACTCCAGTAGTATGTTAGAGGTCTCTGGCCATACGGAGGTTTTAACAGGTGATGTTAGAGACTGCAATCCACTGGCACGTTCACTTCATTGCACATACGTCACAGGGGGAGGAAGAGGTTCTTTAGGTGGAATTAGACATGAAAATTATGTTGGTAATTCTGATTCTGCTTTGATTCACAACTGCTCACCTCCAAAATCTGACTTACTTTTTCATCAAAAAAGTAGTGCCACGTGTTTAAGTAAGGCAAACATTAACAAGTCCTCAGAACCTCTGGTAGAAGCATCTTCTCTACAATTTCGTGACTTCTGGAAAAATGAAAGCAGCTGCCCTCTCCTCTCTGATGTGAGTGATGTGCAAACTTCCTTCCAAGATGACAATTCAAGTTCTGTCACTGAAACTGAATGTGACACTGAAATTCCTCTGAACAAAAATACATTTGTAAAGCCTTACAGGCCTCGGAGCTACAGTCTTCGTGACTTACCCATACACAATAAATTCAGCAACTGGTGCGGTGTTAAGGGAAGTCCTCCTCCTTCGTTACTCAGCCTGAGTGGTAGTGCAACTGACTTACAGAATCAGGCAGAAACTAAGCCTGGAAGCAAACAAGCAACGGAAATAGAAGGAAAATCCCAGCTTTGTGACAGCAGAAGCAGAGAGATTCAGAGACTTCAGAAAGAACGTGCTCAGATTATGTCTGGCATACACCTGGATCTGCATCAGCATCCCCTTAGTGTGGAACTGACCGAAGCAAAGCTGAATTATGGCATTGGGGAAACGGACGCACTGCTGAGGGTTCTGCAGAGTGGAACTGCAGATGACCTGATGGCCGTTCCAGTAAAGCAACAACTTTATGAAAGGTAAATTACTTTGAGATGTATTAAGTATTTTGAATTCACTTCACGTACAAACCTTATACAGCACTAATAACACACAGTAAAGGGCACTTAAAGACTTGGTCACACTGAGTGAACTGTATGTGCAGAGATAGTATTGCAGTTATTTTATATAGAGTTAAATAATGCATTTAAAACAGAATTTAGGTTACTTAAAGGAAACAGGGAAAAGTATGAGATTCAGTGTAATTCAAATCTAATGTCACCCCACTCTTAAAATTTCCAGTAGCTCTAAGAGTGATCATGCATACCTGGTGACCATGTAAGTGTATTTCATTGACTTATTGCACTGTAAAAATAATACGCATCTCATGCTTCTGTGAATACCCATAAATACACAAAATGAATTATGAAAAAAATAAGTTCCTAAATTGTGATTGGATTATAGAAGGGTTTTGGAAGTCGTAACTAAAAAACAAAACAAAACAAAACAAAACAACAACAACAAAAAAAAAACACAAACAGGAGGAGCTACGTTCTTCTTCCTTACATTCTTCCTTACATTTCCTTTTCAGACATTACAAGCCCTAACCAAGACATTTGTGTGCATTTCCTGTTATAAAAGCAGTGGAGTTTTAGAATTTCTGCATCTCTTAGCATGTGACTGAAGGAGGCACTTGCAGGGGGAGTGTATATTATTAGATTCCTATAATTCTTACATTACAAAGCTACCTAGTATTTAAGGCTTTAAAAAAACAACCAAACAGAAATTGTAACTTTGCAGTGTGCACTTTGTCACTCTAATTGTGTTTCTCTGACAGACACATGAGGACTATTGAAACCCTGAGGAAGGAAAGAGAAAAAAGGCTACAAAGATACCACAGAAGCCGAAGTCTGAGTCCTCAAAAGCATTTCAGTCTGTTGCAAACACTGGATGCAAGTCACAGGGATCTAGAGCTCCCTAGCAGACGCCGAGAATATCTGCAGCAGCTGAGAAGAGATGTGGTGGAAAATACAAGGTAGGGCATTAGAAACCTCCCTTTTGACCTGATGAACATTACAGTGCTCGCAATGTGTGTGCGTTGATGAGACTCCTGTAGCAGATGTCTCAGGATACTCAGTTGTCTCTCAGGCAAAACATGTGCCATCATTCAAACATTCATTGAAATCTTGCATCAAGTTTATTTCAGTTCATAACAAGACCTGATTTATACATATAATATATAGGAAAGCCAAGGATTCAGTCTTGACTTATTATACACCGGTATATTGTTATATTATGTGTGTTTTCTCCCACTTATCTATCCTTACAGAGTTCAAGAACCAAAAAGAAGAGGCATTCAGCACCCTTCAGAGATTGAACTGATGCTCAGAGACTATCAGAGGGCACGAGAGGAAACCAAAACTGAGATTGCACGAGCTAGGGACAAACTTCGGGAGAGAGCTGAGCAAGAAAAAAGACGTATAAGGGAGCAAATATTTTCTCAGTTACAGAAGGTGAGCGTTACAGAGGAATTCTTTTTGCATTGTACACATCAATGTATGTTTTTTAAAGAAACTTCTGTGGTTCAGTAAGTCTCCTGTTTGAAATAATGCATAGAAAAAACAAATAATTAAATGCAAATTTGTGCTTAAAGCAATCTCAGTAATACTGAATTGATGTACTGTTCATACTTCTGAAGTACATCTTTCTGGGGCTGTTGTTTCTTGAGCACAATTTTTCTGCGAGAAACTTTGATTTTCTCATTGGATCAAGCTTACAGAGTCATCCTGCTGGGCACATGCCCAGTCTCTGGAAAACTCTGAAAAGGTAAAGTGAGTTTATGTCAGCATGTACTTAAACAGAAAGGACATAATTGTTGATGGTGTTTTGTGGTGTGTGTGTTGTTTTTTTTTTCTGTTTCTCTTTTTAGACTGCCCTCTGTATGCATGTGTAACCTGTACTTTTATTTCTGTGTTTTGTTACCCATCTTGCACAGACTGAGTGTGTAAATCTTTCATCATTATTCAAGGACAATACCTTGTTGGGAGGTACCTCTTCTGCCCATTACTGACTGTACTTTCATGCCTTAATCTTTGTCACTGCCTGAAAATGCAGCATTAGTCATAGCTGCAGACTTCCTCTCCTCATATGTGCATACATGGTGAACACTCATTTCATTGCTGTCCACCCTAGAATTTAGGCATCTCCAGCAGATGACTGGATCTTGCTGTTTACTTACAACCAGATCTTAACTGCTTCCATATCTGTTGTATGAAACGTTGAAGTACTTCAACTGAGTTGAAAAAAAAAAAAAAAACTTGAACCACCCTTGAAAGTATAAATCTTGCAGTTCTCAGTATTTTCTTATTAAGTAATTTGTTTGTCATCTCTTGGGCTGGCATTGAGTGGTTGCATTGGTTGCAATAAAACCTTCAGTATTTATCAACTACATTTGACCAGCGTGTTATGCCAGTCAAAAAAGTAAGAAATGAGACTAAAAAAAAGGATCTTTTTAAAATATTCTTTTCCCCTTAAACGTTGTAGAATTGGTTTGATAGCTTGGAATCTTGTAGCTAAAGAACAGTGGCAGAATTATCCAGATTTTCCTAGACTGGGGGGTTTTACAGGTTGGTTTGCTCATATAATCTTACTGGTTCAAACGAGCCTGCTTGTCTAATACCTTCTGTATTAAGCAAAAAGCATCAGCTTTTGTCCTGTTAATACTCCTTGAAAGAAATTGGATTCCAGCTTATTCCTCTTTCATCTTTTAGTGCTGTTACTGATTTGACTAGGTGCTGTGCAAGGAAAGTTCATGTAGTTTGATTTGTGACACTGTGACATCTATTACAGGAAGAAACAAGGCTGAAGACTCTCGCAAGTACAAGCACTTTATGTACAGAATCCAGCCTCAGCCTCTCGTCTGGCCCAACATCTGGTTACAACAGCAGCAATACTGCTGCGTATGCTGCCAGTAAACTCAGCAGCTGGGATGGACAGGTGAGAAAGAACTGCCTTGTGAGACTGAGGTCTCCTAATGCTTCCACAGTCACAGAGAGAGAACAAGGATAGAAACCTTTTTCTGATGGTTCATATTCTGTCGCAGCTATCAAGCAGGGCAAGTTTGTGGCAGTAGTGCACAGACGGGTTACATGGGGTAGAGTATTACCATGTAATTGTAGTACAGAGTACAGTGACTCTTTTACTTTTCTGAGATTTTTTTTTTCTTAAATATAAGAGTCAGTGTGTACTGTTGACATCGATGCCGCTATCTGTCATGTTTTAGAAAGAAGGAGCATTTGCTTGTGGTAAAACAGAATCTAGTATTTTCACTGTGCCTCCCTCAATGAAGAAAGATGCACAGATTGATTTGCAAGTTTGTGTGTGTAAACATGAACTTGTAAAGTACTTTTTAGAGTAGGCACCTATGCTAGCTTGTCACACTTGGTTTGCTAAACTTCCAGAGTCGAGCTGCCCTTTCTTAACCTAGTGAAAGGCAAAGGAGTTATCCTATGATAAAGAGAAAATTCCGATCTCGTACAGCAGGTTTGTTAGGAATAATCCACATGCTGTGTAACATTTTATTTTTCCTGGTTCAAACCAAAAGCCCCCATTGCTTTCAAGAGATGCACGAGGTCGTTCAGCTGTTAGAAACAGTCAACTTTATGTGCTAGAGCAACTACAGAAGGATTCAACGTTGGGTAAGTAAATCATACATTTGCTTATGTTTGAGTTGCATCCCAAAACCAGATTATATTTGTTATTTATGTAAATCCAAATCTAATTTGATTCTAGTATTTTGAGGCTGCCTTTCTATTACATGAATTCAGAAAAATATTGTCCACCAGTAGCTAGAGTTTGTAAAAGTAAATGGAGATTTGGTTCTTTTGTTGTTGTAACATAATTGTATAGTCTTTTAAGAGGCTGGGAGGATAATTTCTTGAGCAAACCAAAAAAGCATGGGGCTAAGGCTGCAAAGAATATAGGACCATATGTGCAAGTTGTTATTTTTATCCCCAAAATTCACGTTGTCTATTCTTTAGATTTTGTTAGCGTGTATGTTGTTAATAACCTTTAAAGTTGAGTGACGTAAAATATAACTGTAGTGTACTTACCAACACACAGATTGTCTAGACAAATAATATTATTATCAGTAGTTCATCAGGATTGTGTGGATCAGTTGCTGTAGTAGAGGGTTTAAATCCCTGTAAACTGCTTAGTATTACACCTTCTACGCCGATTTGGTGATTGTTTTCCTCTTTATATTTTCCACTTACGACTTTTTTTTGTCTCCTGCAGAAGCCAGCAGAATTCAGCCACCCCTTCCTCCTAGTAGCATCAGCTGTAGGTTCACACATGGATTAACTATTTCAGTCAGCTCCTCTTCAACCAAAGGATACCAAGATTTAGCCAAACATATCTTGGCCAATGCTACCACAGAGGTGAGTACATAGGCACTTTTTGCTTTTTCCTGTACCTCCTACTGGAAGTTGTACTGAAAATGTGTTGGACAAGACTTCTTATTCTGCACTCCCAGCAGCTACTTGTTAGGTACAGAGGGGGATGGTGAGGCAGGCTGCAGCAGTGGAAGAGCAGTTCAGAAGAGACTGTTGCATATTAGCTGAAATGTTTGAGTTAATCTGGTGAAAATGCTGAACGGAACTCTTCTAGTTCCCAAGGATTTGTACGGTGTGGGTTTTGTATATATCTGCGTGAGCACATATGTGTAGCTAGAAGGAAAGCAAGCAAACTTCATGTTTCAGATCAGATAGACTCGATTTGGAGATGCATGCTCCCCCACTCCCCATTTTCTCACAATAGTTTAGGCTCATATAAATCCTCCTTCAGCAGAGGACATGAGATGCAAGTCAGGCTGGCTGTTAATACTGCCAAAGGATTACTAGCACTATAAAGCTAAGTATTTATTGTAAAGCCAACTGAGTAGCTTGAGTAGAAGACACTGTAGCAGCACACAGAAGCTGAAGACAATGTGTAATTTATACACCTTTCTCTTACCTGTACATTTGTCATTGTTTTCTAAGGTAATGGCAGCATGCTCTCATAACCTGAGGAATCTCTACACGTGCCAAGCAGCAGGTGGTTGGAAGTAAGTTTATGGCAGGTCTTTATAATGGGAGATTTTTAATGCAATTGACCCTTTTTTGTGCCAAGACTTTTCATTTGTGTTTGACAGATACCAGTGTACAGAAAAAGAGGTGCTCGTTTACTACAAAGTCTTCCCTTCGGCAACAAAGCATGGATTCTTGGGAGCAGGAGTGATAGAAAGACCTCTCCCATCTGTGTGGGGACTAGTGAGAGATCCTGGTAAAAGGCATCTGTATGACAGAACCATCAACACAGCTCGAATACACAAGAAGGTAACCAGCCACATCCAGCTGGGTGAGTACCAACACAAACAACTGACCAGCACTATCCTTAGGTACTTTCTCAGCTCAGACTGTCAGCCAGGAAGAAAGTTAGAGGCATCTTATTTCAATTTTTTCTGGTTTTAATAAATAATTTCATTATTAAATAAGGGAACTTCCGTTTTGCAAGACTTGTTCAAAGTACAGCTTGTATTAAACAGATACTGCAGCAGTACAGATAGAGGCAGTGGTTTGAAAGTCAGAAGATCAGTAGAATAAATCTTAAGTGGCTTGAAAACGTAGTATCTTAATGACACATTGTTTATAGCATATTAACTAGAGCAGCTGCAGCAAAAATTTAAAATGCATTTGTACAGTTGAGGGGCTAGGGGAAGTTGTGAGAAGTTGTCGAAGCTTAATTCCTCCTTTCTTTCTTTCTTGGATGCTTTTTCCATAGTATATTTAGTGACCGATACCTCACTGTGTTACCTAAAGCAACCCCGGGACTTCTGCTGCATCACTGTAGAAGCCAAAGAGGTAAAAATGCATGTTTTCTCTGAGTAACTCTTCTAAACTCATGGTGCAAGAAGGAAGAGAAGTTAGTGCTGATAATTCCAGAAATGGCAGTGGAGGAAGAAAAGCTATGCTGATATGACACAAGCGAATTATGTATAAAATGCACTTGCAAGTGACAATCATGAACCAAGCCCTGTTAGGCAGTAACATAATTGTTACAGCTTATTCTGATCACAAATAAACAGGATTCTAGCAAAAAACAAGAGCTTATTTAATAAGTAATATGAGAAATGTGTGTCATGGTAAACAAAACATTACTGTATGCATAAAAAAACTCAAATTGTCTTCTTTACACTTTCCCACGTGCAGGAGAACTTGTCTGTCTTGGCTATTCAGTCTGTCTATGATGCTTCAATGCCTCACCCTTGTAAAGACGTGGTGAGAGGGGAAATTCTGCCAAGTGCCTGGATACTGGAACCTGATGTAGTGAATGGAAGAGAGATCACCAGAGTTGTTTACATGACACAGGTACGATTTTGCGGTGTGTCCAACTCTGGATGTAAAAAGCTGTTACGCTTCAGAGGTAGGAAGTAACCAAAGATACTTTTATATATACACACACACACACACTATAATATATATAAAATACACTATATATATAATGATGCTATATATAATAGAAATATATTAGTATATGCATTATATATATTGTGTATATATATATACACATGTGTATATACACACACTTCCTGGAGATAGCATAAGAATTGTATTAAGTGACCATAGAATTCACCTCCACCTCATGCCCTGAATTACCACACATCATGTTAGATAGCAGTTTTAGGACAGTGCTTTTAAGCACGTCTTCCCATGTTTTTACAGCACCTCAACCTGCATCCTTGGATACCAAGGAAAAGTGCTTACCTGCAGTTTTAGTATGTTACAGTCTCATCTGCTGAGCCAGTAACTGATCCATCCAGTGATAGAGACTGGAGAGTCCTGTTTGCATTTTCATCTTGTTATAGACATACACGTCCACCTTGGTTACGTTATTTTCAAAATGCGTGACAATGTTTATTAACTTTCTTCAACAGAAGTCATTAAATCTGTGCACCTAACAGATATAAAAGAAGTCAAGACAGTGATTCCAGTTAATAATTAGAAGAGACTGCCATACGTTTAATACAGTCATCTGAGAAGTAGGCTGCATTTGAGACAGCGGTTCCAAGCACCTAGAAACATCCAGAAGAGAACACCATGCTGTACTATTAACTGTAAAGGGCTCAACTTAGAGATATTTTTAAAGAACTAATTCTATTTATAGGTTTTTAGGATACAACTTTTAAAATATTAGCTCTAAAGAATTAGTGTATGCCTTTGTAATGCATACATGTAACGTATATGCATTTTACAATGTTATATAATTTTATATTGCTCTTTAATTAATACATGCATACGCATTTTCAGCGACACTGTTTCAAACTAGCAATACTTAATCTAAGCTCAAACTCAAAACCTGTGTGGGTGGGAAAGCAATATCAAATATGCCAAGCTTTGAGTGTCTATAGAGTATTGGGAAGGAAAAAAGAAAGATATAAGCCACCATGCAAATTGCAGCATCAGAGCTGTTCCAGGCAGGATAAATGTTTTGTACAAAAACAGGTACAACACGCCCACAACCACGTGCCTTTCTTCTACTTTCTACAGGTGGATCTTGGTGCTCCAGCTATCCCAGCAAGGCTCCTGAGCTCCATTGCAAAGCGCCAGCCTCTGGTCATTGCTCGACTAGCACACTTTCTTGCTAGTTAGCATTTAGAAGAAACCACGATATTTAAGAGCATATGAAAGATAATCAAGAGACGCAAGCAGCCGTAAGGGTAATGTAAAATACTGGCTCATAAGACAGGCACAGTCAAACTTTACTTGAAGAGTCTCACTGGTAACTTTGGACTATACAAAGGTACAGTTTGAAAAAAGAAGGATCATTTTAGCAAATGCTGCTTAGAAGAAACCCAGCAAGTTTTTAATGGGGAACCTGTCTTTCTGGAGAGAGATATGGAAGAAATCCCTTTGGAGGAGTTAGGAAGGCATGCTGTCTCTACCCACAGCAGAGGAAGAGAATTTTGTTTACACTACACAGGATTTTACATACAGAAGTGTATTACTTTGTTGACCTTTTAACTCCTCAGAAACTAAAACATTCTCTCTTCAAGAAAGTTTAAGCAGTGGAGATAAAAAGGTAATGGAAACGCACTAAAAATTGTAAACAGTACACACATCGTGGCTTGAGAGCTTTTACAAGTTCTTAAGCAGAAGTGCAAGGCCACTTCCTAATACTGAGATAAGTATCAAATGCAGAATTCCTCAAACGGTTATGATACAGACCACTTGCCAGGCTCAATGATTTACTTCCCCTTGAAGGGAGGTCAAAAGCAGCACGATATCCAGTAGTCACCCTACACCCTGGTTAGATTTTTCTCATCTAGTTGGCTGACTACTTCCAGTAGGCAGCATAAGGTGTTTCAGATTGCCACTACACTATGCAGCAATAGTGGAAACCACCACACCTCAGGACACAGTTCTACTGCACTGCAGATTTAGGTGCTTTGAAATAGAGAAACCAAACTGACAGTTGTAAACAATAAGACTTTGTCATTAATAGGGCATAGTACTGAGTAATCAGCTTGTTGCTAGAATTTCAATCCCGCAAATGAGAGTAGCTCCAGCACTTTTCCATAATGGCCTTTTCCACCTGCCTTTCTATACTTAAGCACACCCAAAAGCATTAAGATTTGAAAATCTAGCGCAGACCATACTCTTACCATCACGCTTCCATTCACAACATGAACAGCTGTCTTCACAGCAGCGAATACAGAGTCTTCCCATTCAATTACCTCATTTCTGTTGAGCTTTGTCCAACAATCCTGCTGTTAGGCTTTACATGCTTGGTCACACATTCCTAAAATGAAACAAAACCACAATCAAATATCTAAATAACTTCATTTAGTTCTTCAGCACAACAGTAAAGAATCATTTAGATATCTAAGCAATAAAAGCTGCTATAATATTCTTTCTTTAGCTCAAAAAAAGCCCCCATTGTTCAAGAACCTGTTGCACTTGAAATTTGTCAAGTGAGAAATGTGTATTCAAGCATCCACCTTATCAGAGTCAGCCTCTGCTACTTTAACACACTTAGTTTCAGTAAGAGATGTATTTTCCCAGCACACAATGATGCTAGTTGCACTTCTCACCTTTGTGTCACAAGCCAAGACCTACTTTTAACTGTATCTTTGCACAGGTGTAATTTTGGCTCTCAGCTTCTACGTTACTTCCTGTCATTAATAGATTAAGTTTTAAAAGAGAAGATAGTAGCTGTTTTAAATTGATATTTAAGAAAATAGCAGTTTTGAGGTGCAAAGCTCTTTCCCCCACCCTTTCCCAGACTATACCAGGTAGGATAATAGGTTTCACTTACAAATTTGCTTTGCTTTTATATTTAGGTGGTCCTGGTTAAAAGTTACCACCACTATATTACCATTCCCTTTTGAAGAGGCTCAGCTTTTTCCTAAAAGCCTGCCAAACTGAGTCATGGCATGGTTCGCTTCAAGTGTTGCGCATCTTCCATGACCCCAGCAGCTGCACAAAAAGCTTTCCACATTCGCAACCTATCTTACCTTTGTGTGGGAAGCAAAAATCAAAAAAAAAAGGAAGATTGTGTAAGGCAATATATAAAAGCCCTAGAAAAACTGAGTGGAAACTGCAGCACAGGGTATTGGCTCTGTCCCGTGCTGCTTCCAACAGATTTCAGGCGGAGGTGAGGGAGGTCTTCATACACTCTGCAGGAGATTTGCTCAGTGCTTCGCTTCTTTTCTTTTCTTTTGGACATGGCACTAGTGTTAAAGCAGTTTTGTAGGAAAAACATCAAGGGGGACTCCTGTTGGTCAACAATACCAGTGCCTATGAAGGATAATGTCTTATTGTACAGTGCATCAGATGTTTATTTTTATATATACATAAGATTGTTTTTTCTATGTTTACAAATTAAGTTATTTATATATGCTTGTTTTGAAACGTTTTTTATATGCTATCAAAGCTAATTTTTATTTTTATCGGTATTAATGTAACTTTTTTTTAATACAATCTTCAATTGATACTAAAAAGCCTATTTATATGAATGTTTTCATTTGCAAATATAACATTTTATGGTACCTGTTAATGTACGGCATTGGTTTGTTTGGAAGGAAGACATAAAAACCTAGCAGATACCTAATCTGTTAATCTACAGTGGGAAAAACCCAACTTCCTGTAAATTACTGCTGAGCAGTAGATGACCAGACCAAGTGTATTGTACCACCTCTGCATCTCTGCTCTTAATCAAGATTGCTATTTTCATATCAATAAATGGTATTTTCTACACAAGAAAAAACATGCGCCGTGTGGTATTTGGCTCTAGTTAAGATACCTGCCTATGGAACTGTACTTACTCAGGAAGAGGTGCTGTCACAAGTGGGCATTTACACTGGACTAAGGAAAAAACATAAAGGCTATCTTGTGATACATGTTGTAGGGGTCCTACTTCTCCAAATAAAAATTTGTGGTACACGAGCCAAGCAGTTAATCGCTGCTTAAATTTGGTTTCTGTGACTCAGTGCCTAGTCCAAGCAAAGGGTTTTTGTTTTGTTTTGGAACAAGGCACTGACTGAAACGTCTTACTGAGGCTGGTTACAAAGCTCCTGCAACCTGACCATCCATAAGGGAGTTAATACGGTTCAATGTATCTCTCAAAAGATAATAAGGAATAGTCTGCAGTAGCAAAGACTGATTCAAGGAAGGCTGCACGCTCTTACATCGCCTGCCGTGAACTCTTGTCCCTACTGTCCCTCCAGTGCTATGCAACTGTTTCTAAGGCTGGCTATAAAGTCATGCGTCTGCCTTTACATAGTAACCACAGAATGCCCAGGAACTGTATTAACTGCAGGAAGATGCAAGAAAATAGAAAGAGGTGTTTCTTACCTGCTGCTTCCCACTGAAGAACTGACTTTTGCCCAACAGGGCACAACTGTGCACTCTGGTAGTAGTAAACTGCTCCTCAGGCTTGGCCACCTTTCAAAGGAAAATTTCCAGGCACATTGTGTTAGAGAAGGATAATCAAAAAAAATGGTGAGTTCATGAACTCAGTACTGGCTAGGGTAGCTATGCAAACAGTTTTTTTAATATATAATACCCAAATAAAGTCACTGAATTGTTACTGATTCAACCTTCTCCCTCCACCTCCCATCATGTAAGAAAATATTATATTTCAGTATAAGCAAAGCAATAGCACACAGGACAGAAGTTACCGTATGTTCTCTGCACGTCGCTTCATGGCACTGTACCTTTCTGTACCTTACCCCAGTACAAAGAGGTTGTATATCACCAGCTTGGACACAAAACAGGACATTTAATCATGTTTATTATGACAAACAACAACTTCAAGTGAGGGCTGCAGCAAAACGTCACATAATAGCCTCAGGGAGCAGGTATGGAATGATACGGTATATTTACTACTTCTGTTTGTATTACCATGCCCTCACCATACGCACAGCATGCCTACTTTTAGGAACCCATTTGCTTCATTCATGTCATTAAAAAAAAAATCCCTAAAAAAGGCACAGTGATGGAACATGCTGTAGCTTTCAATACAATGCTTAGTCACCAAATCAAGGACACCTCAGTACAGTTCAGACTGACCTTCCTCTGTGGTTTCTCTCTCCATGTCACATAGTTTAACAGAAGTAACAGTCCTGGTTGTGTTTTTCCTCAACTGACTCAGATGCTTTTTCCCATGTTATACACTAAAGAGGTAAAGTAGCAAGAGAGAGAGCACTGGGCTTCACTTTGTCCAAAACACAGTATTTCTTTCTGACAAACCAGCACTAACACCACACACCTAGATGTGCTAGATGAAAAAGCATCCTGTTACAGGAAAAAAAAAAAAAATAAAATCCTCAAGAGACATCTACTGAGTAACTAATATTCTGCTAACCACCAGCAGTCCCTACCCCAAACTCCAGTTTAAAGATACTTGGAGGGTGCATGGAAATCACACCCTTGGTGAAGATCTATCAACAAGGGCAGGAAGTGCCCTCTGGCCTCCACAGAAAGGATTCCTCTCAAACCAGCTCTCCAGAGGATGTCACACTGCTTTTTCACTACACTTTCTGTCTGGTCTTCCAGGCTGTAGTTTTCTTGCTGGAACATTTCCTGTCTGATAAAACTCAAACTCAAGGCAAGGATTATAAACAACAGCGAATAGCAGCTACACGCCATTTATGTTCACGTACTTTAAAAAAGTCTTAAAAATACTTCCATCTGCCTTCAGTAAAAATATAATCAGATATTTTTCTCCCTTATTTCTATTAAAAAAAAACCAGGAGATTACAAGTTCCATTTCCATCAAGAGATTGGAAAAAAACTTAAGCATCTACATCCTTTAAGAATAATGTCATCAGTGTTCTGGTGTATATATTTAATATGGTTTAACTTTGAAAATGAGTCTTAAAAAAATTAAAATCAAACCTCTGAAATTGAGCTTACAGTGAAAAATAAATACAGGCTCATCTCCATGTCATACGGGTTTACTTTTTCCCCTCCCCTGACAGTACAGTCTGTTAAAAGACAGGAAGAGAAGAGCCAGCCACCAGGCAAGCTCTGGTCACAGAGTAACTTCTCCACTTGAACTGAGCCCTGGGTTTGGCCGCAGTACAAATACAAAAGCGTTGGTGAGTCTAAAAAACGGCTGCTCTGAGCCACGATCAAGGTGCTTAAGGGATTTCTGACTTGGCGATCCACTTGCTGATGTGAATCCTTCAGCATAGTCACCATTGCAAAGTGTCTGTGAGCAGAAAGACCGGTGCAGTTTTTGCACAGATCTCTCATACGCAGTATTCTCCCAGCAAGGGCGTCACAATGCATTCAGAAACTAAGAATCCATTTGCATCTTCATCAGTACTTTTTTTTTAAATCCTCAAAGAGTCCTGCTCCACTAACTTTGTGCTGTCACGGTACCTAGTGATTGTCTTGTCAGTTGACGAGGGTTAGTCCTGGGCTCTTCTATATGATGTTCTGATGTAAATACTCGGGACAGCATTTCCAGTTCTTTTAGGAAATCCTGCAAATGGATACAAACCAGAGAATCTTTACTGACAAGTGTCAAAGAGGCTTCCTATTTTTAGTAGAAAAGGTTACAAGGTTAAACATGCTGATGGTTGTCCAGAGCAACATCTGAGGCTACAACACTGACTGTAAGATGAATGCCTGTAGGCCAGCAAGTTCAGTTCTTCCCCCAGACCTTCACCTTTCTCAGAAATCACAGATTTCAACCAAGACACTAGGAACAGTAACAAGGTTGTTGACAGGCAGCCCCGTTGCTGCATTAATCAGGTGGGTTTTGGGCCTCATCTACATGAAAGAGATTTACTGTTCTGTAGCTTTACTTTTTCCTTCTTATTTTACATCCCTGCCCATGGCAGGGGGGTTGGAACTAGATGATCTTTGGGGTCCCTTTCAACCCAGGCCATTCTATGATTTCCCTTGGTATTCGCACACATCTAGTTACTTACTGCGGGCCAAGGGAGCTCTCCGAGGCTACGCAAACAACTCTCTATTTCACTGGTTCTCATGAGATCATGTTCTACAAGACCATGAAGCATGAAAAGGAACAAGTCCCACTGCAGAAAAGAAAAAAAAAAAATATATCAACATCTCAAAAATAAATGAGTTTTGTGATTGCTTCCCTATCCCTATACAGTTCACGTCCTGCCTTCCTGGATCAGAACACGGAGGAAAGGAACTGGAGGAGAAAGCAGTGAGTGACATACAAAATGAGTGAACAGAATTACTTGAATTCATACACTATACTCCACTATAAAAATCTCAGTTTCTAGTCCTCAGTTCCAAAACACAACAAGTATTTCATTCATGTGTGTTCAGGAACAGCTTGAAAAACTCTTATTTAATTATGGTTTTAGCCTGCAACTAAATAGGGCAATTTTCAGCTTGGTAGCTGAGGATCTTGTAACACCCACGTGTGAGCAAAAACAAAAGGTGATAATACAAAGGCAACCAATTACAAAATCGTGTGTTCAGCCCTATGATCCCCCAGGCCCTGCTGGCCATCTTGCCAGTTGTTCTTTAATTAATCTATGCCTCCCTAACAGCCCCAAGACAAACACAAAACACTGACACGAGTGTATCCCTCTATCCCCACTCAAACAATGCCAGCTAGACAGCAGACCCAGTGCTGCAGACCTCACTCACACAAGCCATCAGTTAACGTGTCAGGCAAGGGAACTCTTAACGTGTATGTACGGGACTGGAGCAGGTAACTGGCAGCCCCTCAGAGCTGACCAAGCCCTACCTCCCGCTGCTTGACTTCCGAAAGATAACCCATGTTCTTCCTGCTGAACATCAGCTGCACAGGAACAGGTGTCCCGAAGTCTTCCTTCCAGACTGAAAGCAGCAGGTTCAGAAGGCTGTACGTGGGATTGTTCTTTACTCGCAGCCTCTCAGAGCTCTTCTGTGGGGGCTTGATCCCAAGACTCAGAGGAACACGATCTGAAACTGAGAAAAGGAAGAAATGTGTACTTCCATGCTGCAGATTTGTCTTTTTACATTCATCTGCCTGGTCCAACAGCACATTTTATATAGCTCGTAACTAAATCACTGAAGTAAAAACAGTAAGTGTAAACCACTGAACCTAAGGGGACTAGAGTTTAGAAACAGGCAAAAGCATGAGTTTTAAAACTATACTAAGTAGTATTATACAGGAGTATATTTATACTGCTCCGAGATAAAGAATGCCACTTGGTTGGCACACAGCCTGAAATCCTGACAGAAGACTGACCGAATAGAAATTGAAATAATGACTAACATTTAATAAAAGAAGACGTAGGTATTACTCCAAAGAAAGAAGAATAACACAGTAAAACACCATCTGAATCTACAAATGGATTAAATGGTTGTTCATAGCTTTGAGCTGCATATCTTTATACAAGTGAAAGTGAAGTTGTACAGCATTTAACTGCAGCTAAACACACAGAGAGGGAAGATAATAGGTCTGCCTTGGTCCAATTTAATGAAAAGGGGCAGATTTACACTGCTGTTCCCCATTTCAATATTTAGGCATGGACTGCAGAGTGAACCACATAAAATCTCCTTAAGAAACTTCTAAAAAAAATTAGAAGGGTGCTCATGGAGAAAGCATCTGCATGCAGACCACTAGCGCACGCTGAGAAAAGCTTTGTATTTAACACATTAAACCAAGAGAGAAAAAATGAAAGCGCTCGCAGAAGTCACAATACAGAGAAAACAAGGCGCTCCCATTTTCTAAAAAGAGACAAAAGAAATATAATTGCATAATTTATATTCAGGGAAAAAAAAAAGTCTGCTGCCACTTTTCAGAGGCAGAGATACTGAGAAACTTATGACATTTAAAATGAAGGTATCAGTAAAGGAAAACTAATGAAGATGTGAACAAAAACACCGGATATGAAAGGCAGTAATCTTCACAGAATAAGAGTGACCACTCCAATTTGACAGAAAAAAGCCTCAAAGACGGAAAAATTAGATAAAGGCACAAAGAAAACTAAACATCCACAAGCTCTAAATAGTGAAATGTCTGATCCCAAGGATTTAAGAGAACTTTCATACCACATTTTAGTTTTAAACAGCTTATCATGACTGACTCACCCAGCAAAGAAGCCAACTCAACTGTGCACTTTGCCAGCTGCTGTTCTGATGTCGGACACATGAACTAGAAAACACAGAAGAAGTTTTATCTTTGTCCCATCCTGCAAACTGGACAAAACAGGGCTTCATGAGGGATAAAAGAGAGAAGCAGACAATTTACAGCAAGAAGCACAGAGGTGTAATCAGGAGAAAGTCTGAAAGACAAGAAGAGATCCTGCATGACAAAGGGCTCCACAAGGGCTAGATGTAAGTGCCAAGTGTACCTAGAGTCTAAAAAACACAATGCAGCTTCGTCACATTTGAGCTGAGACAAAAAACATTCAACTGAACTCAACTGTGAGACAAAGCAAACTACAGAGTTTACAAGTATGAAGATGGCTCCAAGCGGTCCAACTTTTTTTTTTTTTTTTTTTTTTTTTTACTTCTACCTTTCTGCACCGAAGCGTCTGACTCAGTCTTCCCAGCAGGCACTCCAGCCAGTCGTGGTCAATCACTTCACCTTCATCCCGTGGGCCCACAGCAACGCAGAGCACATCCTTGATGAAAGAGACAACAGGGATTCACTTACCAAGTCTGCACTTCCATCAACAGATACTTGGACCTAAGACAGAGGTGAAAAATTAAAAGGGAGCTAGGGAAAGACAGCAAGCCAGGAAGTGAACGTTACGTACCTTAATCTCATTGATGATCTGGGAGGGAAACGGGGCACGGTGCTGACAGCCTGGGGGGCAGTCCCTTCTCAACTCCAGAGCATCCTCGCTGGGCAAGGGAAGCCCTGGGACTTTCAGCATCCTGTTGAAGGTTGCCTTCACTTCTCTTTTTATTAGTGCTGCAAAGGAAAAAAGGGAACAAATCCTGTCTGCCTGAGTTCGTCTCTCCAGGGAGGCAGACAACTGTTTTCAAATGCTACCCTTACTAGCCTCCTGTTCTGAGAGCCACCGTGAATGAGGAAAGGCCAGTTCATGCTTTCAAACCCTCCTGACTCTGAGCTCCCATCATATTAACAGCCAGAGGCACAGGTGGGGAGCTACCCATCACTACCAGGTACCACTGGCAACCCCTTTCATTTCCCATCAGAAATGTTTCAGTAACTTTAATGATCAGAATAGCTAAACCTGGAAGCAATGCCAAAGCAGAACGTTGAATCTGCATGACCATACCAGTTGGACCACTGTGCCCACAGAAGACATATGTTTTGTACCAAAATTAATTTTGAACAGCATCCAAAACACTGAACTCCTGCTGCTGAAAATGGTGCTGGATATTCCTTCTCAAATTCTTGGCATCACCTCCTGAAACAATGGGTTTTGGGAGGTTCTGAAGAGTTGCCAGAGCACTACCACCAACTAAAAGGAATACAGTCACCTGCAGCCCGCTGAAAACATACTCAGTCAGAGAAGCGTTTGCTTTGAAGAAGTTTTCAGAAGCTCTCTGTACATGGGGACCATAACACGGCTTGACAGAAGCTGACTGTATCCTGTATTTGAAGTGCTATGACAACTTCAGATGGGATATTTTCAGAAGCTTTCCACAGCATTAATTCTCACCATCCTAACAATTTCCATAGCTAAAAATCACAAGGGCCAAGCTTGAAAAAAAAAAAACCTGAAGAAGATTCTTGGAGCTGGAAATCACTCCTCTTAGTCCTAAAGAAGGAGGGACAGAGCAACTGCATGCTTCCCACTAAAAGTGAGAGTCCTTTTCATGACACTAGAATCAACTTCTACTCCTTGATCTCGGAAAGAATACAATACACAGGTTAGAAGCCCAGTTCAGGGTAAGGAAACTCACCTGCAATGTTGGCAGAAAGCCAGCCACAGGCCTTCTCAGTAGCTAGTTCCACTGCAATGTCTTCCGCACTATTTAAAACCTTTGCAGGGAGGATAAGAGGTGCCAGCCACAACATTAATAATCAGTGAGAAATCTAAAGTATAGGGGGAAAGGGCTTAATATGGGCATGCAACATTTAACCAGAGCACAACCGTCTCTGTGGGAGCTGCTACTCTGAGCAGTAGGACAAACCCATTTTGACTTCCCAAACCCCATCAGCCCCATACAAATACCCTCAATTCTTTGTGCAGTTGATTCTAAACCAAAAGCATTATCCTTGCAAGACGAACACAATTTACCTACCACTCTAGTTTCAACAGTTAGGTATCTGTTAGAGCATCACTTTAGCAAGAATATCCAAGACAGCCTGGCAGAGGTGACTCTCCTGAGCTGTCAGCCTCTACATCAGAGCATCGACAGATTCCATTGTCCTAAGCTATTAAGTGGTAAGTGAAGCAGCAACAGAAAGACAGTAACAATCCAGATGCAAAGTCAAGGTCTTTAGCAAGTTTTAGTGAAAATACATACTGCTGCAGATGTTTCTTCTGGCAGTAACACCCTTACCGCCTCAGGACCTTTTTTTTTGCAAAATCTGCAAGAAAAGAGAGAATACGTGCCTCAGTGTTAGTCAAAGTTCTTGGACAACAGTCAGAAGTTCATTACTGTAGGAATTTTCACATGCTCTCTTACAGTCAAAACTAGTTAGAAAACTGCAGTGAAGTATGTCAAACCAAAAGAAACAGATAAGGAAAAATCAGTTACAAGCCCCCAGGCTGCAATGTTCAATTTCCAGAGAAGGGAAATACAATAACTGCAGTGGATGCCCATTTGGAGCTGGATGCAGAGGGACACAGAGCACCTTTATTCCTTCCTACAAATACGGCATTAACTGGCTGGAGGCACAGCAGACAGTCACCCTAAGAAGAGCAGAGGTCAGGGTTTATAATTACCAGAACCTGAGCAAGACAGGCCAAGCCGAATGAGGCTTATAGATTCCACAATAAGAAGAGAAGGGAAGGCACAAGTTTAAATAACTTTTCCTCCTTACTCTCTGCCTTTGATGAGTGCCTGGGCCCCTTCCTCATACAGATGAGCGCACACCTCTTCAAGCAGCTTGTCGTGATTAGCATCCTCCTCCTTCACTTTATCCTGCAACATGACTTCAGCCCTTTGAACCAACTCTGCTACCAGTGTTGCCCTGTGAAAATAAAGAATAAAGAAACTCAGACACTGAATACAAGAAAAAACACACACTAAGTGAAACCAGCTGTTTGCCCCATTTCAGGAGGGTGCCTGTCTCCCTCTCAACGAGAGATGCAACTAGCAACCCTGCTAAACAAAAATCACTGTGTTCAGTACTACACCATTTCCTTGCTCTTTTGGGCATGAAAAAAAAAACAACAAGTAGAGATTTCAGAATAGTACTAAGACTCAAGAGTCAAAAGCTTTTAAATATTAATAGAAACAGATAGATACAGGTAACTTGTGGCACCAGTGCTTTCACACTCAGTGGTTGGACATTCAAAGATGTCGACAGCAGCCCACTACAACGAGTGATCCTCACGGGCTGATAGTATTTAATGTCTTCATCAAACTGGACACAGGACAAAGCAAATATTCAGAAAGTTAATGAATGGCATGCTGGAGGCCAGGGCTGTCTTTCTGAAGTACCCTCTCAAGCTGGAGAAATGGGCTGACAATGGTGGTGACTGTACGCCTGTAATGGGCATACAGCCTGGGGTTTATTGGCCAGGGAGCAGCTCTGCAGAAAAGGATCTGGGTTCCACGCAGACAGGCTGGACAAGTCAGCAGAGTCCAAAGAAGGGCAGCCTAACACTGGTCTGACATTACCAGCAGTGCAGCCCGCAGATCAAGGGAAGTTACTGCTCCCCTCACCACTGTGAAGCTGCACCTGATACCACTAAGCTGGGATGACGGAACTCACAGCCTACCAGGAGAAACTGGGGGAGCCAGATTCATCTAGCCTGGAGAAGAGAAGGTGAAGTGGGAACAGAGGGATATGTTCTTAAGTCACAAAACAGATAACTAGTACTTACTTGATGTGCTTCACACAGTTGGATCCCACCCTCTCTGCCACAAATTCAACTGTTCTCCGCAGGGAGGGAGGCTGGTTGTGGAAGAAGGCCTGCTCCAACTCTACCTGTTCAAGGGAAAAGTGCCACAATTGATTAGAACGCTCCACTCAGATCCTCCTCTTCTCTTCACAAGAGTGGACCGAACTACCGTACGTAACTGAGCTAAAAGGCAGACAATCTGCATATACTCGAATATTCTGCTACTATAACATTCAGCACCTTTATAGGATACATTTTCCCTATTTTTTTTCTAGCCTGAAGCTCATCATCAGTGCTTATGAAACTATGAAAACAAATGACTAGCAAAGAGAATGGGAGAGTTCTGGCAGCTCCTATGCAGTTCTTATCTTCTGTGGAAAGCATGGCTAAAATCTAATTAAAAGCAGCCTACGAGCAATGTACTGACTTTTTATGTAAAAAAGAGAGAAAGAGGCTAATTGTTCTGATCGTAAGAATGCTTACTGAATTTCTCTGGATTTCACCACTCACATGGTAACCCAGCCATGCAACTTAGCCAGAATAATGAGAAGTAAGAATATTTGACTGTCAAACACAGCTTTCCCTGCTGTCCAGGCCCATACTTTTATTTTCTGAACAACAGGATACCACTGTGTATCCCATGTAGGCAACTCTTCCTGCCCTGGTTCCACTTGTGACTCCCTAATTTCATCACCTGCAGTTTCCGTTGTGTGACAGAAGCCTTGGGTGCCAAAGACTCTGCAGCTGTTGGAGTGATTTTCCTTATAAAGCCACCATTTTTTGCTCCGCTACCAGCCACAAAGGAGGCAAGTAGTTTCCGCAGCTCACCTGCACAGAAAAACATGCAAAAGCAGTCACCATCCCCACGAGCAACAGAACAAATCAAAAACTCAGAAAACTCCACACTGTCAGTCCTGCTTCCAGAGCATATTCTCTCAGCTTCTGTGAAAGCTGAAGTTTCAGAAGAGCAAAGGCATTCCACCCATCTAACTAGCAGGGCACGGCGACAAAGAGAAAACAGGCTCCAGAAAGCTCCCTGGCATGTTGGGGCTTGTTCAAAAGGATCACAGAGCAGCCATTGCTATGGATCCCTTTTTAACCCAGGGAGCAGGAACCATAAAAAAAATCTACAAGGACAATAAGACAAGCATAATCAGACAAAATTCTAACAGGATCAGAAGAAAACAACAGGAGAAAAGCCTGAAGATCAGTTCAACCCTTACAAGCTTTGATGATGGAAGAACAACTGGGTTAACATATGGTTTTCCTAGCAGCTAAGTCCCAAGAAGCAGAACAGCACCCCACCGTCTGGCACTCTGTTCTCTACACAAGGATTTCACCAACAACAATCAAATCTCAGGATGAGGATTCCTCAGACAACAACCGGACAAAGCATCAGATGCAAAAGGATCCTTCCCCTCTGCCTCAGCAGCAGAAATATGCTCAAGGATCATGACATTCCTCAGAACACAGACTACACTATACACAGGATGGAAAATTTGTACACTTAGCCCTTACTGTGTTTCCTTCCAGTTTGTGAAGGATGAGCTCCCCTTTTCCTCTGTACTCAATGTCTGTAGGTGAACTATCCTGACTGTGCAGCCTCCTTCCCCCAACTTCACCAGATAACTATTCTCAGCTGCAGTCTCTTTAATCAAGGTTCACTTACACACAGCTGAGACCTGAAGCTGTGAGGAAGGCTATGAAAGACAATCCAAGGACTCATAGCTCTAGAGAAAGCACGGACAAATATCAATAAAATACTCACCAAGGTAGGGACAGCAGGTATAAAGTAACTGCTGATCCACCAAGGGCACAGAGTCCTGGTGAGAAAATGAAGGAAAAGCTGAAGCAACACAGCAGGAAGGAAATCCTATACATATGGTCACATGCAGGTTTCAGAACAGCCTTTCCATGAAAACAACAGAAATAACTGGATTCAAAACTCACAGTAAAATTCTACACTTGGCAGTCCAAGTGTTCAGACCAGCCCAGTGATGCACAATCAACTGCTCTACACTCAGTTAGTGTAGCTCAATCCTTGCTTCTGAGCACTGTCAGAGCCCAACTGAACCTGGATGATTAGAGAATATAACCAGGACTGTTGACACAGCTGCTATTTGTAAAGGAGAAACCTACCCATGGAGGAGCATAAATAAGGAACATCTGCTAAGCATTACAACTCCACAGGTGTCTTCTCTCAGACTTGCTAGACCACCACACTATGGAGTAGCGTTATCCCAGTATTATACAGCGCAGCCAGATACATGGAAGGAGAAATATATTTCGATCCCATCCACATGGGCAGTATATACTGTGCTCATCTGCAAAACAATCAGCCCTGTATCTCATCTCTGCCACTGAAGAGACAATGCTAAACAGAATTTTCTAATGAGAACAATGATACACACGTCTTCACAAATGTACTGCTCATTTTTCACAGAATACCACCTATTCTCCTGCATGTCTGGGAGTTACCTAAAACATCACACATGCTACAAACTCACCTACTCCTCTGCTTGCTCTATTTTCAGTTTATTTACCTTTTATCATGCAACTGGTAAGCAGGTGACAGCAAAGATTGCCATTTTGTCTTTATAGACCCATCTTATTATTTCTGTTGTGTTCATCATTACTACTACTCATCTCTGGGAAGAGCGGCAGCTTTATCAGCTCACTTGTACTGGGATAATTAATGTGCAGGAAAACAGCAACCGATCCTCCCGCAAAACTTGCCACCTACTCTGCAAGCTCTTGCTGCAGTTGGCCTTTGCCTGACAAAAGCCACTGAGCTCTTAACACACGTAGTTTACAATCCAGGACGCAATGCAATATAGCCACTTAGATAAATTGGAGCATCAGACCCATTGGCCTACGTATTTGCTGCTCAATGCAGCTGCACTGAAGCCGAGTTCTTGATAATATCTTAAATTCCTGAGGCCACTGTAAGTCCACTCTCATCCACAGATTCAGAGGGCCTGCTGCTGCACTAACTCACCAAAGCCTGAGCAGACGTCACAGTATCCACCATCATTCCCTCCTGCCTGACATCAGTGGCAAAAAACAACTCTTCTGGGACCGATGGAACCTGAAACAGAAACCCCAGTAGGTACAACCCAAACAGCAATCAATAACTTGAACCATTTCTGATAGACAGTAAAATCTTCCACCCACAAAAATACTAAAGATCATAAAGAGATACATGAAGAGATTTTTCCTCGTAAAATTAAAGATTTTGTTTGATCACCATAACACATGCCACCTTCCTTACCCTGCCCATATGGTATCTTTCACCTTTCCAGCAAGTTCCTGCTAACAAGTTACCTTACTTCCAATGGAGGGAACAAAAAGATTTTAAAAGTTCATCGCACACCATCTCTTTATCAGACAAAAATTTCCCCTTTTATTCAAGGATGCCAGCTAACACTCCACCTCTGTGACAAGAGCTTCCACGTTCTAACAGGAATTTGCTGTCAATTTGCTTACAAGGATGCAGATTTAAGGACAAAATGTGTTTCAGCAGCAATTAGAATTCCTACTGGAAAAAAAATGTTACTTCACACAATTTGACTACAGGAAAGTAATTTTGCATTAGAACACAGAGGATGGTTTGAACCCCAAACTAGTGCAAAAAAAAAACAAAACACCACAAAATAGGAATGTCAAGTCTGTTAACTCATTTCAATACTATCTTCTATTGAGTTTTGTACTCTGCTTTTTCTACCTGAAAAAGCCATCCCAGAACTGCAAGGATCAGCAGCTTGTTCAGGAAACTCATCTCCTTATCTTCAGAAAGGACCATTAACCTGCCATGCAGAAAAAGCAAATAGAGACAGTGTTAGATTTCATTAGCACAATTTTCATTAACAAAAAAATCCCAAACCACTCAGTATAATACAATTTGTAACTATGTACACATTCCCTATTTGTCTACCGACAGAGTGGAGAGCACGTTCTACCCTTCTTCATGTACGCATTTGAATAACATGCTGCTTTAATGCTGGAAAAGCCATTGTTAAATAACCCTCTAGAATGTGCTTCAGATTTTCCTCATGTACGTAAGCAAAAACAGTGGAGCATTATTAGGCATGGGACCCATGGGACCCACGCTGTGGGCCTAAGGTTTAAATTCAATTTTTAAAATTTGCAACTGCAGATGTAGAGTGAGTGAATGGGGATTTAAAGAATATTTACTTGATGGAAAAAACACATATTTAAATCAAGTTTAGAATGTGCTCCTTTGGCAGCTTCATGTAAGATAAGAAATGCTCATGATTTGCACTGAGAATTTCTTAAGAATCTCAAACTAGGGCCAGCGTGCACTCTCAAACACTAGATACTTAAGAACTAAGCAAGACACAAGAGGTTTTGAACTGATATACCTTCCCAGGCTCTTACCTGTATACCTGCAGCAAGAGACAAAATACCTTCCTATAGTAATCAAGGAAAGGAGCAATATGATCTGCAAGGGAAAGAAACTCCACAATCCAAGGAACAGTGAGGATAGAGCGGTGATCCCGAATAGATCGTCTCAGAAGCTTCAGTATGTCCAGTACGGGCAGGGTCTTAATGAACAAGACAATTTAAAACAGCAGCTTGAAGTTACCTTTTGATAATTAAAGAAAAATCTTTTTCTATATCATGGCTTTTCCTTCTAGGGTTTCATCTTCTGTACAAGTAAGAGCTGACTTTCTGGCTAATTAAAACATTTTTCCACACACCAACAGAGGTAGAAAACGCACTATAATAGCAACCAAAGATCCTACTGGGACTTGCAAAGAGTAGGCTGTAAGGCTATAAGCATGACTATGTGCAAGCAGAGCCAAGGTTTAACCCCCGCCTCTTTGCATTTGGCACATCACACTGACAGCAGGTGGGCGTGAAACTAACAAAAACATTCCTGGTAGCTGGATTTTACACTACAAAGACAAGTCTCAGACAGGTCAGAGTTCTGCTATGACAGTCCCAGATTAGCAGAAATAACAGAAGACTGAGTACCTCACTCACTGCTCCCTCTTTTCTACATCATACAAACTCTTCTGTCCTTTGTTGCCAATTTCAGAATATCCGATAGGGGGACAGAACAGTGTAACATCTTCCCAGGAATCGCTGGCTTGCTCTGAACAGGCATGACTATTCATAACACACTCCTTGGATGAGGAAACCTGATTGTCAAGCAATAGTTCACATTGGACTTTTTTTTAATGTTTGGTTTCTTACTTGGTTTCTTAATGCTACTGCAGAGTCTTGCAGGTCTCTAGTTGGCTGTTCCACAGTGCGATATGGCAAGAAAACAAGAAACCCCAGGAACTTGGCGAGGAGTCTCAGGCTTAGTAAGACCACAGTAAAACGCTTCTTTTCATCCTGAAATGAAAAAAAGTAAGCTGGGGCAATGTCATCCTAAACTGGCAGAGCCATTACCTACACTAAACTTCCAATCCCTTCATGGAAAAAGGGTGGCCACATAGCTTCATCAATGCTTTTAATAAAGGTTCCAATACATGTATTTATCAGGCACATTTTAAATTGGTTCTGCCTCCACTGCTTCACTTACTGTAAGAAATTAATACAAGAGCTTTCTAGAACAAGAAGCTGCTCAGTCACATCTTCATATTACAACTTTGGAGACAATGAGAACTGACCTCATGATGCCTCTTTTATACTATTACTGCTCTGCAAGTTTTCATGAACCTTTTGCTGCTACTTTGCTAAGTCTACAAACTCTGACATCTGTGATAGGTAGAGGTGAATAAAGGAACATCTGAACAGGCATGACTACAAATTAATTCTAACTAAAGTCTCTCTATGAGGAATAGTAACAAAGATCTATTGCAATTGAATGCAATAATTAAACTCAGTTACTTCATTGATGAAACAGACCTAGCATAGGTGCTAACAACCTAAAATAAGGCTCCCTCACAGGAGACTGCTTTTCAAACTAGGGTGCATTATCTCTTCAGACACAGTTCTATGAGGCATCCTGAAGCACACAAGTAAATGGAAAGGGGCTCAGACATCCATACATGTTGCAGAGCCATGATAAAATCAAATCAAGAAGCTCTTGTCCTATAAATACAGTAGGAGAAGCTCCAAACTACTCGCAACCAAAACAATTGTTTGGGTACAGTATCAGTTCAGGGAAACTGCCAGATATGTCTATTAAAAAAAAAAAAAGCTTACCTGTTCATCCATATCTGCTTCCCCATCACTGTGCTCATGCTCTACCAGAGTAAGGCCATCTAGTTCAAGTATCTTCAGGCACAGGCTATCCACCAGGTGCTGATTGAACTGATAACTTCAGCAAAAGATGATGAGTCAGACTGGGCTGAAAACAGCAGTAAAACCTCAACTAACACACCACAAAATTTCAAGCTGGTGTCTTGAGTTAATCAAGCATCAGATGACACCCAAAGTAACCGAGTAACAGGCAAGAAAACAGTGGCAAAACTAGTAGTGGCTGACCACCTTTTCCACTCGTGCTCCTTGGAACTGATGCTATTTAGCAAGTCCCAGCAAAATGTTAATGATATGGATCTGTCCAAGCAGGAAGCTGTAAAGTAACTGAATTTAGATAACTCAGATTCAAACTTCCCCTCTATCACAATGCATCCATACTGTGGACTGTGGAAAAACTCATTAAAAAAAAATTTAAAAATGAAACTGGTTTCATCCTCTAACTCCTTGGCTTCATGCACTACCACACAAGGAATGTTTGGACAGTCCAGCGCCCTTGCTATAGAGCACTGCACTCCTTGGCAATGGGAAATGCTGGTGGCCTGTGACAAGATATTGTGCTTTATATAGAAGGATGGTTATTACCACCTAGCCTGATGTAGCACTCTGTGCCCCGGACAGAACCTATTAAGACGTTCACTGGCCAAGGACACTGTGTGGTATTATGCAGTTTTGAATCATTCCTGATACGCTCTGCCTGGGTAACTGCTATGTCCCAGGCTCTCAACCCCCCACTACAAGAGCGACATGCTGGTTTTGCCCCTCACACACCCATGCTTCGTTAAGGAAACAATAACCACGGGCAGCCAACCTTCCTGCGCTGAGGATGAAGTCCCTGAAGAACTGCTGGCACCCTGGGAATGAAGGGGGTGGGCAAGGTCCTCTGATGCTCTGGGGAACTACAAATCTTTCCTGCAACCTCTTCAGACGGCTCAGATTATCAGGACCCAGCATATTAAGGACGTCCTGGTCTGGGGTGTCTCCCCAGCTTGCGCCGCCACCAACGGGACCTTTACACATCTTCAGGAGACAGAAAGAGCAGGAAGGTGAACAATTTGTAATAAAGCATCGTGTCATTTTATTACCCCACATGTTCTCCCTTCCTCATGAGACTTTGTTTTAGGAGGAATCCAAGCATGGCCTTTTCAGCCAGCCCACATAAAAAAAGGTCTCTTCTCCTCATGACAAAACATGCTACCCACCTTGGCCACAAACAGCCTAGAGATTCTGAGAGATGGATGATATGCAACTAACTCAGGCACATCTAGCAGCCAACATCTGGATGTGTGGAAAGAACACCTATCACTTGTATGGTCTTCATGAACTACAGACACAACACTGATGCAAATTCAGACTGGACACGAGAGGAATTTTCAATATTCCAACAGCTTGCATCTTCCTGGAAATGCACGTGGACTAACATTTAAGGGTATTTTTGGTGTCTATGTTGCTATCCAAAAGGAACCTACCAATATGCCAGCCACTTATAGAGAGAATATAGTGAAAATTTATACTTCAATCAGAAGCATCCTTTCTTTCTTCATTCCTTCAGCTACAGTGAAGTCAGATGATGCTTGAAACTGGTCGGAAAAACTCCTGTAAACTACAACAGCAATACTATATCAAAAAGAGTCTGTTGGGCTGTTACACAGAACAACCTGAGACTCTCTGCAGGTAGCATACTCATGTTGCTAAGGAGTGGAACTGGGAACCTCTGCATTTTACATGTCGAAATATATCGTTAACATTTCTAAAAATTAACTGTTCTAAAAGTAGAAGCTCACAGTAAATAACCATGAAGAATGAATTCTTACAGCTCATGATGCGCTCAGTGTGCCTTACATATGATAGGGATAAGGGGGTTGTCTATAATTTATCACTGATTTGTATTTCCAGAAAAGAAAGGAAATTCTCTTCCTAAAGACTTGTCTCTCCCCCAAAAAAATTTGGAAAACCTCAAACTTGCAAGACAGTTTGTTTTCTCAGGCTGAGGAAGGATCAAATTACTTTTGATGTGTATATTCAAGAAAACAAAACCAAAACCAACTAATTTACCTGGATGAGCTGTTTCTGAAAGAGCCTGGCAAAATGGCTGTGGTTGCAGGTTGCAGACAGGTGAGCCATCATGGCCCTGTGAAGGAAAACATCACAAAATGCTGACTAGATCTCTGAGGTATAAAGAATGTTTTAACTTCAAATTACACCAGAAGCACAAAATAACTGCTTTTAAGAAAGCAATCTCCAGAGCTTTTCAAAGGCCACTGCAGAAAAAGCAACATCTTTATAACCAAGTTTCACAAGCACTGAGTGTCATCTGCTGATCACAGAAACAAAAATTCTCCCCAGATTCTCCCTTAGCACCTGCAGAACACAGCTTTAGAGATATATATTAAAACAACAACAACAAAAACCTCTTCCTTTCCTGCAGTAATGCTGATATTTAGGAAGACAAGTAACTCATCTCCCATTCTCCCCTGTGCAGAGCACTGTGTTGAGAGCCCACATGGATGCAAGTAAGAAAACAGCCATAGCAGTACTTCTGATGGCCAGAGAGGACAAAAATTTCTCAGTTTAAATCTCAGCCTTGTTTTACTCCAGATGTGAAAAGCCCCCTTCATATGTGTAACTTGAGTAGGCTCGTGGTTAAGACTAACACAGAAACCTACAAGGCAACTGTTTTCAAAAACATAAATTTCTTTATATATATATATTCTATTTTGATAAAACAATAAGCATAGAAGTTTGCCTTCCATATGAAGAGACAAACTTGTCTCGTTTTCAGAACCAAAACACCAGAAGCCCCTAAAATAGTTGGAAGAGGTAAGAGCTTCTGAACATGTAACACATTTCCCTGTGCCTCAGAGGAGTGGGGCACTGGAAACACAAACCGCATAGAGAAATGCATACAATAACAAGGTCCACATCACAGCACCAGTTGTGAAAATGGCAATTTCTGTGACTGGGAACAGGGTAGGAGTTAGTCCAAGACTAATCAAATTACACTTCTGCCACTTTTGCCTTGTTTCTTTATGATGACAGTTGAAAACGTTAAATATAGAGGTGACTTTACACAGACAGCATCTCCCAAGAAGCACAGGCCTTTACAAGTTAGTGTAGAAGACCATTAGAAAGAACATAAAAATTAGGATGCTGGGTCTGGTATGCTGCACCAGTAATTCACCTATTCTGAAGCAGCAGAAGTTTCAGTTCTAGCTGGAGTTGCACAAGACTCCTACCTTATCTTGTTGCCCAGAACTCTTTCAAAGTCCCAACCAGTTTTTTCATGGTTATCCTCCCATTCACGCAGCAGTTCGTAAAAGATATCCCTGTGAATCAAGATGTTTAAGGGTATGAATTCCTCTTCAAGTCTGAAGTAAAAACAATTGAATATTCAATTGCTCCTAAGTTTCCCAGTGAAACTCTACTTCAGATTAAATAACTCAAGCCTCTACACATTCAGATACCTTTGCAAAACTCATTAGTGTTAGCGGTACTTCAGCAAGTTTCCGTTTTCCACAGCAAGTGTTTAAGCTTGTTATGCCCAAGCTCAGATGGAATGACCAAAACACCCATTACCAGACATACTGAAGACTGAGAAGCGAGAAAGAACAAGCCACACAAAATCATACCTATGAGGAGAAAACAAGGACCAAGACAACTTGCCATTCTCCCCTCGCCCTTTTGCTGCAAGCATAGAGGGAGGTGTCAGGAAGAATACAAAGCCTACCACATCTGTATGCAGAAGCAATCCAGAAGGGTGACATACTGTGCTGGCATTTACCAGAAACCAATAAGTCATGAAGAGTTAGGCTGTTCTTCTCCAAAGACATTAACATTTAGCCCCTGCTGTCAATATGAACACTTTTTTTTTTTCAATTAAGAGTAAAAATCTCAATTTTTTTCTAGAGTATATAGCATACATAAGACATTCCTAATATCCTTTTTTACAATTATGGAAAGATTATACCCTGAGAGCCATATGGCAACAGCAAAAGAAACTTACCTTTGTTTCTTAAATATGTGAAACGCTCTGTCACTGGGAAAGTTAGAGCGATTGTCAGTTTCTGGCTGGAAAGAAACAGATTGTACAGAGCATGGCAGCAGGAGAGACACCTGTTGAAAATATAAAAGCATAAGTCTCTGATTTATCCAACAATTTGACACCTAGAGAAAACAGTGAAGGGAGGTGATGAGGAAAACAAGTATCACTAGTTGAGTTTTTCAGACTCTAGCCATTTCCCTGTTGCTAACTGCTGGTAAACACCAATGGCTGCAAAACCATTATTACACTGCAGAGGCAGAATCTCTCATTATGAATGGAAGCACCTCATCTCTCTAAGAAATCTCTGCAGACTAGATTGCAGCTAGAATTTCCATGGGGAAACAATGAATTGCAAACAGCCAAAGTGTGTCTTCAATACAGGGCTTCTGAGAATGCAGAACAGTGGCTGGCAATTTCTATATTCTTTCTCCTATTCAAAAAGTATATGCCTTCAGGTAACAGAAGACCTTACCTACAGCTTCAACTAAACTGTGCAGCTATTGCTGGGCCCTACTCCCAGAAAGGACACGGTAGTTTCTTTGCCAAGAACAATTCCCATTTGTAAAAGACAGATGAAACTCAATACAAAATACACTAAGGCAAGTATTCCAAGCATCCACTTTCAGTTCCCTAACTCAGGTGATTAGATCAGGAAACCAGTTTTCCCAGGCTGCACTGCTTCCTCTGAAACTTTGTTTTCTGAAAAGGAGTCTGTAGCTATGAAAAAAGTCCACCTCTCCCAAACTACATTCTGATACTGCATCTAGTTGGCCATTGTTCTGAGATCTGTGTTTAGTAGACACGAATCTCAAAAGCAAAACTTGACTCTGTTGAAGTCATTGGCTGAGTCAGCACCTGGAGCACAATGCATGGCTGGCCAGCAGCGATTTGCAGCTAGCAGTCACTGCAACTTGCAATTCACTCACCCACGGCCAAAAAAAAGTAAAAAAAAAAAAAAAAGAAGTACACTTTCAGACACTTCCCAAGGAAGACATAACAAGATACAGTAGCAGGAATGCGCATAAGCATTAAGGCCAACACAAATAAAAGATCACCACCACAAAGGTATGAGATAGCATCAGTTGAGGTCTGCCGATACTCACCTTGGCTGTGCTGCTTTCATAAGCCTGCCTGAGCCTCTCGTGCAAGGTAGGAGAAAAAGATGCAATCCGTTCATTTTCAGCCAAGAACTTCAGTGTCCCCTTTTCTAAATGGGAAATAATTCTGCCAAGACAACATCCATAAAACCCACAGACATACAGACATAAACAACACCATAAGCATAATCATTTCTTTACATCTAATTACCTTTTATGAAGCTACCAAGTAAAGAATTCTAAGCCCCAGGCACCCAGGATCAAATCCCACCGTAATCTGTAGGGACACTTTTTTATCGCTTTCATTTCATGACTTCCCCATTCTTGCACAATCACACAAGTTCAGCAAACAGACCAGTATAAGGGTAATTCAAAGACACATCCAAATTCAGGCCGAGTTCTGTATTTTAAGGGAAAATTATTAACTCCAGGCCTGGAAGTAGTAAAGCTCTAAAATCCAAGCACACTTGCTTCATCTCACACACATCTGCAGACATGAGCCGAGAAAAAAAGCTTCAACTCACTCATATTGATAATCCAAGACTTGAACAGCAAAGTAAACACAATTGTGCACACTTCGGAAATGCTGTCTCCCCGATGCATCTAATGAGAAGAAGTAAGTATGAGACAACAGCACCCGTCACCATTTATAAACTAAATGATCAACAATTAGCTCCTGAGGAACATGTTGGACCTGGCACATAGGGACATGGTTTTATGAGTGACATTGGTAACAGGGTGATGGTTGGACCAGATGCTTGGAGGTCTTTTTCAACATTAACGATTCTATGATTCTAACTCCATATCCAAAGAGCTAAACAGTCTTCCAGATCAGTGTCCAGTTTCCAGAAGTTCGTATTTCCTGGCACCTCAATAGACAAATCCCCATCTTTCCTATACTAACAGCAACTGAACTGTTTAATGCTGTATGGAAAGAAAAGATTCCTGCTCAGCCTTCTCAGATCAGCAGCACTTTTGAGTTGCAAGGACCAATGGCAGAGAGACTCTAGCATATCCACCCTTCTCTCTGAAAGTTTTTTAGCAAGTAGCTATGGGTATTCACACACAACAGCAGAAAAGTAGATTCAAACATTATCTAGCAACTCTACTCTATCACGCTGCAGAAGCACTGCCCATGCATGCATGATTTTTGTCAGCATCTCAGCTGTGTCCCACAGTTTTATTTATGGGATTTACGACTAACTGTCCAAGCTAAGGACAACTTATCTATACTACATTATCATTCCATGAAGGACATTCTTTCCACTCAGTTCTATTCTTACCTGTACTTCTTTCATTAACTTCAAGGTAACTCTCCTCTTCTTCTTCTGTAGTGGAAGTGCCTTTAGATGTTAACAGCTGCAGAACAAAAAAAAGCTCCAGAAAAATATTTGGTACCAGGTTTTCTGGAAGGGAGGAAATGAGATAGTAAAGATAAATATTCAGTTTTAAACTGTTTTAATAAATAAAGGTAAAAAGACAGAATACTCTTCTATGGCATAGGCAGTAAATAACTCCCTCCCCATGCACAGCCAGAGTGTACATCAACATGGGAATTACAGGAAGGACATGTTAGGGAAGGGTCTGGTTGCTCAAATTTACCTCATCAGATAGGACCACACAACTTCAGCCTCCTGCAGGTCAGAGTGCTACATCAGGTTCATCTCCTTCCCTAAACTAGAATCTATCTGGTTTAATAACTGTGTCTATTTAGTTTATTTTTCCAGGTGTTATTTGTACACTGTAACTATCCCACAACTTTCACTTCTCATCTATCTCCCCCTTGCAACGTACATACAAGTTCAAAGCGCACAGAAAGGTCAATCTCACATCTTAGTCCTCACCTGCTATGCATGATGAGTAGAGCCGTGCCAGACACTCCAACTGCTTCTTGCAGGAAACCTTAGCAGGATCCGCACAGGTCACCAGATGGTTTTCAGCAGGAAGGCTTGCACTGCGAGTGTAACTAGGCTTGGTAGGAGTACCAGGATCAAGAGATATCCCTGCAGGAGAAGACGCCTGGTGCAGCAACTTGCATCTGAAATTCAAGAGAAGCAACATACCATGTGACTGAAGATGATACACAGCAGCCCTGTGATCAGCAGAGGCCTTTCCCTGGCAGTAGAGCATGAAGGAAATCCTGCAATAACTGAACTCATCATTTATGCTGCCTAAAGCTGCTTGTACCATGACAGTAATTTAGCACATATTTTTCTTAATGAGACATTAAGAAATGTGGCTAACATTCAAAAGACTCAAAAGAACCACAAATTCCTACTCTGCTGACACATCATGTCACTTTGGCAAAATTATCTAACTGACCTTTGCTATTGCTTCTTCTCACCGAAACTGGTATTTGCTAAGGACATTGAACCTATCCTAAAAAGGAAAAATACTGCATGTTTAGTTTCTGACAGCTAGACACTGAAAAATCTATGAAAATAAGGTTCTCATCAGTACCTTCAGCTATATTTACAAGTTAATGATGCTCTGAGAGGTCTAATACCACTACATAGAAAGGCAATGCAACAACTGATGAAATCCCATACTGACAAGTTAATCAACAGAAGGAACAAACTACTTCAATCATGGGATTCTAAATCAGTAACAGTTACTCAGTTAAATATATAGGTATTGTTAAAAAAAATGCCTGCAGAGGTCATCCACAATGCAGGAGCAGAGTGGCATATGTAAGATCCATGAGAAGCAGGAAAAAAGCCATTCATAGCAATATCAAATGACCGCAAAAGATCCCTATGGAACATCCACGCTGGCAACATCACACCCACTTACACCCAAATCGTCTTAAAAGTAAAATCTTTAACAATCACTTTAAAGGCTATCGGGAAGACAGAAACAGGAGATAATGACAAGTGCAAATCCATGAAGAGGCAGTCATAAGAAAGCATTAAGGACTCCTGAAGATAAAATAAGGGTCATTGTTCCAGAGTCAGCACACCTCCAAAACAACAAGCACAAGCTAACTGCATTAATATGTCTCATGTGCATAAATATGGCTAATACCAGAGTCACGCTTGTGTCTAGGCAAAGTATAGTTTGAGGTTACCCATATCTGGTTTAGATATTCTTTCGATACTCTTCATTTCCACTCTCACATTGGTACCATCTTAAGACAAGAGAATTAAGAACCAATACCAGCCTATCACCATCATGCTCAGACCGTACCGTTCTTTCTTCAGCATCTCTCTCTCCTCTTGAAGGCTGCTGCTTATCACAGAAGTAAGGTTTCCTTCCTGGACAGTACTAAAGGCCTCAAGGCTTGACCCAGATGAAAACCGAGCAGCTGGAGACTGGCTGACAGGCGTAGAAGTGAAGCACGTTTTTGGCTTGGAAAGGGGGCGCTCGGCACTTACAGGAGTGGGGTTGATTCTCCTTGATGGCTTGCTTTTGCTGAAAAAGTGAGAAGGGATTGTTTCAGAATCACCAAAACTACAGAAGAAACTAGGTCATAAGATGACATGCATTAAACTCTTCCAGAAGAACCTAATGCTGAAATAAACTGGGTATCAAGTCAGGATAGTGAATTTCTAAACTTCTCCTATAGTTGCTGACTTGATTCTAGTCACTGTCAGCAGCCCCGGAGCTATGGATGGTGAAAAACGGCCACTACCCCTTGCTGCAGTTATCAACCATCACGGCACAGGGCAGGTAACACAGAGTGCCACTCAACTCCTCCAAACATTTCTAATTTGAGAGGACAGGATATGCATTATTTTAGCAAAAAACTAATTCACCCGCATTTTCTAACAAAACCATAAAGAAAAAACAAACAAGCTGCCGCTGTCTATCAGTAGCAGTCCAGGCACTTGTTAGGCTCCTGAGCTACCCTTTAAGTTTAGGGGAACCCATTCTTCCTGCATAAGCTACCTAGATTGGTCCTTCAGGAAGAGGCTCTGTAATAGAGTAAGAGAAAGAGGAAATTAGACACGGAACATAAAGCATTACATTTCTCAAGGAAATGCTGGTTGCTACACATTAATTGCTATGGGGTTCTCAAAATTGCCGCAGTGCTGGCTTCTACACACTGCAAGACCTTTTTCCCCCAAACTTTTTCCTAGCTGGGTGTAATGCAACTGAGGAAAACAGACTTACTGACCGCTCTGGGAACACACCTTATCTCCCTTGGCCAAAGCATTATCTAGAGCATTATACAGGCAGCTGCACCCTAGGCAGCCAGCCTGAAGATGTTCTCCACAAACACAGCTCCCATACAGACCCAGAGACTTACAGATCTTTAGCTGAAATTTTACTTGTCCAATTAGAAAATCCTACTTTCAGAGGCTACCGCCTGGTTTACAGAGCAAACAGGCTGATATAAAACCATTATATTTGGTAACAAAGATTTTAAAGAGTAAAATCTCAAAGATAAAAGTATTGAGGCAACCACCAAACAGTTGCCCAAAAGAAAAGACAAGGTCACCAGGGAGGCCAGGGCTTGCTGAAGACCAAAGAGAAGACAGGCATTGGCCCACTACTTTGCCCATAACCGCATTACATGAACGAAGCCACACACTAACATTCATTACCAGAATTCACAGAACATCAATCAAAAAGTTTTTCTTTGAACAGACAAGGACAAAGATGTGCTCAGCCTCGTATCAGCTGGCCTGTGCAATGCAGGCACATCGCAAGGCTGAAGAGGCAACCAGGTGAGTTCAGAGCAGAAAGTTGACTATATTCCCCTACGTGGCAACTGCTACAGGACTCTCCTGGCCAAGGAGAACAAGAAGCCATCCCCCAGGTACTGTTTATTACAGCATCTTCTGTATTTGCATATGCACAACAGGATGAGCTAGTCAAGGAACAGTAACCTGCAGCACAACCCGAATGAGGCAGTGAGGCAGACTTGCTCTTACTTTGTCCAGCCAGAGGCTGCACCCATAGGTGGAAACTCCTCCAGGTTGTTAAGATTTAGCTGGCTGGGTGGGGATCTAGCAGAAACAAGAGGCACTTCACTCCGCTTCCTTCTCCCTCCACTCCACGAGGGACTGTCATTCTTTCCATCTTCCTCTTCAGCAAGGGAACGCCCCAGATCCCGAGGCACCTGCCGGCCAGAGGCGCTGACTGTGCTGCCACCTTTCCTTCTGCCTCGCCTTGCCGGCAGGGCTTCGGGCGTAGCTGTCAGGAAGCTCCCCAGGCTGGCCTTCTGAGATGAGCGCCTCTCGCTGTGGTTAAGCACAGGGCTGTACCCAAAGCTCGGGCTGCTACTGGAGGCCATGCTAGGGAAGTCGCTGCAAGGGCTTGACAGGTTTGACCCTGAAAAGGAAGAGGAGCCACTGGATGCAGCAGCGGGGGAAAAGCTGGTGTCTGTGGTGCAAGAGGTCACCGAAGTCCTTTGGGAAAAGAGCTGCACGCGGCTGCTAGTCGCATGGCCTGCTCTCCTTTCTGACCCTGTCCTTTGGCTCCCGTGGGCCTTGGAATTGGGAGTTTTAGCAGGAGTAGAGGGTCCATTAGTCAGGATCTGGCTGGTCTGCTCCCTTAAAAAGTTCAGCAGAAAAGGCACAAAGTCTTTCTGAAGCAAACTGAGAGACACCAGCTTGTCATGGATGTGGTTCTCCTGCGAGGAAAGAGGACAAAGCATTAACATAAAGATGCTACCTAATTCCTTCTTTTCACTCATTTAGTAGTTACTGTGGGATTGCGATACACCATAAAAACCAACGTGATTTGTCAAAGCAGGCCACTAAAATTCAAGTGACCGTAGCACCAGTCAGAGATCTGAAAACCAGCCTCCACGCAAGCCATTTTGGCAGGAGTTTTCAGATGCTGTCATTCACTTTGGTCTCCAACTGGGAACCAGAACTGTCTCCCGGAGACACCCGTAATACTGAAGCTACAGCCAGCAAGAACATGGAGCAACTGGCACCTCTAAGTCCAATTTTTCACAGTAAGACAGATAATTCTAACATAAAAAATAAAATCTGCAACTTCACCGTTACCTATTCATCTACAAATACCCCGTGCTCCCACAGAGGGGTGCTGTAGTAACAATCATTTAAGCTCTTTCAGTGCCAAATACAATACCGAAACTGCTCTTCCATTTCAATTAAATAATTTCCTTCTTTGAGAACCCACAGAGTTCTAACAGAGACCGCACAACCTCAAGGTACAAGAGGTACATGAAGTTTATACCTAAGAAACCTAAACAACAAAAAATCACCACAGAATCAACACATTCATAATCAAAACAGATGGTGATCTTACCAGAGTAAAACTAGTCAAAAAGACTTCATGTGACATGCACAGTTCAAAGCTTTGTATGCCGGTTAATGTTTACTTTATTCTTAATACTTTTCTGTTTCCTCTCAATGGTATTCAGCAACATTTGCAGTAATAGCAGAAGCAGCTCTCAGAGACAGCAAATTACTCCTTACTAATATTAAAATAATTGCAGGCACATTCCCATTTCATTTATATTACATCTCCACTATACAAAAAGAGAACAAACACTATTTTGGAAAGAACTGTTTCTATGAAAGGAGACAGTGAAAGCAGGTCTGCGATTTGCCTCCTGCCATCCTTGACACCAGCAGTGAAGTTCTGATGTGAAAGCGTGTGAAAAACGGGTCAGAATACAAACCCCATGAGGTGGCCAAAGACCCAGCTTCTCACCAGCTCCAGAGAGAAACAGTCACGCAAGCTAGAGCAAGACATATCCTGTCATTCCTTGGGTGCCCACCTGGGCTTAGTGTAGAGGCCAACAGGTGAGATTACAGTCCGCGTGCAAGGTCAGGCACTTTCTCAACCAGTTTGGAGCTCAACCCGCCTTCACTCATCTTTCTCTGTGCAAGCTAACAGAGGTGCAGATCCTTCACTGCGGGACACAGGAAAACTGTCAACAGCTGCCAGCCGCAAGCCTGCCGCTTGCTCCCTCACCCTGAGCAGCCGGGCTGCTCCCAGCCATGACAGGCAGGCAGCAATTCCCCGCCAAGGCCAAACTTTCCAGTCAGTCAGCAGAGCCCTGGGCACCGCTACCCGAGCCGCCACGGCCACTTCTGTAAGTCATCCTTTAAGGAGCACAGGACGACCCACAGTGCTTCTTCCCACACAAGTTTGGGGTGACAGCAGCAGTTCTGATTTTACCTCAGTGCATCCCGAGGGGCTCTGATCAAGTGCTTTAACTACAGATCCTCTTTCCCTATGTTATCACCGAAACACCAGCGCCCAGAGCCGGTCTGTGGGTACGAACCAGGCGAACCCCCACACGTCCACGGCACGGCTCGGTGCGCCGGGGCCCAGCAGGAGCCCTCCCGCCGCCCTGCCGGACCCCTCTCCGGGCCGAGCACCGAGCCGGGAGCTCGCTCGGGGCCCCGCACCGAGCCCTCGGCCGGAGCTGCAGGCCCCGGGCCCGGCGGCTCCTAACGGTCCCCTCAGCCCGCCGCGGGCAAACTTTCCGCCCCGACCCCGGCCCCGGTTACCTCAGCGGGGCGGTGCCCGGGCCCCTGGCGTAGCCAGCGCAGCACGGCGCCGACTGCCACCTCCTCGCGCAGCAGCAGCTCCAAAACCGCCGCCATTCCCGGCCGCTGCCGCCGCCGAGCAGGCGCACAAGGCGCGGCGGGGCCGGGCCGGGCCGGGCCGCGCCGGGCGGTAGCGGGCAGGAGCGGGGGCGGGCCGGCGGCGGGGATCG
>CM021769.1:33771282-33824025 GCA_011076525.1 Nettapus auritus
CCCCCCGCGGGCCGCCCCGGCCCCCCTGGGCGGCGGCGGCCGCCGGTGATGATGGCCGAGGACTCGCCGAAGCGGCGCAAGGCCAATTTTAACGAGGCGGAGACGGAGGTGCTGATCGAGCAGGTGCTGAAGCACGAGCAGCTGCTGTTCGCCGCCGGGCCGGGCCGCGCGTCGCCGGGCCAGAAGCGGAAGGTGTGGGAGCTGATCCGGCACAAGGTGAACCCGGTGGCCGCCTGCCCTCGCGACGTGGAGGACCTGAAGAAGCGCTGGCGGGACCTGAAGCGCCGCGACCGCAGCAAGCTGTGCCGCCTGTCGCAGGGCTGCGGGCCGCCGGGCCCCGCCGCCGCGCTCGGCCTCGGCCTCCTGCTGGCCCCCGAGGAGATGCCGCCCGCCGCCGCCGCGCCGCCCGGCCGCCACCACCACCACCTCCACCGCCTCCACCACCGCGCCTACGGCTCCCTGCTGCCCGCCGAGGCCGTGCCCATCGTGGGCGGCATCGACACGCTGGAGCTGCCCGGCGCCGCCGTGGGGGAGATGGGTGAGTGCGGGGCCCCCGCGGGGCGCTGCCTTCGCCCCTGGAAAGCGCACGGTGTGTGCGTGCGTGGGGCTGGCGGGCAAAGTCGCATCAAAGCAGCACATGGGAGTAGACCCCGTGGCCGTGAGGCACTAGACCCTGCCGCTTGCATCCATGCTTGTGGGCTCTGTCCTTGCAAACGCGAAGATAAAACGCCAGCCCACAGCGCTAGGCTGTCCAAAAGTTCTTATGTCTACAAGAAACATGGCTTTAGTGCACTGAAACGATCACCTTCAATACCGAGGGATTTCTTGCAACCAGTGTCTGGTCCACGCTGTTACAGGTTACCAGGCACGCAACAGAGCGTGACATGAGCTTGCTGTGGAAATTTGTCTTTTGGAACCTAGAGCTTGGCCCCCGTGGTGGGGACAGTGAGGGAACTGTAGGATACAAAAACATGGTTAACTGGTGAATGCATCTTTACAGTTTTCTCCCCCACCTATAGAGGTAGTGTGTATTCTAGAGACGTCAAAGGTCACGCAGTGCGAGTCACTGCTGTGGAGTCTCAGTTCAAGGGCTAATGTTTGTGCTTATTGGATAAGAACACATCTCACCATGAGGTTCCTCACTGACTCTCCTCTGCTTTTCCTCTCCCCCCAACTCCTCTAGGATTTAACGACGATCCTGGCCCATCTCATCAACCTGGTCTTGAGAAGATGAACCTAAAAGAAGAAATAGTAGTGAAAGTGGTAGAGCCAGAAGAAAGCTCTGAGGACATGGCAGTGGTTCCGCCTAGCCAAGAACAACTACCTTTTCTGGGGACATCAGGCGGTGGTTCCTCTGGGAAAGTAAAATCCAAAACAAAAGGCAGGCCCCAGGCAGACCAAAATGAAATAACTGAAGCGGACCTAATGCAGATTCAGCAGACCCAGATGCAGGTGATCCAGTCTGGCTTTGACAGTGTCAACCACAATCTTCGGCTACTGCAGCAAGGCATGCAAGATCTGAGCAACAGCCTCAGCATCATGGCACAGACACTTGTTGCTATCAAAAACGTGTATGTGAAAAACAACACTGGCCCGACCACGTACGCCACTGCCTCTACTCAGACCGCGGCCGGGTACCTGAGCCCGGGCTCTCCCCAGGTCTCCCCCACTGAGGACAGAGGCAGAGCTCAAGTGGCGGGAAGCAGCAGCAGAAGCAGCAGCTGCAGTTCCAGTTCCATGTCACAAGAACCAGGTCCTTCGGAGTTTCCTAGGCCCCCCCTGAGAACCATTAAGAAAGAACATCCAAATGGCTGCTACTACTTCTGCTTTGCAGATGTGTAAAAACTTGAATATATGTACAGTGACTGTGGTGTTAGGTGCTGTTGTATGTTCTGCTCCAGCCTGTGACTTTGAAGGAGCAAAATGGACTTGCCTCCCATGTTTTTCCCAGTGGGAAATATTTCACTATAGGTGGCATTAAACACTAATTACCAATCTCCTGTTTGTTAACTGTTGCAGTTGGCTAATGTTTTTCTTCTGTACTCGTTATCCTCCTACTCTCTTAAAAACAAACAAAAACACAGATCTATTTTGACTAAGACTCTTGTCTGTATTATCCTTTGTTTAATGTGACCTTTTAGGAAAATAAAAGGCGTAAGAGTGGGGTGAAAAAGTAACATTAAGGTTACTGACCAGCAGGAGCTGTCTTACACCACTTGCTTAGGTATTTTTTATTAAACAAATGGCAAAAGTAGCTAATGTGTTAAAGTAGTTGCTTTTTCTAACAATTAGAATGTTGAGGCTGTTTGCTTGGTTATGTTTTTCAGTTTGGTTGGTTTTGTTTTGTTTGTGGTTTTGTTTTGTTAAGTCTGAGCTGTGCATCAGGAAGGGTTTGGCATACCTGCTTCCTCTAGGAATAGTTTAGGATTGGGCTGTTGATTCGTGAATGTACTTCCCAGAATTCATACGGCTTTGCTCCACCTGGCTGTTGTTCATTCCCAGATTGTCAAGTGCACCTTCTCAGAGGCGTTTTGCCTTACTTCACTAGCAGAGTAGGCTATCTCTTGTCACATGATTAAAATAGAGAAATACAGCAAAAACGATAATTGATGAGTGATGCCTGTTTTTGATACAGAATAACTTTTCCTGGTATGGCTTAGAAGCTGGCTGTGCCTTCACCAGATCTTGCAAGATTTCTGGAATCAGTACCACATCCATTGAAATACTGAGAACAAAAAAAGTTTCCATGTTGTTTTACATGAAACGGAATTTAGACTTGCTGTTAAACAAATTACAGGAGGCAGGGGCTGATTTCAGATAGAACAAATGCTTTTGGCATAGTTTATGAAGAGATGCTTTCATCTTCACCTATCTGAGAGATTAGGAAAAACTGCCATTCTCTTAACTATACATCCAAGGAAAAAGGAACAAAAGGAAAAATCTGAGCAAACAGTAACTTGTTAGGTGCCAACCCTGAAACAAGCACAAAGGAATTATTTTTTTTCCTAATGTGATGAAGAAACATATTTTCATACTTAAATAGGAGGAAACTGTTGTTGCTGATGCTATTCTTAAAATGTGTTTAAGGCTTGTGTGTTTAAATCTTGTGTACTAGTGGTTCTGCTTCGCAAAATTCAAAATTACCAGTGGTGCTATGTTCATATGTGCAGGGTTCTTATTGGACTTAAAACAGAAACCCTCTCACCTGCACTTTTATCACCTGAAAAGTCATTCAGGTCCTCCTCTTAAGCATTTATCACCAATATTCATGTTCTATGGATAAATTTGGCCTATGCTGATGACCACCTGTCTCTAGTTTTCCAGTGACTTGGTGCAAGTGTTCCTGCCACAAGAATGTATAGCAAACAAGTGATGTACGGACAGAATGGCAACCCAACTACTACTCTCCCAGAAGCATAATAAACAAACATTAGGTAAGATATGTAATTTTTGTGTTCAGCTTTGACAGAGCACTATACCATACAAAAATAGAGGATCGCTTCCTTTATTATTTAGGGTATCAGGCCATTTACTTTAAAATGTGATAAACCTGGGAGGTAAATAGCTGCAAGCATGAAGGAATAATGCAAGGAATGCCCCCATCCCCAGTTACACACTTAAAATTGTTACCTCAAATTAAGGTATCTCACCTCAATGCTGTACAAGAGTCTGATCACGGTTAGGACAGCTGAATTTTAACTGGTTTCTTCTGAGGCATTGCTGAGCGAAGAATGGAAACAAAATTCTTAAGGTGGCTCAAAAGAACTATCTAAAAAAGAAATGAGGGAAGAGGATGTCAAATCCCAAAGATCAGCCAGGTACTGTTTCAATTACAGCTATAAAATGACAAGAATACTTTGCTGATCAACAAACCACTTGTGATTAATGCAGGGGCTATGCCTTGAAGAAGAGGAGGTTCTCATTTTCAGGTGTCCATAACAAAAGGTGAGGGTGTAGGTGACAGGTATCACTATCTTATTCATGAATTGCTGGCTCTGAAAACAGGAAAGAATTCTTTCAAATCTGATTTTTGAGTCTGTGTTGTTACAAGCTTTCCATTTTAACGTGCTGGAAACATTTCTATTTCTCTCCCTTTAGTACGGATGGGTTCACTGGAGCAGTGTTTTCTGTAACTGAAACACGTATCCTTCACGTGTGTTTTGTTCTCGTGAACAGCCACTTAATAATGTGACATTCCAGGTTGGATTAGCAAGATGTGATCTGAAGCTTACTTGGTATTTCTAGGCAGTGGTTTGAGCTTGTCTGGGCTGCAATAGCCAGTTCTTTCCTGTCCAACATTCTTTTGGTGTTTCAATTCTTTCTCCAATTGTTAATTCCTGCATTACATTTACTACAGCCTTTCTAGGGACAGCTAGCCTGTGTGTACTACACAGCTTTCTCATGTTTAAGTGTAAATGAGAGGAAGCTACAGTCCAAGGGCAGAGAAGCGTAGTATGATTTCAAGAGCAGAGTGAGTGGACTGGATCTCCTGCATTAATGAAGATAGCAAGTCAGGTAATGCTAAAAGACACTTCAACAGTCAAACAACAACCAGACCTCAACACCAACCTCCTGCAGTGTTCTTGTTCCTGTCTTGGATCTTTCCCACGGTCTGTCAATTGTACTGCTAAGGTATACTGGAGCCAGGTCAAGACCAATCTTCCATTTCTGGTATGATCACTATTTACATAGTGTTCTAAATAATGAAAGATACTGAGCTACCTGTCACATCTGTCTCCAGCACAGAGTGTGTAAATTTGTTAATCTTCAAATTAATACATCCAGTTTTCTGTGCCTTTTTCTGTGATGAAACAATGGTTTTGCTGAGAATGCCAAAAGCACACACCCTCCAGAAGCATGCCATTACATTTCTGGCTGCTCTTAACAGAACAAGGGCAAAGCTGGCCTTTAATTTGCTTCATATACATGGCATAACAGCGATAATGCCAAGTAAGAGATCCAAGGAATTTCCTCTAGTTCTTCTGGACCACTAACAACTTTTTCCTGCTGTGCAGAGCAAGCAGTATTTTCCACAGCATGCACTAAGACATGCATGCACATAAACCACATATAAATTGTGACGACACTGTAGTCTCTGTTATGCCATGTATACGTTCTGTTTTGCATGAACCTATGGACACCAACACTACTTTTATCAAGTTTTACTAAAAAGAGAAATGAAAGGATCTTGGAGGGAATTAGAGCAACGGGTTAACACTGCATGTCCACATAGGATAAATGCTCAGATTCAGTAACAACTTTAGTTCATTAATTTCTCTGCAATCTGCAGCCAGATTGTATTGCACAAAGGATGAAATTTTACAAGAGGCTGTAAAAGCTCAGAGTGACTATGTCCAGACACTGGTCACCTCCAAAGTAATTGATTAGCATGGCCTCAGACTAAATAAGAAATTGCAATTTTGTCTGTTAAAAAAATGTAACTGGCCTTTCAGAATAACACGGCTGAAATACACCATATTGTTATTAAAATTGATCCGAGTTGACCATGGCAATCATTGAATACAGAGAGTATGGATAAGAACAAGAGCAAATAGAAAGGGAGGGTTTTGAAGAGGAAGGTTGAGGGTTTTTTTCTAATTTTACTATTATACAACACACCAAACAGCCAAATCAGTAAAACTCCCATTGATCCAATCATTCTGATTTGCAAGATGAGCATCTGACTTTTGATGTAGTACCAACAGACATTTGCTTTTCGCTTTCTTGTACCAGAAAAAAAAAAAAAAAAATCAAAATCAAAACTTTTTCTTTGTTTAAAGTACAGGGTTTACAGTACAGCAATAAAAAATTAATAAATTCAAATGTTAAGTAGTAAAATCACCATACAAACACACTCAAGAGTTGAAGTTTTGCATGCTGAATGAATATTTTATTTAGAACCAGTTTATAAAAATAAAATACAAAATAATTTGAAAACAAAACTTAAAACATTGTACAAAGCCTTGATATGGTACAAATGAGAAAATAAATAATTACACCTTTATGTACAAATGACCATTACAAGGGCATCAGCTCTTTATGTTCTTGGGTGCCTGAGCAAACTTAAAAGAAAAAGAATGGCTTAGAAGATTCCCAAGAAGGGGAAAGGGAACTGCAATTACTGAGCAAGAGAATTTGGAGGACTCAACATTTGTCTTCCTCAATAGTAACAAACAACCTCGGAACCACTTTCTACTTAATTTAATTGTGCTGCAGATTGTGTTATCGACTGCTTAATTCATTATGGAGTGACAATATTGTATTTTTAGTTAACATACCAATTTCATTCTTTATGGTATTGCCCAGAGATTTTAGATTAGTGAACATTGGCTTGCAGCTTCAAGAAGTCAGTACTAGTCTGAAGGCATTGCTGGTGATTTCCTTAATTTACTGGTTTGGATATTCATAGGAAAGCATTTGAAAATTAACATCATTCACACACACACTGCAGCTTATCTCAGGGTTGATTTTATAGAAAGACAGAAGTTCAGGAAGAGTTTCAAATTTTGCTTTCTAGCCAAAGAAAGCAAAGAGGATGCAGAGAAGGCTGCTGGGCAATCAATCCAGATCTCCAGTCAGACAGAAGGAAAAGATGTGAAATACACCAAAAACAAAACCCACCACACCTTGTGTTAAACATTTACAACCTTGCCTGCCACACAGCAGATAGGAGTATAAAAGAATCTGGAGCCAGGCAGACCAAGCTAATTATACCGTACCTTTTGGAGCAAGCTGGTCTCCTGCTATTACAGCTCCCTTACATAAGAGTTAGGTCAAAGATCAAGTGATCTAAAAAGGGAAAAAAACATCTGTAACAAATTAATTCCAGCTGAATTCTCACAGGCAGTTGGGGATGATCAGGACCTCTAGGAGTAGCCCACCTGTGGTATTGTTTTTAGAAGAAACCACAGATTCTTGGCCAAAGCTGACTCTCAGCAGTTCATTCTTACTGATAAGGGGGATCAAAAGGCATGTAATGCCATAGTGATAATTAAAAATATGCATTTTCCAATTTAAAATACAGTAACTGCAAATGTAATATTTACAGAGTGAATTTATTCCTTAAGTCCCTATGCAGGGAAAACTAAAAGCTAAAAAAATCCCAAGACCTTATACTGACTTTACTGAAAGTTTAACGTGCACAAGAACAGCAAGAATTCCCAAGGATCCAAGCTATTCGTGTGGACAGAGGAGAAACAGAAGCAAAACACATAAATCACATATGCTAACATTTGCACTCGAAAAAAGGCATTGCTCAAAGCCTAGAGCAGAAACTTCAAATCCACATTCATTATTTTTAAGTAAAATTTTGTGCGTTTATTTTTGCACTACGCTAATGGGAATCCCGACACGCCTGAAGCAAAACCAGAGAGACTCTCACCAAAACATTTGGCATGCAGATTAACCGGTCAGCTGGGCCTCTCCTGTGGTAAAGAAGGAACAACAGGATACACAGGGCTTGCTTCAGAGCACTGTGATTACAATCCTGTCCTCCAAAAGACATTTTTTCTCCCTCAGCTATAAAAGGCTGGAGAACACCGGTCAGTCCCCAGAAGCTCTGGGTACCCTGCAGACCAAGTTCTGGTTCCTGCTGAGGTCTGCAGGTCATAATTTGCTCTGTGCTAAATTTGTTGCATCAGCCACATGGTTGCTTCTGAATATAATGCTGAAGGAGGCTCTCAAAAGGAAAATGTGTAACTCCTGTAGACAGCCTGCATAAATGCCAAACATTGCAGAAAGCTAGAAATTGGGAAAAAGCAGTATCTATTATCCCACAAAAATGTAAAGTACTAGAGGGTTTGTCACTGCTACTGTTAAGAGAGGATGTGTTACCAACAACAGAGAATAAAATCAGCCTACGTACTCAAACCTGAATGGCTAGAACAATTGCCAAGTTAATACATTAGACTTTAAAACAATACATTCCTATTCAATTCTTCCTTAAAACAAAATAAAACAAAAAGCCTCAGAGGTTATTATTATTATTTAAACCAATTATTCAAGCCACAGGCAAATGAGGTTTGTTGTTACTGTGATTAAATAAACTTTTCTGCATTTTACAATATCTTAACGTAATTCCAGGTAGTTATTACACAATCTAGGCTGACTGTTATATAATTTCTCTTTTACAAATGTTACATGTAGGGGAAAGGAAGACTGGCTTCGAGTGGACAGCTGAGGTATTCTTGTGTGAGGTGCATGTGTTTATGTGATTGCATGTGTTAGCTAAGAACAGTATGACCCATGCCTACATACCGCATGTAGCTGAAACAACGAGCCTTGCTTCCTTTTACCAAAGTTACTGCTTACTGCAAACTGTCAGCAAGACAGCTAAGCCAAAAGCAAAACAGCAAACAAAAACCTTCAGTTCACTGCCTACTTGGTTAGCTAAAAAAATTGAATAAAAATACTCTTTGCTATTCCACCTTTCAGAAATAGGAACCAGCATCCAAAGGATAATTCTCAAGGCTTTTTTTTTTTTTTTTTTTCTATAGCTGACAGTTCTCTAACCACTCCCTATAGTAGAAAAGCATACGGAGAACATGCTGCATGGCATCACGGTGTTAACCTAGACACCTGAAAACCCCCTTCCTTACTGGAATTGAACACACAGGCATGGCTCTGATCACCTCACGGGATCATCCCTGCATGAAAAACCCAAGACCATTATATTATGAGTTAATTATTGAGATAATTAATAAGTTTGAGCTCTCTTCTATTTTGCTATTCCTTTCTAGAAGATTCATGTTCTCCCTGATTTAACATATATATAAAAATTGGAGGCAAGAATCCCTAATGTGCAATTAGACCTTTTTAAAACACTGAAATAACCACCTTCTCACCAGAACGTATGCCTCTTAGTGTTCTACACAAATGTCTATTTCATTATGGAAAAATTCTGTGTGGAAAAAGTCTGTACTATACATCTGGCATTGTCTACATTCTCATCAAAGAGGAAAAACAATATATTTTTAGGAGCACTGTAGTCAACCAATGCATATATATTACTGCGATAAGAACGACTTAAGGGAGTTTTGCCAAAGTAGGACTGCAGGATCAGCCCTTGTAAAATAGAAGAGACAATCAGAATTAGGGCGTAGCAAAACTATGGTAGATAAAGAGGAGATCAGACCAAGTCAAAGCACCACAGGCCTCAGCTCGCTCTGGCAAATGAACTTCAGTAAACAGGATGCAATAACTGAGACTTGCTACCTATACGCATATATACACACATAAGCATGTGTGTATATATATATACATATATAATGTCTGTTTCTATATAGTATACAGTATCTATATCAGCGTGTATGTACACACATGTACAAATGTGTATTTATATATATATATATAAAATCAAAATTGTGTGTTTTGCCAGCTATGGTTAATGCCATAATAATCACAAATTGTAAGTGGTAGAGCTCTTGCAAGGCTTTTCAGATGAAAAATCTCTCAAGCTACTTCAAATATATAGGACCAAATCCTCTCTTCCACATCCAGACTGTTTAGCAGGATATGATAGAAATCTTGATCTCAAACATGCAGACTTCAAGGCAAGGATATGTCCAGATTTCCCAAGATAGGATGTGGCTGGTGGCTGTAATGAATGCCCCATGTCACTCCCCAGGGGTCTGCACTTCCTGAATAATTGTATATATTAGCAGTTAAAGCCTCATATTGTTCCTGCCTTTGAGCACTGATGTTTTTTATGCTTACTGATCCTGCTTAAGTACTAGATAGGTGCCTACCATCATACAACTTGCCAGTGTTCTACTGTATGACACCTATTACTTTTAACAGGGTTTTACTTAAATAGTAATTGGCATTTGCAATTAGTAATGAGTTTTATTGATAGTAACAGATTTTCGAGGTTGTCACTCAAATTCATTATATCATGCAAAATTGCAGCACAAAAGTCTGTGTGAAATCTTTTCAAGTTCTATTTCAGTTTAAAGGCCTCATGCCTCAATGTCTCTCTATAAATGCTCCAAAGTGCTGGAGGAAGCAGCACAGGAATCACCATAAAGAGGAAATGTACATGCAGCATCTGCATCCACAACATGCCATGGCTCCATTGCACTGCACTCCAAAGAAATGGAGGCCTGAAGAGCACAAAGCAACAGCTCCTTGAACTACATTGCTTCCACTTAAGAGATCACAGTAAGCTACTGAATGCTGTGCAGAACATCTACAGCTGTTCTAAATGACGGAGAAAAATCTTCCCATCCCTGAAAATTTGTGGCAGATACCCTCCATACACACTTCATTCCCCCACTGTACAAGGGTCACGCACGTTTGCCAGTTTTATGCAGTCAGTTGCATATGCAAATGTTGGAGCTTACAGAGCTCTCAATGATCATACAGGCCCTCTAGAAATATTAAGGTAAATCTATATATTAGCTGATCAGCTGGCCATTATCTAACTACATAACTGACTGCTACATTAGTCTACAGTATGCAGTTCTGTAAGTTTTGGAGGGAAGGTATCAAGCAATAAAAAACTCTAGAAGAGCAAGTAGTTCAAGACATACTATTTACCCTATTTACAACCACTCCCCCATTTGTATTTTCATGGTTTTCTCACTAAATCCTGTTGAATACACAGGAAAATGCAATCAGTGATATAAAGGCCTTTTACCTCTTATTGCACTGATAGAAGCCTGGGTCATCAATCATGACTGATATCTCTTTCTCTGTTTTGGCATAGTTTACTATTTTTAAATTGGCAAGTAGTTCAAGTACAGGTGATTTTCTACCCCATTGATTTATTTTATACAGAATGGTTTGGGTTGGAAGGGACCTTTAAAGACTAACTCGTCCAACCCCCCTGCCATATATAGTAAAGTGCAACAATGGATAAGTCTGTATTTTTGGAGAGAGCACAAAAAAAACTTAGGTGCTATATTCCTTCTCACCTGTAAAACAATTACCTGTTTCTGGGTCCTGCTACACTGCAGAGAAAATACAAACACCGCAACTTCAGCATTTCAAGGGAGGGTGCATAAAGTAGGTATCTACTAAAACTGACCATATTTATGTAGGAATGAGCTCAAAAGACCCTTAAAAATGGAAAAAAGGGAGAGGGAGGAAAAATAATTACAAGGTGCCACACCACCTTAACAAGTAATTCCAGCAGTGCCCAAGGCAGAAATAGTACAAATGGGACTATATGCTCTTATACTCTTTTTTTTTTTTTTTTTTCTTTTGGCATACCGTAATGAAACATACAAGGAAAACAGGAAGGAAAGATGGAATTTGTTACTGTCACATTCATCTACTAGGCATTCATTGACTGTTACTGCTCCTATATCATGAGCATTCATAACAATTAAGAACTCATGTTATAAAATAAAAACAAGCCCTATTTGTAATAAAAAATAAAAATACCTTTGAGTCTCTGTTCTTGTTCATATGCAAATGTACTCACAATTCTAAAGCAAGAAAGAAAGCTGCAAGACAAAACATTGGCTGGTTGAGAAATCAGCAGTCCTTCAATCTTGTACCAAGGTATAAAGGCTATGAGATTTTGTGCATTCCAGAATTTTTTGGGGGGAGATAGGAGATGCAACACCAGGAGTATTCAGGAAGTAAGAGAAAGGGAACTGTATTATTTGTGGTCCATAAATTACAAATGAAAAATGAGAGTGAGTTTATATAAGCATGTACATATATGTATATATAAATATTTATATAATTTACTATGAGGACATGCAGTTATTGTTATAGTACCTATTATACAATATAATACAAAGGAGTAAGACTTTCCAATGGTACAGTTTCTTCAGAAAAAGCAGGTATACCCTACCTATTGCATTCATCTGTAGTGCTTGAAACCTGAATGAAATTAAGGTTCCACACTGTGCTACATTACATATGGGGAACGATACACATATCCATAGTAAGAAAAAAAAAAAAAAAACAACACAGTCTGACAGAGCAAGTGAAATTCAGTGCAGCTCCAGGGCAGCTTTAATGCAGCATTAGAATATGTTATCTCAGAGACAAAATATTCCCTTTTAATCCAAATGTATTAATTTGGCAGAGGTTAAATAAAAAAGCACAGATGCTGGCTGGAGAGGCATATGACTACAGCAAGCAGACAAGCAACTGACGAGTCTCCTGCACATCCAGCATCCCCACAACAGCTATAACCAGGGAGAGCTGGCTGCACCTTCTTTAAGCTTGCATTCTTGTGTGTTACTGTTCTAACCCACTATTCTCTTTTGAATATAGCAAAAGGTGCTGAACCATTATGTTTTTTTACAGAGATCCAGTAGACCACAAGACATTATTAAGCAACTACTAAAAAAAAAGCAGGAGGAATTAGACACAATGGACTTCACTGGCAGACAACAAAGCTTGGCTATCAAAGAACCATTTGGGCAAAAGAATGACAAGAACCCAACATCAAAAATATGATTGCTTTCTGTATATTTTGCTCTGCTGATTAATACTCTTACAAAGACTTTGTTAGGGGTGTTAAGTGTACTGCTGTCAGCTAGAAGCTACCAAGGTGTTCACCTTCCATGTTTTTACAAAAAGAATGAGCATGAAGAAAAAATCTTGGTTGGTAATTGTTTCCTCAATGTAAGATCATTGATTTCAGTGATCCAATGGGAAAAAATAAAAATAAAAAAAATAAAAGCCAATAGTAACAAGGATTCTTTTTACAGTTGAGTTAGGGAAAAACAGGTACTCCTGTTTTCTAACTTTTCTAACATTCATTGCAATTTATTGTAAATCTGTGACATTCGGTGAACTGCAGACATCTCCTTTCTCTCATCTCCTAGATGACAATGGTTCTCTATTCCACATAATGAGGCTTCAAGAACCCCCTATGTCTCCTGAAGAAGTATACAAAATGGAACCAAGAATTCTTCTTGGATCCTAATTAGTACTAAACTAGTTTCTACAGAATACCACTACAAAAACATCTTGGCAACCGTTAATATTCATTTTTAAAATGTCATCAGAATCAAGAAGGGGCAAGTTACATGAAACTTCTTTAGGTAAGCAAATCTGTGCTATGGTAGACAGGGGACAAGATGAGTACTGAGTGACTCAGGTGTGTACAGCTCAAAAACAAAGAGACTCGTAAGGTAAATATACCATTGTCCTCTGAACAGTGTGCTTTTTTAAAACAACAGAGACATGCTTGAGCAGTACTTATCTCCCAAGTGGTGACATGATTTTGGGAATACTGGGTTTCACTTTTTCTTACATACTTCCTTGAGACAGGCCCTAAATGGTTAGGCCTAATCTTCTAAGCTAGGTAAACTGAAAACATAGAAATAAATACCCTTTTAAAAACACTCACCTTGGAGATATTTTTGACTTTAAATACATTGCACCTCTTTGACTACCTACTCATTCTTTTTCTGGCCTCTACTTCCCCTCTCCTAGATCTGCTTGCTGCTTTCTCCTAGGCAATGCCTGGCCACTCGTTTACACAGTATGCTTTCTCATGAATAGTTTATGATGCTTGCGTTCTTTAAAAAGCGCAGATTCAACACTGTTTTTTTTTATACATTTTTTTTGATTATTTTAAATACACAGTACACAGACACAACATGCATCAGACTTAGGAGGCGGCTTTATACCTGTCAAGGCCCAGTTCCTATCTGCTAAGCTTAGTGGCTGATTTGCTTTTTCCTGTGGGAGTCTTAGTGTTTGGAGAATGGTGGAAGGAACTACCAGATCCTTTCAGACCATTCTTGCTTGGTTTGCTGTAGCAGTGCTCTTGTTGGCAGGATCTCCTAGAAGATGAGGATCCTGAATGGCTAGGAGGTGATTTACTCCTCCCAAGATGTGGGGAGGAACTCCTCTGATCATGATGGGTTCTCCCAGCCCGTGATGGAGAAGAACTGGCAGTACGGGGTAAGGAAGAGCTTCTTGGGGAGGCACTGGGACTGCGTCGGGGGATGACAGGGCTTTTGGGTGGTGTTTTTGGACTATGTGGAGATCCTGGACTCTTACACTGGGTAGAACTCCTTGGTCTTTGAGATCCATTCTGTAGGATTTGAGCCAGACGAGAGATAAGATCCGAGTCCGAGCTGCTACTCCCTAGGACTCTGTATCTGCGTAACCTTAAGAAGAAACGAAGAAAAATTATTTTTTTTTTCCAATCTATTCACCGAAATTCATATAGAAACACAGTATCACTGGAAACTAAGGATAAGATTACACTTCAGAACAGATAACTTTCCTGTAAGATAGAGGTGTTTGGATCTAGGTTTTGGCCTCCGTCTTGTTTAAAACACAATAATTACATTCACATAAACTCACTCACATGAACAGTCTAAGTGTTTACAAGAAAACTGAAATTTCCTGGTGGTGCTGAAGTGCACTGAAGTGCAGTACTTACCACCTGTTTTGATGGGGTACATCCATTCCTGTACATCATCAGTACACTCCTATACACAAATAACAGATGACAAGGCACACCACAACTTCCTTCAGAGGATTTTACACTACTGTTTACATCATAACTCCCTTTATCCTGGTAATCTAGACACAGAAGAAACTAGATCATGGTTGTCTATACACAGATCTGGCAAAGGAAGGTTTCTAGAGCTCACTCTGCCCTCCACTAATTTACTGTTTTTACAGTAAAAACTTGATCAGAGCATATCTAACTGACTGAATGTTGATGACTGGAATCTGCAAACTGGAATACTCAGAGCTTCTGCAGTAAGAACAGTTAATTTTCAAAGGGAATGCATATGATAAATCCTACTGATTTCTAAAGGTTTGTGAATAATCAACAGTTCTGAAAAAGTGATCTCACATGGAAAAAAGAAAGTGTGAAGATTTAGTTATAAATTGACAGGTTTCACAGTTTTGCCTACACATCTATTGATATATAAGAATTACAGGTGAAGCAGACTCATTCTTCTGTAGCAGCCCCTCCTCATTCATTTTCAAACAATGTAAAATTTCTCAGAGAATTCAAGACCAACATTAAAAAAAAAGAGTTAACAAAGGATGGAACATCTACACAATTACAGCTGTACAGTAAATGCAATCTAGCTCAAATCAAATTTTCAACCTGAAAACCGACTTCTATTTTCTCTGTATTACCTAGCTTCTACCCCAGGCCTAGTAGGTGGTTTTCCTGGTGGTGGCCGAGGAAAGAACTGAGCTGAACTTGAACTGGTGACTTGATCAGTGGTAGTCCAGGACACTGGTCTGGGTATCTTGCTTTTTCTAGACTGAGGGCTACTTGGAGATAAAGAACTATCTTCTGTCTGCTTGCTGAAATGAGAGTCCAGTGTCAATTTAGAAAATGAGGATAATACATCATCCTCAGAAAATGCTACTGGAGCAGCAGCCATTTTTTCCTCCAGTGACTTATCAGAGGCACTTGAGAGGTCACCAAGGAAAGATTTGAGCTGTCTCTTTTCCACAAGTAGTCTGACCAAGTCTGTCTGATGGGCCTTTTTTAGCAGAAGCTTTTCCTTTGCTGAAACAGGAGAAGAGGAATCTGACGTTGAGTCTATCTCTTGTGCTAAAACTGGGATTCGGCTCTGCCTGAATACAAAAGGAGATTTAACCAAGTCCTTCTTGGATCGATGAGAATTCTCATTTGCTGAAATGCAGCGGAATAACTCTCCATTTCTGGGAGTATTTTTCTCCTTCTTGTCCTCCTGGTGCAAAAAAGTAGTAAGGGCCACTTGGTGGCATTGCAAGTCTTGGATATGGACTTCTTCCTTATTAGAATGAAAACCATTTTCCTGAACTGGTGCTATTTTGCTTGCCTGTCTATTACTGTGTGAGTTGGTAAGTCTTGAGGGTGAAAATTCTGGTGTTTCAGGTGTTACTGACTTCAGAACTTCATCTGGATTTGGCACCAAGCAGACAGGCCTTGGCTTTGATTCTTCAGCAGCTTCAGTATTAATAAGAAGTTCTTCCTCTGCAGATTTTGAATTTTGTGGCAAAGAATTCTGTTCTTTGCTTTGCATTTCAATGACATCCTCAAAAACTACTGGAAGCTGTTCTTCCTTGGTCTCTACAGGAAGATTTTCAAGTTCTTTCTCTTCCTGTCTCCCGCTATGTTGTTCTGGTAGGTCCTTTTGGCCACTGTCCGGGACATTGACATATTCTTTGACATGTCCTTCCTTTTCAAGCTCCTCTTGGCTGATATGAAGTACCAAGTCTGGTGTGCTGGTACTACCTGGAAGTGCATCATCTGTCACAACCAAACCTGGCAAGCCTTCCCTTGGAGATGGGAGTTCCACTGTGTGTTCCATAGATTGCACATCATGCTCTCTTTTCTCTAGCTGGTGGCCATATTGAAAACTCTCTGAAGCAGACTGTGTGGATGCCACCGAGGGCCTGGGTATTGTTACCTGCATTGGAAAATTAGAAAAGGAAAGGGTGAAAAGTTCAGGAATATTATAGATAACATTCTTTATATTGCATTTTTAATTCCATGTCTTCAAGATACATTATATAATAATTCCTAGGAATCACGATGTTCAAATAGTAGCTAAACCTCATGAATTACATCTAACTAATTAGGAAAATAAAATATTCTATCATATCAGGACAGAAATGTGTAACATAAACATTATCTCCGAGGATAATATTCCCGTTAGCAAGGAAACTCCTGGAAGAGATAGAGCCTAAGAGGTAAGCTTTTTACTATTTTACATGAGTTTGAGTACTTTTAGAATAAGTTGTATATAAACATAAAATCTTTAACAAGTACACAACAATACTTTTTAGAAAAGTACAGAAGACAAAGAAAACAGTTACAAAACAGAAACTGACTTGAATTTCAATTTAGGCAGAATGTAGATACTTTGTTAACAAAAACAACTAATAAAAAAAACTTATCTACCAGATTAAATATATCAGCACTCCCAATACCTACTTTCCATTCAGAAAACACTTCTGAATGCTCAATTTTTAGCTACTTCCTTCCCTATTAAAACTTTTGTCCTTTTTTATTATTATTTTAAATTGAGCAAGCAGGCCAGGACTTCTTACCTAAGGTCATTAAGACTCACAGACTAAATATTCACACACCTGAATCCCCTATGGGTCTAATCCAGTAGATATGCTTAAGGCACCCCTAAATCCTATAGACAAGTATTGAGTCAGAGTCACTGAAAAAACAGTTGGTCACGGTGATTGCTGCCTCTAGTACATAGCTTAATTGTAAGAGCATGTCTAACCTAACATGAGAAACCTGCACTCGTGTCTCTCCCCACTCTGAGGGACACAAGCCCTCTTTCCCCACTTCCCATCAAGTACAGACAGAACCAGAAGGGGACTGCTTCTTTACTTTCCCATAAGTCAGGCCACTGCACAGTAAGAAATCCAAGTCACGAGGTCAAAGGGTGAGAATCCACACAAGTGGGCCTCTATGGCCAAGGGAGAAACGCATGCTCATGACAATTTCCTTTGTTTTTTGACAACTGTGGCAGGATGAGGAGATTCTATCCTAACTTTTAATTATGAGTCAGGAAAGACTTGCTTCATGCCTCAACTATTCCTGATACTTTAAAGAACAGTAAATAAAATCCCTTAAAACAACTTTAAAAAAAATCATACAGTTTTGTAAGCCTAATTATTGCATAAATAGTAATTTTCCTTGTGAAACTTTGCAAAACAGAAGGCATAATCAAGGGGTCTGAGGAGGACTGATCCTGACACTTGCTTTTGCAAGTTTAAATGGCTATTTTACACCAGTTTAAATGGTTATTATTTAGTCTAAATCAGGGAGACAGAAATCTCAAGATTGTCCCATACATATCTAGTTACAAAACAAATACTACACAACCTAATATGTATAACTAAAACCCCAACATCATCATAAATAATCGTCACACTTTCCTTTCTTGTGCCATGAACTAAAATCTTACACTGTAAGATTTCTGTGGCTAACCACGTCAATGTTGTACAATACTGAAGCTGATGAACAAAGATTATAATGTGACGTGGGCACCTCATCTAAGAAGAAAATTGCAGAGAACAGATTTAAAATGCTGACCCACAGTGTACTGGTAATCAGTTTATAACATTATGTACCTGATTATCACAACTCCAGCACTTCAAAAAAAGGCATGATACAACATATTACAGAAAAGGACTGACACAATATACGGAACAATGGCTTCAAAGTTCTCCTTTCACTCTGAAATGTTTAAAAGAAATTACCACCACCACAGTCCTGAATCCTTTAGTCTTCCCTAAGTAATTTGTTAATTTTTTTCTGATTTCTGAGGCAATAAATGACATTGTATTTTCTTCAAGTAGCTTTACAGTGTGGTGAGTGGAATGTTAAGAAGAAAAAAGAACAAAACAACAATAACATAAATATCTCCTAGACATCCTTTACGACATCGGACAAAATTTCCTCTCCTTAAACCTCTGACAGGCTGCAATAGCAAGTGATATGCTTGGATGAAATCCTCTATGAATATATACAGCAAATTGCAGAGGAATGAAATATGGTTTTAGTTGTCAAAGCTGTTAAGTCTTAAAGATCTAAAGGTGTGAATACAGATTACTGTAAAACACCAGCAGGTGAGCATGTGACCTCACAGAGACAGCTTCTTCCCTCTGCTCATGCTGCCTGCTACTTCTACAAGCACGTCAAGTGCCATCAGGACTCCAGGTTTCTTAAAAACATGGTGTACATACCTGTTGATACACTAATCCCATCATTGCTTGTAGCTTCTCACATTAGTTAGCCTTAATCATATTACTTGCCATTCTGAAGACACTTCAACCTAATCATTTTATTCTTTAGAACTTCTTTCCTACTTTAGGAAAGTTTGTATATCTGTGAGAACAAACCTCATGTATCTTTTCTCTTCTCCTTTCTTCTGCTTTTCATCCACTGTTAGCTCTACAGCCTAGTAGCAATATGACGAATGTTAGTATGAGGCCATAGCTTCACCAATACCTACCAACCTCCCTTAGGCTTTCCAGTTCACCAGTTTCCTCTTCATGATTCTTTCTTTCCTTAAGTCACTTAATTTTTCTTGCACAACTATGTACCTCTGGAACAAAATCTGAACTGCAATTTGTATCAAAGGGTAAAGGGAATGTTAGCACACTGTCCTGTAATTTACAGCTACTATTACTCTCACATGAACAAACCACTGCTACACTTACAACTCTGTAGATATTTTACCCAGCTTACTGTTCTTAACAGCCCTCCTCTCAAAATCCTCCCTCCCTACTATTATCATTCCTTCTGACCTTTTACAGTCTAATCCTTTGTATCCCTTACATTCCCTTTCCAGATTAAAGTCAAGCAGAAAAGATACACAAAATTAATTATAGATTTACTAAACTACATTGGCTGTTTCTACAAATAAGCTAATACGTGAATAAACAGAAGTATATGTCTGTAATTCATGGAGTTATGGAGTGTAAGACCAGAGATAACTGTAAGTCTTGATAATGAATCCCTTCTGACATACATACAGTACTGCAAGCGTTGCAGGCATTTGTAGAAACTGGCAGTCCCTAGGATACTATGCACTCTTGTTAAAAAAAAAAAATCACACACAGCCCTAATCCTTAACTGGAAAAAATAGCATATGAATGCTTGGTTATATCCATCTGAAAGGAGGAGCATGATGCTCTCCACAGCTCTTCCCATATATTCTTTCTACAACTTTGTAACAATAATTTGTATGTCAATCTTACATTGATGCTGGGAGATGCAATAAATAGAAAGAGGAGAGAACAAAGATGCAGAGTTAGGAAGGTACAAGACAGCGTATTTTCATACCCTCTAAGGTGAAAGGTATCTTTTGAGGATAAAGAACATGCATATCTCTGTGTACAGACTCTTGTTTTTTTTAGTGTATCTATTAATCATTGCTTAATTCCAGTATTTTTTAATTATCTTCCCTTTTTCAGTTATTCCTACACCACTTGCCAAGTAAAGGAAGATTTTATCTTATTCTAACATAAACCCATATCCAAAATCCAATAGGGCAAAGATTAACTACTCTAAAAGCAGTAACTTTAACTGCTTTCTGAGAATGATTCTCATTGAAATAAGTTGCTAATTAGTTTATTAATAATGTAACCAAAACAAGTACTCATTTAATTTGAAGCTTCTTCTATACAACATATAAAGCAATTGAAAAATATTCTTGAAATTTACTTATGTTGTATAGAACTGTTGGAATTGTTGGAGAACTGGGAAGCAGCTGCAATTACAGATAATTACTTCCTAGCAGTCATACAATACTCCTGACATACACTGCAATTAAAAATGAGCCAGTATCATAATACTTTTGAGTTCCACAGAGACAGTCTTCTCCTAACAAGGCATCAGTTTGCCTTAATGCAGAGTTCAGACCAAAAATCTGGTAACTGAAGCCTATTTCACATTTCTATCTCATGCTTTTATTTCTGTCTTTACAGAAACCAAATTCCTACTTTATCATGGTTATTTTCTCATGGTTAAAAAACATAGATTAAAAACTGTTGCCAGAAGCAGTCAGAGCAGCTATAGCTTAGCAGCTAGCTAATAAGTAAACACATCTACCTGTAGTTTATGTAGATCAATATTGTAGAATCACCAAAATCTAGAAATTGTAATAATAATTTGAAAATGAACCACTTTTCAAAAAATTATATAACTGTAGCTTAGAAATATTAGAGACTTCTTACCACTTGTTCTAGTTTTTGCATTTTCAAATTTTCCTTTTCTAAAAAGTTCTCTTTCTTTCTTCCCTACGAAAAGCATATCTGATCAGGAGAAAATGCTAGGATACTGGTAAAATCACAATCTTCAAGTAAAGATTGTTTTTTTCGCCTGTAATTCTATTTGGACCTCGTTTGAATGATAACAGCCAATTTTTGACATAAGAGTCGATCAGCTCTCTCTGGGAAATCGCATAGATCATCTTGCCTTCCTGAAACATCTTCACTTGTCCCATGCTAATGAAGTTTTGATGCTTGAAAAAAAATTATAAACAACATATGTTTGGGATAAGATTGCAATTTTTAAAAATATAATAAAAATTGACCATGTCAAGGACAGACAAGAATAGATGAACCATGCCTTCAAGAATTTTGAGAATCTTAAAAGTACTGCAGATTCTACAAAACACAAATATTAAAAAAAGCAACTTTTATAGTGTTTTATTTTCTATTTTTTCCTCTCATTTTATTTTTGGCCCATCCTTCAGTGCAGAATTCTAACAGTGCATGTGAATGCTTTTGCTAATGCTAATTTATTGTCCTGACCTTCACTACAATTTTGCCATTGCTGATAGAGAAACTTGCACAAGGGAAATGACCAAGAGGATCCTGTCAATAAAAATTGATCTGTTCTCCACAGGCAACACACTGAAGAAGTTTAACAGGTTCCTACTGACTGCTTGTTTTCCTCCACTGTTCATTCCATAATTTGTACCTTGGAAAGCATCCACTGAAAGCACAGCTAACCCAACATGCTGTATTTTCAATTCTTCCTTACACTGAAGACAGATGTGAAAAAAGAATGTCTAAAGAACTTATCTCCTTCAGATAGAAGGTCCTACCAAGCACTGTAAGCAGCATTTAGATTTCTAAATGTCAAGCAATTGCCTCTACAACTTGGGCAAAAGCAATAAATAGGAAAAAAAAAAATACTTCTTTGCATGAGGAGGAGAATTGTAGATGAAAATCGTTCCAAAAAAAAATATATATATATATAAAAAAAATCATTATCAGTTTGAAACCCAATTGCTCAAAAGAATGGCAGTAACCTGTGGGTTTATGGGCATCTTTGGGAAAACCTTTATTTCCTTACAAAATAATACTTTCTAATATTCCTGAATGCTTCCTGACATTCCTAATACGTGTTTTTGTATTAAAAACCATATACTCCAGAGAAACTTACTGACAAAGAAAACAGTGACACTATCATTAGAGATCGTATGTTGATTGCCCTTCCAAGTACCAAACAGTAACAACTGAAAACAGTAAAAATTCTGAATCTAAGCTTGCCTTTGAATCTGGTCATAAGCATAATCAAACAACTGCTTTCACTGAGGATGAATAACAGCTAACATCATAGCAAATAGTAAGCTCCTGGGAAAATACTTAAACTTCATGCCAACTCAATACAGTTTCCATCAAGGTAGGGTAGGGCATCTTGCCGAGGCGACCGGCTCCGGGGCAGACGCGCTCTGCAGCGGAGCGAGGGATCGGCACAGGCAGGGCTCCTTCCCCGGCATCGAGGCCACTCGAGGCAGCCGAGGGAGCCGCCACGAGCCGGCAGCCCTGTGAGGGACGTGACGAGGCGGAGGCGGAGCCAGCAGCGCCCCCTCCCGGCCGCTCCAAGGCAGCCCCTGGGGAGCGCGAGCGACCAGGACGGGCAAACAGGGCGGGGCGCGGCAGTTGGCGCAGGCAGCGCGAGCAGGGAGGGCAGGGCGATCCCGCCCACAAGAACACCTCACCTAACGGCTGTCTGGCACTCGCTGGGCCGCCGTGGTCCTCGCTAGGCAGCGAGCGAGCGCCAGGCAGACTGCCCGCTCCAAACTGCGGCAGTTCGGGTCTCTGGGTGCAGGGAGTGCCAGAGCCTGCTGCTGCCGTCTGAAGGAGGCAGAGACACCGTGTGCGTGAGGTGCGAGCAGGTGGACGACCTGGTCCGCCTGGTGGCAGAGCTCAAGGAGGAGGTGGAGAGGTTGAGGGCCATCAGGGAGTGCGAGCGGGAGATAGACTGGTGGAGCAACTCCCTGCAAGGCCCGAAGGAGAGGCACCGGAGTGAGACTCCCCACATGGGGGTGGACCCCCTGCCCGGTCGCTGTCAGGCAGAGGGAGGGGACCTAGGAGTTCAAGAGGAATGGAGACAGGTCCCTGCTCGACGATACAGGAAACGCCCGGGCCCCCCCCCCCACCTGCCCAGGTGCCCTTATGCAACAGCCCTGGAGCTCGGGGGAGCAGTGGATAAGGGTGTGGAAGGAAGTTTGACCAGGAAGCCTAGGGCGAGGAAGTCTGCTCCATGCCTCAGGACTGCTTCCACCAAAAAGGAAAGGAGGGTGATCGCTGTGGGCAACTCCCTTCTCAGGGGAACGGAGGGCCCTATCTGTCAGCCTGACCCTACCCATAGGGAGGTCTGCTGCCTCCCTGGGGCCGGGGTCAGGGATGTTGCCAGAAAGCTTCCCAGCCTGGTTTGCCCCTCTGATTACTACCCACTACTGATAGTCCAGGCTAGCAGTGATAACATTGACGAGAGGAGCCTGAAGGCTATCAAAGGGGACTTCAGGGGGCTGGGATGGTTAGTGGATGGAGGGGGAGTACAGGTGGTGTTTTCATCCATTCCTACAGCAGCAGGGAGGGGTTCAGAGAGGACACACAAAGCCCACATGATAAACACATGGCTTAGAGGCTGGTGCCAACACAGAGGGTTTGGGTTCTTTGACCACGGGGTGCTTTACTCAGCACCCGGCTTGATGGCTGCAGACGGGTCCCAACTGTCCCCAAGGGGAAAATGGATCCTGGCCCAGGAGCTGGCAGGGCTCATTGAGAGGGCTTTAAACTAGGTAAGAAGGGGGACAGGGAAGAAACAAAGTCTGTTGGAGGTGTGCCGGAGGAACAGTGGCTAGGCTGGGGGAGAAGGCAAAGGCTCAGCTGAAGTGCACCTACACTAATGCACGCAGCATGGGCAACAAGCAGGAGGAGCTGGAAAGCCATTGTGCAGCATGCAGGCTATGACTTGGTTGCCATCACGGAAATGTGGTGGGACCACTCTCATGACTGGAGTGCTGCCGTGTCTGGCTATAGGCTCTTCAGAAGGGACAGGCAGCACGGAAGGGGTGGTGGAGTGGCTCTCTATATTAGAGAATGTTTTGATGCCGTCGAACTTGAGGCTGGCAATGACGAGGTGGAGTCGCTATGGCTTAGGATCAGCGGAGAGGCCAACAAGGCAAGCATCCTGATGGGGGTCTGTTATAGACTGCCGAACCAGGATGAGGGGGTGGACGAGGAGCTCTACAGACAGCTGACAGAGGTTGCGAAATTGTCAGCGCTTTTTCTTGTGGGGGACTTTAACTTCCCAGACATATCCTGGAAGCACAACACAGCCCAGAGAAAGCAGTCCAGGAGGTTTCTGGAGAGCATGGAAGATAACTTCCTGACCCAGCTGGTTGGCGAGCCTACCAGGGGAGGTGCCCCGCTAGACCTTCTGTTCACTAACAGAGAAGGACTGGTGGGAGATGTGGTGGTCGGGGGCTGTCTTGGGCAGAGTGACCACGAAATGGTAGAGTTCTCGATACTTGGCGAAGTCAGGAAGGGGACCAGCAAAACCTCTGTCTTGGACTTCCGGAGGGCTGACTTTGAGCTGTTCAAGACACTGGTTGGCGGAGTCCCCTGGGAGGTGGTTCTGAAGGACAGAGGAGCCCAGGAAGGCTGGGTGCTCTTCAAGAAAGAAATCCTAATGGCTCAGGAGCGGTCTGTGCCCAAAGATAAGCGGCGCGGAAGAAGACCGGCCTGGCTGAATAGAGTTGTGGCTCGAGCTTAGGAGAAAAAAGAGGGTTTATAATCTTTGGAGAAGAGGGCGGGCCACTCACGGGGACTACAAGGATGTTGCGAGGTGGTGCAGGGACAAAATTAGAAAGGCCAAAGCTCATCTGGAGCTCTATCTGGCTACTGCTGTTAAAGACAAAAAGAAAGTTTTTATAAGTACATCAATACAAAAAGGAGGACTAAGGAGAATCTCCACCCTTTACTGGATGCGGGGGGAAACTTAGTTACCAGAGATGAGGATAAAGCCGAGGTGCTTAACGCCTTCTTTGCCTCAGTCTTAAGCAGCAAAACCAGTTGCTCCCTGGACGCCCAGTACCCTGAGCTGGTGGAAGGGGACGGGGAGCAGAATGTGGCCCCCACAGTCCACGAGGAGATGGTTGGCGACCTGCTACAGCACTTGGATATACGCAAGTCGATGGGGCCAGATGGGATCCACCCGAGGGTACTGCGGGAACTGGCGGAAGAGCTGGCCAAGCTGCTTTCCATCATTTATCGGCAGTCCTGGCTATCGGGGGAGGTCCCACTTGACTGGCGGATAGCAAACGTGGCGCCCATCTACAAGAAGGGCCAGAGGGTAGACCCGGGGAAGCACAGGCCTGTTAGTTTAACATCAGTGCCAGGGAAGCTCATGGAGCAGATTATCCTGGGTGTCATCATGCGGCAGTTGCAGGGCAAGCAGGCGATCAGGCCTAGCCAGCATGGGTTTATGAAGGGTAGGTCCTGCTTGACGAACCTGATCTCCTTCTATGACAAGGTGACACGCTTAGTGGATGAGGGAAAGGCTGTGGATGAGGTCTACCTTGACTTCAGTAAGGCATTTGACACCGTTCCCCACAGCATTCTCCTCAGGAAACTGGCTGCCCATGGCTTGGACTGGCACACGCTTCGTTGGGTTAAGAACTGGCTGGATGGCCGGGCCCAGAGAGTCTTAGTGAATGGAGTCAAATCCAGCTGGAGGCCAGTCACTGGTGGAGTCCCCCAGGGCTCGGTACTGGGGCCAGTCCTCTTTAACATCTTCATCGATGATCTGGATGAGGGGATCGAGTGCACCCTCAGTGAGTTTGCAGGCAACACCAAGTTAGGTGTGTGTGTCGACCTGCTCGAGGGTAGGAAGGCTCTGCAAGATGATCTGGATAGGCTGGACCGATGGGCCAAGGCCAACGGTATGAAGTTCAACAACGCCAAGTGCCGGGTCCTGCACCTGGGGCACAACAACCCCAAACAGAGCTACAGGCTGGGAGATGTGTGGATAGAAAGCTGCCAGTCAGAGAAGGACCTGGGAGTTTTGGTTGACAGTCGGCTGAATATGAGCCAGCAGTGTGCTCAGGCGGCCAAGAAGGCCAACACCATCCTGGCTTGCATAAGGAACAGCGTGGCCAGCAGGTCCAGGGATGTGATTGTCCCCTTGTACTCGGCTCTGGTGAGGCCGCACCTTGAGTACTGTGTTCAGTTCTGGGCCCCTCACTACCAGAAGGCTATGGAGGTGCTTGAGCGAGTCCAGAGAAGGGCTACGAAGCTGGTGAAGGGTCTGGAGAACAAGTCTTACGACAAGTCTTAAGCCTTTCCCTCTTTTCATTCTAGAACAAAACTATTTGATAATGTAATATATCTACATTGAAATATATCCATTACTGACATTTCTAGACAGGTAGAATGCTAAACAAACGCTTTAGCTCGCTGAGTTCTAATTCAATTCTAATGCACACGAGAGCTACAAGTTAACACCACTGACAAACTAAAAATAATTTTAAAGAACAGACTAACAGTAGAGGAGCATTTTGCATCTTTTGTTTCTTTGTGGGTAAGAAAGCAATTATTAAATGTGGAAATCAGTGTAAACATTCATCTCTTGCTATTGCAGACCAGTGATACCTGCCAAAATTAGTTCATGGAAAACAGCAAAATTTTACATTTACATGCACTCCTGGCTGAAAAACCTACAATATCAAAAAACGAATGACTATTACAAGGGGTATACATCTCTTTTCTAAATACCCCTTGAACATGTCAACAAGTCTTACCTTATTCTTCTGTAGGCCCTTGAATTCCAGTGAAATGCTTAAAAAGTAAGGTAATTTTTCCAAGTCAGATCAGCATATTACTTCTCATCTTGGATATGAATATGTACATGATGGCTTGTATTTCCACAGCATCTTGTGTGTAAAGATTTCAGAGTATTTTGTAACTAATAACGTAATTATATGCCAATAAAATAGTTTTTAAACTGTTGCAGTAAGGTAGATTATTGGGAAAAAATAAGATCTAAGAGAAAGCATTTGTGAAAGTGCTAACCAATTCCAATTGCTTTACCTGAGAAGGAACAACCACAACATCATTAAAATAAAATTAATCCCTTTTGTACATGTCTCATCAAGTATTTTAAAAAATGAAGATATGTCAAAAAGGCATACAAATCTGGAATCCACTTTTTTCAGGGCTGAATCTGAAACAGCTAATTTAGATTTATTCTAGATGGCTGCCACAGCTAGAAAAGGTTTTTATATCTTATTAAAGAACTAGATCTGAGAAACCAAGAGACTGAAATCCAAGGTCACTAATTCTGATTGTTTCTCAAGAAACAGTTAAAAATTTAGCACATCTACCTAAGCAATCTTTTCCTACACAACTCTGGACCATCGTTACTGCACTCGCATCACCTTTTCCATGAATCTCACTAAACAATATGCATTCCTCTGATGAGCAAAGTTCAGAGAAGTTACCTGGCTGAAAAATTCACAGAAAGTAAGAAAAATGTCATGTTTCAGGAGGATTTGCTGTACAATTTGACCACCCTATTTAAGAAAAGGATGCTAATGGCACTGTGACCCCACTTTTCAGATTCAAGTACTGTCAAAGAATTCATTCTGTCTTCTGTTGGCTCTAATGCTGCAAGTTGAGTAACTAAGGAGAGGTGAAACAAACCACTCCAATTCTCTTACATCATATATGTATGGCAATAGCGGAGTTATCTTTATAGAAGGAATTAAAGTAGACGTACATCCTATAACCTTCAGTGCACTAGTGGATGGAGAATATACAGAAATTTCACGATCTCTCCTATCTGATGTCAAACTAAAGAAGGCTGGGCTACAGCTCCTGAAGCTTCACTCATTAACAATCAGGAAAGAAAACTCCCTTGCCCGATTTCAGGAACAAATGTTATCATCATTTACTTTTTAGCACATGAAGCTAAATTCAACACTAAAGATCCCTGACCTCTGCAATTCATTAATTATCAATGTTGAACAAAATGGAAAACAGTAGGAAATACAGGAAAATATATTCAATACCAAATATTTATATGGTATAATACATAATAGTATTCAAATTATTTTTGAATATAATTGGAGAAGTGCTTCATGTAATTAACATGCATATTTATCTTTCTTACTTGCTAAGTACCTAACATTACTGTGACGCAGAAAATAGAAGGACTTGCAAAAGTATGTCAGTTCTTCAGTGAGCCAAAAAGCATGCAAGGCCTTCATTGTTGGAATAAACTAAAGATTCATGTGCTTGCAGTTTCCACAGCAAATGAAAACTGGAAGTTACATTCTCAGTAGAGTTGGGACTGTCAAAAATCACAGCTTGAAAAGGAACACAGCAGTCAGGGACTTACCAGGTAAAAAGAAAGAGAAGGCTCTGAATGCTGTATATAATCTTCTCCCTTTCCCTTTTCCACTGTGCTCAGTAGCAGCACCTGGCACAATACCTATTCCTTTTCACATGACAAAAGAGTATATTACTTCGCAGCCCCCATTAATATTGCAGCTGTATTCATCTGTAGAGTACTAAGGAAGCCAGAGAAAACTCTGTATGAAAACCTACTTTGAGTATTGTGAGGAGATTGCTAATGACACCCGCAATACATTTGGACTGAAAAATTTAAATCATAGATATACAGGAAAAAAAAAAAAAAAAAGAAAAAGTCATTTTGCATCCCGGAATATAAATACTGCAAATGCTGAAGCTTAATTTCTAATGAGTTAATTTCTACAAAGTCCTTTTCCCTAGTCAATACTTCAGTCATCATGAAGAATGTGATATTCTGGCATCCCATCAGGTTCACAATAATTAACCTCTGTGAGTTACTGTTTGTCCACTTACTGTTTGTCCACTTCCATAAATTGAGGGCAGAACTACTACAGTTTTGTATTTAGATAAAAAACAGCCTAGAGCTGTTGGGGAAAAAATATTGCTTTTGGGGTAGGAAGACCAAATGCTGGCATAAATACACTAACTACTTTGTTTACCTTGTTACCACTCATCACTGATCATACTGAAGTTTGAAAGAAGCTAACCTTGATGGATAACTTTTAAAAAATCGATATTCCTGTGCATGCTTCATAGAAAAAAAAAATATGTCTTTCACATATAAATAGTTATACTGAAAAATAGGTTGGATATAAAAAGACAACATAAAATATAATCCAAATTAAATATTAATGGTAAAATGATGATGATATGTTACGGTCTTATGCATCGATGCTATATCATACTGCTTTACCAGTCAATGTGAGCTGATACTGCTTAGCAAATTTTTATGGCTAATACACAAATTATGGTTTACTTCAATTTGATTCTAAGCCTTTATATATCTCATAGTGTAAATAAACTGGGAATACAAAACTGTGAAAACTTTACTTTCTCTACTGACATTTCCATCAGCCATTACCCTCATTAATTCCCACCTTTGCTTTGTATACTGCAAACAATTAATTCTTGATGCCGAAGTAGCGATTTGACTAGCTCTAAATCCAATTTTCTCACATTAAAATCATTTACAGTACTCCAAATTTTAATATGTGTTCCCAATTCAAAAACCTAACTAGTACTGATTATTGGAACACCTTTAAAATTATTTTTAGTTTTGAAAGAAAGAAAACTTTGTTTTCTGGATTTATTAATCCTAACTTTTCCAAGAGAAAATTCCTCTGAGGATGTGAAACTATCTTCTAGAACATTCATAAATATTCGGTACTCCAGATCATGATAACCCAAACAACATCTCTTTAAATATTCTTCTCTCTAATTTTACCTCCTCTAAATGGGATGATATATATTCTCGTAAAAGTATTCCTGACTCTATGCCTTAATGAGATTCCTTAACCTGACCTTATCTTTCAAAATATTTTGTAAGATGTTGTGTACAGCAGTATGACTAGCCTATGCATACTACCGAAGTGTGCAGAGCAACTAAAAAAATTAAACTTTGCAGATGACTGCCACAATGCAGTCACTTTTATGAAGACGAGGCTTATTCACCTGCTGAAGCTGTGCTTTTGAGATGCGAATGACAGGGGGAAACTTGTTGCCACAGGGAATGACAGGAAGCTGCCTACGACCAGTTGAGCGTGAGGAAGAGGAGTGGCTCTCAGCTGACTGACTCCTTGGTAAACCAGCCTCTTTCAGAGGGTCCGAGTGGATGGATAGATAGGCTATAGGGCTCATGGTGCGGAGGAAGGGACTTGAAATTCTTGGAGTGGAGAAATGCAGCATGTGAGATGAGTTGAGCTGTGAGAACAACATGGTGGGGAAAAAATAAGGTTCAAAAATCAGTATTTTAAAAAATTCGTGTTTATGTCCTGCATACATGCATTTTCTTAGATGAATCCATTGAAAACTCTCTCCCAGGTTGGAGCTAATAATTTAAGAGGTATCTTAAGTCTAATTGTCAGATTTTCCACAAACTTTGAAAAACCCAACGTCAGAAGCAATCATCCTTTCTCTTGCTGGCTCCTGTCATTCAGTCAGAATCTAGGGCACAGTTAATAAACTCACACGGTCTGTTCCAAGGACACTGTGTACAGAGGCTAGCTGATTGTTGGCTGGTCCTTGCAAAATACTTACAACATCCATGCAGCAGTTGTTTTCTGTGACGACCACAACTTTAGCATATGCAACCCATTGCATGCTTTACAAATGTGACTGCACAGCCACGGCTATAGCAGTGTATATTAAGATCCATTGCTTACAGGATTAATCAGTAAGATTAGCATTAAACAGTTCTGATGAAATTTCCCAAATATGGGACAGAACTTGCAGGACAGACTGACACTGGCCTGGAGCATCCATCAACAATTGCTTCATCTTGAACTACATCCATCACTCAAGCATTTAGAAAAGAGAAAAAAAAAAATATGAATTTCCAGCATCTCATAAGCAGCAACTGAGGATAGAAGGTACATGAAAATTATACAGCTAAGAACTACGAAATAAATGGAAGTTTAAGAGCAATTTCATTGATACAACATAGTAACACCTCAATCTATAAAATGCTAATTTCAGAAATATTACTAAGTAGTAAAAAATAACTAGATTCACAGTCAAACAACTTCTATTACCATGCATATATATTTTATATTAGGTTGCCAACCAAGTGTGACATGAGCAAACTGCTGTTTAATTTAAACTGAAGTTGAAAATGGTATATATTGGATTACTTTAACACTGTTATTTCTTTGTTAAAATATCTGCTTGACAAATATCATATGCTGCAAACAGTTTTGTGCATGCACAATATAGAGGTCATCGCAATTCAATCCAAACACAGTACATTAATGAGACCATGGCTCTACGACACAGCAGGTCCAGCACTAGGCTCTTAGAACCAGATCAAGAAAGATAAAAAAAAAGAGAGCACTATGATGCAAAGTGCTGTCCCAATATAAATTCCTGAACAGTCTAGGTCAGTTCAAATTTTTTTTTTTGTCAAATTAACTTCACTCCAGAAGATGTTACAGCAAATCAAGTACTGTTTGTCCTTCTGCAGCCAAAGTCTACTTAAAGCCAACATGAAAGCATACAGTCAGCATAGCATGCTCTGAGTAATTCAACAGAAATGTGAGCAGGAGCACATGACTGAGCCAGATCAAACTGGTACGTGCTTGGTAATCTGGTTGTAGCACATAGAATCTGTTATAACGACTGGAAAACCATGACTGATAACATGAAAATTAGCTCTCTTACAGACAGGGTTTTTCATAGAGGATAGAACAATTTGCTGTAAATTTTTAAGCTTAAAACTTGCTCATCACCAATCTAATAACTTACATGTTTTCCTCTTTTTTTTTTGAGATCAGTTTTCCTTTCTGAACTACTACAACCTTACGTTCTTATTAGGGGTGCAGATGCTGTTTGAAACAGGTAAGAAATATCATCAATTACAGGAAATCCACATACACACGATTTCAAGAAGAACATTTATCTACAAATGGAAGGACTGAAGACAAGCAATTTCTTTCCTTCAGGAGAAAATAAAATTTGGGGTGAGTATACAAACCTTCAATTTCTCATACAGAAACATCCTTGCTATATAGTGAGCAATAAAGCCTTGTTCCCATAAAAGGAAGAATAAAAGTTAAAAAGTATTTACAACAGGAACATTATTTTATTGATTCACAGTTTGTAACATTAAATTAATTGTTTGCATATTTAACGAACCTATCAGAATTCTCAGATTCTCAGAATAAGCTCAAAGAACATAATTCATTGTACCTTCTACTAAGTGATAATGTAGCAGGTCACTAGAAATGCATATGGGAAATAGATTCACAAGCATGATAACTCTGAATGCTGACATGTCCTACAGTTGCAAGCTATTGGAAATGAGTAAACTGTTCAGAAATTAAATAAAGCTACTATTCTATACTACTGTAATCTCAATATCTACTTTTAAACCCTTTTAGCAACACTTATTTTACGTCATTTGATGTATGGTCCCAAACTTCCATTCTTGGATCCAGGCTTGCTCTTAGTAACAGATGCAATATAATTAAAATCAGCAGAAAAGTGAAATGCAACCCTTTGCTCATTATTTGTATTGTTTGTCAGGAAAGTACTACCTAGATAAAACTACTAAAGAACAAAAGCATTTGATTGTAGTTAAGGTTGTTACAGTTTGGGCATTACACTTAGGGCATTAATTTGCACCAGGAGAGGTTTAGGTTGGATGTTAGGAGAAATTTATTTACTGCAAGGATTGTGCGGCACTGCAATAGGCTGCCCAGGGAAGTGGTTGAGTCACCACCCCGGAGGTCTCCAAGAAATGTGTAGACGTAGAACTTGGCAGCATGGTTTACTGGTGGACTGGTCGGTACTAGGTTAAAGGCTAAATGATCTTAGAGGTCTTTTCCAACCTGAATGATTCTATGATTCTATGATTAATTTCACTATTAAACTTATGCAAAGTCTTTCCAAGCATCTTTATTGTTGGAATCATATCATCTTAGGCATTTCACACTGGTATTGAGTAACTTTAACTCTGCTCCCCAGTCTGATCTAACTGTTCTGTGGTCCAATGTTAAGAAGCATCTGAAGAATCAAATCATACAGTATGAGAAGTATAATTTTTTTCTGGGGCTATCAGGCTTTATTGAAGGTTGGTGGTATCTGTCCAAATTATCTTTGTATCTATTCAAAGGAGACCCCCTTCTCTAAATATTATGGCTTTTGGCAGCAGTTGTTGTACATCAGGAGTGCTAATAAAACGAACCAACAGGCAGCGCACAGCCTCTTTGAGCCCCAAGAGATTAGTTTTAGACATTTTTGTATGTGGTAAAGAAAAAAAAATGATGCTATTACAGAAAAAAATACAGCATCAACATGAAATTTAGCATGAACTACCTTCTTTAATATACTTTAATTTACTTCTGTAGGGGATGCCAGATGGATTTCTAATATATAATAGATAAGACTAGTTCAACAATAAAACTGATCAAAAAAAAACATAGCAACTTTCAAACCACACATGACAAATATTTTGAAGATTAGGGAAGTCTATTCTGCCTGGTTTTAACAGCCTTTCATGCTACCTCTAAACAGATGTACGTTAAGTAGAGATCTTTGAGGAGAGCATGATCTTTCACATAATTTGTCTCACTTCTTGAGCAGATGATATTTTAGCGAGTTCAGCTACCATTTGCAACTTACCTACAAATATTTGACAACTAAAAGAATCTGCTTGTTTAAGTAAAGCTCTGCTGGAAACAAAACTTTTAGCAGACAATCTTTCAGTCATCTCAAAGTTCATGATCAAGGATCACATTCAAAGAACAGTTTCAGGTGGGTAAACACTTTGAGGAAGAAGAAAAACAGCTCTGAAACAGCTTCCTAAGGTCACCAGGATTCTGGAATAGAGAGAACTACTGCGTGAAGCCACATATATGTAAATGTCTCCCTACAAAGCGACTAGGACACTCACCTGTAAGAACAGCTAGATTCCAGTACCAACCTCAAGGAATATTTAACCAGCTTTTCCATGAAGTGGAATACCATCAACAAAAGACACCCGAAATATCCTGCTGGGCTTTGTTTGGCTTTAATTCAAGGGCTAATGAAGCAAATGAAAGACTACCACAAACTGCAGTCACGGTCAGAATAGACACACTGGATAGACACAATCTGTTTCCAATTTATAAATCAGCCAAACAGTTTGTATTCTCTTTCTGCACAGAATTTGTTACCTTTCCAGATAACCCTATTGCACATTAATCGCACTGTAGTGCATGATATTTCCATCACCTCTACTTTCAGTTTTAAGTATGGTAGCTATTTCCCCAAAGTGAGCCAAGTTTGTATACAGTGGGATACTACATTTATATACAAAATTGCAAGCTGGCTTTTAATGGTTTCAGACATAAAAGCATCTGATAATCTGTATTTTGTAGAGGATTAAATGTTGCTCCTTCTCATCTGTTTTACTAAAACTAATATTAAAATATAGAAATTGAACCTTTGAAAACAAATGAGCACTTTAAATTAAATTTTCATCTTCACAAGTTTCTAACACATAAAAACTCATGCAACTGATATTTTGAAATAAGTCTCAAAAATCTTGCTGTTCAACACTGTTCTGTAGTTTGAAAAACACAAAATGAATCGGTAAGCCAGTAAATTCACAATGTATAATATCAAAATGTAATCTTGTGTGAAATATACTACTTCATTAGACTGTTCTCATTTTCCATGAGAACATAAGTGCATTTGAAGTTTTATTGTACAGCTACAGTTAATTACATTGACTAGCTTATTTTCACCATAGCAGATATTCCATACCTTATAATCAGCGAGTAGCCAGTGAGAATTTAGAATTTTCTTTTTCTACAGAGTTGGCAGTAACTTTCATTAAATGTCACTATCTTCTCATATATAAATTTGAATAAAGAGAGACTTAATAAAACAGTAACTGTTTCTCTTACCGGAGTGAGCGCTCCTTCTGCTTGAGCTTCCATAGGACTTGTAGGGGTGGCTGCAAGAAGCTGTCCAGCAGCTCCGGTCAGAAGTTCCAATTTATCTGTAAGCTGTTCGGAAGCGGCAGGATGACACTCCATGGCTAGAACAAACTCCACCCCTGAGGTTTGGTTCTTGGCATGGACACTGTTTCCTGCCCAACCACCCTGTCTGGGCTGCTCTTCTGGAGGGGAATCCTCTAGAACTTGTAGTACCTCTGGCTCTTCATCTGAGGGACTTCCAGTTGTTTTGTGCCCTAAGACTTCATTTGTCCTGAAATCCTGCAAGTCCCGTTCCTTATCTATTATCACCCACTCTTTAGAATCAACTTCCTGCCTGCAGGAGCTTAAGTTGACAGCTACAAATCCACTGCTAACAACACCATCAGCCTGTTCTGGAGAACTAGCTGACACAGGCTTTGAAGCATCTGGAAGATATTCTTCATCATAGTGCCAAACATGGTCCATGCGTGCAGTCACAGGAGCAAGATTGGATGTTTTCTGAGAAAGAGGAGGAACAGCAGCAACCGCAGTCTCTGCCGCAGCATTCAAGCCTTTCTGCATCTTCTCCAAACTTAAGAAAATAAATTAATATCTGAATTAGTTATGAATGATGTAAGCTACATTTGATTATCTTCAGTAGAGGAAAACCAGGTTTATATAAAAATTCCTTCTAAGCTGTCTTTCTCATCTCATATAAAGTAGCTCTACTGTTGAGCGCCTGATGTCATCATTCTTATTTAGGATGGGTTGTACTGTCAACACTATCCCAATAAAGAAAAAGGTGAAAAAATACTAGCATTACAACATTAGGGCCTGAAATTAAAAAATCTGCAGAGTAGAAATCTGCCTTCAGCTGTAGACTAGCACTGTGGTTTTTTTTCTTAAATAAAGCAGAAGCCTAGTGGCAAAATCCATTAACTGAGCAATATTATGAACATACTGAACACTGTTTGCTGTGGCTTGCATAAGCTCAACTCAGCTATTCTGGTTTTGGTTTTCACACAGTACTGTTAATTGATACAGTAATAGTGGAAAGATGATACTATCTTAACTACATATTCTGAAAAGATCCAAGCATAAAAATAAAATAGAAATAATTTCTTTACCAGGTCTCAAGAAATTTATCAGTGTCTGGTTTTGACTCCAACGTCAGACGCTTCTCCAGTTCAAAGCTGTGAATTGAGCGCAACTTTCGAACTAATGGGACATCTCTGTCTAGCTGGGTAGTCTCTGAGCGGACACGAATTGGAGAACCGAGACTTGGCGCATTAAGCATTCCATTCACTGGTCCATGGCTGTTTTCCTCCTCTGTGGCGGCCTGTGCAGAAAGTAAAGTAAAAATGTAGGAATGGCAAAACAGAGGAAGACACGGTATTGTATGGTGAATACCATCCAGGTTTTTATCCACTGATAAGACAATTTGTATTTGGAAAGTTCCTTAAGTCTATATTGTGTTTAAGGTGCTTTAGTTATGCCCTTCAGCACATACCTACAAAAGATAAAAAGTGCCTAGTAACATACTACCAATAATATAGTAGCTCTGTGTAGGTCTGAGAAAAGAAGTCTCAAAAACTCAGTACTGTGCTTAAATATACACTGATTTTTTCATACCTGTCTCAAAAATTTTTCTCAATAGTAGTCTGAAACCAGTCACTTAGTAGCATCATCAGTCTGCATTGGAGCCAAGAGCTCTTACTATGGAAAAGTTAGTTTCCAAGCTGGCTTTATGATCCTCTGGAGCATATAACACTGTTATACACTAAATCTACTAAATGTTTTTGTGACTTAGAATTACTTTTTTTCCCGAGTTCTCTCTTGTATAATAACTAGCACAATCCAGAGCTAGAAAATCATGATCATCTTTAGTTTCAGCAGGTGCAACTAATAAAAATTATATTTGTTTAAACCAGAACAATCTGCTTTCTCTCTCTTTGGTAAAAATAAAATAAAAAGTAAACAAGTTAATCACTTTTGAAAATAGGCACCTGTGTCTTATTCTCTCACACAGTACATTTTTTCTAGCAAACAGAAAATAACAGCCTTAAAACTAGACGGCTATCTAAAGAACTTTTCAGTAACACATCGCTCTTTAGCTATTCAAAATATTTTTATAATCAAGAAAAAGGACTACATTCTCTGAATGTGAATTGTAGTGATTGTCTGCAAATATGAAATGCTGTGATTGTGAACAAGAGAGACAGGAACCACTTCTCAAAGGACCACTTTTCAAACTTAAGCAACATTCTCTCAAAAAGATTAGGCCATGAATCTCTTTGGGTCAGTAGGAAGGTATCCTATCTTATGGAGACAAAAACACCATATGAATTAAATGGATACTACTAATTAGACTTAACCTTAATTTGTCAATTGAAGAATAACATCAAACTGTTTTTTGTATATTCTGTATCTAATTTTTACGCATGCAAAATGCAAAAAATCTGCTTTGGTTTCACTCAGAGAGCAAAAATTGAGATCATGTCTAAAGAACATGAATATGATGATGATAAATCTGCCATAAATCTTGTTTTCTTAGACAAGTTTTGTTAATTTCATTCATACTAGCATAACTGCATTATTAATTACATCTTATGTGCATCATGAGGACAGGAAACTGTTTGAAGAAATCTTCGCAATACAGATTCGTAAATACCTTACAAATCCCCAGTTTTATTTTGTTTCTGTTTGCATCCATCTCTTCCCAAACATCTTTTTCCTGAGGACGTTGATGGCCAGGGGATCCCGGTATTTTCTCTGGTGAGACACCAACCGGAATACCATTCTCTCCATCACTAAGCTGTTCATCAGGGAACACTTCATCTGTGTTTTCTCGCAGCAAATCTCCTGGGATAGGAGTGGCATTGGCAATTCTACAGAAGTAGTAAGAAAAAAAACATTGGAAAGGTGAAAATTTTGAGATTCTAATGTGCTCATTTAAATGATTTTCTACCCTATTAAAATAAAAGGTAAAAAATAAATTAAAAGCAACAGCATGCTTCTGTAGAAAACTAAACCTTGTAATTTATTCAATATAAAAAAAATAATTCTGAGGTTTCTCAATTTTGGTTTCTTTAATTTAGGCACACAACAAAAGGAATAAACCAATAAATAATCACTTAAAGACTACTTCCTGAATGTTTTCAAAGCAATTTCTGGAGTAAATTTGTTAGAGATCATATCTAACTATTATGAAGCACTGGATAAGTACTGTTTTCTTCTGTTGTTGGACGAAAACCCTCAATAAACAGTGTTCAGTTGGAAATGTTTTTATTTTTTAGAATGAAATTAATCAATCACTTAGTATCAGCATATGACAAATTATAGTAACTGGAAATAATTTTCTCCTCTTGATATTTTCTGGAATAGGAATGGACTATAAAGACCTTCATATAGGTTGTACTCCTGAAATCAAAAAGGCTCTTTGATTGATAAATACCCTGAGCTCTTTTTAGTGAATTGTGATGTCTTACTTATTATACTGTACAGAAACATAATGAATGGATGATAGTATATAAAATGTGGTTAATCAGTGTTATCATTTCAGAAACTACAGTACCTGGCTTCAACGACTACTCCTGATGAAAAACAAATACTAGTAAATGCTATTTACTATAGTCTGATCTTTCTACTTGTTTCCTCCAGTTTCTCTATTTATTAAGAGGAGAGCTACCTTTGGATTGGATTGAAAGTTTAAACACAGCTTGACAAACTCAAGACTGTTCATATAAAAATAAAAATAGTAGTAAAGTCTAAAAATAACTTAAACATGCACATACTTCATGTGTATGAGAGTAATATATTCCCTCTCAAACTAGTACAATTTTAACCATAGCCCAGTCAATACTCTATGGGTTCCAGTGGTTCTATTCAAATAACTTTTTATAAGTGCACATTTACAAAAAAAAACATAAAGAGATATTGCACATCTGGTGCAAATCTATGTATTTGTTTATTTTACTAGAATAACTTTGTATAATAGAATATAAAGATATGAAAAATTCATCTTTTTACTAGAAGGCTATTGATGTAATTTTTGTCTCATCCTAGAGTCAATTATAATCATTTCCATTCCACCAGTATTAATTTCAGATTATTAATATTAAAAAATTCCAAATCTCAAGGCTAAAATAATAAAAATAAATAAATAAATTCTCCAATGAATGCCTAATATGTCATTTCTGGTGTCACACATCATAAAAGGTATCTATTTCTATGCCATTTTAATGCCATTCTTATGCCATTTTAATCTGTGTAGGATTAGGAGGACATTATCTCATTAATGGTTTAATATTGCAGGGAAGAAGAGAAATCTGAGCTGATTTTACAAGCAACAGGTCTGCATTTGAAGATGATGCAACTCAAACTATTAAAATTATTCCTGTTCATCAAAAGCCATTAATAGAACTTAATGATTTTTAAGAAGATTTTAAACATAAACTCAAAAGCTTTTTAGTCAATAAAGCATTTAAGAAATTAATGTATATGCTAGAAGGCTGCTGGTTTACAGTAATATTTGAAGTTTACATTCCCTTAATTAGTTTCCAAGATCTACTCTCAGAGATCCTGCTTCTTCACTGCTGATGGAATCACACAGCTGAAGCAGAAAGTGCCCTACTTTCTTTAATACTGTTCTAAGCTGCCCAGACCACTATTAGCTTACATGATCTTGGCATCTAAATGAGAAAAATTGACTTTCTTCAACTATTACATAGCTATTAATTTTAGCCTCTTTGAATATCATTGCTTATAGAATATTTACAAATGCACTATTTGCAAAGCTTTTTAGTTCTTTTCATGTAATCACCCAAACACTGAGAAGCAGACTCAGAAGAATACGTTTGGAATAAGTAGAAGTTTTTTCATATTCAGAAAGGAAAAACACAAAAAGAACACAAAACGCTTAAAAAACAAAACAAACAAAAAAAAAAACAGTCTCAGTGACTTCTCCAATACCCTGAGATGAGTTTGGGGTTTATTAAGCATTATATCTCTTCCAACTTACTTAATTAGAGGTCTCAAAGACCACATTACATGTTTTATGAAAAACATACATTTGGAAAATCTATTCCTAAATTTCCTGTAATGATCCACTCATTTTTCAAAGTTAAAAGGAAATTGCAGGTAATAGCCCATTCAAGGCTTGCAGAAGACAATGGGTTCCCATACAGTTAAACTTTGTATGCTTCACTTAATTTGAGAAAATATGATTTAACAAAGGATTGACTAGCAAATTTACATACAATTTCCTGCACTACCATTTTTAATGCTTTAAATTTCAAACTACAGTGCTGATATTTCAGGATAGTATAAAAAGGAACCTGAAAAATGGAGATTCTTCAAATGTGCCCCCCGGTCCTCTATTTATTCAGCATCCGAAAGAAAATAGTAATAATAATAATAATAATAATAATTTTCCTGTGGTACTCTGACTGCTTTTTTAGTGATCACAGACAATGTGCATACATACCCAATTGCAGCTGGAGTAAGACGAGTGTGTAACTGAGGTGTGGTTGAAGTTGTTGTTGTTGTCAGAGAACCATCAGTTCCACTCTTCTCCCAGTCAAAAGGGTCACTTTCAATAACCCCAAATGTTTTCATACTGTTGTCAAACACAGACATGAGAAGCTAAAAATGAAAGAAAAAGTTAATAAGCTTCATTTTTGTCACTGAGAACAAGCAACTTAGAAATATCTTCCAGTAATAATTTAGCATGCCTATTCTTCATGATTTCAACTGACAACAATATTCTAAGAAAAGGACACAGTAATTTATGCTTATAATTTCTCATTTTCCAATATTTCAAAGACAAGATATGCAAGCTTCTGTTGTTAGACTTTTTAAGCAAAAAAACAAACAAATAAACCCTGTGTTTCCAGCAGAAAAGATGCAAAAAAGGCAGAAAACACATACACACAAACATGACTAAGTTGCTGTAGGGCAGTAACCAATCACTACAACAGAGAAGAATGAAAGAACGTATTCGGCAACACCAATAAAAACAAGGAAATTAATCAGGAGTATATATGGAACAATACTGATTCATTAATATATATATTTATGTCATTTAGAACCACGTATCATTTACATTATCTAACGCTAACATCCATCCCACAGGAACTTCAGACTGGAAGCTTTACACTCAGATTTTATGCTATGAAAATCATCTTGACCAACTTGTGTCCACGAGAAAGAAAGAAATTGCATCTATATTCCTCTTGCTCTGGAAAAACTTTGTCTTGTTCCATTCACTGGTGGGAAGGCTGTGTCTGTATCACATATGTCTTACTTCATAACATTTCAAAAAATCATACTTTTTTTTAACAATTTTTTTTTTTTTTTTTTTTTTTCTAAAAGCTAAAACTGGTTTTCATTCTTTCTTCCAATGAATGCTGCTGCAAATTTGTCTTCTCTGGCTTTCTTTAAAAACATGGATCTTTTAGCAACTTTAAATGATAGGAAGTTTAGATCATTTTTCTTCCACAAAATGATTGTATCCATTTTATCCTTACTTTCAAGAACCCTCAAAACTCTATCTATCTTAGTCAGTTCTAAAACCCTATTGAACCTCACAAAGCCATAATTCACTGTCCCATTCTCCCTTACCCTTTCTTTACACCTTCAGCACTCCCTCTGAAGTAATTTTTGAGATCATTCTTTAAATCTTTCCTACAATTTCTGCTATGATGCAAACACAAATGCTGCTTTTTACATTCTTACATAGATCAGAGTATAATTTTCATATTTGTTTTTTGTTAAAACATGGGTCAACCCTGAGTGAATAAAAGCACATATTCTACAGCATGTCCTCTCAGCACCCACCACTTTATCACTGAACTGAGGCTGTCCATTTCAGCAGGCAATACTCTCGTCAAAAAAGAAAAATCACTGTTTAGTTTTCTAGTGATCTCTGTGGGCAATACTTCAGCATGAAAAAAGACAGCATGGTTGCACGTTGTGCTCCAGCTGTATATATTCAAGGTGCTGAGCTCAAGATTTTGGAATGCCTATCACTGAGAAAACAATCTCATCAATGTAACTTAAGGAACACTTAGTGGAGCCTAGAATAATACCAGCATAGCGCCCAATCCTAACAGATTACTGACTGCAAAACAACTTACAACATTTTTTAGAAACCTTTCTGTTCCCAAAAGGAGAAAAAAATGACATCGTTGAACTGTAAAATTTCCATGGTACTAGATGGTCATTAAAATAACGTTGTGGTGGAACAACCCATAATCACTATCAAGACTACACAAAGAAATCAAAAGAAGTCGAAGATGAAACAGTATACAATTCTGCTATTTAAAATCTGAGATTCAAAATTGTAAACAATATTTACCTGGTAATCGGGTTTTGTAAAGTAATCTAAATTAGAAATGTGGTCCAGAAAGACGTTGAATTCTTGAGGAAGATGTTTCAACATAAGTCTGTGCTCATACCTCTCTTTAATGGAGCCCACTTGCTCCTAGGAGTAAATAACACAACAAATCTTAGCACCTTCATTCTGTGCTACAGCATATTCACATTGCATCCTAGAGCCATTCAACACAATACTGACGAGAAAGATGGGTACGTATATTGCACTGAACTGAGGAAGGCAGTTCTTCATCACATAGCAAGATAAGAGATTTTATCATTGCTGTCAGTACATATGCAAAAATAATATATGAACTTCAAACTGAATATGAAAAGCCATTTACTTTCCTTCTGTGTTTGAATGCTGTCTGATACAGAAGACTATTGTTAGACACTCCAACCCTTCTAAAGAGCATGTTTTAAAGACAAAAATATCTGAAATCCAGTAACTTTTTGGTGTATATTTGGTCATCACAGTACACTGTGGAAGATTAGGAGATCTTGCTTTGTGTAAGATGAGTACATCAAAACCAAAAAAAGAGAAGCAACCTATACACCACATTGTCATCTATTAATGCATAAACCATAAGTAACCTTGTTTTAGTATAATTTCAAAAGAAGCTGAAAGAATTAATAATAATAGGCTAATCAGATACTGTTTTCTTTGTATACCTCACCTGTGATACGTGCCTAAAAGCACCACTGCACATTGATTAACTTTTGTTCACCAGCAAATAAGAAATGTCCATTTCACAAATAATCAAAATAGATAAGAAATGTTCAGTGTCCCACAGCCAAACTCAAAAAACACTCAAGTGAAAACATCTACAAAGTAAGTGGTACTTATACACTTACTTTTGCCTTTTAAAACATTTTCAAACACTATACTTTCCCACTAAAACAGTTCATAAAACTTGATTGCATTTTGTACCTCGACATTACGAATGAGAAGTAATACTAGAAAACACCAGAAAACGTAATATTAAAATTAATGAACCAGTGATTCTTAGTGGAATCTTTATCATAGCATTTGCTTGCAGTTCAGAAGTAAATATTCCTCGTGCTCTTTGGTTTTACTTCCACGTTTACCTTATCTTTTATTTTTCTCCAAGGCAGTTGCCCAACGACAAACTCCACCAACATGTAAAACAGGGACCAGAGGTCATCATGCCGGCCCATTTCCTGTGAAAAAGAAATATTATTCTAATGCAGCTTACTAATACCTATAAGACAAAAGTGAAGATAGATACTTCACTGCTGTGGACACTTACATTACTATATATGAAAATGTATATAATCAACACTGTAAAACAAATTCTTATAATTAAATCGGGCACCTATTTCAACTATGAAAGACAAATACATTTCCATAAAAAATACAGAGAAACAAAACAGAAGTTCAAGTGTGTTAAAATAACCTTGCCAACCTCTCTACCGGAAGAGCTGTTTGATACTAAGAAGACATAGTAGAGATGATGTATTTTACAAAACTTGGTAGTTACACCTTTTAATTTATTAACTTGTAATGCTACTGAACGAAGGTAACTCTTAAAATCACTCTTATTTCTACAACAAGAACATTTTTACTCTCAACTACTGTAAATTAAATTATCCTGTCCCAAAATTTAGACGCATACATTTCTATGAAGACATATAAGAATACAAAACCCAAAATCGATAGCAAATACATTTTTTGCTTTCAGCTACATGATACAAATTTCAGACACGATACAGATTCAGATACTCACTCTGTTTCTATGAGCATTGATTGATGCATATCGTACTGTTCCTCGAAATCCAGCGACAGCTCGTGGCTGTCAAAGAATAAAAAAAAAAATACTTTGTCAGAAATAAACCCTCTGATTATTTAACTAGGCATCTACAGAGTGCCTGTGGAGCCACAACAAATATCATTTGAAGACCTTGTTTTGTTTCAATTTATTGTGTTCCTACAAGTTATCAATGGAAATCTACGTAGGCATCAGAAAGCAACATATGTTGTAGTTTCTTAAACCATCTATTTATGTCAGTTTTCATTCTCCAGAAGCATCAGGTCCTGTTTACCTCATCCTTCAAAAAATAAACAAAAAAACAAAAACAAAACAAAACTGTGTGCCAGAACTACTCCTCTTTTTTCTCCAATAATGAATTATTTCTTGGTTTTAACTAGTAGAAGTCTGAGGTTTAAAATTCTGACCTTAAACATAACAATTACTTCCAGTTTGCTCAAATGCACCATTATGACATGGTACAAAGAGCCAACCAGACAATTATCAAAATGTACTAGCAATATTTTCACAAATTAGTTTCTGAATCAGCAAATCAATCACTTTTTGAGAAATTCCAAGAGCAACTAAAGCCACAGGTAGTCCCTCAGCCACAGCATGGAAAGCTGAGGCTGAGCAATAAATGGCAAGGGTTGCACTACTACCACCAATTAAAAAAAACTTTTTTTTTCTAGTTTCTGAATACCAGCTTTTCTTCCCTCACACTCTAGGTATTGTACGCATGTAAGTCAATTGCTGTTTTATAAGCACAGAATATATTTTCCCAGCCTTCCCTCCTTCAAGTGAAATGTTATAAAAAGAACTATATGACTGATAATAATAATATATTTTTTAAATGAAAAAGAAGTGTCGTTACTTTGCCTAAGACAGACAACCAATCCATTCTGCCCTCCTTGACCAGTTATTCCATATATACTAGAGATACCTGCCAGAACTGCTGTTTTCTTTCTTTTGTACTCTTTTCTTCCTAATGAATAATAATTCTTTTTGTCTCCCCTAACACTGAATACAAGCAACTTAAATTATGTTCCTCACCTCTGACTTGTGGTATCAGTGATCTCTGTGCCCACCCTAGACCCATAACAATTCTTCAGATATTAAAAAAATGCACAATACATTAAAAATCTGGTTTGATATACACATGAAGATAATCACAATACAAAATAATTACTCTATTAAAATAAAAACCTTCAGTCTCTCCCCACAATATAGGTATAACGTCTTTTCCTCCAAGAAAAGCAACACTGATGACTATCATTTAAATATGCCAGGAGCTGCTATTACTGTCAGTAACCCTATCAATTAAATCCAATGAGATTATGCAGCAAGGTGTTTTAAAAGGATTCAACAGCCCGTATAATCAATGTCTGTTACAGTGTCAGTAAGGTGGAGAGTATTTTCTAGTACATTTTTAATATGAACAGGTTCTCAGACAATGTTCTGTATATAGATTTATCACAGATTTCACACATTCTCATTAAGTTTAAATGCTACTTGGAACACATTTTGTGTCCAGGCAAGACAGACAATTGACTTACTATCTTAAATCCCGTGAGTACATCGCATTCCACCCTGAACATTACCCAGAAACAAAGCATAACACTGCAGTTGCAGAAACTTCATGGCACAGCGTAATAATAAACAGAATAGTTCTAAATGTTTTGTGGTACTGCCAAATTTCAGGATAAAATAAAGTCCTTTTAGAAAAAAAAAAAAATCTCCTTCCCAATAGTTCTGAAAATCAGAAGTCATCCAAATGTGAATAATACAGCATCATTGCCAAGCCAATCAGAACACAGGTACATTTCCAAAGAGCTTGAGGAACAGCATTTCTTTAGAAGGGCACCAAGAGTGTAACTTTAAAACACCTATAAGTACAAATGCAGTAAATCCCAAGAGGATGAAATTTCAGAAGATGAAACCATACACATACTGTCTTCAACCTCTGATGTGAATGTTAAAAAGAAAGGACTATATTCACTATTACAAAGCTAAGTATTTCTATTCTTCTAATAATAATGAAAAATATGAATAGTAGGATGGAACTAAAGCCTATATTCTTATAGCGACAACTTTAATTTCTACTTGACAATCACAAGGAAAAAAAAAAAGTTGCTTGATAAGGAAATAAAGGAGAATAAGGAATGGAATATGGAATCTAAATGACTCCATTTAGTTTACAGAAACTGATACTCTGACCTATTCCACCACTATCTTGGAGATAAAAGTCCATAGGAAGGATTTCATTATGTATTAACTCAATTGCTTTTGAATGTTAAAGTCACTGCCATTCTTAGATATGCCTAGAAAATTATATGCCCTAGGAAGAGAGAGTTTCAATGTTTTCAACTATCTCACAATCACCTGGCAGGAAAAAAAATGCATGAATACTCTTTCAACATATTAGTTTATCATGAAATGAATTCTGGATTCTTTACTTCTTTGAGGATATCTAAATCCTTTTTCAATCTGAAGAGATACTGCCTCAGAGTGTAGTAGTATAAATCTGATTTAAGAGCATATGTAACTGTGCTACATTTTAAGAAACAATGAAACACCGTTTAGTAATGCAGCTGACTACTACAGAATAGCGGTATTAAAAGGGCATGCAACAACAATAAATTAATTATATTGTGTGACTAACATGAATGATGGTTCTAGTAGCCCAAGTCATGTTTGCCCAATTCAGCATAGAGTTTATAGACTTCTGATCATTTGCAAAACTTCTGAAACTGTTGCAGAGCTCTTCATGCACCTTACATTTCATGTAGAAAAACACTACAGGCAGTAATAGCAACTGCCTGAATGATTCACTGAGTTTTTCAAATAAACTGTCTCTCTGCTATTACTGATCATGTTAATTTTTTTAGATATCTTTTTTTTTCCTATCTGAGCTCATGTGCCACCAACTGAAAACAAGTTAGTCTTGCAGAAACATTGTTTATAATCTTGTCTTCTAGATCCCTTATCTAAGAAACCTGCTACCACAGCAAATGAGCTTTCTTAGAGCAAAGTACATTTACTTGTTGAGGAAAAAAAAAAAAAAAAAGAAAAAAAAAAAAGAAAAAAAAAGCTTAGTAATTTTATTGGTCATTGAAGATGACCTATTTAGACAACCAACAAAATCTAGGGCGCTTTTGGAACATATCAATACAGAAGGCATTTGTAGTAAAGATATGGTGAATTCTACATTTCAATACATCCATGAATTCCCTTGATTGAAATGGATCACATTATGTTCCCATCTAGGACAAATGAAACAATAAACTCGTCTTTTTTTTTTTTTTTTTAGTCTTTTTTTTACTTGAAATTTAGTTTAGTTTAGTTTAATTTTCTTATTAGTGGTAGATAACAGGACCAACCATCGCATCCAAGTGCTGTCTCAATTGCAGGGATCCATTAACAGTTCTCAGAAGATTCAGTACACCCAGTAACAAATTTTATTCTTCGGTTCTCCCATAATTTAACAGCTTTATTTAGCTTCCATTCATGTCTATTTATTTATGGCAACTATTGTTATCATGTGTATTTTTTTTTGTTCCTTCAAATGGAGTAAGAAAGCTTTTGAAGCAAGCAAATCTCAAATTGGCATATGGACAACTGGGATATTAAGGAAGAGTCTTTAGATTCTGGAGTCACACTTTCTGCAGAAAAAAAGAATCCCTACAAAATTTTACTCCAAATTCCAGGAACTAAATTAGTGGTAATGGGTATATGGATCACATGAGTTAGATCTTTATTAGAATAAGGGATATCATTTCTAAGGATACAGTTCTTTTGTACTGGTAATGTATTTGACAGAAAATATCTCAAAAGCAACAGTGAGATACTTTGTAAATCTTCTATAAAAGCATATCTGTTTGGATCAGTTCATATAAAAAAGGGTTTCTGGTGAACTGCTCAAGCAATGATCTGGAAGTCAGAGCTATCTGAGATTTGATTACTATCACTAAATTCTTCAAATGTGATTTAAATTATTTTGAAAATACATGCCTATGAAGCAGGTTCACTGACTAAGAATAATTTTTCTACATGTAAAGCTACTTTTTTAAAAAGTACTTTGCCTAACCCTGGAAACATATGACAGTATCTTAAACTACATGCGGGAAATGAGGAATTCCTAGAAAAGTGAGTTACTGCCTCTAAGCACAGTGGTTTGCAGATTCATGGGAGACGCTAACCTTAGAAACCTGACCACAACTGCTGGGTATATGGAGGGTCTGTGGAAGAAGAAAATCATACTTCTTTAATTCAGTTCAGTGTCTCTAGAGAAATGCTCTGGGCTTTTTGCTCTGGGTAATGTTGAAAAGGCTACATAAAGCAAAAAGTTAGCTTTTAACTACAATCATAGAAACTAGATAATAAACATGAAAAAATAAACCAATAATGATTTTCATATATTATATCTGACACACACCAAGGTTCTTCCCACCAATCAGGCAATGACTGATACTTCTTAAGCCTCTTTAGGTTTTTAGATTGAGAAACTAGCTCAAGCAGTGAATATCACCTTCCCAATGCTGCCTCTAAAGCTGAATTCTAAAGCTAATGGGGGGTGGGTAGAGAAGCAGCTGCTTTATTTCCCTTTGTTAAAAACAGAATCCTCCTTTCTTCTCCCTTAAAAAAAGTCAATCTCCTAATCTTTTTTTTTTTTTTTTTTTCACCCAATGGGAATATAATTCCAGTTTACCTTTCTTTACACCAAACAGCTTCAGTAATTTGCATTCCCAATCCCCCTTTTTGTGGCTACAGGCTTTGCAATTTCATTTAATATCTAGCATGCATTAGCACACATTTAAAGTAAATGAAACATTCAGGGATCATCTCAGTAAGGAAAGATCAGTCGGTTGAAATTTGCCTTTACAATGTATTGCATATCACGATGAGTTATCATTGTATATACGGCTCTTCAAAGCCACACTTTTAGCTCTTTACAAAAAGCATGTAGGTCACTAATACCAGAATTCTTGCATTGAGAAGTCGTTATCAAACCATCTCCTACTGTCAGTTGAATACGCTACTTGGACTCAGTTCTACATAAACAGAAGCTGTGATTTCCAAAAACTGGTTGTAGCTGTCTGATCCTACGCTACCCAGTTCCAGCAAAAGCTGGGTAACAAGCTGAGCTAACATCTAACAGTACAATTAAATTATGTTATTGTGGATGGTAACAGACATGTGGTGACAAATCAAAATTTAGCACCGACTGTGCTATAAAGAGCATCACTGCCTCCAAGAGATATTTGATGCACGAAATCAGTTCCTGAGCTGCTCAGTTTTCAATCTGGAGTGTTTGCTTAGGCAATGTGATGCACTGGCTGAAAAAAGCAATGCTTTCAAAGCTGATTCACGATCAGACAAGAAGTTTGGTGGGCTGGAGGTGGTAACAACCTACAGTATGTGTCACAAACCTGAATTTACTCCAGTATAAAATCCCACAGAACATATCTGCCATGTGCGTGTTTGCTTTGCCTTGTCTGATCTCTCTTCTTCCTCTTATAACAGGAGCTGGAGCAGAGATTATTCTAAGAGAAAGACTAGTTACTTTAGCCAGCTAATGCACTGGCAGAGGATTTCCCCAGACAACAGAAATATTGTTTTACTTCATCTCCACAAGCAAAAATGTTATAGTCTTTCTGCATTATCAGAAGTCCCATGTTCTTAGCAGACTGGAGATCTCAGACATTAATTTTCAATTGCTTTGTACTTATTATATTTAGTATTTACAATGATAATATCACACATTACGAAGTTTCATGAATCCAGTAGTAGACTTATTTCAAGACTGCTAAACTAAAGATGAGAAACTGATATTTATATTTAAAAAAAATAATTGTTTTCTTTTTAAACTATTCAAAATATTTTTTCTTAACTCAGCAAAGAAGTTAATCCATAGCTCAGAAAGAATTAGAAACTAGAAATTCCATTTTCATTTTGGTTTGCTTTTCCTTTCACCGGGAAACAAATTTTACAGACCAAATTTTAGAAACCATCTGTCTTTCCACTATAATAGCTTTTAATTTCAAACAAATATGACAGCTCTCAAAAACTTTCAGTTCCTGCAAGTTTAATGAAAATTGGTGATTAGAGACAGAAGTTAAATTAGTATTGTGATACAGACACAGTTAAAATTCAACAGAAATGGCTCACATCCACCTCAACAGACAATAATCAGCTGGTGAATCAGCACACATTTTAGGGGGAACATTAGCACGTGCCTAGCCCTGAAACTGCAAGGATTAACTATTGGGATCCTGGTCAGAAAGGTTGGGTGTAGTATGGAACTGAAAATACTAAAATTTGGAGGGCATAAGGGAAGTAGAATACAAAACCATAGAAAGGTAGTAAATGTCACCATTTATGGAATAACTTGTATTTTTTACAGATATAATACCATATAAAATCTTAGTGGGAAAATTGTAGCCAACTGCCCTGAGCGCCTATCCATTCTATAGAAATAAAGGAAGTGCTATGTCAGAATAAAGAACAGATCTACTATACACAACACATCTGAATTTCTAATTTAAATTGTTTTGATTGCTTGGATATGTTATTAGTGTTCCACACATTACAGGAAAGAAAAGGAAGGAAGAAAGGAAGGAAGGAAGGAAGGAAGGAAGGAAGGAAGGAAGGAAGGAAGGAAGGAAGGAAGGAAATACACCAAAAATTACAGAGTATTGTATTATGAGAATTAAATCTTTTTCATACCTCAACTATTCATTAAACTTTTCCTTTGGGCAGGATATTAACAGATTGTGTGTTCTTTTTATTTTTCACCCAAAAAAAAATCCAAACACCAAATCACAAAGAGTCTTCCTCTCATGAAAATACCTATACCTGGTTTTCTTAAGGTTCTCGTTTTGTTTAATTATTGAAAGAATATTCCACAGAGATGTTACAAAATAATATCACACTGCATGAAATTCATACATTCAATCTATTTGTGTTACCCTTTAATTTGATTCACAGTGCTCTTTTTTTTCTTCACTTTTTTTTATATTAACTCACTGCCTGCCTTTTTCACATTGTACTATTACACACAACACCAGCTGGCTGGCTAACACTGATTTCCTTAATTTCTTCTTTGTCAGTAATACAATCAAACTTGCAAGGATCATGTTCAGTGGATGCTAAAAATGCATATATATATATGCATTATAATAAGATTGTGCCTTAAATAATCATAGGATCATAGAACATCCTGGGTTGAAAAGGACCTTAAAGATCATTTAGTTTCAACCCGTTATCTTTCTGTATGTCCTTGAAGGAAGTTATGGCAGACAAACGTAATACACTATGTACAACATAGCTTTATCTGATGCGTTGCTTCACAAACTTTTGAAAGTTAACAATGTAATAGTTGGTTTAATGTCTTCTATATAAAAAGCAATGTTTGCGTAAAACTCTCCAAACTAAATCCCTGGTCAAGTTAACACAAATCAGACATGAAGCCTCAAATGACTAAGGTCACGATTCTTCCAACTCATGCAGATTCCTCCTTATAGAGGGGGAAAAAAAAAAAAAAAAAAAAAAAAAAAGTCTCTTGGCTTAGTCTCTCCAGCAAACATCTATTAAAAAACATTTCCATGTAGGACATTTTGACATACAAATCTAAATCTTCTTCTGTTTCTCCTGAGCTGTAAGAAAAAAAATATATATGTATATAAATTAGGCTCTAGGTCTTTATTGGCTTAGATGACATGAGTAAAAGAATTAAGGAGTATGTATAGGATATTAAAAAAGAAGCTATATGTTTACATCTTTCATAGAATAATAGAACACTTTGCTTTCAGTGGCTCTGGTTTTATGTAATAATTCCTTTGCTACAGAACTGAATTACAAACTGAACTAAACTACGAAGAAGATATAAAGCTGTAATAATACATCTTGGACTCTTAGATCTCCATTTTAATGAAACAAAGCTTTTCTTTAAAGTAGTTAATTTTTAAGTAGTTCTCAACTAGTAAACGATTAGATCAAAATTTAGAAGCAAATCTTGCAAAACTCATCTACTTCCAAAAATCACAGAATCACAGAATGTCTAGGTTGGAAGAGACCTACAAGATCACCGAATCCAACTTCTGACCTAACACTAACAAATCATCCCCTAAACCATATCCCTAAGCCCTACATCTAAACGTCTTTTAAAGACCTCCAGGGATGGGGACTCAACCACTTCCCTGGGCAGCCTATTCCAGTGACTAACAACCCTTTCTGTAAAGAAGTTCTTCCTAATATCCAACCTAAACCTCCCCTGGTGCAACTTTAGCCCATTCCCCCTTGTCCTGTCACCAGGCACGTGGGAGAACAGACCAACCGCCACCTCGCTACAGCCTCCTTTCAGGTACCTGTAGAGTGCGATAAGGTCGCCCCTGAGCCTCCTCTTCTCCAGGCTAAACAGTCCCAGCTCCCTCAGCTGCTCCTCGTAAGACTTGTTCTCCAGACCCTTCACCAGCTTCGTAGCCCTTCTCTGGACTCGCTCAAGCACCTCCATGTCCTTCTGGTAGTGAGGGGCCCAAAACTGAACACAGTACTCGAGGTGCGGCCTCACCAGAGCCAAGTACAAGGGAACAATCACATCCCTGGACCTGCTGGCCACGCTGTTCCTTATGCAAGCCAGGATGCTGTTGGCCTTCTTGGCCGCCTGAGCACACTGCTGGCTCATATTCAGCCGACTATCAACCAAAACTCCCAGGTCCTTCTCTGACTGGCAGCTTTCTATCCACACATCTCCCAGCCTGTAGCTCTGTTTGGGGTTGTTGTGCCCCAGGTGCAGAACCCGGCACTTGGCCTTGTTGAACTTCATACCGTTGGCCTTGGCCCATCGGTCCAGCCTATCCAGATCATCTTGCAGAGCCTTCCTACCCTCGAGCAGGTCGACACAC
>CM021769.1:33824035-33855085 GCA_011076525.1 Nettapus auritus
GGCCTTGCAGGGAGTTGCTCCACCAGTCTATCTCCCGCTCGCACTCCCTGATGGCCCTCAACCTCTCCACCTCCTCCTTGAGCTCTGCCACCAGGCGGACCAGGTCGTCCACCTGCTCGCACCTCACGCACACGGTGTCTCTGCCTCCCTCAGACGGCAGCAGCAGGCTCTGGCACTCCCTGCACCCAGAGACCCGAACTGCCGCATTCTGGAGCGGGCAGTCTTCCTGGCGCTCGCTCGCTGCCTAGCGAGGACCACGGCGGCCCAGCGAGTGCCAGACAGCCGTTAGGGGAGGTGTTCTTGTGGGCGGGATCGCCCTGCCCTCCCTGCTCGCGCTGCCTGCGCCAACTGCCGCGCCCCGCCCTGTTTGCCCGTCCTGGTCGCTCGCGCTCCCCAGGGGCTGCCTTGGAGCGGCCGGGAGGGGGCGCTGCTGGCTCCGCCTCCGCCTCGTCACGTCCCTCACAGGGCTGCCGGCTCGTGGCGGCTCCCTCGGCTGCCTCGAGTGGCCTCGATGCCGGGGAAGGAGCCCTGCCTGTGCCGATCCCTCGCTCCGCTGCAGAGCGCGTCTGCCCCGGAGCCGGTCGCCTCGGCAAGTGGCGTCTTGTAGTATAGTCTGACAGATGCAGATTTAGTGAAGAACATCCAAAAGTGGAGTTTTAATTATTTGTTCTTTTAGCATTTTCTTCGTTCTACAGGAACAAAATGTTAACTCTATTTTCAGGAGCTTACCACATTCAATTTGGCAGCTGAAATACATCACGTAAATCTCTATTGCTCTTTTATTTTTATTTATGCTGAACAGATTTTTGCTAATTACTGTAGAGACACACAATTGATACAACAATATTCCAAGAAATTAAGATTTATGCACTACAGATTTTAAATTTTCCTCTATTTTGTTACCTCTTCTTCGCTCTATGCTTTTCTGAAGTGTTTTTTCCAAGACGGTTTACCCATCCAACTTCCTAAATATATTCTCCACATAAATTGCAAGGTAAAATTATTTTTTAAAATACGTATTATAAAGAAAATTAGTTTTATGTTATTGGAGTTTAATAACAGTAGTGGGTTTTGACCCTGTCTCAAAAGGTATAATGTATATTTAAAATCCTAGGAAAGACTATTCCAAGTAAATGCTCATTTTTAAATAAATAATTATAGCATTGTTTTCTCATGGCTGCTCATCTACATCTGCCTTAATGAGAAGGCAGATGTCTAGTTCTAACTCAAGCACCCTAATGCTGCAAAGATAGCAGATAAGAAACTGTAAAACAAACCAGAAGGTTACAACATTCTGATGTTTAATAAAATAAAGTGATTGCTGTCTCAGAATGTTACATTTTCTGGAAGGATTTTGGTCAGATATATAAAAAATAGAAGTTAGAAAATAATTTAGTAACAGCTTTAAAGAAAATAAAAGAGCTACCTGAAAAACAGCTCAAATAATTATTCAGTAGAAAGTGAATAAAGTGAAGGTACAAGATTCACATGACTGACTTAGTATGTGCATATTGCCTATATCAATAAACAAGATATGCTTTAAATTTGAGTTACCATTGTTTCCAAATAAACTGAAAACACACATCCTTGGTATCCAGGAGACACAGACTGAGGAATTAAATGAAGAAATAATTGTACTGTGCTATTCAAACAGCACACCAGGACTCCCTTTGCAAAAAGGTCTGCTGATTATCAGAGTTTAGCACAAAGCTATTATGTATTTCTAATGTTTTACAGACTCAGCTCTGAATCTTCCCAAGTGCTGAAGAGACATGAAGAGGTGGATGTAAGAAGGCTGATTTCAAACTGCATGGGTAAAGATACCTGTCCTATGGCTCAAGCCAAAACTGCAGCTTGCCAACTAATTAATTCCATGATGTCAAACTCCTCTATAAACATGCAACAATGAAAAACTGGATTAGCTTTGTTGCATTACACCTCACTTCCTTGCTATGTCTTCTTCCTCCCTTCATGTAGATTAGAACAACTGTTTCTAGAAAATGTTTCAAGAAGCAGCCGACTCAACACAATGCTATAGAGACATGTACAACTTTCAGTTGTGTCAGAGCATAGTGATCTTCCCAGGTTAGTTAGCCCACTCAAAGCATCACACGAATACAATCAAACTACTCCCAGTTTTAAAGTTCATTGAGGCATTTACATGACACCTCAGAGATTATTACCAAATATTTCTTGTTCTTTGTTTCAGCAGCTGCTATCTTCACTTCTGTAGTAGAGAGGGAATGAGGCAGGAAAATAGTATTCATTCTCAGTCACCCTTTTTCCCCTCTTTAACCTCCTGTTTTTGTCTTGCACTTCCTGATGCCTCACACACTCCACAACTCTATTTCATGAAATCTAATTCACAGACCTGAGAAGGAATAAGGGGAAATCTGTCAAGAATAAAAGGAACCCACAGAAGTATTTGGCAGACAGGTTTAAAGAACTGGGTTGGAAGAAACCACTGTAAGCTGTGCAATCATTTTCATGCCTGACATTACTTTGCTGTTTTCAATGCCTTCTTCACATTAATTTCCATATTTGTTGTAGAAACAATGGAGAACTACCTAATGAGAATTCTGTTTTTAGGATTGCTCAGTTACAGACATTTAATTCTGGGAATTTTTCAAGCCAAATTTTAACATGCACAGTAGATCTTTGCATTGTAACCATTAATTTTGAGGTGTCCAGCTCATCGTAGATAGCTTTCATGCAAATGATGGGGAAGAAAAATATCACCTTTTATCACCTCTCTGTTCAAAAAAAAACGTTGTGAGATAATGGCTTATTCACTCAGATGGAAAACTTATGAAGGGACTACTCTGAAGTATATCAATGTATAAAAGCCTTGGAGGACTATTATACAGATAGGATTTTATTAACAAAGTTTGTTTCTTCCATCATCCTTCACATGAATATTCACTTGAATATTCACTTGAATATTTCTATGACAGTAAGGAGGAGTGGATAATGGTATTATTAGTCAGGTATATGAACAGTAATAAACAGAACCTTTGCTGAGCCTGAGAAATGAGCCCTGTGGGAGCACTGGAAAACACCAGAGAGCCATGCCTGAAGGGCTACATATCTGATGCTGAATTCCACAGGCTGCCTCCATGCTAAGCTCAAGAATACACACAGGGCTATTCAAGTTCTTGTGCTTTTCATGAACAAGCTAGGAAAAGAGTAAAATTGGAAGGATAAAATAGGATGATCTTAATGTTCAAATTCCTCCTTTATCATGTGTAATACCATAGCACCTACAACTGCAGAAACACTTAATTGTCACCTTTGTCACTTGCAGCCTGGATAACAACAGCCTTACCATAGTGCAATTATTAGTGAGACGTGACTCCAGTAACCCCTGCTCACAGCAGAATGGCAGGGAAAAGAGGAGGATAAAATAGAAGAAGTTGCAGTAAATGATAAGGAAATAACCGAGGGACTGCTGAAAATTTCATCAGAAGGGAGAAGGCATATAGATGAAATTTAGAGAAGTCTGTGTAACTTTCAGTGAGAAAATAATATGATTTACTGACAACCTGAAGTTAAAATGAAATGGAGAAAAACTCAAAAGTTTATAGCAAATTAAAGTGACAACACATGTTTAAGATGGGCAGTAGAGCTGAGGAAGATATGAAGGTTTCAAGAGGAAATATAAATATGAAACGTGATCTTTGACTAGTCACATTGCTGTATAATGAATGTACTGTTAGAGGCTGAGAGACAACATTAGTGGAAAAAATAGCATCAGGTAAATGCCAGCAACAAAATGCTTATTGATAGGATGAAACAACCGCTGAACAGTACATTTAACAAAATAACACGGACCATTACCCTGCAGCATCTGTCTTTCAACAGTTTCAGTCAGGTTTGGAAGAATGGTCCTTTAGACCAGTTAACATATTTTAGCTATTTATTATATGCTTAATATGGAGTACTATCGACTGAAAAAGCTCCCTGGAACTTTTTTGTATTAGTTAATGTGTTTTCCTTACAATCTACTTCCATTTAGTACTTAAAACATGTTCCAGTTGTTCTTGAATTTTGCTTTAATCTATGTAGAGAACGTATCAAGGACTGCTGAAGATACGATATATTTTCTTGCTCTTTAAATAAAACTGAAATCTGATAAATTTTACAATTTTCAAGAGTTGACTGCCTATTCTTTAAATCTAATGTTGTGTGCGCGCGCAGGTGTGTTTCTCAATTTAATCTGAATTTTCATTCTAATACAAAGTTCAATAACTATTCTTGAACAACTTCAGGTGTATAGTCTCTTATACATTACAAATGCACGCAGTCAAGCTATTACCCAGGAGTAGTTACTTACACAAACTGTAAATCATCAGTGTCATTGGGGCAAATAAAACATCACCCGTTTTAGCTGATACTGTCTGTGGAACACTTCTAAGACTTTTTTTTCTTAAAATTACCTAATCTTCTTGTCCATATATCACCTGCTCTTTCAGCACTATAAGAAGTACGTTATCTTCTAACCACAGAAATAAACAATCCACAACTTTGTCATCTTCTGCCAAGAAGACAAGATGAGGTAGAGTAAGAGGCAAGTACTCTATAGTCCTCCTCAGCAATCAAGATCATCCAGTACATTAGAAGAAGCACCATGCAATTCAAATGCATAACAATTCCCAAATCTTCATAAAGTAGAAAATAAAACAAAACAAACACCCTACTACAAACTACATATGTAGTGGATACACATACAAGCAATGTATACCTTCTATCTCTGTATTTAACTGAATAACAATAGCCTTTGAAAGCTTTCAAAATGTATTTAATGCATGGCTTTGACCCGTTTCTGTGAAGCACTCTGCAAAGGGTTTTTTTGTTTGTTTGGTGTTTTTGTTTCTTTTTTTTTTTTTTAATAAGAAATCAGCTTCTTAAAGTAATTTCCAGGGCACTATCTGTCATTCTACAAAAGTGAAATTTGAAGATAAAAACTCACTTGCTGGAAAATCCTCAGAACTTCAGAGTGCTAAAGAAAGGCAATCAGCATTTAACTGGTTTTGTACCTAAACACCTGAATAGATTAACATGCTCATAATTTGAAGTGAACAGATTTGTGTTTCCCCAGTGAATAAAAAGATCCAAGCATTTGCATTCACAGCTGCCTTCATTGTCTTTTTCTGTGGGTCAGATTGTACAACTACTTCTGTATCTTCTGCTTTAGCAAGAGTCAGAATTTTGTTTCTGGCAGGTTATACAGCTCTTCACAGTACCAGTAAAGAACACGAGTAACACCTCAGAGAATTTTGGTGGATACTCATTACCTTTGGACTTTAGTACTTTTGTTAATGTTTAGAATAAGAGTTTTGTAAGTCCTTTAATGCAAAGCCTATCAGAAAAAGAGCTACATTTCCTAGTTGTTAAAAATCACAACTGCCACCTTGGTAAGGTTTAAGATTTCAGATTTCTAGATAAAAATCTAGATCTAAAATACTGCAAACCTCTTTAATGTGTGTTAAAATGATGTATTTTTAAATGTATTTTTCTAAGAAATACAGGAACGTTTATACACTTGATATTAAGGTCATGCTAAATAAGCCTATGAGGATGAGATTTCTGTTTACTGGCAGATAGGAGGAAGGTGTGGAAAGGGAGAAAGCAGTCATAGAGTAATTCTTCATTGGCCTAAAAAACCTATTTATTGAAAATATAAGACCTCCATGGGCAAAACAGTCACCTCGGAATACCTTTTAACCTGCTAGTTCGGATGCAGCCAGAGGAAGCCCACATTCCCAATTATGTACCAAACAGGGCAAAAAGGAGTTTTCACCTTTGCTGAGTTCAAATAACCAGACTCAAGGAACTGTCTGTTAATTCAAATACTTCTTTATGCTACCAGTGTCAGTAAGATGTATACTGAGAAGACAAAACGCAGATGCTTGAGATTAAAAGGTTTTATCCTAAACACCTCTTTCTCATGGGTATTTTTCAAATTGTTTTTCCCTAGATTTGTCAACTCTGCTTGCATGCCTGTTACACCCTCTTCTTTGTAAAATGAATGCAGTTTATTTGGAGTTATTTGTAAGTTACGGTCTGCATAAATAAAAGACCACAAAAATCAGGTCTGTGATAATACACAATGGTTGAATTTATGGATCTTAAAGGAATTATGAACTCATAAATTTATTTTTAAGTGCTCAATAGGAGAAAGGTTAATCTAAGAGCAAAGATTAGTTATTTCTTTTTTTTCTTTTGTTTTGTTTTCTTTATATTAATTTTAATAATACCTCAAAGAACACTTGCTGTTGCTCAATGATTTTAAGAAGGCAAATGTCCTTCAGATTTTTTCTCTCAAGGTTTTCTATTTCTGCACCACAGCTGACACCTTCACTTTCCATTATCGCCATGTAAATAGAGACATGTAAACTCAAGTCTGTATGAAGTTCAGTTTATATTCAGAAAGAATCATGTACACATTCTCACAAGAAAAACCAGATGCTTAAAATTACTAGTTATTTTAGCTATCATTAAGAAAACAGGAAACAAAGTGGTGGCAAAAAATACCAGCCCTGACAACACCCTCAAAAGCAATAAACAGTAGACTATAAATTCTCATAAACATACTAAATTTGCATCCTGTTAAATGTATTTGCCTGATGATCAGAGAGTCTTCCCACAATTAAATTGTAATTACCCTGCTCTGCAGTAATCAATTCTTATGTATGCTATTGATTCAATTTTTGGTTTCCTCTCTTTCTTTAGCTATTTATTCCCCTACCCCTTTTCACTCCTTCCTTGATAGGCTACGTCATCTTCAGCAGTTCTTGTTCTGCCCCCACACACATTTTTTTCTCTTCTGATCTTTTCAGTCACCAGACAACGTTCCTCCCATCAGTCCAGCATTGCTTTATTAACCTACATTCTAGCATTTCATTCTGCATCTACCCAAAATACCTTCATCCTAGTACTGTTCCCACCACGAAAAATTTTGTTTCAGAAGCCTATACACACATAGATTACTTCCTGAATTTCCATATTCTTCATCCTAATCCCAGCTACATACATATCTCAAAAGTATATGTAATCAAAATACCACCCAGGCAAATAAAATTAATATGGGCAAAGAGCCAGGACTCAAGCCACTGAAAACAATTACATAGTTGTAGAGAAAAATGGTGTTTATATGTTTTTAACAGTTTAGAATGGACTATACTAGAGACTTGACTTTACTTATTAGAGACTGCATTTGGGCATTCCATGTTTATAGCAATTTATTCCCAATTTTAGAAACTGGCGGAACACCTCTGATTTTAATGCCATGTCATCCTTTGCACTGAAACCTTAGGATAGATGGAATGAATGACCCAAGCAAAATATCTTTGGTAGGTCTCTGGAAAACTTAACTGATAATTAAGAAGGGAAACAGATACCTTATGTAAAGCATTTGTCCTTCAGATATGTGAAATCAGCACACTATGTAACTGTAGTTCATATGGAAACCACTGTCTACTGACTTCAAAAGCATAAGCTTTGTGACTGTTCTGCACTATTCGAAAAAGGGGGGTTGGATGGATAAAAAAATGTGAGAATAAAGAAGATGTTAAAAACTAAAGGAGTAAATCCTGAGATTCTATAATATTCTTGGTGGATAAACAGCACAATAGATCTCCTTCAAGTCATATTTTTCCCTTCAAAAAATCAGTTGTACTGTCATCTGCTGCTGGAAACCAAATGAAGGTCATTTTAGGTAATCTAATCCAAAGATGAAAATCATGCTATTGCAAATCCCACTGGAGAATAAAACAGTGAAATGGACTGAAAATTGCTTATTCCTCAATTCTGTAAACAGTCTACATATGACACCCCAATGTAATGAAAAATACAGCAAGCACTAAAAATGTAGAATCACTGAAGGGTTTCCATGTTAGCCAGTGCAGTGCTGGCCAGTGATTTCTGGAGAGAAATACCGTCAAACTTTCCCGATTTAAACTGTGTTTGTCTATTTTATCTTACTGTGCAATAAATGTTTTTGATCTGAACAAACAGACTTATGGCCACAAGGAATTCCTTACTGATGGGTGAAATACAAAGCTGCAAAACGGACTAAAACCTGACAGCAGAGCTTCCAAAGCTTGTCTTCTTAGCAGAACAAGTTGTCTTTTAGAACACTTGTCATGGAAGTTCAAGGATTCAGGGATGATCTGTAAAATTTTAATTGGACTAGATTCTTTCTGCATAAGTTTGTTATATTAAAAGTTAGGCTTATTATAGAAATCTAATAATCAACCTTAACTAAGGAACAAGTCCTTAACCAATGGAGTACTACTTTTAACATTTTCCAGGCACATTTGTACTATCTGCTAAAGAAATCTAATAAAGAAGAAGGATAGTATAAAGGAGAAGCATATAGGACATTTCATGAAAATATTAACAAATTTTATTAGCAACCATACTGTTGTCCTTGCTAACTATTTATAGAAGAGTCATATCTGACTATTAAGTACAAATAAAACTCGTATCTTTTTTTTTCTTCTCACTGCCGCTCTATTAATATGGATTACATGGTCAGAAAATTCTAAACAGATTAAACTGAAGAATTACTTTCATTACATGGTAGGGCACTGCAATGAAAAACAAAAGGCAAGAGCTGAGTTGTTATAAAAGAAAAAATAGAAATATTAAATTCTCTGTTGTTATCACCTATGTTTTCTGAAAATACTACCAGCAGGAATGTGGGGGTATGGGTGCGTATATGTAAATATTGAAATTACAGAATCTTGGGAATTGTTTTCTTTTCAAAATTACAGGTCTGTTAGAAAAACATTGTAAGCAGCCAAACATACAGAACACAAAAACATTGATAAATAATAAAAATTTTAAACTACTTAAAATGTTTAGCTCACCTTTCCAACAGCAGCAGCCACTCTGTTGGTCTCCCCTGCTCTTTGCTTTCATTGCATTGTCCAGCATTATGGCTGAAGGAATAGAGTATAGCAGAACCTCGCTAATTTACCTTACTAATTCACACACCTCATAATTTGCACAGAAAAATTTGCCACTTTCCCAACTTCTTAGGAAAAATCTAATTGAAAAACCTGTACAGATGGCTTCAACCCCTCAAATCGCATCACATTACTAAATATGCTATACAATATCAACTGCTCATTAGTCAATGAATCATTCAATACTACACTATTCATTATTACCATAAAAATGTAAATTAAATTTGTTTAATAAAGAAAATACATTTCTTTAGACATCACCAGGTACCATGGTACTGACTTGAAATTTAAAAAGGGACTCCCCACCAGTGAATTAGGGAGGCTCTACTGTACTTAGAATTGCAATGTCCTCATTGATACATTGTTCTCTACTATTTTCTTCAGACTGCATCACATTGGCATACAGCAACTACACTAAGCTATGTCCGGTTATATAATTACAGTGTCCTATTACTGTTTTAATTATTAAAGCTTTCTCTTCCAGAAGACTATATGAGGTTTACAGTTTCATTTTTTTCTCCTGCACAGATTTTTTTCTGCAATGTAAAATACCAAGTGAAAATCAGCTCTAATAGAGTACTCTGATACTTAATGAAAACCTATTTCTCACTCAATTTTCCAAATTAAAAGACCTATTATCCATAAAAAATCATACAGTAGACCTGTGCCTCAAGCCAGAAATCAGAAACCAGATTCATTTCCAACTACCAGTCTTTTAACCTAATCAATAAATCAGCTGGCTTTTCTGATCTGGGATGATGCTTGTCAAGTTTAAATCAATCATGAGTTCAATGTGACTTATATACCTCCCCATAAAAAAAAAAAAAAAAAAAAAAAAAAAAAAAAAAAACACCTGTGTTACTGCATTCAATTAATCACATTGACAATTGTGAAAAAATCTTACTGGTCTGACATCCCCACATGAGTTGGTAAATTGCCGTGCCAAGCCAAAATCCAGCATATAACACTTCCTACAGGTGCTAGGAAAACGTCCCATAGCGAAGTTAGACTAGGAAGAAAAACAAATACAGATACAGATGTATTATATATTTGTATGTATATGCTTCAGTCTATGTACATATTAATGCAGTTATACAATCATAGAAAACCCATCTTCTGCTTCTCTACCTTTCCTTCCGTATTTTCAGTTCTACTAAACTCTTGATAAATTTGAAGAAAACATTAAGAAAATCAGACACCAAACTTACCATATCTGAACTGCTGCCTACATAGCCCAAATAGACTGTCATCTAACTTTTGTGATTTAGAATCCACTCATTTCTAGCAAGAATTTTCCTGCCATCTCACCTGCTCACATTTTTAGATTTTGGTGTTTCCAAAAACTACTGATGTACGAGTTAACACAATCACCTATACAAATGCACTAATAACATAAACACAGAATGCAGAATAAGGGATACAAACTTTCTTCTCCTACATGAGTGGAGGAAAAACAGGACTTAAGGAACACAGTATGAGGTGGAAAGTCAGTGAGGACTTATGGAGGTCATTTATTCTGCAAACACACAATAAATTTTCTTATTTGCCTCTATGCATTAACGTACCACATTAACCCTGTAATATTTTTTTTTAAACTGCCAGTCTGTGATTTTTAAACATGTTGGTTGAATCAGTTCAATTTTCTCCCCAACCAAATCTCCTCAAAATGGATCACAAAATATAAAAGAGAAAGCAAAAAATGATTCTGTGAAATGCAGTTGAAACTACATATCTGAGCAAGCTGAAAGCTTAACAGAATTAACTCTAGAAAAAACACTTCTGTTTTTCTGCTAAGGGAATCAGTGGTACTCAAAGTTCTCTACAATTCAGTCAGGATTTCACTCATCTTTGGGAAAATCAGAGCCAAGGGAAACAATGCATCAGATAAGTCTGAAAATAATAATATCTTAAAGAGGCCATAAACTTATATGTGGTCCAGAGAAACAACAACAAAAACTATGGGAGTAGTTAGGTTATGCTCTTACAATGAAGTTACTTCACTTTTCACAATACACTAGAAAATATCACAAGGTAATAGCAAATACTCAAAACTTCTTCTGCCACTTCTGTGAAAGACAAAAAGAAAAAGCCTGTTTTTCTAAAGTACTCAGTTTAGAAAAAAAAAAAAAAATATATATATATATATGTATCATTATTCCTTACCATCTTCAGAGAATTTAGAAAATCTCAAATAGGCAATATGCACTTCTACAGGAATCTTTTATTTCATATTGCATTGCTACACAGTGAACCATAATTTCCTTGCTGGGTATAAATGACAGATATACTACTTTCATGTACACATTTTGTCAGGTTCTTAACTGCTAACTAGCTACAAAGCATCTCCTTACTTAAGGAAAGACAACAAACTAAGTGGGAAGCATTATTTGGCTTTTGGGATTATCATTCAGAACTCAAATATTGGTATAAAAATACAGCTTTGGACAAGGGAGCTCTTTTCAAAACATCGTATTTTATCTAAATAAATAATCAAATATATTTTTAATAGGAGACATTAAGATAAATTTGAAAATAATTTATCAAATATCCTCTAATACAATTTTTTAGAAAAATTTCTCTGAACAGTAACTTGAAGAGCTGTGTAAGCGGAAGCAGCAACAGTTCAGAGAAGGTACAATGAACGTGAAGGGAAGCCAGAGAAAAACTAGAAGTGCTGAACAATCCTTATTAACATGTCTCGCTACACACAATGAGCACAAGCTAGTTAAAATTTAAAGTGTTCAGAAATGTGACTATTCTAGATGATAAATATGCACCGAGAAAAGGATCAATGATAAAGACCAGAAGGTTACAGTAAAAAATTGTAGGGAGGAATATACATCAATGAAGATCAGTGACTGGCTGGAATATCTTGGTGAAGAAGAATGCATAGATTCCATCTCAACAGTACTAGTCACTATTAATATATTTCAGAAATCAAGCCAAAAACTACACAGAAAGAGCTGTAAGGAGACAAAAGGAACATTCAGGAATTCATTTTAACAATGTAACATTTATTAGGAGGGAGGGTTGCTTTTTTGTTTTTTCTTTTAACATATAATATTGCCTATGCTTCAGCTTGACTGATTCCAAAAGTTACAGTAGATAAGATCCACACTGGAAAATCCATCACTGTAATACCCGAGAAAGGTGAAATGCCTGTTCTCAGCTTCTCATTAGAATATTCAAAGAACATAATATGCTATTTCCTGAAACTCTACTGTTTTAACAATCTGCAAGACAAAGGTTTTGAAGCAAAGTTTCAAGCCTATAAAATCTCTTTCAGTAGAAACACAAAGTTGCAACAGTAAATGCAACTGCTTTGGTTTTTCCCCCTAAAAACTACCAAAGCATGTATTTAGATTGATTTAGGGCAGTTGCTTCATGTCAAAGGTTGAGGGTAAAACACAACTGAACCTATGAATTGAAATACATGTGATCAACATGTAAACACACCTGCATGCATGATGCTACAGACAAGAGTTGGAAGTGTTAGTTTCCAACTTAATTAAATTGCAAGGAGGGCTAAGTACTGAAGACAACTGTGACAAAAACCAAGGTTATTATTGTTGCAATTCAATGCATTAATAGGAAAATTCTGCCCTGATGAATAAACATCCAGTTTTCTATCCTTCCTCATTTTTTCGTTTTATCATCTGGTGTATAACCCATTCTTGTTTCTGCTGCCATCTAATGCCCACATATTACTTGCCTGTTTTGTTGTAATGAGCAGACTTACCGGCTTTATGTCCCTGTGCAGGAATCCCACAGAGTGAATACTTTCAATAGATTCCAAAATCTGCTTCCCAAGCCGCAGAGTGGTACTAATCGTGAATGTTCCTCGAGACTGGCTCCGACGCAGGTCTGCCAAATTCCGACCCTGGTCAAATTAAAAGGACATTTTCAGAAGAAAGAAACAAAAACAAACAAATAAGACTAATACCAACATCCACAGATAGCATAGTCTTCCTATCCTTTCTTCAGCTGTTAATGGTTGGAATACTCTTATTACTTGTTTTCATATTTCATATTCAGGGATAACACATCTCAACTAATGAACAGATGTCCCTAAGGATCTCCAACATTAAATTTAGAATCTATTTTTGAAAACATGCATCTTAGTATCTTTCTATGCCTAAATAACATGGACCAAACTAACAATGAATGCATTTTTCCATTAGATAATGTTGTATCTGTGGCACACTTGAAGAAAGATCAGAGAGAAAATACTCACAAAGACTTCTTTACACTCACTTCTGTATGGAAATGTATGTAATTTATTTAATTATACTGAGATAACCAAACTGATGAAATATATAAATACAATTCAGGAAATAGACTCCCATGACACCACAGAACTGTCGGTCTACCTAATTAACAGATGACAAACAATATGAACTGGAGCTCACTTTTTTCTTCAGCAGAATATTCACAAGAGCCCCCTTCTTTATCCAGCATTTGTATTCATGAAGACGATAAAGGACAATAATACCATAATTTTAGATTCAAATCACCCATTATATAGTGATTCTATAGAGATCTGGACAATCACCAACAATACTAAGTTTAACAAGGACAAGTGTCAGATTCTCACCTGCGAAGGGGCAACCCTGGCTATATGTGCAGTCTGGGGGATGAGAGGCCCTGCAGAAAGGGATCTGGGATTTCTGGTCAATGCCAAGTTGAATATGAGTCACGAGTGTGCCCTGGCAGCCAAAAAGGCCAACTGTATCCTGAGGTGCAGTAAGCACGGCACGGGTAGCTAGTTGAGGGAAGGGATTGTCCCACTTCTGCTCTGTGCTGGTGCAGCCTCACCTCAAGAACTGTGTGCAGTTTTGGGCACCACAATATAAGAAGGACATAAAACCATTAGAGAGAGTCCAAAGGAGGTCTACAAAGATGGCAAAGGGTCTAGAGGGCAAAATATATGAGGAGCAGCTGAAGTCACTTGGTTTGTTCAGCCCAGAGCAGAGGACACTGAAGGGAGGCCTCATGGCGGCCTGCAGCTCCTTCATGAGGGGAGCGGAGGGGCAGGCGCTGAGCTCCGCTCTCTGGGGACAGCAACAGGACCCAAGGGAATGGCATGGAGCTGGGACAGGGGAGGGTCAGGCTGGGTGTTAGGAAAAGGTTCTTTACTGAGAGGTTGCTGGGCACTGAAACAGGCTCCCCAGGGCAGTGGCCATAGCACCAACCTTGCTGCAGTTCAAAAAGCATTTGAACAATACCCTCAGATATATTGTCTGATTTTGGAGTGGTCCCATGTTAAGGCAAGAGTTGAACTCAATCATCTGTATGGGTCCCTTCCAACTCAAGATATTCTATGTTTCTATGATTTTATCCTGCCCCCCCCCCATTTTGTTTTTGTTTTTAATTTCATACAAAAAAATAAACAAAATGAACAGACTAACATGCTATGTTTTACATTATTTTCCAGTGAAGTCTTCAAAGGAATGTGTATTATCTCAGTAAACACCTTCCTTTCAATAGTCAGGCCTTTTTCTAATACAAACTTTCTCCTTTCTGAAAGAATTATAGAAAGCATATAAAGCATATAAAAATAAGTTGTGCTGACCTGCAACTGCATGACCACATAGTTAAATCTGTCATTCCTTCCACATCCAATGAATCTACAGACATGATCTTTTCCTGAGGGAATAAACAGAAACAAATTCAGCAACAACAATGACAATCTGCGGTTTTATTCCTTTAAACATCTAGCAAGCAACAAGAAAATCTCCATCAAAACCCTAGAACTTAGTCATATAGCTTCTAAATATTCTCACTTCACTTGACAGAAGAATGGTTGCCTTTTTATTGTCTGTTTATTGTCTCCTTAGGAAACTCCCTGCCACACAATTAAAAAAGGTTGTCTTCTTTAAAAAAAAAAAAAAAAAGAAGAAAAAAAAGAAAAAAAAATGATTAATTGCAATAATTTTAAAACATTCTTTTAAAAGAAACCTCTATAATTTCTGCAAATATGTAAGTGCTAAGCTATAAGTAATACCAATTTAAGTGAGAGGAGCAATATTATTTTATGAAGGATTTGTAGCAAAATTCTCAAGATGAAATTTTGGATATTCATTGCTGCAGCTCCCAGTTAATGAAATTTCATCTCAAATATTTATGACTCATTTTACAGTCACTGTGGGTATGCTGAAGGAACATGCTCAGAGAAACACATATTAGTATACTTTTTTATGGTCAGATTTTTACCTAAGAAATTCAGTAAGCATCCAGAACTTGGTTTGTTCAAGGAAACCCCATTTTAACTGAAATAACAACTCCAGTTGTATGGTAAATTCTTTGGAAACTAAATTTCATAAAGAATTGATGAAATGGCAAAGGACAAAGGTAGAAAATGTACATATTATTCAAATAACCTAATTCTCTTCTACTTCAGTATGGCTACACATACCTATTACAACTTTGTAGATACCTTGAGGTACTTTTCTCTCAGTGTGTAACACAACTGTGAGCCTGTGACTGTAGAGCAGGGGGAGAAAAAGACAGTAGTAGGCTACAGTGAATGGCCGTGCCCTTGAAAAGGTTCCTAGGGAGAGCATGAGGACTAAAGACCATTCCTCGAGCTGCACTGTATCACTACAGCTAGCTCTGGCCCACATCAGAAACAACCCATCATCAAATTATGCTGCAGAGCTGTTAAGTGAGTGAGATAGAAGTCATTGTGGTTGTGTGAGACAGAAACCAACTGAGGGAGTCTCACTCGCGCTGAGTGAGATTTGACAAATCTGTCTTCTCTGATCTGACTGTGTGAACAGATGGCCAAACAACATGATTAAATAAAATAACCATCTGTTGCAGCAGATTTCTTTTAAAAACAGTGTTTAAAGAGTTAAATGGTATTCTGATAACAAAAATTAGGAGACAGCATCACTGGCAGGAAAAAATAAATAAACAAATAAATCAAGGATGCAGTCAATGACTGGACTATAATAAATGGCCATATCAATGAACATACTCCTCCCTCATAATTAACAGATAAGTCATACATCTACTCACATATTTAAGCATAGATCAGGGTCTTAAAAGAGCTTCTTTGAAGTTTTTCTTTATTCACTGCACTGCATACCTATAAAGTTATGACTCATCTCACCCCTGCAATGAATGACCACACTGTTTTAATTTTTAAAATTTCTCGAAGCAAAAATAATTAAAAAAGTACATCCCTGCAATTCTGCCAAAAGTTATGCTCACTTCAGTTTCACAGGTCATGTGTGAAATAAGATTCTAATTCAGAAACACTCTGAAGTATGTTCATAACCATGAGAATGTGCATAGTTCTAGGAAAAACTGAAAGGTCTGTTTTGCTTTATTGGGACACATTACACCTGCTTATTTCCTCCCTAGAAACCTGTTTCTTCAAAAATTCCCCAGAAGTTATGTATGATAATAAATATATATATTTAAATAAGTCAGCTCCACACATCAAAAGAATTCTGAACAATACTCTCAGGTCATGCCAGCAGTGAGGCAAACACCGTATCTTTCATTACATACTATTCACAGATCAAACCTGGCCTATGTTTGCAAAAAAATATATTTTTATGACAATTACATTCGTTCTTCTGATTTATGTCCAAGATAACTAGAACAGCTTGAAAGTAAGAGAATATTAGCCCTTTGAGAACAGAATAATAACTATATATATATATACATAGTTACGTACATACACACAAAAAAAGGATAGAACAAGATAAAAATTGGTATCAGAGGACATGCACTATTAAAAGGTAGTTACAAAAATATCCTAAGAAAATTGTCTACATTTTCACTTCCCCTGAACCTGTGAGGCTCCAGAAAATATATATATGTATATCAAAAGTAAGAAAAAAAAATCTGTGCAATAAATGAAGCATTTAATAAAAAATATTCTTCAAGAAGCAACAAAGTTCTTTTCTACTCCCCACTTTGTCCATTTTTCTTCCTTCTGCAATAGATTTTTATCTCTTACACACTAAAAACATGCAAAGGTAGATACGTCAAAGGAAATTGCTTCTAGGAGCCAAGATTTTATGTGAACCAGTTCTCACTACCATAATCCAACATTCTATTTGATTAAAATCCTTCATGCATGGATAAAAATATACACATGTAAAAATCAAGTTACATATCTGTGCAAACTATAGATCTCAATACACCCATGAAGTTTACCATTGACATGTTTGTTACTGAAGCCACCTGATCATCCACAATGTTCCCTATCTAAAGCCAGAGCCGTTACATTTGCACAGCAATGACTGACTAACAGTCACTACTAGCATTACTGTCATAAAAGCACAGGCTTTTTTCTTTTTGTTTTTTTTTTTTTTGTTGGTTTTTCTTCTTCTCCTCCCCCTCACCATCCCCCTCCTTTTTTTTTTTTTTGGGGGGGGGGGTTATTTTTAAAATGTGTAAGAAAATGATTAGAGAGAAGAATTAAGGAATACTCTAGATTGTTTTCTCATAAGGAAGGTTATCAAAAGAGTGCCTTCCAAAGAACTTGTAAAGAAATCAGGTTTTAAGTTATATGAAAACTTCCATTTATTATTTTCTCTGAAAAAAATAATATTGAGAAAATAAATAATAAAAAGTGAGCATTCTTTATTTGGATTTATTTGGATTTTACTTTATTTGGATTATTTGCCTCATTATTCTGTTCTTTTCATCTAGACAGCATTTCCCAGGATTCAGCAGAACTAGAAACTTTTCCACAGCAGAACTTTAGAGTTATACTCCCAAAGGAAGAACGATATGAAAATTATAGCTTCTGTAAAGCCTTGTAGCAATATTGACAAATGTTTATCTCAGCCAAAAGGTAAAAAGATGGTAAGTTTTTAAGGAAAAATAACCTTTGCAACCTTTGAACTCAAACCTCACTACACTTGAATTCGAAGTAGAAGGTTATATGCAACATTTTAAATACAAATTGAACAACATGAATGCCATAAATAAGTAAATAGGACCTCAGGTACACAGTTCAATGTGGGCTACGTTTTTACAAATATATTGGCATCATAAAGTAAGCAAATTCCACAATTTTTATTATTTCTCTCCTGTTTCATCTATATAGATTTGTAGAGACTTTTTAGAGACTGTTTTTTAGAGAGTCTTTTAGAGACTTTAAAAAAAAAAAAAATAGAATGAGACTCATGTATACAGGAAAAAAAAAAAAAGGTAGAAAAATTAATTCTGGGCATTTAAAAACTGAGGAGTTACAAAGTACTTATTTCTTCAAAACTCACAATTCTTAAAATAGTTTCTTTCAGCAACCCTGGCCAATGGATTCTAAATTTAGGATTGGTGTCTCTTGACTGGAAAAGCTACAATTCAAAGAAAGATAATATAGACCCCCCTGAAGCTTCTTGCTCAACTATGTAATTAATATTAGGTGCTATTGTGAAAGTCTTTAAAAATACATGAACATAGGAACAGTTTGTTAACACTATTACATGTGACATGCTTGCCCTCTTAAATCTATAGAGGCTGTCAATTTCTGTTGCAATATAACCTCTATAGCTGATTAGGCAGCACCATATGTCATGCAGATTTTGTTTTATTCGAACTCGGAGTTGGAAAAAAATCTGGCTGCTGACAGGGACTGCTATTATCAGTCAAATCTTCCAGATTCAACATAAATTGTTTAAAGAAAAAAGTCACCTTTGAAACTTTATTTTGAATCTCATACTCATATATCTTACATATAATGCATACAGCAGTGAAGAGATGCCACTGCATATTTCTCTATATTAATAGCTGCAGACATTAAAGTATTAAAAGATGCACCAAAAGTGACTATTCAAAGCCATGATCCTGAATGGTCAAGGAATTGAACCCTGAAAGTATTGCAGGATTTTACATATTAATAATTATTTCTTCTACAAAGGACTTTTTAAATTGTGGGGTTTGTTTTTGTTTTATTATGCTTCCCATTTCAACCTTAAAGTAGCCTTTGCAAGTATTGCCAAGAAAGAAGAAATACAAATACTCTTATCATTGTTGGTATGTTAAGGACACTCAAATATTCAATGCTAAATTGTTTTGTTTTCTTTTCTTTTCTCTTTTTAAGATGGTCTCCTTTCTTTGTATTACCAACAAATAAGTCTAGAGTAAAAAACGTAAGGAGAGTGTATAGATCCAGAATAAACTAAAGTTGAGCACTGGTTTTGCAAGCAATTTCATTTTTTGTTGTTCCTTTTATTTTTATGTCATACTGTTTCAAAGTAAAAGTTCATTGTAGAAAAACTTTCAGAAGCTGAATGAGCTTATATTCCATTCTTAACAACCATTTATCAAAAACTTGGAAAATATGGGGAATATTAACTTGAACTATGAGCAGAGATTATTGTGATTTATTTTTTTAAGTATAAACTGACATGCTACCTCCTCCATATCCAGGGTATAGTCCTACCTTGCAATTTCTTCAACACAGCTACTTCCATTTTCAGTACTTGCTTTGGCTGCTGAGCTGACTCGACCTTCAATGCAACGTTTTCCCGAGTAAGCAAGTCCAGTGCATCGTAAATTTCTCCGAATCCTCCACCTCCTATTTTCCTTAACTACATTGAAAAAACAATCACAAACGAAAACAGATTAAAAAATGGGGAGAAAAAAAGGAAACAAAACATCAATACTTCTTTGCCCTGTCTTCCGAACTGAAAACACTGTTGTATTACTAACAGATTTTAAATGAATATAATTGTATCCTTGAGTAAATAAAAGAGCTATCGAAAAATCTAAAAAGGTATGGTTAACCACAGACAATTTGGAAGAGAAACAGAGGAAAACAAGTTAATATACATGATGTCCATCTGCACTAAAATTCCTTCATTTAATACACTATAAGAGTACAATTCCCAGCATGAATCTGACCAAAATCAGCATGCTGAATATATACTTTCCTTAAATAGCCATATGCTACCCAGAGACCTTCGAATACAAATGCACAGTGGCATTTAAAAATATGCCATCTTTTTCTTTTTTTCCCAGAAATACACAATACTAAAGGTATATAACTTCTTGTACTTAGTGCAAAAAGCCAGAAATTTCTATTCTGTGCAGTGACTCACACAAAAGCTAAATCATAAATGAAAAAAAAAAAAAAAAAGACTAAGATTATCTTTGAATATACATATTAAATGTTACTCATCTACTTATGGTTCACTAACACTATTCTTATTAACAGACATTCCAAAGAAACAGGCACCACTGTAACATGCATCTGTTTTAGGAGGAGGTAAAAAGAATGCTCCTGGAATACTAACTAGTTTACGCTATACTCGGAGGAAATATTAATAGTTGTGTTTTCACTCTGCTTTAAATATTCACAGGGGACAATGACTTGTCTCTTTCAGCATCAAAAATGTCAGTGTTATTTCATGTTTTCATATGGTGATCTCTCCTGTACCTACCATTGATAAAAGAGAAACAGACAAAATGAATATAACCTAAGGAATATATAGTACTTTTTCTTTTTTTTTTTTTTTTTTTAAATTATATTTTACCTTGAAATGACTGACATGATTTTCTAAATATCACTTTAAAAAGCCTACATCATATTAAATGTTGTCGAAACATTCTGAGGATCTAGAGATCAGCAATATGCTGACCTGTCTTCAGATTCTGAAAATGAATTATAATGTCTCCTAATCTAGACAATCAGCCATCTGACTGAGAAGCAAAACACATTTTTAAAAATAGCCTAGACCTCTAAGAAGAAGGAAACAGATCAAATAAGGTATACTCACTTTTTTTCCTTGCATTTTTAACTCCAAGTCATATCACATGAAATTTTTATTCTATAAGATTGCAACAATACTCAGTATTTCATCGTTCATTTTCTGATCTGAAGATCTTTTACCATTTGCAAGCAAGTCTTATTCTAATATTCTTAAGATGAGGAAAATAGTGTTCAAAATAGTTTTTTCACTTCCTTTGGCCTCACATTGCCAACTTTAAAAAGGTGCATTGGATAGATGCCACATCAAGTTAAAACTTAACTAACCCACCTAAATATCAGCTTCTATTGCAACATCTGTTGATTGCAAATTCAGATGATCACTTCCTTTTAAAAGAACACTAGCAGCTGACAAATTCAATCTCCCCTCAGACAGCCTGTGTATGTTCTCTGAAGCAGGGTAATGAAACAACCACAGGCTTAAGGCTACTACTCCTTAACCAGCACGTTTAAAAAAACTAACAAGTTCAGGTACGGAATATCACAAACTCTGAATAAGAAGTTAGTGTCTTTAGACATGGCTTGTTTTAGGTAGTACTCAGGTAAGAATCTAGTGTTAACGCTAAAATGACAACAAACCATGAGAAATAGAGAATTTTCAAGTCCCATGAAATACTTGGTACAACACGGTTACGTTCAAATGCATTTAACATATGCAGGCCATTAATCCTTAACGAAAGGGAAGAGAGGCCATCATTGGAAAAACTAGCACATTTTAATGTGATTCAGTACAAATGTATTCGTATGCCTGTATGTACAAGTTGTACAATCAAAGATGTAGTTTTGTGACTAATTCGGGCACTTGACAGGCCATTTGGCCTGCACCTCTTGGTCTGGTAACACCAGTATCTTCTTGAGCCCTGAGCTAGTGTCTGGGTTCAAACAGCTAAACACAGATGTCGATCTGACTGTGGTTTTCAGCAAAGCACTAGTATAAGCACAGTGGGGACAGTGAAAATGCATGGTGAGAAAGGGGAAAGAGGAAAAGGAAAGACATGACACAGCCATCCTTGCCACTCACTGTCCAGACTTACAGCAGTTTATCATATAACTTCAATTTACCAGCTTTGAGAAGTGGCTGGACTGAGCAATACTGCCTCTGAAAGTTTGTTGTTCTGTTTTGTTTTGTGCTTGTGGACTAAAATAACAAATGAACAAGCCACCACATTGATAAACAGATCAATTTCTATCCTCAGATGAAATACACCAGAATCATTAACATACATCCAATAATGATGGCAGTCAATAATTCCAGGCACAAATGAACCTCTGATGGCAGAAAAAGGATTTTCCACCTTTGTCACTGGGTCATGCATGACATTCAGCAATGACCTCACACTCTCCTTGGTCTTTTTGCTGCCAATGCCCCAACAGAAGCTTTTCTTGTTGCTTTTCATACCCCTCACCAGTTTCAACTGTATGCTGAGCTTTGGCTTTCCTAAATACTCATCCCAATATACAAAGGCATTGTCTCTATTTCCCTCTCAAACAGCTCATCTGCTTTTCCACCTTCTGCTCACTTCCATTTTGCTTTTGAGTTCAAACAGCAGCTGCCTATTCACTCATACTGGTCTCCTCCCACATCCACTTTGTGTCTTCTACCTTGACAAGGACGATGTTACTCTCTTTTACACCTGCAGCACGGTCTTCCACTTTGTACATGAGTTTAATGCTTTTCATCTTTGCATTCAGCATTTCTCACTCCAAACTCATTCTCTCCATCTTCTTTTCTACTCCTCTCTTTGTATGCTTCAACTCTAAAGTATATAATTTCCAACATTTTTTCCTTTGTGTTTTTCATTACACTGCATACCAAATGATGATTTTAAACCCATCTACAAACAATTATCATTGCATTCAAGTTTCTCTAGGTTGAAAAGCAAAGAAGGACTAGAAAAGACACTGACATAGGGAAAATACAAATACTAATAGACACAGAAACTGGTAGAGAGAGTGACACAGAGGAAAAAAAAAAAAAAAAAAAACACATAACATTTTTTCTGTGTCTATGTTTCAAACTAGAATCACCATAAAGAATGTCTACATCAAAATTAAATTTAGTTGAGCATAGTTTTTTTTAAATGTTCATGTCCACAAACTCCAGATATGTTTTTATGATTACAAAGACCAAGATCCTGAACAACAAAAATTCTGAAAATTACACTTCAACTGCAAATCTATATATAATTTCCAGAATGAGCACGTATTTTGTTTAACTGATTGCCACAAAATAATCTCATATAATCAAACTACAGAGCTGGTGTTCTTCAATGGGAAAAACAAACAAACAAACAAAAGCAGGATTATAGAGAGCTCCACAAGAATCACAAAGACAGAACTCACAGGAGTCAGTACTCATTGCCACTAAAACTTGAAGTCCACTGGCTTATACCACCTCACCTTTCTACACAAGGAATGCTAAGTATTCTATTGCTTCAAGAACACTAACAAAAACCATCAATACTTCATAATCTAGCAGATGAATATTAATTATGTATATGTGTTAAGCACTGTTGAATTTCTGAAATTTCCAGCTTTTTTTTTTCCACTGGCAGCCTGTCCTATGAATTCCTGATTTCAGAAAGTCTATCACCTTACATGCCATTAAGAAATCCTAACCATTTAATATAGAAATTAAGAAACTGAAGAGTTACTCACTGACAATGTTTGGCATTCACCTACCTATAATATTTGATTTGGAACCCATACAAGTTAAAATTTATAATCACATGAGATGAGCTAGGAAAGAAGATAAACCTGAAAGAAACAGGTCTTCTGTTTCATATAATCAGACAACTGAGTAGTTTTGTGGATAGTGACATATTAGTATACTTTTTTTTCTATATTTAATCCAATCTTATACAATCTGATCTGCCTGGAGACTATGGTTTCAGTTTTTACTTCACTCTAATATTGAGATACAATAAGAGAGAGTATATTACAAATACTTATAACTCCAAAGACTTGGTTCAGATTCTGTTTACACAAAATTACAAAATTAGTATCAGCTTTCTGCATTTCAAATGAAGTACAGAGGACAAGATAGTTTAAAATATTTTGTTCAAATGAATTTGAAATGAATGATGAATCTGTGCCTTCTATGTTCAGTTTCACAGTTTTAAACAAAATATTTAAATACAGGAGTAAAATAAAGCAAAGATGGTGCAAAAAATAGTGATTCAGTGTCTATTCAGAGCCTACTAAACACACAGAGAGCTGAGGTACCAAAAGCATTCTATTATGAAGCTGGGTTTTTCCTTATTTTCTTTGTTTTGTTTTGTTTTCAATCTCAAAAACATCTACATGCATCAAAATTCTAAAATGATCAGGAGAGTGGAGAGGGAACTATGAGAACTCTGCTTGATTTCCCAGCAAAAATAGTTTAGAACAGATATTATGACTCTCTAGATGTAAATAAAGGATATGAACACCAAAATGGAACAGAGCTATTTACGGTAAAGCCAATACGGGCACACAATCAAATGGATATAAATCAGCCATGAATAAATCTTTGCTGCAATATAACAAACAAAATTCATTTCTACTTGGAAGAGCAGCAAGGTCCTGAAAGAGCATGCTATAAAAAGTAACAAGTCTCACAATCTGACTAGTTTCAAGAAGATGCCTGATCGATTTTCAAAATGGACTGAGATAATCACTAGCTGATTGGATTCAATATCCTAACAGGAATATTTTTAAAGGAGAAAAAGAATTGCAGGAAGGCATACTCACCACCTTCCATCTTTCTTTGACCAAGATTCCCACACTGAGGATGTCAGGCTGCTCCCCTCCTCCACTCATTGCAACCTCCTGATGCACGGGAACTGCTATGCAAAGTCTGGGTCAGCAAAAACCATCCAGATCCCAGGAGTGGCTTCCATTTAACCACTGCCTGCAGAAACAGAGCAGAACACGGGACATCAGTGATGAACAGAATGACATGAAATACAGAAATTGTTGCACTTCTCACCTAGCATGTTAACTAGCTTTTCGGTATCCTATGGTGACTTATGTCAGATTTATAGCCAACTTCCAGTACAGAAAGAAATCCAAGTATATTGTTCCTTAATTGTTTTAACCAGCTCACACTCAAACTAGCAAGCCCACCCTCAAAATAATACCGTGAATATAAATGTTTTCAAATTTATATTGTGAATGAGAATATGCTGGCAGCTTCAAATTGTTGTAAACCATAATTACATTTTTCAATTTTAATAATAACTTTCTAACCATGAAATAATGAATACCTTACTAGATAATTGATTAAATAATAGTAATATATAATAACAAGCTTAAAAAAATATTAACCTCAAAATTACAGAAATAAATACTTATATTGAAATTCTAATTTATATTTAATTTATTGTAATGCCTTCCAACTACTTCACGTTTTACAATACAGAGCTAGTATTATTTATGATTAAATATGTATAGAGGTGCAATTTCACTGGTATATGCCAGGGTACAAATAGTTAAAAGGTTAAGGAAAAAAAATGTGTTGAGTAATTCACTTTAATTCTTCAATTTTGGTGATAATCTCTAGGCAAATTTTACATAGCAGTATATTTTTTTTTATTTTGGCGCTTAGTCCACACATAATGACTCTCATCAGCACCCACTCCAACCAGTCAAAAAGCTTATTTCATTTGCTATGAGCTTTTCTAGAATTGTTCTTGTTACACTGATATAATGACACAAGCGCTCTGATTCAATATAAGACTCTTCAAAAGTGTATTTGCGTCAGTTATTTCAGTCACTGCCAAAACAGTATTAACTAAAAGTGGAAAACTTTTACCCCTGATTCAGCACTCCAATGGCATATCAATACAACCATTCTGGTTTAAATTAACAGGATACATTTTTATACATAGAATGCCAAATTTACTACTGTGGTTAAATTATACTTAAAACAAACCAAAAACCAAGCAACCAATAACAAAAAAGGATAAAAATCACTGTTTCATAAACCTAGTTTTAAAGATAGAGGTTTAATGTGACATTGATTGTGTTTTGGTTCGTTTTTGTCTTTTCATATTCATATTCTTCCATATTATTTTTTTCTATTTAATTTAAGCCTTTCTTGCTTTAATTGTAAATTCTGACATTCAAACCAACTCCAAACAAAGCAGAAACCTCTGGAGAAAAATTAATCTGAATTAGCTGAAGATTTGAATTTATACCTAATTAGTTAAGAGTGGATTAAATACCTGTGAAAGCATGTTCATTATGAATACACAGCCTGAATTGGTTTAATTTAAACGAATGAAGGGAAACTAAATTAAGGTTGTGTATTCTGAGTAAGAGTGTCCACCCTGGAATTTAATCAACTTGAACTAAACCAATTTCAATTGTACTGGTGCTGGTAAATTCTCCCCTGTAGATAAGGTCAAAATCTTAAAGAAAGCCATGGTGATTTATGTTAACACTCTCACCATTACAAGCCAATGACCATAATTACTGACCTTTGTAATAGAGTTTTCATAACACAGTCAAGAATTAAGTAGGCCAAAGAGAAAATGAAACAGCACTAACAAAGGGACAAAGGTCTATTAAACACTTCTAAAATTACACGTTTACAGCATGTTCAATGATTTTTCTATTTGCCCAAACCTTTGTTTATCCTTCCAACACCTTCCAATTAAGGGGCGGTCTTCACTAAACACTACTTTTACTCTCTTATCTTTTTTTGACTCTTTTTTTCTTTCCTGGCATTTGTTTATAAAAAGTAATGGAGAAAGTATTCATTTCACTGCAGCAAAATCTAGAACTGGAAACAATGAATTTTGCTCAGGCTTTCAAATAAGTGAAATAACATCACCTGCAGAAAAAGGAAATGCTTTGCTAAAGCAAAGATACGACAACAATGGTTTTACAGTTTTGTATCAGTATTGCTATCAGCCTTGATCTGGTATCTGATTAGATTTTTATTTTTTTGGATACATTTCAAATGACAATTTATAGTCACAGCTTTGACAAACATTTTTGAAAGCTATCGATTCATGGAGTCTTGAGCATGCTAAGAGAGCATCAGCAACTAGCCCAGAATGCAATGTTACAATACATACACCGACAGAACCATGCCATATTTTAAGAAATATGGTAAAAGTACTGTTGCTATAGATAACGTCTGCATGGCCAGGATAAAAAAATCTTCATTTGTGCACAATTCCTCAATCCTATTCCAGTACATTAATTCTTTGTTAAATCTCTTGACATCCTATAACATTACAAAGCAAGAAAATCTATTCTACATCATCATTCTCTGATATTCAAAATACCAAAATCCCAGGACGCATTAAACAACCACACATGGGAAGCAAAAGGTCTCTCCTAAACCCTGGAGGCAAGCTGCTAAACACCTCCTGAAGCTTAAGAAGCTAGCCTTATTACAGTGCACGTAGAATAGCAAGCACTGTTTTACTTAAGAAACACAAAGTTTATGAACATGTTGAGGTTAATTTGGACAATGTGGTTCTTCAAGACCCCAGATAAAGGAGCCTGAATATTCAGGTATTCAGAATTCAAGGCCAGGGAGCTTGAAATTAGCCTGAACTTTGACCTGTTCAGGCCACCCTTCACCCCCCCGCCCTTCAGTGAATACACAGATGTACTTGATGTGTGAGATTCCAGATGATGAGAAGTCCCCTGCCTTCCTTGATAAAATGTCTCAGCAAGTCCTTTCCTTCACAGCAAGCAGGACTTGTTTTGTTTCAAGGTTTAATCTGTCTAATTTTAGTTTTTTACTCCAGGACTTTGTCACACTTTTGGAAACTGAATTCCATTCCTGGTAATTTTACCTCATTTAAGCATCTAAACACAGGGATCGAATCATTTTTAACCTCCTCTAAATTAAGCCTTCCTTCCTATCCCATGGGTCTTTTATGTGGTCCTCCTTTGAAACGCCTCTCCTTGCTCCACATTCTTCTTGCAGTATGGGCAGCAACCCTGAGTGAGACACCAACACTGAATTACACTCAATCAGACCAATGCTTAATATGGAAAAAAGATGAATTTTCCTTTTATTTTTGCTCACAGTCTTATTTCCCTAACTTAAGTTTAAAGCTGATCTGTGCTTCTGCTAAATCACAACTGTATCGGATGCTTATACACCTGTATCTTTACACTCATTAACTTCTTAAAGCTTTTATTCACAGTCTGTTAAAGATTGCTTTTCGTTGCTCTAATGTATACACTAATGACCTTAACACCGTGAAACTGAAAAATTGTTAAGACTTATTAATGTACTGCAGTGGATAAGTATCTTGATACTCTTTATCTAATGACAGAAAACATATTCTGGTATGTGCAAGTTAGGTTACCTTCTTCAAATTAATATGGAATAAAATGACATTTTTGGAGAGGGCTACCTTTAAAGGTCCCTTCCAACTCTAGCTGTTCTCTGATTCTATGATAAAAGGACATTTTGGACAGACATATATACACATTTTACAGAGGGGGTGCTCAGAACAAAACCAAAACTGAAACTTCTCTGAATTCTGGAGGACTTGAATTCAGATTGTTTGGACCCATTCACAACTCCACAGATGAATAAAAAGTTCATAAAAACTCAGATAGTCCCATTTATATTACAGAAATACAGCCAGCTGTTGCTTTCAGCATAGTAGCTGAAGAGTTTATAATGCTGGTAAAGAAATAAGAAGGTTCCAGCGTCCTCTGTATTCCACTGAAGCAATGAATAGTTAATGCCAAACAGTTAAGGTGCAAGCTTTCCCTTACTCATTCAAGGGATGAATCCTTCAGTGGTGCCGTTCTATAGGTGGCAGTAAGGTCACTTTTTGCACAAGGAATTTTTCTTTACTACTCTCCCAAACAAGCAAAAAACATTTTAATTGCAACATATTTCACTAAATTATATATTCATCAGTTTTCCTATCAGACCAGCTTATGACAAGAGAGGAAATAGAGAGGATAACGGAATTATCGCAATTAAAGACAATTAGCCCTTTGGCAAATTTATTTCTAGGTGACAGTTCATGGAATAACTAGGACAACAATATGAGTACAGACTTTTTTTCCGTAACATAAGCCTTCCTTTGCCTGGGAACTGATCACAGTATAACACAAACAGTTAAAGGACAAACGGTCCTTATATCCAAAATATAATATTGTACACACAGCATCAATTATTCAAAACTCTTGTACTCACTTAAACTGCTTTTAGCTACATATCACTTCCCCAAAAGACTCCTGCAATTTAGCCCAAACAAGTATATTAAAAGATTACATGCTATCAGATAACAATGCAAAACTTACAGAAAAAAAGTCACATTTCTAAGGGCTGACTGTATTTCAGCACACAAAGACAATCATGTTATGTAATTTGGGTGCATGTACACGTGTAACGGCGTATGTAAGAATTTCTTCAGAGATCACCCTAAACTGAAGCCTGTCTCTGCTTACCAGTCTTTATAAACGTTTAAATCTAGACCCAAGGCTGAGAAAATAGCACAGACCATTTTGGTTGAAGGCAGGTACTGTTAATTTCAGGACAAAACAAGAACAGAAGATTACTTCTGTTCCACAAAAAGGAAAAATATAAGTCCTGTGGCCTCCCATGTGGAATAATATCAACGCTTTGCTATTAGAAACTCTCTGTGTTATTATTTCTATCTGGCTGCCTTCATTCATTTAAATAACTGGAATCCTCCAAAGTCACTTTCCACTTCTGTGATTTCTACTTTTGAGCAAAAAAAAAATTTAAGGAGGAAAGGAAAGTCAGTATAAACAGAAAACCAAGGCAGGAAATTTTCAAAGGTCCTAAATCCATAGAATTTATGGTAAAGTCTACTTCCATAGACAGGCTAAAAATCATTTTCATATTGTAAATTCTAAGTCCAAAAATGCCTTAAGTGCATCTATTTGAACACTCAAACTAGAAAGCTATCTTACACTTAGAATATTTTCTGCATACATTCATTAGAAGCGGGGTTCTTGAACATCACTGAAAAGCATTATCCAGCATGTCAATGAGAAAACTAAATTTAAGACCTTGACCTAAATTTCCAACTGTACTGGTTGTGAAGAAAAAAAAAAAAAAAAAAAAAAAAGCTATACATAACCAATGCCATTTTATGTTTTCCTATCTCAAGCTCTTGGGTGCCAAAATTCTCATCACCACTTGCAGATTCCAGGTGTGAAAAGCTCCCAGCTGTCTTGTGATCTATTGCCAAAGAGTCTAGATTCCCTTCTGGCAACTTCTGCACATTCAGCTATGTTGTTATTACAAAAGTGGCAATATTTTCCTCAGTTTGAAGACGAAGTTAAATATATAACACTTAGTTTCAAGATAACAGCCTTATTTTAAAAACACGTATTTCAGGCGAGCTCACTATTTCCAGTTTGCAACAGAATCCAGCACAAGAACACTACAAAAAAGTAAAGTAAGGCAAAGTTTATGGAAGGACTATATGATATTTTACTATCCAAAGAATTGCCCTTTCCACTTGTACAATCAGTTTCTATTATTTGCTAAATCAACTTCCTCAGTAAGGAAAAAAACACCAAACACAGGCAAACAAAGCACAACTACAGAAGGCAGGAAGGCAAACACCACACTGGTTGGAAGAACTTCTTCGAAGCTTACCCAAGAGGGTAAAGCGTACTGCCAGAAGGGCAGTAGATACATAGCAATTTAGAGAGGAAAAAAAGCTGCTGCTAAAGACTGGGCAAGAAAGGGAATAGATACAATGAATAGCTATTAACTGCTGAATATTTAATCCAATCAAGTAAAGTTCATGGTAACCTCTAAATATAAATGGGAATAACTTTTTGGAAAATACAAATATCTGCAGAGGCATGTTGGTGAGATGATCAGTGGGGTGAGGTGAAGAGCAAGCTGCCGTCCCCACTGATGGCGTTCAAGTGACACAAAAGCTCTGCCCAGCTGGCAGACCACCAGCCTACGGTCATTGCGCTGTGCACCGTGCACAGCTTCCAGTAACACTCACGTGTGCAGGAAGGAGCTGAATAATGTCTGTTTGGCTTCCTAAAAAGTACTTGACAAAATCTTTTTAAAGAAACCGAACAGACACGGCAAGAAAGGACAAGCCCTCACACACACAAAATAATTGGTTAAAAGGCAGGAAGCAGGACTAAGCGGTTGGTTCAGGTGATGGAAGGAGGTCACTAGGAAGAGTTCTGCAAGGAGCAAGCTGTGATCTGTGCAGTTCAGTGTTTTCACAGATAACCTTGAAAACAGGGTGACAACTAAGGTAACGAAAATTGGCTGGCAACAATATCTGATTTAGTGGCTTTTTAGTTTGTTGGGTTTTGTTTGGGAAAGGAAAGGAAAGGAAAGGAAAGGAAAGGAAAGGAAAGGAAAGG
>CM021769.1:33855095-33868601 GCA_011076525.1 Nettapus auritus
AAGGAAAGGAAAGGAAAGGAAAGGAAAGGAAAGGAAAGGAAAGGAAAAGATGAGGGACAACAGTGAGGAACTGTTGAGTGACCTTATGGTACTGAAAAACTGAGGAATTAAATGGTAGGTGAGGTTTTGTGTAGATAAATCTAAAATCATATACATCAGAAACCTAACTTCTCATTAAAAGGTATTAGGGATTATTTGCAATCAAAAATAAGATCTTAGTTATTATGATATACAGTTACAAGAGAATGCAACATAATGCTAAATAGCAGTCAAAAAACAATGAAATGTCAGCAATTCAGACAAAACAGACAACATGAAGATCATTGTTGTGTTTTGTATATCCATGGTGCACCGATACTTTGAGCACAGTATGCAATTCAAGTCCTTCCTATCTAAAATCTTAAAATAAGAAAGTTCAGAAAATGGAACAAGATAATCAGAGATACAGGATAATTTCCACCTGAAGTAATGAATGACCTTTTTTTCAAATGAGATGATAGGAAATAGAGGGGTATGTGACAGAGGTCCACAAAATCATTAGGGGCATGGGGACATTGGCTAGGAGCCATCTCTCCGTGATCTTATTCAATAAAGGAAATTAAAAAAAAAAAAAAAAGCAAGGAATTCTTCATGAAGTAGTAGCTAATGTGGCAACTTCTTGCCAACAGATGCTGTGAACGACAAAGGTTTACAATGGTTCAAAGGGACATCAGACAACTACATGGAAAAGAAAGCTTTCACGGGTTGCTGAAAATATTTATTAACCATATCCAGCTCAGGAGTCCATGAATAGAAAACTGAGCTTGTAAAAAGAGCATGCACGCACTCTTTGTTCCCATATTTTTCTCTTAAGCATCCACTTAAGACCACTGTTGAATACAGACCGTTAGTCTGCTCCAGAATGGCCATCTACACGTCTGTGAAGATGGAGAGAGGAAAGAGAAATTCTGCTCCTTGTAACACCATAAATTCATATGATCAGAATTGGCAGGTTGTGATTTGAATTTAATTCTTGTCCATAATCTTTTGTCAATTGCTTAAAAGAATCTCTGACTCTAAACCTGTTGACTAACTACCCACTGTGGGAACAATGACAGAAATTTCAGCTCAGGTAAACTCTTTTTCTGGCATTCCTGTAAGGCAGTTATTTTGGGGAAAAAAATGTATATAAACTCTTGTATGCAAGAAACATTCAAGATCTTCAAGTACAATTTGTTCCATCATTTCACCTTCAATTTTTTAAGTTTTGTCTCTCCTTTTTGGGCTGGGTTTAGTTTATAATAGTCTCAACATATCTATTTATAGTACTCTTCCCATCAACTGACACATTTCCCATTCCCTCCCTTACCAGGCTTCTCATTCAAATTCAGATTTTCACATGCACATTAAAAACTAATACTAATCACTAATATTATAAGCATAAATTCTACCTCTAATCAAGGTGCATCAAGCCATGCTGCAGAGAAGCAATGAAATTATGTTGATTTAATAACTTTCACCTATACTACGGCCCTGTAACTTTCATCAATTCTCCACATTTGTTCACATTTTTTTAAATTATAATTGAAGTAGAATATTCCCTTTTAAATTTGGTACCCCTACACAGAGCAAGTTTGCGATTCTGTCAAACACTAAAATTTAAAATGTACTTCCCAGAAGAAGTATCAAAATCTACTATGATATATATATTTAGAAAATACAGAATAATAATTCTTAAAAATGAGTTTCTATGTATCTTTTACTAAATGTTAGCTTATATTTTAAAAAAGAGATTAAAGAAAGCATGGTTTGTAGCAGTCAAAGAGCAGCGTGGGGTTTAAAGCAATTTCAAATACACCAGTTATCAAACCATTCACAGGCTATTACATGCATCTCGCTTTTGGTTACATTCATTCATTCACCTCCTTACGTGATGTGGTTATGACCATATTTATATTCTTAAATAAGAATCAAATACTCTCTTATAATACCGCTTTTGCTAAAATCCTTTGTAGTAAGGTTTTAAATTATACCTACTGCTACAAAGTTAAGCTATTCACAGAATACGCTATTACAGTAAAAGACTCTCAAATGTTAAAGTGTACAGTGCTATCAAAACCACTTAGCATCATGTAATCTTACTCAAATGATATCACAGCTGACTACAGCTACTTGAATTACAACAGCTCTTTAGATTAATAAAAAAAGATGGGTTTAGGAAGCACTATTTTTTCCTATGTATGTAGTTGAAAATTACACCACACGACAGAAAGGTTCTGATTGCAAATTTTGGCAGCAGACAAGTAATTTGCTAAAACATTCCTAAACTGGAGATTTGCTTCACAAAACATACAGATACTACTAGAGGTCCATAGGATTACACTCCTCTAGTCTAACCTCACTGTTTTGCTTCTCATCTTCCCCACTTCCCTTTGAGTAGAATTAAGTAGAATTGCTTTCCAGGCAGCAGTGCTAGTTCAAAGTATCTGTGTACCCGTAAAGCATAGCTGGCGTTAGATTAGCTGGAGACTGCCACTGTCAACAATTTATTTTTCCTCTCTATTCTAGCTAAAAGCCTTGCTTTACACAGTGCATTCATTTCTCCTCCACTCTAATAAAAAATTATCCTAAACAGAGATTATGCCAAAATATGAATTTGATTATTTAGAACCATCTTAACAACAACAAAAACTCATGGACTCTGCAATTTGATTTAATTTTAAGCCAAAAGCATGCCAAAAACATATAGGCATCGTCATCTTTTAAACCATAATCACATCACAACCAGCCTTTAACATCTATTTTTGCAATGCCTTGCCTACTTCTCACACAGCCAATGATTCTCCTCAATAGGACTAAACGCTCCTCAGGCACAAGAGAAAAATATGCACGCATGGAACTGAGCCAGTAGAGTTTTAAAGTACGGTGTGATTCAACAGTGGTGAGCACGGATCGCTCCACAAACGTGAGGATCATAGATGGCTTCCACACAGCAGTCTGCTGAAAACAGCAAATGTGTCTTAGCCATGAGTTCATTCATAACTTACGATTTTCCCATTATTTTATCCCACAGATGCCAAAGAATTCAGGCCAAGTGAATCTATGCCAACCCTAAGACAACAATCATCTTTGCTTACCATGTTATCGTGTAACTCTGTTACACACTTAGTTCAGTATGATAAAAGCAGACCATAGCTGATCGAAAATATTGAATAGACAAAGGATGTTTTTTCCTTCCAGTATCTGGCTTCAGATACAACTAGGAAATGTCTCTAAACATTACATTCAAATAATTCTATGGGTTGGATGCACAGAACTAACACATTTCCTAACTCAAATTTATCTTTCTCTTAATGCAGCTGGTGCAGGCATCCTGGGTCAGATTTTTAGCAATGAAAATGCATGGAATGAATCTGAACTCACTGAAGGCCAGGTACAGCAATGCTATGTTCTGAGTTCAAATAAAAACTTTTATTCCATAATTGGTTGTTACCTCAGGTAGCACCTGCATAAATGACAGTGATTTTTACACAGGTGACAGGACTAAAAAAATTTAGGCTGATGAAGAGCAGAGCATCAAGAGAAGCAAGAGTATAAGAAGTCCCCGACTCTGACTTTAGTGCTTACTTTAGGTTGCTTCAAGAAACTTTCAATCATCTGTTTCGGGGAAAAAAAAACAAAAAAAAACACTCTTACGAAGAGCCACAAACAACTGCCATAAAACAACTGGGAAGACATATAATGCCCTTACAATATGAAACCGATGAAAAAGGGAACAAGATTTCCTGTAATTCCGTTGTCATTTGATACGATTCACTTTTCTAGTAGTTTCACAGTTGGATATTCCTTAACATAATGTCATATGGAAACTGAATTTTAGCTACATTTTAATCTTAACTTTGCTACCTTTTTCATAGAAAACATAGTAGAGGCAAACCCTGAATAAATGCACTATCATAAGGCTTTATTATTATTTTTATTATTCAGTTCTGACCACTAGCTTAAGCTCTTTTTCCCCTAGTTACACTCGGGACACATACACCTACTTTTGGTTGGGCACCACCTGCCTACAAATCAGAATGATGGAGAGGTTTCTACATCCTTTTTTAGAGAAGCAGTCAGATGTTTTGCTGACATATTTCTTCCCCTAAGAGGACTAGGCTTTTACTGCATTATTAAATATTAAAAACCCTACAAGACTAACATGCAGGGGGGTAGGTGAGAAACAGGGCAGAAGTACATTTCTTTAATCCATTTGTCAGTCATTATCAGCTGTCAGGTCTGACCAAAGGACAACTTGCCCTGGGAATGTTTGTTGAGCTGAGACAGATAGTGATGGGAAAAACACAAGAAGAGATTCAAGTCTCAGATGCACTCTCAGAAGTTTTATTTTAGTGTTGAGGGTTGCAGTACTGAAGTGTAAAAAGCATTTTTTCTTTCCTTCAGTTCAGTTAGTTCGCTTAGTCACCCTGCACGGAATTGCAGTCACCCCAAGACAGTGAGGGTCTTGCCTAAGAACCATGGAGCCATGGCATTCTCATAAAGGCATCCAAACCTCTCACCAGAAAAGACCTGAGGAAAATAAATCAGATGGGAAGAAGAGATAAGGAAGAAGACACCAGATCTTTAAAAAATCTAGTTTAGTGGCACTCCTGTGTCTTGTTTCTATCCCAGTTCATGTAGCTACTTTCTCATAACTGCTGATAAATAAGCCTAGCAAGCTTACTAGTTTCTGCACTGTATCAAGTCTCTGATATATATCTGCATTAATGCAAAAATTAATGCAGGGAATCAGACACGTACTTTACAATACTGTTACGCTCACATACTCTGTAATGTAGAATACTGAATACATATGAATTATATCCATACATATACATAATTTTATATTATATATACTACATCTATCTTATGTGTACTACATTACAAGCAAACAACTTATATGGAAATGCACTGCTTCATAACTGCATCAATGAGCATTCATGTTTTTGACCATACCTGCCTACCTAAAATGGCCGCAAATTTGGCACTGTAACTACATACAGATGCAAATGAATGTGCCCTAATGGTTACTAAATGGGTAACTGTTGGGGGGGAGTGAATATCTGTAAATTACTAGAATGGGGGGAAAGTATTTCATGTACTTAGTATTTGTTGGTCATGGTGCCATCACTAATTATGTTTGAAGTGCATTAAGAAAGAAAAGAGTGGTGTGGGGAAGAAGAGAGAACACTGCAGGAAATGGACAAAATTATAAAGCCAACATCTGTAATGACCTGAAAGCTATTTATAGACATTAGTGCTATTTTCCAGGCTCATCTTTGGAGTCTGTTTTGTAGGATGCTGTTGAGGACCAGGGCCGAGAGGTCACAAGACAGCTGTTCTATGACAAGTGCTAAGTTCCAAGCAGATTAATGCTTTTGCCCTTTATACACCATCTGAAAGTTCATTCTGACGTGCTGTGACTGCTCAAGTTTCACATTACAGTGGCACTAACAGAATTGCGTTGGAAAGGTTTCCATCTCTTGCTTAAGGTTGGTAATAGATACGTTTGGCATAATTTGGGCCACACGGAGACCACTTCTGGCACCGAACGTGACACGAGACGGGCCGTGAGAAAGCCTGGGAAAACATCTTCGGCAGGAGGGTTTGCTTCCAGCACAGACACGAAGGGAGCGGGAACAGGAAGAGGAACGAGAGCCTCCTCCCGCTACCGGGCAAGGGCGGGTGGCGGCGACTCAGCACCTTGGCCAGCTCCACACGGCCCGGGACAGCAGGCAGCAGCCCAGCCCCGGCCCCACATCCTTGGCCTGGGAAGGTGACAAGGCTGTGGCCCTTACATTGCTCTAAGACATCTAAGAAGCACACAGCAGCCTGGTTTTAAGAAAATAAAATGGCAGAAAACCAAAACTAAACAAACAACATCGATAGATCACACATTAAATAATAGATCTCAAAACTAATGCTTCTCTGATTTGTCCCACAGGAATTGGTTCTTCACTTTATTCACACTTCTTTTTTATTAACAGCTTAGGAAAAAGAGTTTACAAGGTGTGTAGTTGATCCTTAGATTAGGAAATGGTACAGAACAATCTACATCAGTTGTTCAAAGTCCTGCAAACAAACAACACAGGGTCTGATTCCAGTAAGAGAAGGCATCGCCTTCTTTGCTCCCTACTGTACACGGAAACACCATCTAACATAATACACATCAGTCACTCTTAATAAAATATAGTTACTGCAGTGTTAAGGCTATGGATGTAAGACTGTGGATGAGTAGGAAAATAAATATTAAGGGAGATCATAAAACCTCTCTGCTAGTGTTAGGATTGCTGCTGGAGTATTATTTCCAGTTCTGGTGTTCTCATTTCAAGAAAATATGCAGAAAAAATAGTAAAACACTGGAAAATATGTGTTGAGTGTCAAAAACATGAAACACAATTCCTTTAGGTTATCAAATATAAATTTCTTTAGCCTAAGTAATTACAAGAAATCTGCATTCTGACATACAAAATAGTAGACAATAGTTGAACATTTAGATCACTTACAAACATTAAAAAACCTACAAGGGCTTTAATTTTAATCAATAAGGACATTCTACTATTAGAACACTCCATTAATGATTTTGATGAACTTATTAAATTCTTAAAATGAATTCTTAAAAAATGAAAAGAATCTGAATTAATTTCTAAATTATATGCTCCTATTCAACTACTGATAACAAACATGATTCAGAGAAGTCCCAAGTTGGTGCTGTGCATGAAGTTAGCCTCAGTAACTACAACAGTTCACCTGGTCTTAAAGCAGCCAGACTAAGGAATGGAAATATGGATATTATGGAAATGTATTATCTTATGTACATTTAGCACGCTAAGATTACTGTAAGTCCGTAAGCCCAGAAAAGTATATTTTAACAAGTCCAGGGATCAAGGTTTTTTAAAAAAAAAGTATCACAGAATATGGCATAAAAATAAGTTTGCGTATTATACGCATATGGATCAAGAGACTCAGAAGTTGTATCAATTTCTTACACATCAGAAAAGCTACAGTACAAGCTCAGATTTTAGCTTAGCTAGCTGACAAACAAATGAAAACTAGCCCTATGAACACAACAGCAATTTCCCAAAAAAACACTGCAGCTTTTCATTTCATCCCCAGTTAAATAATGAGAAGTATTACATACTAGGATCACATGTTTTCAGAAATATTGTCTGTACGTAACAATGACATTTGATACCAAATCTCTCAGAATTAAAGCTTGGACTTGAAAAATAATTCCAGTTATTGCTGACATATTTTCTGCCATATTTGTGTATTTTGAATGTCTAAACACTTGATCTATACAACTAAAATCTCTAAAATTAGAAGTTTTATTTCAGCTGAGTGCAGGTTTAATTTTGTAGATATGAAAACAGTAACACCTGACAAAATAACAGCAAAAGTGTAATAATAAAATGATAAAAGAATTCTATAGGCTCTTGAACTTACTCATAAGAAAGAACATTATATCCATACAAGCTAGAAGCTTTTTATTGTTATTATATTTTAAACTAACAGGCATTAAATTTACTCTAAACTGTGGTGGGATATTTATTTTTTCACTGTGAAATTACTACTTAAAAATCTGTTTCTACTCTGGAAGAGAACATGGTGGAGATGAAATCACATAGCAAGGAGGGATATGAGATTTCTACTGAGAAACAGGAAACATACAATAACATGGATGAACTCTGTGTACATCTTTTTTCTTATTGATACTAAAAAATAGAAAAGTAATAATACAGGTAATAAATAAGAATCTAGTTATTAGTACTCTTAAGGCCAAGAACAATACAGCTTCCTCTAATCCCAGCTCTTACCTCTCTCAGAGCAAGGAACATGAGCACGTTACAATTTGTCAGCATCAAATATGAGCAGGATCTACCGCAGGGCTACTTGTGTGGCAGGCCCTGGTCCTGATGCAGACCATAAATCAATTCTGTCCAAACCTTCACTTTAGGAAAAACAAATGTTTCAGGAAGCTGTTACAACACGCCTATGCAGTTCCTCACAATACAATTGGTGTGTTACCTACCAGCTCAACCAGCCAGCCAATGTACAGCTGCTCCCTGATGGAACTGTCCTGCAGAGGGAGGTCAAGAGAAAATTGACTCAAAGGTGAGTCCAGTGGTTGGAGCGCGGTGTGCTTACAGAAGCACGGCCAAATGGCCAAGGCATCCCAGGCTCAAAACTAATGAAATACAAAAGAACAATATGAACAACAAGGGCAAGTGTCCAGACAGAACAGGGCATCCAGCCCAATTTTCCTTCTCCTAATCAACAAGGAAGAGAGTAGAGCATGACTTCAATGCAGTCTTTTAGGCAAAACATTCCTCCTTCTCTTGCCTTCTTCCTGAGTTGACAAAAGGCAGAAAGATGCACCAACCAAGTACCGAAGCTATTGTAACAGAGACAATCTGCTCGTGACTACTTCTCTCAGCTAGACTTTCAGAGTGAGGCTGCATGTAACAGCATGACCCAGGAAGAATTATAAGCCTATCTCAGCAAAACAGCAATATAAACAACTCCCTTCTTGAAATCATTCACTGTTAAGTCTCTAAGTTAAATCAGCACAGCTCAGAAATCAACAGGCACTAGAAAAGCAAAGCAGTGGACATCATCTTCCACTTTTAAACAGCAGCCAGCTGTTAGATTGGTCCAGCAATAATGTGCAATTTCATCCGCAGTAGCTAACACACAAAAACTAAGTTTGTGTGTATGAATGGCTATAGATAAATGACAAACACCAGACAATGAGGGAGTTTCTTTCCTGTATATATCTACTTTACTGTAGGAGGCTTAAATTTGCTCCTCAATTTCAGCATCAATTTCTAAGTTCTTGCCTCGTCAAGACAAAAGATGACTGGGTTAGTTAGCACATACCTCCCACGAGACCAAGAAATACTTTCTTCACACCAATCCGTCTTGGGATTCTTTCTTTACTTTTCTCCATCCAGACGGACTGTTCAACAGCTTTCCCAATGGAAATACTGTCTTACTCGAAACTATAGAAGTATCACCTCACCCAAATCATCATGATCATCACAACAATCCCTAGAGCCTTACATCACAGCAGATCAAATTTATACAGAAGAAGAATCCTGATCCAATATCAGTTCTACTCCAGCTCCCAGAGTACCACACATCAGTCTGTCCTAGGCTGACTCTACTTTGGGAATTATACCTTGATTTTCTAGACCACCAGAAACAGAAAGTCAAAGTGTCACATAGGAATGAGGAGCATTCAATGAAATTCAGTAAGCAGCACGGGCATTCCTCTTTTAATACAGCTTCAACCACTTGATAACACACATTCTGGATCTATTTAATGCAGAATGCAGAAAGACAGGAAAATAAACTATTTCAAGATAGCAGATAACTGGACATACTGTGTTTAAAACAAAAATAACAACGCCAATGTTCTAAAAAGTCACCGGTTTGATGCTGAAAAGAAGCAAGCTCTATTTATAGATTCCTTCCCCCCCCCCCCTTTTTTTTTTAAATAATCAACACTGAAGCTAAACAGACGTGCTTAATTTGCTCAGAAGCAGCACTGCTAGCCAAGAGCGGTATTTGAAGCATTACTGTAGCAGTAAACTTAACAGCTGCAACAAAACACATCCTGCTGTATACCAAACAAAGCAATCCAATTCTTACTACATTTCTGAAGAACACTGTATCGAATAACTGTCGCTAGAAATGTCGCAAAAAATTAATATACTGAGAGACCACATGACAAAAGCAACAAACCTTATCTGAAAAATATTTGGGAAGCGACAGAGAGCTGAAAGAAAGCCCTCTTTCACAATCAATAAGTGGCTGCTGACTGGAGACAGTTCCCAAGCACTTGGAACAGGCAAAATCCATGAGGCAAAACCAATTCCAACTGCAGACCAGTCCACTGAAACAAGCCCATTGACACAGGCCACAGTGATGGTGTGATGCCAGTTGCAAGAGAAGGGCTTCAAAAATGTGTTAACATTACCTCGGTTCATGCAGATCGGGAGGACATCCACCTCGACTATTGGTTTCGCCCCATCTCATCACCAGAGAGTAACTTCTCTCTGCACCAATTAATGAATCCCTTCACCATGTCCAGAAATAAGAAAGTGGCCTCATATTAAAAGGATTTCACATCTTTTACAAGCTCTCGAAGGGTGTTCAGCATATTTTACCCTTTCTTTATACACGAGACAGCTTTGAATTACAAAATCTGACTGCTGTCACCGAGACCATCAGTGAGCTGGGGCACTTCACCCATGAGGAAGCAGCCAGCCTTCGCCTCTTCAGCACCTCCAAAGCTTCCTCTGTAACCAGCCTCAAGGCTAAGCAAGAAATGCACGTACACACATTTCTCTGAAAGGAAGAATTACCGGATGGAAATCCTCATCAGTGCAAATAACCTAATTCTCGATAATTGATTAATCTCTTCGGAGACAAAGCAACAGCATGAAATAGCATTTGAGTGATGTTTTCCATCACAGAACCATGGAATCAACCATGCAGTACAAGAAGCACAGCAAGACAGGCCTGAACATAAAGATGAACACATTTTTGAAGTCTTAACAACACGTGGTTTTGCTAGAAATGCTAAGGACACCTTCAACCTCCCACTCTGCCCTCCTTGTACGCCTTCCTCTCAAATTCAGTCCTTCCCTTCTCCTTAAAACTCCTTAAGGTTTTCAAAGATTTTTCTCCATTAATCTTTTTACCTTTAAACAGGTTTGAAGACTAAGTTATTGCAAGTTATGACTTACAGGACTTCTTAAAAATGAAGAAAAGATAGGCAACTAGATCAAGAGGTGAAAGGTCACAAGGTCAAATTTTATTGTTTGAATTTTCTGCTACTTAGGTTTCAGAATCAGTGATGTATAAGCTAATAGAGAGGAGAAAAAATCCACCACCACCACCAAAAACAGACTATAAATCGAAACTGCCAAGAACGGCATCTCAATTCCATAATCAGCTTTAAAAAGTACCTGATTCCCACCGGAGTACACTGCTTAGCAGCAAGCACTGAAGGAAAAAAAAAAAAAAGAAAAGGAAAAAAGACTACAATTCTAAAATTTTAATAAATATAATAAAGTTTTAAAGGTTAAATAAAAGATTGGATGATATTTTCAAAAAAGTAATTTTGAAGGAACGTACAGGATATGGTTACTACCAGCCACACTATATTATAGTATTTGGTGTTTCCCAACAAAGGCAGGGAAGTTAACTTTTATTCCAGCACTGCCATGGAATACATGACAAGCATTAAAGCACTCTGTTAGTGTATGAAAAGCAGAAAATTAAAGTGCCCCATTTACTTATACTCTACTGCCTGAAATAATTTCCTCTTCTTCAAGTTAAATATATTTAATTCTCATTGAAGTAGCCTAAACATGAGCCTATTAAAGGAAAACAAATAAAAGATTAAGCATTTGAACAAGTTTTTTCCATCGCTGACAAGAAATCACGTTGATGCTAAGTAATTTTTAAACAAACCCTGATGCATACGTAGCTCTTGGATTCCTTAGGGTACAGCTTGCATTTAGTCAATTTGGCTCATTTTAATTCTTGCACATCTCTGCTTGAACAATTAGCCTGTCAGACGGACCTTCTAGATGCACGGCAAAATAATTGATCCTTGAGATCAATCAAAGCTCAGGTTTCTCCTCCACAGGAAGAGAGTGCTTTAAGAGTTAGGCAGGGGGAGGATGGACAGCGGCTGGTCCATGTCAGACACATCCCTGTGAGACCACTGAGTATCCTGGTATCTTACGTTGAAGAAGCAGCTGCTCTCCTCCCCTCTAGCCAAACACAAAGGCTTTGTGTGGTGGTTTAACACAGCAGGAGAAAGACACAACACAAAACACAGAAAAATACAGTTAACTATACGTCTTCTGTTGTTGAGTATCACTTCATTCCCACTAGATAAACAAGGCTTAGCTAAAACAGAAAGCACGGCAGTGTATCAATATACCATAGAGCACAAATCCACATGCTAAGCAAGTGTTTAACTGTATATACACATACATAAAGAACTGGTAGAAGCTGGTAATTTAGAAATCAATTTCAAACAGCGAAAGCTTCACTCACCTCTCTCTTTTATCACACTCAAAAACCTGTCTTGATTTAATCACTCACGCTGGAAAAACCTTACTGGAATTTGTGATGTTAGAGGCAAGACAAACTGCAACATGCAGAAATAACACCACGACTACACTAAACCTAACAAACATCTCGATACCTCATCCTGTCAATTTCCTCTTCTCATTCTAGCCCCTAACATTTCCAAAATGACAAGTGTGAAAAGATGTTGGATTTCAAGAGCACCGTGATACTTCAGAAATATTCCAGAGAAGAACAAAGTATTTGTCAGACATAACTGATTCCATCTTTGCTTTTTTTAAAACTGTAATGCCTTGATGCATTGTTTTCAAAGTAACTTTTCACCAATGAATACATGCATGCTGTAGTCAGACTTTCTTATATTTGTATTTGCTTGGCTTGTAAACAGATATAACCATACCTCTTGTTTATAAAGAAAGTTTTAATACTTTTTTATGTGTAATTCACATTGTAAGACAAAGGAATCATCAGTGGGGGAGCATTCTGTGCAAATTAGCGCAGAATGACAATGTCAGGCACACTTGTTCCAAGAGTTCGTAATGTAAGAGCCACCCTCAAAAAATCCAGAATGAAACGAGAAACAAAGTGAGCTCCTACCTTTGGTTTTCTCAGAAATAGCAGCTAAAAGGCAGCTAACAATCCATACAAGTACAGCATGTGTTGAAGAGAGGTAGGGCATTAACTATGCAGAATAAATAAAGATTCTAGCTGTTTTTTCCAGAACCACAATGTGGAAACCGATCGGCCGCTTTAAGGCTAAGGTGATTTCCCTCACGCCACACACGAGCACGCCTTATTTTCGGGCGCTTCCCATCGATACCCCTTACTAGTTGCGAATAATTCATCTCGGATTCAACTGGTTCTGCACACGCAGCCGAAGAAAGCTCCCACAAGCTATTTCGTAACCCGGTTCCTCCGGCCCCTGTGAAGGGAATTCCGGACCGTGTTGGGATGCGGAGGGCCGGGTTCGCTGTGCCCCCAGCGGGCAGCACACCGGGGCGCTCCCGACCCTGCCCGCAGCAGCCCCGCCGCGGCTCCCCGGGGCTCACAGACCTCTCACCGACCTTTGTCCTCTCGCCGCCGTTCCTCCCGCAAGGACGCGGGGGCAGCCCCGGAGCTCCCCGCAGCCCTCCGGGACGCGCCGTGGCCCCGTGAGGGGAGCCGGGCGCCCCCGGGCCGCGGGCACACGGCCTGGAAGCGCAGCCCGGCCGCTTCCCCCCGGGCCGAGGACCCCCGCGGCCTAGCCGGGCGCAGCCGGCCTCGCCTAGCGATGCTGCCGGCGGCCTGACAGCCGCCCGGGCGGACGGACGGACGGACAGCCGGCCCTGCCCACACGCGGCCGTTAGGATCGTGCCGGGGCTCGGCGCTGAGGGG
>CM021769.1:33869001-33958950 GCA_011076525.1 Nettapus auritus
CGGCGGAGCCCGGCCCGGGCCGCGGCGCGGTAGCCGCTTCCTCGCCGCCCTGCCGGCTCCGGGCCCCGCTGGCCGGCTGCGGCCCGCTGCTGGGAGCCCACGGCCGCGGGTTCGGGGCTCCGTGAGGAGAAGGGCTGCGCTCCGCAGCGCGCCTCTCTGCTTCGGGAGGCTGCGGCCGGGTGCTCGGCCCCGGGGACGTGCGCGCCGACACGTTCCGGCTGCCGGGAGGCGTCCGCAGGCCGCGGTGCCCAGGCAGGGGCCCGGCCGGCAGGGCAGCGGCTGCGGGACGGAGCCGGGCGGTGGGGAGGGGAAGGGGCAGGGGCGCGCTCACAGCACCTCGAGTGAGGCGAATAAACACAGCGCGGCCTTCTGCTCCTCTGAAGTTTGTTTAAAGAGCGGGGGAAAATCGTATTTCCCTGCTGTCAGGCAGCTGAAATGACAGTGTGAATAATTTAGGCTCTCTTCATTCACTGCGAGGAGCGTAGTCGGTGAGTGGGAGCAGACAGCGGTGCTGTAGGAGGAGCGGGATCCCAGTGCCGCAGGTCAGGGCAAACCAGTGACCCGGCCCCGGGGCTCCCAGCACGGCCCTGACTGCTGGGACTGGCTCAGGGGCAGCTCCACAAAGAAGGTGCTCCCTCCTTCAGAGAGAGCTAACACTTCCCCAGGATGGAGGGGAAAAAAAAAAAAAAAAAAAAAAGCTCAATTGCATTTCCTGAAATTCTTGCTACCTTTCCCAAGACAGTATCTGCAAGTGTATCACGTCAGGTATCACGGCTACAACTGATGCCTTTCTTAGTCCCCAGATGTTTGCAATGTAACTCTGGACCTAAACTTTCAATAAAAAAAAAAGTTTCGAGATCTTCTGGAGACTAAGTTAGTGCTTAATACCTATATTATTTCTATTTGCTGCTGAAATCAGTAACATTAGGAGGTATTAATGTTCCCATCCATTCCCCAGCAGCTGAACATTAACACTGAAATTATATAATGACTAGTTAAATGTCAACTTCCTCTTTTTTTTCCCCTAACAATTAAAGTAAGAAAAAATTAATAAGAAAGCTAATACCATGAAGTGTTCATCTTATGAATGCAAATGAAGCAACCTTGGTCGTACATACTTAAGAATCGGGTCAGGAGGGTTGCTTTTATTTTCTTCAATAGCATAATTTTTCCCCAATTGCAAAATGGAGTTACAAGTTTTGCCTATCTTTGACAGATGTTTACAAGTTCTCTGATGAATAATATTCTACTGGACCTAAATATTCTTCCAGACCTGTCTCTTAAAATCACTGCAGAGGTGAACCTTTTTCAAAGATAGGCCTGTTCCTTATACCCACTACTCTTACATGCTGAACAATTTTTTTCACATTCCCTCCTGACAGTACACCATCTTTCCTAAATTCCAGTCGAAGGTAGATGGCTTCCCTAACCACCTCTTGTTTTAAATAGTGCCAGCAGAAGTTACTGTGTGCTAGGTATAACTGGGAGCTCATGAATATGAATCCACCTATGCTTTATTGTTCCCCAAATAATGATGTATCGCCTGAGGTGTACAATTCTTCAGGAAAATTTTCTGATTTGATTAAAGAGAATGGAAAGGCCTTAAGCTTGTTTATCTGGTTTGTCTGTTTACCTGTTTATCACTGTTAAACCGAGGGGCATAGTTTTTCAGTTTGTAACTCCACATGTTAATTCACTATCTAATGTAACCACACTGTCATGCCCTGTATCATGGAAATCACATCATTAGCACACATCTTCTTAGCATACTGTTAGTCAGCATGCATGACGCAAGCTTTAGAAGACCAAATTCTCTTTCCCTTCATCACCAGTGAGCTTTCAAGTTCTAGCAATCTGTTATGTCACTTGTTTTCAAATTACCAAGGAATCTTCATAAGTAGACAAAACCTGCATGGTTCAAATAAAAGTCAAGCGGGTAAAAAAATAAACTAAAACTGAGTCTTCTCAAAAGGAAAATCTGTTTCCACTTAAGCACAGGAGGTCTTTACAGAAAGGATCTAATCTTCTTGAATTCACTGCTCCAGAAATATATATACCAAGAGGTTCTTCAAGGCTTTCTGTTCTACTATTTTTGGTACAAAGATGATGGTAAATATAACAGATAACAGCATTTCCTCTCTCAGTGCAAACTTGCAGAATATCTTCTCCACAATAAATAAATAAATAAAATCTTTATGTAACTATGGAATTAAGCTACTCTCGATTTTTTTTTACTGTAGTGCAGATAGTTAAGCTTAGATGCATAGGGTTGACCGGACCCAGAAAAAGCTACCCTGAGCCAAAAACTGTCCTACACCCTCTATGCAGATTTTACTGTTGTTTTTTTTTTTGGTTGGTTGGTTGGTTTTTTTTGTATGGGAGTTTGTCATGCAGCCTTTGAATCAGTACATCAAATGTATGTGAGTGAAGAGCCACCTCTGTATCTGCATTGAATGGTAATGAGTGTTCTAGATCCTCATATACAAGAAAGCTCTTAAAAACACAGCAAAGAAACATTATCTGTGATGCAGCTGCAAATTCAGCTAGTCATTTTTCCTTACTAGTTCTTATATAGATAGAAAACGGGAAAGAAGAGGAGTTTTAACCTGTTGCATATCTCAGAGTCCATTTTTGCTATGGATATTCTCTGGAGGATGAGTTCTTACATGTACATTTTACCTGTCTCTGCCTGTAAACAGTATACTTATATATTTCTTTTAAAAACTATTCCATCACGTTCATTATTCCTGAGAAACACACTGAAATTAAGTTAACATTTTTATCATTTTATTTTGGTACTGAAAATATCACTTTTATAGATAAATTGATTAAAATCACAGGAAGGAGAAGATCATGATTTGCATCAGCAAAATTTCAGATATTTCTCAGAGAAGAATTTCACCTTGGAATGCAAAAGAACAAGTACTGGAAACAACTGTCTGCTGGTTCAACCTTTCTGAAGTCCAGATGATTAGATCAGCAGACAGTCTGTTTTTTCCAAAACAGAGGGAAAATGAAGTTACGTAGCAAATTTTTCTTAGTTAATTGTTGTAAAACACCATGAATGGGCATCACTGGATTTGTTTTGAAGATTTTTAAGTATCTCAGGTGGTCAAAAGAGCAAAGTAAAAAGCACACTGTGTCTTGTCATAGTTCAATCCTAAATATCTGACTTGGCTATAGATTGCAAGGAGACAAAAGCTAAGTGCTGCATTCCAGAACTTTGTGGCTGGAAATTAAGAGGATTATTGCCATAAATTATTCCAAATTCCAAAGGTGTATCTAACAAAACTTTATGGAAAGCTGTGACCAAAGAAACAAACAAAAAAGAGAGAAAATATTTCTGCTGGTAAGAAAACTGAGTTCCTAATGTCTTTTTCATAGATCATGATTTCTAGACACGGACTGTCAATAAAGCATTTAGTCGCCACTGAAGGGACAGAAGGATCTTGGATCCTTTTCAGAAGAGCTCTAAGAGCAGTGCCCAGTCACTGTTTTTTGTCTATTCAACAGCTTCAGAAACTTTTTGGAGTCTTTTTTTCTTTCCCCCCCCCCCTTTTTTTTTTTCTTTTTGTAATGGTCTCTTTTCTATACCTTTCTAAAAAAATATCAGCTTCCCTACAAGATGTCCTGATTAACGTTGTTTAGTTCAAATGTTGTCTAGAGAGTGAGAAATGACATCAACATCAGTCGTATAATAAAATGAGAACAGGGAGACTTCCTGATTAGAATGGGAGATCTAGAATTGAGGACAAATGTGAAAACTAAATGTTTTAATATTCTGCTAGGAGAAGACGGGTTAACTGGCGGTGGTGCAGTGCACCAAAAGTACTGATGCTATGAGTTATGGAATAGGAAAAGGAAATTTTACCTCATTATGTAAAGGGAATTTTGTTTTGAGCCCTCATAATATGTGCATAATTCCATTTTGCAAAAAGCTTCCTGAGGACTGGCTTGTGATGTTACAGTACCTAGTGAATAAGGTATGAAGGTGCGTAGTCTTATTATGAATAAGGCTGTAAATATCGATTCTGGTCTTCAGAAAATAGTTACAGCCAAGATGGTTACGAACCTAAAAAAACAGGTCCACTCTCCAGCTTTTCTATGGCTAAACTAAGGCTATTTCGATGCCTTAGTTTTCCATTTGTAATGACTCACCATGAGTCAGGACTGAATGACTCAGACATTATGGACAGTGCAGCTACTATGGATTGAAATCAGAGCCAGCTTGATAGGTACCTGCATGACATTTCCCGGAATATACAGGAGCCCTGAGGACTAGCAGTTAATGCAATGCAGTTCATGCAAGTCTGCTGTAATTTCTTCCCCTTTGCCTGAAATTGGCTTCTGCATCCATGCAGTTATAACCCTTAAACATCTGAACAATGAAAATTACAGTATTTCTTCTCTGATTCATTTCATCTGTAAAGCTTTTCAGGCAATGAAATGAGTTACACTCTGTTATAATTGACTTTGTTTGCAATAAGCTTTGTGGCATTCTAGTGTACAAATGGGGTTCTTTCAAATTGCTATCTATCCCCATTACCTCTTGCTGTGGAGTTTTGACATTCTCTTTCATCTTTGCAATTCCTTAAGAATTTCAAATGTTGCGATGTAACTTAAATACCTTTGTCTAACTGCAGCAATCATAAGCATCTACATACCACTAAACTTCCTTCCTAAAAGTTCAAAAATGTAACTGAGGTGAACATCCTGTAAAGAAACGATTGCTTTTATTTGCCTAACAACTTATGCCTATTGGTACATACCGTGTGGTTAACAGCTTTACAAAAGCCAAAAAAGCGTATCGTCTACATTCCATTTTCACACCCTCTCCACATTAACATGTCAGTGAGAATCTCTTCCTGCACATGACCTCTCCCACCAAACCACTAACATGCTGAAGACAGGTTGCATAATATCTGCTTGTATCAAACTTACTCAGTGGCCTCCAATCTTAGGCTGTTACTCCAAAATTTCATATTGTGAATTATTGTTTGCATTAAACACAGGAAGAAATGGAAAGCCACCCTCATATAAAATTAAAACACTAATTTTTGGAAACTAAATGTGAATCACAATTTTACAGCCTGCATCACCCCAACGAGGTATTTAATTGGGCTAATTCATAACACATCTGTCCTTGTGGACTTACATATGAATAATACTCTGCAGGTAAGTAATTGTCCAAACACTTAATAAATTTACCTCTTTCAGATCCAAAACCACAGTACATCAATCTCCACTGTTATTAGGAAGTGTGTGTTTTCTTTTTACACCACTGGGTGATAGTTGGTGGACCCACATGTACAACCTCTCCCGCTGGGTTACAAAATGCTGCTCTCATTATGGTCTCGGTGTCCAGGTTTCCCAGCAGGCCTATAATAAAGTGCATTATGGTTAGTTATAGGTGACCACAAACCAATAATTCAATTTTGAATATTAACTTTACAGCTGAAACAACTTCCCAATATGAGACAGGACAAAAAAAAAAAAAAGTAGCATTGAATCCTAATTTCATTAAGATTGGATTGAAGTTATTTATTACAATGATGCATTGCTGAGCTTCCATTAGCTAGTTGAGTGATCTCTAATCTCATCTCTCCAGCACAAATTTTAAAAAAGAATCTTACTTTGCATAGTAGAAAAAACTACATACAGCAACACTGCCACCTTCTGCTCGTTTGCTTTCATGCACGCAAGTAGTAGGTTTACACTGCAGAGACAAGATCTATTTTTTGACTAGTAGGTATCTGGACGAGGGGGAATGGGCTAAAGTTGCGCCAGCGGAGGTTTAGGTTGGATATTAGGAAGAACTTCTTTACTGAACGGGTTGTTAGGCATTGGAATGGGCTGCCCAGGGAAGTGGCTGAGTCACCATCCCTGGAGGTCTTCAAAAGATGTGTAGATGTAGAGCTTAGTGATATGGTTTAGTGGAGGACTTGTTAGTGTTAGGTCAGAGGTTAGACTCATTGATATTGGAAGTCTCTTCCAACCTAGGTAATTCTGTGATTCTTGAAGCAGTAATGTCGTCACCTAAGACTCAGGGAAAACACAAGTCTACAGTTCCACAGATGTGTTTTTTCCTCATGTAAATTTTGTCTGGGCAGAAAATAGGGCTTCACACATTGGTCCAGGATTTCTAATGCAACATCATCCATCCAGAGCAATAGCTCAAAAATCCCAGGAAAATGTATATATTTGTGAACTTGTGCTGTCCACAAGGACTATATAAGACCTGATGACTCTGCTGCACATTTGAACAGATGTAATACAATCCACGCAGCCTGCACAAGTGCAACAATTCCAAACCAGGAACGATCCATGTGCATAGGACAAATTCAGTTCACTTGGGGTATATTTGATCATCTTGTTTCTGATTGTTCTATCACTACCTGCCTGTGTAAAAAGTCATTTTCCATCTTTTTTATAAGTTCCCTTTAATCGGGGGCTTCTCATCTTGTTATTTCTTCTTAAGAGTTGTAGTTTTTAGTATTGTAGTTCAACATAGCAATCTCTGCATTACTCAAGACTTTGATAAACCAAGTGACATTGATAACTAATCTTCCACCTTTCCCTGACAATAACCATGATAATACTGATGCATACAAAGGGACGTCTATCCTTAGGAAAGTATGAGACCACAAACTAGGTGTATTCCCAGAATTCCCAAGCATATTCCCAGAATACGCAGTTACAAATCCCAGTATTGATTTATTCCTTCTCATTAGCTGGGAAAGGCGAGCTAATGAGTTTATGCTTCTGAGAATATTCATATGCACTACAATCTCTGGTGCACAGTTCCTTGCTGTCACTTCTACTCACTAAACTCTTTCTGTTGTGCTGATGTTGTAATGGACCCTATAGACCAAACCTGGTCCCGCTTAGTGACTCAGTTCTGGTACTAACATCGCCACTAACCTGATTAAGCGTTGCTGCAAACTCAACTTGTTGCCATTACCATAGCCAGTTCAGTCCAAACAGGTCCATCCAATAGATAATACATGAAGAACTCAGAAATGCCGGAGGAGGAGGATGTGCTTTTGTTTCTGACTTGGGGTAAAGCTTTTGAGAATCTAGAAAAGAGGTTTCTACTTATTCTTGAACCTGGAAAGTTTCCTAAACTACAGTCTACTGAGAGCCATACTTGATCCAGTTGCTCCTGGTTACTCAATTCCTTTCTTGGACAGTCATAGCCAATAGAGGAAACAAATTCCATACAAAGCAACAAAATACGGAATGAGAGATAAGGCACGCTGTAAGGAATGTACAAGGTGGTTGCCTAAGATGGCTTTTCCCTTCCCCAGAACCACACACAGTTCCATTATTCTCTCTCTTGGACCTGTATTTATTGGTAAGAACAAAATAAGAACTAATAAAACATCAGTAAATACTGTAGAACAGTCTCTATTGTTTACTAGCTCAAGCCCCTGAGGGGTAAAATATGTTAACATAAATCCATTTTGCTAGTGAGGTCTCAGTTCACACCCAGTTAATTGGCCTGTTTTGCAGGATTTGACCTGGTGGCGTAAGAACCTCAAAATACGATTAGAGATGCAAGAGAGATTAGCATGGGCAGGAGAGTTGAAGCCTTCTTCTCCATCTCCATTGGTGAGTCAGTGTAAAGACAGAACTACACAGACACCAGGAAATCAGTACTTCAGTCTTCCTCAGAATGCCTGTTCCTGGTATTTTCTGCCTTGTACTCAGCAAGGTGCCAGTTTTGAGATCTCATTCTGTCCTCTGAAACAGGTTAGTAGTTTCTTTTACAATAAGTTACAGATAGGAATGTGTGTCTAGCTAAAAGGGCCGATTTTGGTGAAGCTGGTGAGATAAGATAGAGGTTGTTTATGACAAAATTGCAAGCTTAATTTCTTGGGACAATTTGCATCCAATAAGTAATTTTATAAGCAAATAAATAGCTGTGTGACATGTCTTTTTCTATGTAGTTGGGGATATTTGACAGTAAAGGAAATGATAAGCAGCATCTTGAAAGCAAAAAGCTGCAAGTATGCTGAGGGAAGCCGTGTGTTCAGTTAGACAAGAAAAGCTTGAGAACAGTATGGATAATATAGGAAAGTTTTTCATATTTATTGGGCTTCTTCTGTTCAAAAAAATAAAATCCAGCCTTCTTTCCCATTACTGGGGGTGGAGGGGAAGCCTATATGCGTATGCTTTGTAACACTGGAGTGGCTCATGTGTGAGGTGTGTTTCCAAGAACTTGGGGGGGGATTAGTTCCACTCAACTACCAGGAGCATGTGTGGTTTTACAGTAATCCCACTCACAAATATAACTTGAAGAAGAATATATACATCTGGCAGAGTAAGACAATGACACTTTTAGCTCAAAATTGAGCTTCAGTTTTTCCAGATGAAAGAACTTTCTTCATAGTGCTCAGAATTGCTACTACATGGCAGTGTTGAGTAAATATTTTCAACACTTCACTGAACAGTTAGGGAAGGAATAACATATGGTATATTTACAAAATTCATTATAAGGGGAAGATGGTTTTTGTGTTATCTGAGATAAACTCAAATTATTACTGTAAAAAAGTTATCTTCGGAGAAATATCCACATAGAAGCTGGGAAGACTAGATCTTCTGCCTGGTGTTTCCCAATGACTAATTTCTCAGGAACAGATTAGATAAATTGTTCTTCTGTCCCAGACTGGATGCATTCGACATCATGCAAGCATTTATTCTAAAGATTCTTTGTGCAATCTTTGTAGGGTCAGTCAAGGAGTGATTGCTCCACTACAGCAAGCAGTTATTCCTCTGCTTTTCTCTGTCAGCATAGCTCATACAAAATAGCTTGCGCTAGGCACATGTTCTACTGCTGGAAGTCTGGTGTGGGTACCTCTGTTGTAGATGAATGTGAATACTGCATGAATCTGGTCTTGGAACTAAAACTGCATCAAAGAAGCTAGAAATAGCATTTGAGAACTATCAGAGGCAAGGATTTACTAGGAGAGTTGCTCTTGCACATGGAAGTTCCATGTTTTAAGATTAGACATCTGAGAATGGTGGAAGGATCTATACCAGAATAACTACACAAGACTGACTGTATCACTGTTTATGAAATTCAGCTTCAAATTTCTTCATGGCTAGAATAATATAACATGAAGGTGCAAATTCACATCTTCTAAAGTCACGTGCCTTCTTAGTAGATGATTTTTTAAGTGAAGATAAGCTTGTTTACAAATTTTGTACAAATGTTAAAGCAGAAGATATTCACCAAGTCAGTGTCATTCTCAGTGACACTGAACTACAAATATGTCTAACAATTTAAAGGCATTTTGCAAATATATACATACATTTCACAGAAACAAAAGAGTCATTGAACGTGAACCGTGCATCAGTAATTTCACAATAACAGATTCTCTCCATTGCGTGCTCTGAGACCTGAGTATCAAGAGCAAAAAAAAAAACTTATTTGCAGCAGCCATCTACAGCTATTTAAGTTCAAGTCATGAACTGCTTAACTGGTGAAGCAATCAAAGCTACTGTCTCTGGGCTTAGCAGACAGGCTGTCACCTGAATTCTTATGGAGGCTTAATTCTGTACCAGCAGAGCATGATCCTTTTGAACAAGGGCTAAAGCATACAACAGAAGAACAGTGCAAAGAAAGTGTTGTAATTTTATGACTGCTCTCTGGACTTCTTTGTACAGAGGTGTTTATCAGAAATTAGTATTTCATTATGATAATCAAAATGGTTATCACAATATGACCACAATCAATATTCAACCTTAACTGATAATTAGCCTTAATCATTAAAATTAGGCCCCTGTTTTTCAGGTCAAAAAGTGCCACTGGTCTCAGCACCTTTGGAAATAACGCCAGTAAGGAAAAATACCATGTATTTTGGACATTCTGTGTATTATGCAAAAGATACACAGAATTGAATAGTTTTAAAGGAAAGCAATTTCCTCTCTGAATTCAACATAAATAATTGCCATGTGAATTATTCAGATCTCATAGGCATTCGACTGTTTTAATATTCAAACACATGAAGATATCTAACCATATCCTAATATGAATAGAAAAACAACCTATTCCTCACCTGTCCAAACAACTGATTTGTTTCGTTCCAGCACATACAGACAAAGACACAAGGATATCATTACCTTTTTTAACTGCACTCTACAGGAATCTGCTTACCTAATGTTAAGCCTCATTGCAACTGTGGATCCTTTAGTGGGTAGCATGTTGCTCTACTTCTGGAAGGTTTGTCTGCGGGTAGTTTCCATGCTGTTTTAGCTGATACCAGTTTTAATCAGGTGAAGTTCAGTAGTAGAGCCTACTAGCTTAAAAACAACTATGCATGAATAAAGCTACCTTTACTTCCTTTCCCCACATTTACAGGATTACGCTTTACTATTTATAAACATTATTGTATTAGTAGAACTAGATCCACAAAGATGAGCGTATAATCATATAAATATATAAATTTGTGTAATATAAAAATCACTCTAATTAAAATTACCAAATAACACGGCCATGCTGAGAGCAATTTTATTTTTTTTGGAGGGGGGGGGTTGGGGGGAGGACAGAATGCTGAGCTCCATTTTCTTGCATGTGTTAAGGAAAGGCAATTGCAAAGCATCAGAAGCTGTGAAGAAGGGTAAAAGTTCATCACTTAATCCTGAGGTACTGCAGCATAGTTCTAAATCCACATCATGTGGACTGAAAATGCATTGTTTCTAGCACTAACAGGTTTTATATCTTGGGTGTAAAGCAGTTATTAGTTGCTTCTACCTGTGAGTTTGATATAACTGGATAGGTGCAAAAGAGAAGTTAGTAGTAGTCTTGCAGAAACCATAATGATGCAAAGTAAGATAAAATGTTGGGAAAGATGGTTTCTTAGATTGGCTAATAGCTGGCGAAAATAAGATAGATGATGAAATGTCTAAAAACACACATAAGATACTGCGTTTCTGGTGCTATTCTCCCCCGACCCCCCCAAAAAAAGTCTTATGTGGTTATGCTGTATTTGCTTGTTCTGCTTAGCAGCTTTTAAACTTAAATATGACCAGGACACATTAGTCTACAAATTATAAATTCCTAGAATCATCAAGAAAATACCAGCAATGAGTAGAACTGAAAGACAGCAGACTAGCTCACTTGTAGACATCATAAAATTAGCACAGAAAATTGCTCTTTAGACAAAAGTCCATGGAAGGGCAGAGTTCATTGGTGCAACGGTTCACTTGTTTTTTAATTGCTCTAGTCAGCTCTTAGAATTATTTTTCTAAGAGATTCATGTTATATGAAACTTAAGCAAGACATGGAACACACTCTTGGCATATCTCAGAGTGCGTGAGGCTGTACAGGAAGTTCTCTGTAGGCTCTATAAATACTCAGTCAAACAGACAGTAATCTCTCTCTCTCTTCTTCAGATTTCTACTGCATGCCTTGGATACATGCTCCTAAGCAGATTATGGGCTTTCCTTGACCTCCGCTTCTTTTCCTAATGCTGATCTGACTATGGCTGTCCTCAAAGTAAAATTCACCAAAACTAAGAGGGACAAATTGGCTCAGATCCTATGGATCCTCAACTGGGTTTCTGTAGTGAGTGGGATCATTCTCTTCAGTCTTGGCCTCTTTCTGAAAATAGAGATCAAGAAGCGCAACGAAGTGATGGCAAAAGGAGACATTAACTCTGTCCCCAACATGCTGATCTCTGTAGGGGTCATAGCATGTATCATCAACTTTCTGGGTGGCAAAATCTGCTATGACTGCTCAGATGCCAACAAGTTCTCTCGGTGGAAACTAGTTATGCTCCCATATATTGTGTGTACCTTCTGTTTTACCTTCTGCATCCTGTTGGGTGCTCTCATGTGCTATACCATGAGGAATGAACTGGAAGAATCTCTCTATCTGGGATTGAGGGATGCTATTAAGTTCTATAAGGACACTGACATACCTGGAAGATGTTTCTTAAAGAAAACAGTGGATATGTTGCAAATTGGATTCCAGTGCTGTGGAAACAACGGCTTTAGAGACTGGTTTGAAGTTCAGTGGGTATCTCCTCGTTACCTGAATATGGCTTCCAAGGAAGTTCTGGAGTAAGTATTTACTAGTCTTGATGGAAAATTCTAGGGAAAAAAACTCCTTCAACATCAATTTGTATTGAACAGAAAGTACGTAACAGTACTGTCAAAAGAACTTGAGACATAGTGACTTTAAAGAGAATACAAGACTGCTTGTTTTCTGCCAACTGCCAAAAATTCTCGCCATGTTTTTTCCTCCTTACTAAAATGACATCCTGTGGTTAGAAGACTTCTCTCAAAGATCATTCTGAATGACTGCTAACAGGGCTACCTCAAGAAGAGCTAATGTTTCTGTGATCATAGGCATGTTCACAAACACTCTGGTGCTTTAATTAATGCAACAACTTTTAGTAAATAATAGCAGAAGCAACACTTTTTCTAGACCACTATTAGAATAGTATCCTACTGTAAGTACAAAGGTAAAATGTACTACCTTGTATTTCTGTATGCCATGTAGAAACAACAATGTTTTGCCATGGGTCTTAAACTCAGATTTCATCTGCAGGGTAACCTGTGCTCTGCCTTCATTTTGGGAATATACAGTCATTTAATTTTTGCCCCATGCAGACAGAAGACATCATGGAAAAGTATGTAAAGGAAATAATTACACTGCAGAATTTCTTTTACTACATATAAACCAGATAATCCCATCTTGATTGCTAGAATCAATGTTGGTGCTATGTAACCAAATTATACTATGATTTCCAAAATCTAGTAGTAAAACATTTCATATGAAATCACTAGGATCAAAGTCCAGCTTGTAACATTCTGAAAGGAAGCAAAAGAAACCAAGTATTTTTCTTGGTTTCATCTTGTACTGTATGTCAATTATTACTTTGTAGATTAAGAGGCAAAGTTGAAAATTTATAGTTCACTCAAAAGGAACCTCTACAAAATTGAACTTTTCACCTTCCTTCATATTCCTCTTCTCTCTCCTCTTGTATTTCTGCATTATCAACACCATAGTGTCACCAGAAATTGAGTCAGTCAATGGAAATGGTATGAGGATGAAGCAGTTTACAGCAGGACAATCCTATCATTGCTTTAGTTAGATAAAAAAACATCTCTTCTTATATAATCTCATTAGCAGGTTCTGCTTTACAATGCCATATCTGAATTACAGCAATGAATAGTGGTTAATGTCTCACTCCCTCAGCTTTTGTTACTGAGCTCTTCCCTTCTAACAGTATCAAGACAACTTTAGTTTGCTACATGTAGAGGAAATAAAAGGGCAAGGAGGACATAACCAAAGTCTAGAAACTATTACTGTTTGCAGTAAAAAGTTTCTTCAGTATCACATATATGTCAGGAAGAAAAAAAAGTATACAGGACATTTTGCTAGACTAGGTAAAAAGCTTCCCTTTCACAATCTGCCTGCCTTCCTTTTCTCCCTCTGTAAGGTTTATTTTCTCCACCTGCATTTTGGCCTTCTCTTCTGTACCTCTCTGCCTCCCCTTGTTTCCCTACCAGTAAGTCATTTTGCCTATGCCAGTCACACTGCTTGCATACTTAATTCTGCTTTCTGTGGACTATATGGGCTTTTTTGTACTTTTTTTTCCCCTCAAGTTGCTGTTACCAGGCCACAAAGTGAAGAGCTAAACATTAAAAAATTAATGCCTAACTTTCTCCTAGGTGGAAAACAGCAGATCTTTATTTGGAAATATCTTTGAAGAAAATATTATTGACAGAAAATTATACCAAACAAAAATGAGAGAAGGCCCACAGCAATAAAATGAAGGTGATTATTCCGCCATGTCAGGACAGCCACAAATTTTGATTTTTTTTTTCAGCTTATGTTTCTTTTGAAGGATACATTTAGTACCCAAATGCTGGAAGAACACTGGACCACAGTGACCACTCTTCTTGTTCACCTGAACAGCTTCTGTGATGCTTTCATTCCCTTTAATCTAGGATATCTGTATCAGAAAAGGAGAATAAGATTAACAACTGAGGATGTCTTGCGAAACAGTAAAAATTCTATTAGCAAATACTGAAAGCTGGATATCTGGGATTAGGTTGTCTTTCATATATTCTAGCCAGTGGACAATTTCTAGTGATTCTCTAGTGATTCAAGTGGCATGTATAGTTGTTCTCGCATTAGCTTCTCTTTAGAAATGCTTGCATTCAGAATCAATCCAGAAGTAAAGACACAGGATTTCGAGGATCATAACTTCCATTAGTGTTTTGCCAAGACAGGCCAATTCTAAAATTGTCTTTAATATTCTCATTGCAAAGATGTCTGAAAAGACATCTCCATAAACACCAAATCTGCAACTTACACGTACAATACCAAAAATCACGAGATGCTACACTGATCCCACACATAAAAATACTGCAAATGAAAAATTTAGTTTTCCTGCAGTGAGCAACATTTCCAGTTGTAAATATATTCTAATTTTCCTTCTGTTATATATTCTAATTTTCCTTCTGTTACATTGGAGAAGCCCGCATTGCAGCAGACTTTCATTACATCCTTTTAGAAAAAATATGGACACATTTCTGCTGCTGCTACCAGATTTATAATGCCCCAAAACTTTCTATCCTGTTGCAGCCGTCTAAAGAGTAACGTTGATGGGAAGTTCTTGGTGGATGGAGTACCCTTCAGCTGCTGCAATCCAAGTTCCCCACGGCCCTGTATCCAGTACCAGCTGACAAACAACAGTGCTCACTACAATTACGATTTCCTGACAGAGGAGCTCAATATCTGGGTGAAGGGGTGCAGAGAGGCCCTCCTGGATTACTACACAGCTATTATGAGATCCATTGGTATTGCAGCATTGCTTATTTGGTTGTTTGAGGTAAGTTTTATAAAAACCATCTGTGTCAAATACATCGGACATGCTTGCTCTCCGGGATGGGAAATAACTACGGTGTAATGTATGACGAGTGTGAGAAGCACCTCGGTATCTAAAACAAATCCATCAGCACTTCAGGAGTGTTGCAGGACTTTCTCTAGTACAGACAGCTTTCTCAAAGCCCAGAGCAGAAGCAAATCTCATTGAAGATGAGAACTATTAGAAATGATAAACATGATTCTATATGTTTACTGAGCTTTTTTCAACAGACTAAGGCACATTCACTTCTCTGAAGCATTTGTGGGACCAGATACAGGATAACGCATGCCGTAATAAAACAGCATGGAAATTAGGTGGAAGGCATAAGGTTGTTTTGAGGCAGTTTTAGGAAAGAATATCAGAAATGTGAGGCAGGCCTTTGGTGAATACATGAATTTTATTTACAGTAAAAATTAAGCATAAATATTAACATCTCAAAGCCTCCTTTCTATATTACATTGCCTTACCATATAATCAGTACTTGCAAACATGGGATACATTTTTAGATACAGATCAGATTGCTTATTATGCAGTCCGAATTAATGTATCACAAGCAAGCATACACACCTTCAAAGGTGTGGTCTGTTTACTGACACCTGTAAAAAAAAAAAATGCTGTCTGGATATTGTCATCTGCATGCAGATACCCCAGTGGCATAGGCTAAAACACTGTTTCTTCCATTTTTAATAATAGTTAGATTTTCCTGATTACTACTCTATTGCATAAATATTAACGCTATTTAAAATAGTTTGCCACAATAGTCCTTAGGCAGTGCTAGATTGGGTGGTGATGGCAAAAACAAGATATTTGGCAGCACAGGAAAAAGCTGCAAGCCTGTTCTCTGTGTTCCTTTCAGTATTGACAAGATGAGCACACTGAAAGTACAGCTTTTCCCTAAACTTATACTTGAGCCTCTTCTGTAGGCCACCCTTCTTCATTTATGCATCAGCATGTTGGACACATATAGCTTACACAGGAATGATTAAAAACCTTCAAGGCAATACTGATTTAATGAAGGTCAGTGGAAAAAGTTCCATAGAAATGAACAGACAAGTTTTTGGTTTTTGTTACACCTCCCCTCCCTAATCACTGATGGCTCAATTAAGTGATCATTCATTTTACTGTTAGTCTGAGCCTGCAGTATTTCCATGTAATTCAAGGTATTTATGCACTAATAACATGCAAGTGGGAATGGTACCTGAAGAATGGAAGAAAAAATCAATCAATCAATCAATCTCTACGTGTTATTTTTCATTCTAAAATATGTAATTAACTGGGAGACTGGTTAGCTCTAATGCTGGGATAAATAATGTATTTATTTTACCTAATATTAAATAATAGGCCTGTAAATAAACAAGTCAGAAAGCAGACTTAGTAGGATCGAGGCTGTAATTTAAGCTCTGTTTAACCACTAATCTTTTCTTACAGCTCTCTGTACTTACTGGTGTCCGGTACCTACAAACTGCAATGAAGAACGTTCTTTTGCTAGGAGACCTGGAGGGCGAATCAGATGGTTGGTTACTAGAAAACAGTTTTGTGGAAACGGCCAAATACAACATCAATATCATTAAGAACCTTGGCAAAGCCAACCAGATCTCCACTGTCTCAGGCCTGAATGATCCCAACATTGATGTTCAAAACACAAACTGTGGCAAAAACAATGTTGCAACAAAATCTATCCCTGCAGCTAGCTAGACAATTCTTCAGGGAAATCATGTCACAAGTGTTGCTTTGCTGTCTTACAATCTTTGATAACAGATTTTTTTTTACTTGTGGGGAAGAAAGAAAAAGTGGTATGACAACTTACCAGAAGATAAACTGGTCATAGGAACAAAATATTGATACTTCTTTGGCCAGATGTATTTTCATTCTTGTGAAATCCGATTTTCATATCTGCACAAAGCAATCTTTTGAAATTTTCCCACTTTGTCTCTTCCAACTTACATATTTCTGTCATCTGAATATGTCAGAATAATGATTATGCACAAAAAGATTATCAGCTTGGATATCAGACTGTTCCAGACAGGACTGATCTACTTTATATCAGCAAAGTTTGTCATTATTGACACATCTATTGAAATCCCAGCAGCAGGGAAATTTCGAAAGAAATTACTACCTTGGATAAAGAGATTTTTTTAAAAAATCAAAAACTGTAAAATGAAAATTGTTTAAAAGTCCATATTAGGATACAAATATATGTATGTTGTTGTCCTTCTAAAAACTTAATAGCTAAGTGAAATCGAGTTGAAGCCAATTTAAGTTAGTTAGTAGAGTGTATCTGACTTTTTTTTAAAAAAAGTATCCCTTCATTTTTCCCTATAGCTTAGAGAAAGCCAGCTGCCACACATCTCCTGAAAGCCAATGGGTGCTTCTAAGAGAGCTAGTTCCCTCTGCTAAACAAAACTAATTGACAACTCATGCTAAGTTTATTAAAATCCCAAGTAACATGTGATAACACAAATTTAAAAACAAGCAAATACCCAATATAAAACAAATACTAATGACCTCTGATGTTAAAAGAGCTCAATTTCAAAAGTAGTTACATAGATCCACAGGCTCAAATACAGATTATTTGGAACCTTTGGAACCAACAAAGACAGATCGAGAGCTCTCCCATCACGTTCCAAGGATAGCACTCGAAGTTTTTATGTCAATGTATGCAATGAAAGCATTTCTATACTTGTAGTTACAGGATAACATATGACTAATTCATCATTAATAGTATGATTGTAAGCAGAAAAACACAGATACAGAATATAGAAGACCATATAAAAAAATTTCTTGTTAGCTGTTGTGAATAATACATTGCTTGAACATAACTTTGGAAAGCTGGTGCATTCTTTGTATATAATCAAGTAAAAGGAGTTATCCTGTCACAGTGATACTCAAAGCAGAACTACTCTGCTTTTGCAATCATACAAAAATAACAGTAAAGATTCCTTTACCTGTCCAAACGTCACTGCTTTCTGTGACACTAGAATAATACTTTAAGAATATATTATAAATAAATTGCATGATGGAAAAGTCTATACTGTAAGTCAAGTAGGCTATATGCATGATTGTAATTCCAAATGCAATCATGTTACTGCTAAAAAAAAATTAAGCCTATATTTAAGTTTGTTAAAAATAAAAATGGACACAGAGGTTCTGTCTGTAGTAGTAATCCATAGCAAAGGTTTGCAAAAGGCACATGAGAAGCAAGACCATTAGAAAATAGTTATTTCCCTGACAGTCTCATAACTTCCCGGAAACAGCAGTTTGTGAACTTGGTTTGACAAAGATTGTATTTCTATCAATGTGTTTTAATAGCTCTCTACAGACTTTTTTTCTTATGAATTTGTATAGCCTTTTTTTTTTAATCCATTCATGGTTATGATATCCAAAATACATCATTGAGCTTGAAGTCTTAACATCATATAATTCTGCATTTCTTGAAAAAGTGCTTATCTTTCTTTACTTGTTGACTCCCTGACAACTTAATCAGGTATCCCCTAATTCTTGCTGTAAGATACAACCAATAGTCATTCTGTATTTTTTCCCTCCATGCCATTCCTGATTTTACTATCCTCTATTATAATCTCTCTTGGTCCTTCCTATCTTTCTAAGTGCAAGAAGCTTATATTTAATCTTTTATTCTACTGAAATTATCACCTTTGATAGTTTTTGTAACTCTTCTCTATTAATTAACGTTAACACTGCATGTGTAGGACTGGGGATGTTATGAATTAAATAGGTCTTCTGTCCTTCTCCTAATATTTCCCATTGTTTCTTGCCTTTTTTGACTACTTGAGCAGTAAGATAATATTTTTATGGATAGTTCTGTGCAAATGTTAAGAGAATTTTGATACTAGTATAAAGCCCTATTGTGAGTTTTTGCATAAGCTGGTGTACCACTCTAACTATTTCTGAGAGCCAAAAACATTTCTGCACCAGTCCGTTGTGTTGTTTCTAAGTCTACCTAATGTCCTTAGGCTCGATCCTGACTCCCTTTCTTTCCTTCTTTCCTTCCTGTCTTTCCATGTGATAATGGCAAAATTTCAAAGAGCTATATTGTTAGATTGTTTTGTTGTTGTTGTTGTTGTTGTTTTTTCTGGCTTTTATTTCTCATTCAACTAAGATAAACCTATTTGTCTCATCTCATGTTCTAAAAAGAACATTCTTCGTTTCATGTTCTTTTTAGAACTCATGTTTCTTTCTAGAACATGAAAGAATATTAATGTCAGTGAATCTGGGAAATGCAATCCAAAAGGAAGCAGGTGTGGTCCCTTGTTGCTGTAGAACACTGAGCACAACAGCTTCCTGAGCCTTACCAGAAGCACTAAAATTAGCTGATACAATACTGGAAAAGAACTAACAGAAAATTTCAGTACTTTGAGGGACCACAAGAAAAGGTGGTCATATTAGACAGACTACAAATTAGACTTTTCAATGGAAGATGATAAAAATGCATTTTTTTTTTTTCAGATCAGCAATGTGCCACATGCTTCAGTCAACGGCAGTCATTTCCTTAGTATGATTTCAGTCCATCTACATTTGGAAAAGCAGCTCTAGACTGCTTAATAAACAAATGCTTAATAAACAAACGATGTAAGATAATCAGAAATAGAGAAAAAAAAAAAAAAAAAAAAAAAAAAAAAAAAAATAAGATTTTTTTTTTTTTTAAAAAAAACGATAAAAAAAAGACTAGGTATGAAAATAATAAAAAAAATAAATTGCTTTAAAAATAAAGTGAGAAATAGTTCAGCTTGATGAAAATAGTTATAAAACAGGAAATAAAAGCATGATGTTTTAAAATAATACTCTGTATTTTAGGAAAATTTTCCTGATGGCAAAACACATTTACCTGTAGAAGCAGATGAAACTTGACATCCTGTGCCATTTAAAATCTCTCTAGATTATCTATTTAGCTTGCAGAATTATAACAGCTGTGAGCTTACCCTTTCAATAACTCTCTAGTGGAGGTCCCTATTTGTCAAGAATCTGCTCTGAAAAATAGATTCATAAGAAGAGTGAATTAAAATGATTATCCAGACGGAGTATCTCTATAAAATGACACAGAAATTTAATGCAGCAACTGCTGTAAACACATTAGCATGAACAGCAGCGGTATAAATACCTGGCTACATATCTCCCCTGGTCCAAGCACTTCATTTATTTTCATATGAAGAGGACACATTTTATTATAAAAAACTAGTATTTGCTATGTTAACCTTTCTCTCTCAGACAACTGCAAACGCTGATGATATGACTGGCTGTGTGAAAATTTATGAAATTAACTGAGTATCAGGATATATTTCACAGGGAACAGTTGCTGTCTTGCTTATTACTAGTAATTACTTAGACATTAGATTGCTCATTTCTGTGCTGCATAGGCATTTAGAGTCCATGGACGTAGATATATTATGAAAGGATAACAGCTCATGTCACAGTACTGCGGACAAATTAAATCTATCAATTTGAAAATCTCAGCAATATCGACTGATTATTGTTACTTTAATATAAGTGCTATAATAAGTGCTTTCTTCTTTGCCTTGTATGTATCAGTTTCCTCAGCAGAAGTGCATGCTAAATATCTAACTTGCTTTATAGCACCTGTCATAATCATTTCGGTTTCCTGGAGTGTTTAACATTACAGCCACTGTATCCCAACAAACAAACTCAGGTAGCAGCATAGACTCTGTCTTTAATTCTCTGCAGTTTATAAAGACAAAGATGGCATTAGCAAGCAAAGCCTGTAAGCCGAGGCATCTGCTCAGATACAGAAATAAATACGATTTGTGGGACACTTCTTATCCTATTTGTTATTAATGCTTAATCCAGTCAGAAATAATAACAATACATTTGTGCAATAAGCTCCAGCAATTTCCAGAGCAAGGAACTCACCTCTATATAAAACTATCTTCTTTATGAATTATTTCACAAGAAATATGTTCAGATTCTGGTGAAGACGCTATGACAGTTCCTGTAGAAACTGCAGTTACGATGCTCCCTTAAAGCTTTGATTATCACTGAAGACACTTGCTTTACATTGATCATAAAAAGTATAATGAGTAATATATGAATGCAGCACATTTAGAATTTCATTCATATCAAAATAAATGAAAACAGTACATTTCCTTAGAAGCTGGAAGCCTCCCTTTTGCAAACTGATTTTTTAACTTATATATGGATCATACAGTTTTTGTCTACAATACAATCCATATTTAAAATCTGACAAATCATTTGGTACACATTTGCTGCTATCAGTTTCCCGCTATGGTAACGGTTTAGACACTGCATAGGGCAGTCTGTAGTTTAGAAAAGAATCAGAGGCATGAAGTTCATGTAACCTAGGTAGACACCTTATTTGCTATGAGGAGACTATCTCTTAAATGGATGCTCTTGTCCTGCTCTGCTCCTGAGTGCCAAGTAACAGAGGTAGACTGCCTGGAGTCACACTGTTGTGCACAGTCCGGGTAAATCCAAATGCCCAGGGAATAGGGAAAATAAATAGTCCTAGATCATTTTTCAGTATCACAAGACGGAAATACTCGGTTTTTGCAACTTTTAGTAAAAGCATGACTCACAGAAAAAGTGGATGAAATAAGTTTGGAGAGCAAGGACTTGAAATAGTCATCAAATCCACAGCTCCAGGTACCTGCTTCAAAATGTGTTATGCAGGCTCTTTCAAACATGAATCCAAGAAACCTCCCTCCGAAGTCTGACAGATTCAGAGTTGTTTGACAACCTGTAGTTAAATTACATAAACTATAGTCTCATTTTTCTTGACACTGTACTCAAGAACAAATCATACAAAAACAGTAAAGAAAACTCAAGTTTTGATATTTCAAATTAACTTTATATCTGGCTTCTCCTCTTACTCACCATTGTAATGAACAATGCATATAATCCCTTTAAGATTCAGCTTGCCCTCTCTTGCAACATTCCGTGACAGCTCCTCTTTAATCTACACTTTCAACAATACAAGCTTAGAGATACGTAGCCAGAACTAGAAAGGACTGGATTCGATAGACTTATGTAGGAGTCAGTTTTCATTGTTGTTCATTTGTTTTCTGTATCAAAACAAACAAACAAAAAACAAAACAAAACAAAAAAAACTTAGCCTCTTCCTGCAAAAGATGGATAACTTAAGTTTATTAAGATTGTGCCACAGAAATGAAACAACTTTCATCTCTGATGAAACAACTTTCATCTCTGATGAAAGTGCATGATGGCCAAAATCTTCCTGCATATAATTATTCTCTTAATTCTCTAAGAAACTCTTACGAAAACGGTGCTGTGGCTTTTTTGCTTTTATTTTTTCTTAATGGGCTTCTTGTTCTAATGTTTTTCAGAACACTTTTCTAGTAGACTTTAATCTAACTACCTCTGAGCTTTGCAGGAGTTAGTTCCTAAAAATTAAGGAATAAGCACAGAGTGCAACACTATTAACACTCAAACACTGCAAGCTTAATGGTGCCTGAAGCTACAACAAAAGCGATGCCAGCCAGCAGCTTCTGACATACAGAATTACTTCTTATCTCTTAATATATAAGATTTTGTCTGTGTAGCACTGGAATAAAACTTTTTTTCCCCATATGTATCACCCAGAACACTAGACAAAACACAAACTTCCACTTTCAAGAGGTTAAGTATCTGCCAGACTATACAGCAAGTTCCTTGAGAAGCTGTGAAACCAGAATCACTAATCAGTAAAAGAACATCTGAGTATTGCATTATGTACTTAAGACTTCTTTTAAAAACCAGAGATAGACACTGCAGGAGGCTGCATCTTTGAAACACTAGGACAAGTTTCATGTGGAATATTTATTTAAATAAGAAAAATTGTGCCACTAGTACTCACTGGTACAATGATGATATGAACTACAGCGATAACTCGCATGGTTTTACCAGCCATTTACTAACTCTTCCCTTTTTCCATGCTGACAGACCCTGCTATAACGCTCCTGTTAGATCAGCTGTGAAGTGTCAAAGTGCCTCCAAATAAAAATTGAATAATCTAAGAGAAGTTACTTTATTTCCTTTTTTAAATATACATATACAAGATATTTTATTTCAAAAGCACAAGAACATTATACAAGTTTCAAATTTACATTTTTGCAATTAAAGATACCAGTATGTGCATTATCAAATTTCTTCTGTCAGCTTGGATGGAACGGAAATCAGTGGCATAAGCATCTTGCGATCACTAAATACAGATTATACTCACAGTGAACAAAACTGCATAGTAATTTATGAAATGAAAGATGACCACACTAGTCAGTGAATGGTACGGGAGCCCATTTGCTCATTAGTATGTGCAAACATACAGAGAGATGCAACTTTGCCCCTTCCTCTCTCACTTCTTCAGATACAAAGATATTTCTAGAGCTTTAAACAGGAGCTCACCTGATCAAACCAGCTCGTGTCCTTATAAATACATTATAGTTCAGACAGAAATCAAAGAGTGATCTCACCACATATATATCAGAATTTTTGTATCAGTGAAGTGCAAGGTTACTGAAAGTTTTTGATAAATGAAAAGGTAAATATCAGAGGGGAAAAGTGAATATAGTTTTGGTATCAATGAGACATACATTTGTTAGTTTTAAAATGTTTTTCTTGGTAAGAAGTGTTTTGATGACCTTAGAAATCTCCAGTGCATGCAAGTCTTCATCACAACTGCTTTTCTAAATTCACTATGTATACAGAACTGATGTTTGTCTTTAAAGAGTTGTATACACAGGTTTAAAAAAATAAAAATAAAGAGAATGGTCTTAACTGCAAGAAAGCAAAACCTGGAAAACATGCCAAAGCCAACTATTTGTATTACCAGGGAAGGATTACAGAGAAAGTTATTTTTAAAAAGTATTTGAAATCAGAACCATGTTTGAGTTCATCTGTATTCCATTTTCAGACAAGTTATGGTACTGTTCAGTGCACTCATCTGTACTCTAAAAGCTTTAAGAAACAAGGAGAACAGCTATATTTATATCTAAATCATTATTTGTGATTCTACTCTTGTATAGCCAGTACAAAAAAAAAAAAAAAAAATCAGACACATTCTCAGACATTAATTTGAAAACCTCCCCTTGTGAGCCTTATTAACATGACACAAAAAATCCAAATAACAAAGGGAGGGGAAATTTAGAGTACTGACAACTTCAAGCTTTGACACAAATGGGATATGCTGGGAAAGCATTTATACCCATTGCCTTACAAATTCCCTCATGTATATTACAGTTGAAATTCAGAAAACAGAACAACAAACATATAGAACTGAAACAGGATCGCATAGCATTGAGAGTGCAATCACAATGTATTACTAACTACCAAAGGGGAAAGGGACAACTTAGCCACTTTCTTTTTCTTTTCTGCTCTAACTAGCACCGAACCACTGAACATGACCCACAAAACACATTTTCATTTATGCAGATAGGACTCCAAATGTGACAGAGTATGAAAGGTGGTAAATTCCCCAAACATGGGCAAACAAATTTATTCCCAATTCTAAAACTTGCTGGTTTAGGGCCTTGATTTTAGTCTAGTGATAGCTTTGAAGATTTTTTAGTCTGTTGAAGTCTCTGGCTCCTGCATAACTTGCAGAGATGTACTACAATTATCTAACAGTATTTTCCTGTTTGGCTCTCAGGGGACAAACTAAAAGAAGTAAAACTAACCACAATCTAACCAAACAGTGTAGGTCTAACCTCTTAGGATATACAACATTAATAGAGGACAGATTAATTAGATAAAGTGCAGTTCTGGCAATGCAAAAAGCACAGACTTTATTTTTTGATGCAATAAGCAAGATGGTAATTCCCCCATGCACTTTCTATGCACACTTCTCCTTTAAAGAGTTTATTAATGAAAACTCTTCATTAAATCCCAGGATATAGCATAATGCAGGCTTTTTCTGCACAACTTCATGTTTGCTGTACCTGTTGCTACAGATTACTACAGACCTGGCACCACTACCACCCCAGCATTATGTCACAGATCTTGACCTATTAAAAAGTTCCAGTAAGCTTGGAAAAAGAAGGCAGAAAGAAAGTAAAGCAACTTTTTCCTTAACAATATCATTTAAGTATACTCTGGAGGCAAGAAAAGAATGTGTGTGCCCTGAAGCACAGGCTTTGGGAAGGTGTCCTCATCAAAACATGTGAAACAATTACAACTTGTCAAAGAAGTGGAAATATTTCTGGACCTGAATGTTCAAATAATAATTATACAAGGTGGCTTTCTTTTTTTTGGGAAAAAAAGAGCAAGACATATGACATGAAATTGTTTCAATGTATCAGCACTACATCAAACCTAGAGAATCCATCCGTTGTGTCTGAACTACAGTATCCACTTTAGAGTAGATTATTTACTGCCACTCTCCTTTCCTTTTCCAAAGCACAGCCAAAGGTAAGAGATTTCCCTAAAATCAGGAGACTCAAAGCAGTTGCCAATTGAATCCAAAGAAGATCTGGTTTGTTTCTTGGCTCCTGGCAATCTCCTCTATGATGCAGTGTTGCTGCCATAGCAGATGGAGCTTCCGGTAACGCTCCCGACATAGGTGCAGGGGATTGCCTCTTCTTCATAGAAGGAAAAGGAGAACATACAAATAAACATCAGAAATATACAAATAAATATCAGAATATCAACTGACAAACTATTCCATTAATAGTATAGCATTAATGGTATTAACAATAGACAGTAAAAATGAAATAATTGTATGAACAGCAACTCCAACAGGTCTACTGAAAAAAAAAAAAAAGATTTTTACATGCAACAAACAGTGACTGTCATTTCCAAGATGACATTTTAGTAATGGCAGTTGCAAATTTTGGATTAAAATTATGGAAAATATTCTTGTGAAAATTTAGAAAGTTTAACAGAACGAAGTAGATTTTTCCACTACTAATGACCCATTCCTGACTAGAAACTGTCATCAGGATTTTGAAGTTAAACAAGTTCACCAGACAAAGACATATTTGTGCTCCACATGTTAGCAGGAAGAACACGGTGCCTAATAGGTATAAGACACCAAAATGGAAACGAAGAAATCAAGAAAACTAAGTATTTACTTACTTCAGTCCTGGATCTGTTTCTCCATATTCATCCAAGTAGGGAGCAGGATATAAGCAACCCCTGGTTTTACCTTCTATGAGGACGACTTTGCATTCCCTGATTCTTAAGGAAAAATAGCTTCATTTAAAATAAGCATCTTCAATGTTGCCGGAAATGTACTATAAGCTACAAGTTTTTCTATAAGCTCCAACTTTTGACAGCTTAGGTAGGATCTAAATCAATAGTAGATTCAATTAAATAGGATTTGTACAAGTTACTTTGCATCAACTCCTTGTTAAATACTTACCACATGCAAGTATTTTCCACTTCATACATGATGTAAGCATGGAGTTAGTAACCCTGTAGCTTTGCACCAGATTCCCTGTTGCATACAATCCCTAGTAGGGCTATTTTACCTAATAGTCGAATAGTATAAATTACAATGGATTAAATAGCATGGATTATCTTTAGTTTACATAGAGCTAAACCAGATCTAAACTAGTGTCTCAATACCAACAGCAAGGAGACTTATCTACCACCAAAAGTCAATTTTTAAAATTGATTTAAGTTAAATATATATAAACCCTGTTAGCACTTAAGAGTTTAATAAAAGGAGGAAATATCAAGCTTATTTTGTAACATCAGGATAGCCATACGGGACCTTATTTCCATAGGTCTTTACTGAGTTATGAAACAGTATCTACGTATCTACACTCCATACTACATTCTAGGGTAGTAGGACGAGAATTAGTATAGGTACTAGAAGCAATCTTCAGACTGTAGAAGTTCTGCTTTAGGTAAGGAGAACAGTGAATTAACCTGTACAAAGCTCCTGAAGTTATTGGAGCTAGGTGGTTTTCCATACCAGCACCAGTTCACGTAATTCAAGGATATCCCAAAGGCATGCATTCCGTTTTGAACACTGTATTGCTCTGGTCTAGATCCACATAGGATTCATCTGCCCTCCAAGGCATAAAACAACTCCAGTCCAAAACAAATATCCCATTACAGTGATTTGTCTGTGCTAGCAATTCCAGATGCTATGGAAAACTTCAGTTTACAGCCATGACTTTGCAACATGTATGCACCTAAATACACCTACTTGGGCTTGGGTGCTTAGCTACTTCATTACTCTACTTGAAGAGTTTTTTCTTGTTACAGTCACTTCTGTGGTTATCTTAAGCAGCCATGAGTCACACAAGAAACATATCAAACACTATTCAGCTGATTAGTCTGCCAGTCTTAAGAATGTACTTCCCTCCATTTACAGCTGTATGTGTGCACAAGCCTATATTTCATTAGTAACAGAATGAGAAAAAAGTCAATTTACAGTAATTCTGTCTCTGATTACGTTGTGCAGGACAATACTCAGCTGGAGCTACAAAGGTCTTCTGGTTTTGCCAACTTACAGGCCTCTGGATCGCTATTCCTACTGAGTCTCCTTAAGTGTGGAGAAAAATAAGTAAGAGTCACAGATGTTTTGCCTCTGACATCTCAAGCGAGAGTAGAGTGGAGTAGGCTTGACGGATAATGACTGCTGAAAAAATACCAATCCTAGAACTTTGAGCCTGTGTTTACAGTGTCATTTAAACATACACAGCCTTAAAGAACAGTCACAAATCACGGTTATTTCCTGTGGAAAATAATACCATAAACAAGACCTTCTGAATTTAAGTCCCCAGGTTTCCATTTAACCTCATTATTAAAAATGTTACAATACATAATCCTCTAAACACACAGAAGCTCCACATAGCTCCTGCTATACTTGAAATTAATCCCATGCTAAAGTAGCAATTCAACCCCTTTGAACAAAATAACTAAAAGATCAGTTCTTTCTTTCACATTCTTAAGGAGTAAAAAGAAAAAATATTTATTAAAAATAGACTGGTTTTAATCACAGAAGATAATCTCTACATACTAAATTCATAGAACAGTTCATTTGAAAATCCCAGGTTAAGGGAATGGTGTGTGCAATTCCAAAATATACTTGGAAAATTCTAGCCCAACTAAAACATGCAGTATAAACTAGTCACATCACCTGGAAAACAGGCATACCGGTTTTATAGAATGAGTATAGAGTTCCAGGTATAAAGCATATCTGACTCAGAACCTAGAGAACGCACGACTACTCCCAGCAGTGGTATAACTTTTTGGTATGCTACATTTTAGGTCAAAGCAATGTTTTTTCACCTCAGACAAGTCAAGTGCTTTGACAATGTTGTGTTTTTTTTTTACCTTCAAATATTTCCTTTTATTCGTTAATAAGTTAAATTCTGGCTAGCTACTTACTTGAGAAACATACAGACCCCAGCTCCACATTGAAGAGCATGAGATGTACAGGCTCCCAACTCCTCCCCATTCACAAGTTCTTGACAGCAAGTATTCTGGGAACACAACATAGCCCCACAGAACAAACATAATACTGGATGTTTTTGTTCATCATCAGATGACCGTGGGCATCTAGAAAAAGCATAACCAGAATGTCAATTCAGAAATTTATCTTTCAAAGAAAAGCAAACAATCAATAACATTCCTAAAAAAAAGTCACACCACATATCTGCTTCCTCTGGCTCTGTTTTTACGTTGCTTCAAAAATTTCACCTGCAAAATACCTCCTACAAGCAGGACGTTGGACTAGATGATCTGCTAAGTCCCTCCTCATCTGAATTATCCTGATTCACTCTTCCTGGCATAAAACAGTGTCAACCTGCTGGGCTTCTTGTGTCCAGTGCAACGATACTTTTCAGGTTTATGGGCCAAATCAAACCTACACTGCACTGGTGAAAAATGATCAGCAGGTTAAGGTACAATAGTTTGATGTATTATTCTACCAAACAAGGGACTTAATTTAGCAAGCTGTTGTACAGCAGACTTAAAACTGTTGCTACAGTATGGACCAGTATAAGCATAACAGTGCCTTCACTTCCACAAAATCATTTCTGTATACAGTTTTAACAGCAGTTACAGTAACTGCACAAACATCAAAATGACAAAACCCCCAGCAAGAAAACTAAATATATCGTATCTTACCTAAACTGAGATGCTTGATTCAGAAGGCAGCTATAGTCTTCAGGAAGCTCTATTAAACTATTTCTTTTCCTAGGATATCTGTGTAAGTAAAAAATAAATATTACAAGAAAAAATATTATCACAGCAAAAAAAAAAAACATAATGGACAGCTACAAATCACTATCCCGTTAAGCTTTTGGTCCATTCTGCAAAATTCTGCAGTTCCACAACAGCTCTTCAGTCCTAGAAGCCCAAGTGAGAGGCTTTACAAGGGAGCTGCAGCATTTCTACGTTCCAGCAATTTCAGCAAAGATGACAAAATTAAATTGCATATTTAACACGTATGTACAAAGACATTTTAAGTTTCAGTTAGCTTTTCTTTTTCCTTAGAGAAAGCTACATAACTTGGTTAACAGAATGCATTCTTGATGAAAATTCACTGTGTGAGGAATAATATAAAGCCACTTAAAGAGAAATGACTTTTGGTAGTACAGCGTGAAAAAGAAAACAAGCACTGCTAACTTGCTCACAAACAAGCACTTAATTCTTTGAACAGTTTTAAGTCGAAAACAAAGGAAGAAAAAAAACACTAACCTTATTGCAATGCTTTTCCCCTTCAAACTACTTAGCACCACCGGGTCAGTACACCACCTATTTCAAACAAACATTTGCAGAAAATAGTGTATGATAATAATATAACTTTAGTATCCATAAACTAAACTACAAAGAAATGTTTGCTCTAGCAAACAGAGCATAGATAAAATGTTGATAGCTCAAACTCTGCAAGGAAAACCTGCAACTCTTTATACAGTTTTGCTTCAAGAAAATAATATTTTAAGTTCACATGCAAAAGAAAAAAAACTACATGAAAAAACACAATACTTAAAATGATCAGTATTTCCTTGCGTATTAAAACTCAGAGTTGCATTACAAATGTGAGCAGTCCTTATTGATGTATTGACATAGCAAGTTCTTACAAAAGTAAAAGTGGGCTACAGCACACAGCTCCTTTTGGAATATATCTACTGAAAAATACAATATAATATACTGTCTACTAAGAAAACACTTATTACTTTTACTTAATAACCATCACCCAATGACTATTTTACAATGCATTATTGTGAGATTTTTTTTTTATATTCTTGATTAGAATGGCCAAACACATCTAACAGAAAAAATAGCAGACATTGGCAAGTTACAAAACAGAGGAATTTATATTAAAATATATTATTTATTATTACTAAAATATATTATTTCTATAAAGCAGGAGAAAGCAAAGAACTGTGAGAGATGGTCAATCTAGTAACCTTCATCTAACACACTTCTCAACAACTGTTCAGCTTAGTCTTCTGAAATAAGATTCCTTCAGAAAATATAGGGGAAATCACATGATGACTTGACAACTGTTAGTATTACATAAAATAGGTGGTTTCTCACTCAAAACCTGTTTTTGGCTGGGAACACTATGATGGATTTGTTAGCCCTGCCTCTAGCCATCTCTTTCTAACATTCGTAAGAACCTGCAAGAGATCTGAGCTTTCTTATGAGATCTGTAATGTTTTTGTGCAGACAAGTAGGAACATAAGACAAACTTATTTAATAATACACTTGCAAACATGCTATTAATTTATAATCAATTGTACACACTACAAATGCAATTATAGCAAACTTCTATGTAGGAAGCTATTTAAGGCAGCTAATTGAGGGAAGCTAGGCAACAAAACAAAACAGAGGCAAAAAAAAAAAAAAAAAAGCTAATGTAAGCCAGAGAATTCTGACAAGAACAAAGAATAATAATTAATGTTACCATGGGCTATAACAGTCACAGTAAATACATGAAGACATTTTCCAACACAATAAAGCAGGATAATTCTATTATTCTCAGAGACGAAGGTTGGGGGGTGGTGGGTAGTTGTTTGTTTATTTTAACTTGGGTTTCTGAATAGAGAATTTTAGCAATTATTTCCTTACTGTCAGATTGCAATGTACATAATACTAATATTGCACCTTCTAACCATTAAGCTAACTTCTACATTCATCAGTTTATTTTGGAAATCCAGAGAAGATAAAGCACAAAGCCTCATGTGGCAGGCTGTAACATTTTCCGTGTTCTCATTTCATAGCTCATGTAATCAGCAGTTTTGCTATTGACAAAAATAGACCAAAGAACAGCAAACGGCACACCAGACACATAAAGGTTTATGATAACTTCTCTGTACATGAACCGATTTCACACGTCTGCAAGTACTAGTTCTGTAGTTTATGGTAGTTTAATGTTTAAACTACTAGAGAGTGTATCATGTTTTATGTTCAGTTATATTGTTATATATAACATGTTCATGTTATATTCAGCATAGCAATGCACATCAAATGAACATTTACAACTCTAATATGAACTTGAGCTCAATTATTAAGAAATTTGACCTGATTCCCACAAAGCCATTACACTGCAAAAACATGGCCTGTCCATTCTCAATTAGTACCTTTGAAGCAGTGGATTTACAGTGTCCCAGTATTCCTGGAAGAGCAGAAATAAATTGGTGGGTAGAGAAAGGTAACTACAAAGTGCCTTGAACTGCCCTTCTTCAGAAACTGCAAAAGAAAAAAAGAAAACATAAGCAACTGTTAAAGTGTTTCCGCACTGCTGAATACTTCACTCAAACTACAGTTCTCGTGATTCTTCTTCCACTGAATACCCATCTCCCAGCTAAAACATAGCTCCTTAGTACAATTGACTGTAACTCCATTGACTTAATCAGGGCCATGACAATTTGCATTAGCTCAATATCTGCTTTACATTTGTTAATAAATCAATCATTATTATGTTAAGTCATGAATAAGTAATTATTAAAACAGAATTCCTTGCTTAATCTCCATTTCACTGCATAATATGTAAGACTTGTTGGTACAGCAGATTTCCCTATTTATCATATTTTATCTTTTCACTATACTCCAGGCCTGCAATGGTATTTAATTTTGTTATGATCCGCTCAATGCTAACATACAAGAAGTTGTGCAAGGTTAATAGTTTGCTGAGTGGTTGCTTATTGGCTCTTAGCTGCAGAAAATGGAACTGTGGCTTCACCAGGGGGAATCCTTCCCACAGAATCAAAGTTCCAGACTGACAGTAATGACAACACCATATCCCAAAGCGCAGAGATTTTAACTTGCATATCCCTAATCAAATTCAGACTTAGTTCAGTTTGTATAAATTAAGACTACACTGTGTCTCAGTTGTTTCTAACAGTTTGGGTCATCCTTTCCAAGCAGCTGATGATTCTGTTTCTCCCTGCATTTTGACGAAAAAGTTTTTGTTTTAGTATCTGTAATGAACTAGAATTGTTTAAGGAAGGGGTTTAAGCTCTACAACATGCTTATTTCTACAAGGTTTTATTTTGCTACATCAGTCTTAATATTCACCAACATTAGCAACAAGGTTTTCTTTTCTTTTTTAATATACTCCAGGCTATTTATCAAATAAATGACCCTTAAATTACTGTCTTTGTATCCACAAATACTACCTATACATCGTTGATAATTCATGTATTTGCACACACTCAGAATTAGCTCTTTTCCACGAAAAAAAAAAAAAAGAAAAGAAAAAGGCTTAGACCACCCAACTTCTCATACCTGTCCCTTCCTATACAAATTAGTATTTCCTTTTCTTTCCAAGTCTTAATGTATTAGGTATTGTTATCATAAATATATTAAAACCCCCTTACTCCAGGAAAAGAGTAAACAACTTCAGGATATAGATATATTTGCTTTCTCATATTTACCTTGTTGTAGCTCCTCAGGTGGAGACACTCCCAGCAAATAATGAAAAAATAAAGCAGCGCAACGAAGGTAAGGCATGATGCCTTTTTTAACACAATCCCATACAAGCCAGCCTGGAATATCCTGACTAAAACAACTGTAATACAGAAATGAGAAATATCTTCAATAATTAACAATGAAAATCCTCAGAGCATTCTCACATTTTGGCTACCACTGGTAGATTTGCATCTGTGTAGAAGCAACACTGATGTACTTCAAATTCTGAAAAAACACAGCCAGCAGCACCTAACTTCAAACCTTCCTTTTACCTAAGGAATAAGTATTGAGTTTATGTAGAACACTGACGTTACATCTTCAAATTATCTCAGTTGATATTTCTCGGGAATATAAAAAATTAATTGCCAATAATAAGCAGTCCACCAATAGGCAACTCTTTATACCCCAATTTAAAAATTCTGCAATATAGCATCACACATATAGCAGTTGATGCTTATGTTTTTTATAACAGAAAATCCAGTTTCTTGAAATTGTGACAGTGCTTTTCATTAACATTCTGAATAATGCAAACCCCAAATTATTAAAAAACAAGAAAAACAAAAAGCAGGCAAAAACAAAATCAAAAACACTCTTCATGGGCAACAAAAATAGCAGAGTTCAAAAAAATAACATGCCTCATACTTCAGATTGTTTTAAGCTATCATAGTCCCATTTCTGACAAAAAATACTGGAGTAATCATCATCTCAGTAGTTATTCTTGCAGTTTGTGTGCTATCAGCATTTAGTCTAGATCTTATAGTACATTTAACTAACCTACAGTGTGTCCCTGTTTTTGAAAAGCTTCAAACATAGCTCATTTCACATTGACATGAACAGGATGTTCACAAATATTAACTGCAACCTTCTGAGGAACAACACGTAACACTGTATTATAATATCATTTCAAAAATTATTATTCAGAACATGCTGTTTAATCACAGATAGATCAGAGTTAAAGACAATGTGTACACAGAAATTAAGACACTACAAGTTTCAGATTGGGAAACCAGTTTCACATGGAATTAATTGCCAAAGCAATCCAGCTTTGTTAACCTGACTTTCTAAAATGCACAGCAACTACCGTGCCCATGAAAAACTTCTCCTATTACTTACATACCAAATTTTAAATGTTTAAAAGTTTAGACAAACTTTTAGACATGTGGCAGCATTGTCAATCCTAGAAAAACATATCTTTGCAACTAGCCTTCAGGGTTTGCAATTAGATCATCTTTAAGGTTCCATACATCCCAAAAGAGTATGATTCTACAAAGATAAATCAAAGCAGAAATTGTAGAGGGTGCATCCACATTTTCTAGCTTATTTTGTCATCTAGATAACAAAGCATTCAAGAGCCTGTAGCTATACCCATTGAAAGTCTGGTAAGAAAGGAACAAGTGCTCAAGCAAATAAGAGTTTTGTTTAGCTGTACACTATATACCCTTCCTTTTATAGTAGAATTATTTCCTTCTGTTTGGAAGGAAAATCTGTAACATATCTAAAAAATTAAAGGACAAAAATAATAACCTCCCCCTGCTTCATCTTACACAGTTTATGGTTGCACTGTCCTCCAGAATGGATGTGGGTTATTTTCCTTCCTTAAGACTAAGAATTCACTCTGTTGCCTTTAAGTTATTGCCTAGGGTGTTTCCAGAAAACACAGTACTGTACCTGAACTGTTACTTACCCACTAGTGTACTGGCAAACCTCTCTACAGAAAGACTGAGCAGAACATGCCTCTTCACTGTTGTCATGTGATCGAGCTGTAGGGGATTCTGCACAAAGAAGAATCACACTGTAAATGCACTTCACTTGGGACACACATCTCATTTGATATAATCTGACCTCTTTTTTTCAATTGTATTACAGAAATGTTTCCACTTTATTTTGCTTAATTCTTTTCCATTTGTTATTTTTGACCTAAGAAATGTTCTCCTAAAACTACATGCTATAAAGAATATTGATTAATGCCCCTCTGCTCAACCTCATGTAAGAACTGCTTCCTTCCCATGATCTTCTGAAGTTATTGCCCTGTATGGATTAAGTTACAGGAAATTGTTTCTTTTTTTCCTTTTTTTCTTCTTTTTTCCTCCTGACAGGTTTGAGAAAAAGGAGAATACTAGCTAGGACTAACTGTAGGTTACTGACAGTATTTAACAGTAATATGAAATACAGAGAAAAGTAAAATTCCTCTCTGTTAGTATAGAAAATTTCATACTTCAGGCATGGGTATTAAATAGGCTGAAGGGTAAAGGAAAGTAAATTTCCAAAATCCATGCTCGTTCTCACTGTGCAGCTCAGAGTGCTGCTGCTAGGTAGTGCTTTGCTTCTCCTACAAGGAGCGAAGAGTGTAGGAAGCTACCACGCTGAAATGACTGACTTGATCAAGTACTAATGTGTAACTGTTTTCTTCTGCACACAGAAGTGATATAATAAAGTGCTCTAAAAATGATATAGAGCTACTTTTTGCAACAAAAAATTCTACCTAGCACTAAATGTCATCTATTATGAGAAAGTTCATACCTGGAAGGCACCAATGGTTACTATCAACGTGTTCATCTATTATTTTTAAGAAATTTTGTAAAATGCTAAAATCATACAACCCAAATACACCCCTACCTTTTGCTGAAGACATAACGATTTGTGTTATGTGTGCTAGTGTAGTCAGATGGAAGAGGTAGAGGTGGTTATAGGCTGAACTAATTGATGAAGGTTGCAAGTCTACAGCATCCTCCCAGTATAAAGATGGAAATGATAACACAACTCCCACCTACAGTGAAAGGGAAGGAGTAAATATTAAAGTAACAAAAATTTGGTAATAATTACATGGGTAATATGAATTATTATAAGTTACATTTGCACTATATGGTCACGTTTCATTCCTCTAGTCAATTAAAATGCGTTCATTTATCCTGCTAGTTTTACTTCACAAAGTATAACAAAAAATCATTGAAAATAAATACACTGTGTCCCACTAGCAGCTAGGAAACTCAGACATCATTCCATTTTACTTGCCAGTTTATAGATAGCTTGTCTGTTTCCTAGAAAGCTTTATTTTTGGTTCGTCACATATGAGAACAGTACATTGAGAAAAGAACACTAGAAAGGAGACTAAGCACTGGTTCAAAAGGCAACTAGTACACAGCAGTTTTTGTTTTAAGGTAGAAAAAGCCATAATAAAGATTTGTATTAAGAATAGCAAGAAAAGGCTAAGAAATAGACAAAAGAAGATAATGAGAGCAAACGTGAATGAGAAGGTACGAGAAGCCTGTTGAGACAAAGAGTAAATGAGGGGAACATAAGCTGAGAACTGGTACATTTCTCAGGTTTTTTTGGAAGTTTGATAACAACTTAGGTAGTAAAAGACTGAGATTACAAGCATGAAATTCAAGTAGAGTGAGACTTGAAAAATAGATAAACAGCAGAACTAGACGTAGAACACCTACATAGCAGCCATGTGTAATAATATGCTTGTATGCGGTGCACGTATGTAATAATTTAATTCATGAAAGTGAACAGATAATGCAGGACTATCCACAGGGTAAAATTACACAAAAATCTACACTCTAAAAAAGTGTATTAACATGAAGAATAACATAAACCTACTTACCAAAACGTGGAACATATCTACTTCTAAGAGGGAAGGAGTGTCTTCCTTTTTCAAGTTTGGTAGAAGAACTACAGAATAAAGATATTGATTATGTATTTGTTATGCACTTTCCTCTTTCGGACTAAGCTGCAAAATCAGAATCTTGTGTCAGAGCCTGAATCACTTATGTGTTTTCATCAAAAAACATCTAAGCCTCTGAAATGATAAAGTAGATAAAGAAGCTATTTAACTGCTTATCACTTACTTAACTGTGCATCTATTCAGCAACTTCCACATGCCTAAGCAGCTCAAAATTTTCATGACAATATCTTCAAAATTCTGAGATAAAAATCTCTCATTTATTTCTCCATGTCACTCTTAAGACCATGTTAACATGATTTAGCAGAATCCAAAAACCGGTACCACATCTAAGAATCCTGTCCAATATAAGGCATGTCAAACAATGGGATTCACAAAGGCCACCACGTTAAGCAGAATACCAAGAAACATGGAGGACAGGTACGTGTCTCAACCCAGTTCTACCTGAAATCCAGGTATCTTAAACTAAACATTTTTGTGGACTTCAGTGATACAGAGCTGGATCAACAGAACTATCATTTACCTTAATTCAAGCAAAACCCTGTAATGTAAGGGAACATAAGAGAAATTGAAGTTAGTATTGTTGTCAGTAGTCTATCCTTTCCTTCTATGCTGTACTAATAGCTTGTGCCATCTTTTAGCAGAAACTTTTGCAATACAAAAATAGAAAAGACAAGGAATACAATACCTCCTAGAAGACGAATCAGATGTTTCTGAATCAGGACTTGTGGTGATGTTGTTCTCTGAGCAGCTGCAAACTGCACTAATGCTTTAAGGCCACTGTGCTAGAGCACAAGAAAAAACAGTTGGACAGGAAGAGATAACAGTGAAATAAATCAGTAAGAACATATACAAATAGAAAACATTGGTAAGTGAATTCATATTGATAAGAGAATTAAATATGAAGTAGAAGCATATTGTCCAGTATGTTTTTTATGTTATCAATCTAAACTAAGTATTTTCAGATAGCTCTCAACAGAGAATGATCTTGATGTCAGCAGTTTCTACAACATACGTGTAAACGTATCTCTTATCAACTTGCTCATACCTGTCTATTTTGTAGAGATCCAAATAAAGGCTTGCCCTCTGTTTCCAAGAGGTTTTCTTAAAATTAAACACAGAAAAAAAATTAAGTTGCTTTGTTCTACAGGAAATAATGTAAAATTTGTCTTACACATGTTAACTTAATGTAAGATAATTTTTCTTCTTAGTATATGTCTTTCTTTTTAAAGCTTAGTCTAATTCTGATAAATAACTTGCTTAGAATTTTCTTGAAAAAAATCCAGCTTAAATCACTCCAAAGGCTTGCCACATAAATGGCTGTGATAGGCTTTTAAAAAAAAGTTAGTTTTCAGATCTTCCTAACTATGGATTTAAAGGAATGGTAATTCATATAAATAAGATTTTTTTTTTTTTCCCCACCACATGCATGGTTAGCAACTTCAGAATATTAAAGACCACATTTCTTCTACAAACTGTATGAGAATTCTTTAAGAATAAAGGCAAAAGAAAATAATGAACCCTACTGTGTAGTTGATTCAAGGATAATTAAAAATACTGAAGTGTTAAGAAGGTGTTTTTTTTGAAGAAAACCCTAAAGAGGAAGTGCTGTTTCATAGTTGTTATTTAGCTGCGCAGAAGATGCATGCATATCAAAGATCTTTGTTCGCCTCGAGATATTCAAATGTACTTAATGATGCAATTAGTAACATGGAACAGGATCACTCCCAGTTCTCACAGGTTAAACTCACTAATGCTGGCATTACATACGTTAATCAGATATTTTATGAACTATCATCTAAAAAAAACATCCTATTACTTATACTGGATTAAAGATGATCATGTTATTTTCCATGAAATTACATATAATAAATATTATTAATCTATTACATATTGTTCTTCCTTATATAGAGCTATCATTGATTATTTATGCAATCAGATTGTATACAATTTTAAAACTCAAACAATATTAAGAGTTTTGAGTCACAAAAAGGAGCAAACCCAAATTTGCTTTACCTATACACTGGATGGTAAAAGCACATGTGCTCCAGGTCATCATAGGGATTCGATAATCAGCTTCGTTTGGAGCAACTTTTAGTCCAACTCTATAAATGGTTGTCGCAAACAGAATAAGCATCTCCTTGATACTGCTTGAGTATTTGGCTCTGCAAAAGTAAACCAAGATCATTTCAGTCTGAATGTATTAATAATGCTTGTTACTTTTAAGTCAATCAATTACTAACAAAAATCAAGGTTATTCGTGAAAGAATTATTGAATACAAAGACCACCTGTCTGTACCGAGGAGAAAAAAAATCACTAGCATCCAGTAGTAAACAAGTACCTCCATATAACAGCATCTGAAAATGAGTGAAAGCTACCCCTGAAACAGACATACAGCAGAAAAATTAAAGTAGACAGAGTTTAACTAACGTGCCTAGAAGCATAGAAAATGGTAAAAATCACTGGAATTGTAGATTAGGAGATTCTAGAGTCATAGTTCTGTACTAAGAGAATAAGAACTGCCAGACTAGGTTTGAAAAAGAGGTCCACCTAGCTGTGTATAGATCTGATATTCAGTGAACACTGAAGGAAAAGCACAAGTAAGGCCATATTCAGGCCAAAAAAGACCATGTTTTCCTTCAATACATATACTGAAACACAGTTAGGTTATTTTAGGTAGAATTAATATATTGTAGAAAGAACTTCTGGTAATACTTACAAAGACTGAACTCCAAAACTAAGGATAGAATTGAACTCTGAAGCAGAGTTTCCCAATCCCTTGTTGACAAAAGCTGGAGCATTTTGTTTTTCTCCTTCCAGAAGAAGAAATTAGATCCACATTAAAATACAAAGAAATTGTTACAGTTTTTATAGTAGTCTAACAGAATTGAGACTTGTATTTTTAACTGTTTAGAAAACAATTATTAACAGACTTAACCAGCAAGACTGTCTTCTAATCATCCCTAACATTTTCTTCTATTCCCAAACACATGAAGATTAGAAGTAGTGCTTTGCTACTACTTTTTCCTTGCCTTGGTGAGGAAAATACAGCAGAAGCCACAAAAAAAAGAACTTTCCTGCACCATAGCAGTGCAAGGAAAGCACTGATTTTTTGGAACTTCTATTTTCTAAACAGTCAAATGTTTTCATTTTGGCCCTCTTAATTTATTTTTCTCTTTTTTACAGGGAAGACAGAAGGAAATTAATAGAAATCAGGAAACTGGTGAGTTCACTTTGAAATCAAGGTATCAGCTCAGAAAGGGCTGTGCCTTTAAACCCCAACTTTATTTTATACTGTCTTGATTGATAGCAAAATGCACCCTTTATTTGAATTTTTCTATTGACATTACTTAAAACATGCAATGGAATATTAGATACCCCACAGAAAAACTTCAAAAGGAAGATAATAAACAAACCTTTTGCATTTTTCACACTGTAGCCTGATATCCTGACTAGGATAATTTCCAGCCACCTAGCTAGGGACAGAATTTGAGCTACTGCCTCTGCGTCCTCACTGAGAAAAAGAAATGCAAAGAAGTTGTTACTTCAACCCTCAAAGGATCTTTACAAATAATCTTTAAAAACAAAATGCATATAGGTCAAAACACATTAACTCCCTGTTTACATAGTTTAGCATGCTTTATAAATTTTGAGCAAATACTACAAAAGCAAGCATTAGCTGTACTATACTATTAGCTGTACTATATCTAAGTCTTTTCTCTTTTGGCATACACTCCAAAAGTAGTTATTCCAGTAGCGCTTTAGAAGAGGATTTTGAGAGGAAGCATATTTGGGTGAGTAGTCAATGAGGAGTTAAGTAGTCTTTTATGCAAATTAGGAAGGTCAGCCCAAGCTTACCTTCTTAAAATCTGAAAAGCCAACCCAACCCAAGGTCACACTTCTAAAAAATATATACACAAATATATATATAGAAATTTAAAGGCTACACAATCTGGAAATTCACCTGTTTATTTTTTGAGCCTGCAATGGAACGATAGGAATCACGGTATTGCACAGAGATTTGCAAAGTGGACAAAGATACTCTCCATTCTCCAAGTCAAGTATCGGTTCAACATGCAGACGTTGTCGAAAGTTCAGCTGCATCGCTTCAAAGTACCTATGACATTGAAAAGGGGATTGCTAGAAAATGGAATGGCTCAAACATGACCTGAAAACAAATGCTCAAGTAATGAAAAGTGTTATTATCTACAAGTACCTATCTAAGCCAACAAATGAGTTTTTTCCTTTTATAACTATTTCATATGCTTATACAGGAAAGTAAAATAAAACCTTTGATCATCTATTTGAACTCATTCAAAAAAGCATGGCATACCAACTTAGCCAAAATGATGGTAACTATTTCTTGCTTTTAAGATCCTTTAAAATGCATTTTAAAGTTTTCAGACACAGCAGTTTTTAATTTTTCTACTATTCTCTCACATCTTCAAAGCAATGAAACACGGATGGTATCTAATATCTTTCATAAGAAACTCACTAGAAAAAAAATTGAAATAGCATTTGTACATATTTCAATTTTAGGAAAACCTACTGGTAACATTTCATGAATGAATAATCCACTACTTGTGGCAATGTCTGAGTCTCAGAACTAGACAACAAAACTGCAGCCTTCCTTTAGAAGAGGGGGTAATTTGTATTACAGTATCACACAACCTACTTTAAACTCAAAAGGAAACTGAGAAGTAACTATGATCTTTATACAGGTTTTGTTATATAATTTTGCTCCCTCAGTGAATGAAGCAATCCTTCAGATTTCATTAATGTCTCAGTGGTGTTGACATTATTAGGAACAAAACCTAACATTCAGATCTGCTTGCCTGAATACGAGCAACTAAATTTAGTACTAATACCCAGACTGGACATGTAGTATCTGTAAGACAGATATGAAATCATTTAGCTTTCACACTAAGGTAATTACTAGTTATTATTTTGCTTCTGAGTATTACATCTTAAGATTTAAAATAACATTTATCTAATAAGAGAAAATTTGTTTGCAGAGGTGATCAACAGAAGTCCTGATAATTACCGAATATTTATGAAAGTATTCATTACATATATATACACACACACAATACACATTTCCCCAAATTCAAACAACTATTTTATTGCAAGCAACTCCTCTTTCTCATACATGGCAACTACAAAGATATTCCTTTCATTTGTACTTGTACTGTTTTATAGAGTATTTTCGCAGTATTTTTACGCTGCACAGATGCTCTGCACAGGCATCATTTGGAGGAATATTAGTAAGTTAGAACGTCTGTTATGTAATAAGTAAAAGACTATACTCAAACCTTCTGTGTCATCCCGTATGAGAAGAGCCTGTGGTCCATTTTAATCCCATTTACCCATACAGCAAGTCATCTTTTCTTACAAAGAGCAAGGGAACTGAACTCCAGTGCTGCACTACTTAGATCTACGTAGATGTGGATGGATCTGCCAAGAGCAGATGTATTATACTCAAGGAACATAATTCCATATCATTTAAAGTGTGTGCACCTATTTATTTTAGTACTGATGTGTTGCTTTGTTTTTTAATAAAAATATACATATAGAAAAATAAATAGTAAGCACTTGAAGTTTAGTCAAGCTTTTTAAAGTAAAATGACACAAACATAAAAAAAACAGCCTCTAGAAATTGTTCAGATCATTTGACAGCATGAAGTAACTTCACTGCATGACCCAACTCTCTATCTGCTGATAACACATCAGTGGTATTTAAGCTCTAGTATTAATTCACAGAATTTTTTTATTTTTTATTTTTTAAAGAGTTGCTGAATCTACATGTACTCAAAATGCAAAGAACATTAACTTTACTGTCCATAATCACATGCATGTAGCTAGAGGCAACAAGGATGACCATATTATGCAGGCTGAGTTATTTGGTCTTTTAGTATTTCAGGCTTGTATTCTAATCCAACATTCCTTGATCTAAATACTGGGCACCTGCAAACAAATATCTAGTGTAGTTTTTAACTACTGTATCAATTTTTCTCTTTCTTTTTTTATTAAGAGTTTATTCACCATGGGAGAGGAACCTCTACACTGGTAGATTTAACCTTTAATATTCTAGTCTAAAGGCCAGATTTTCATCTAAAGACTCACTGGCATAACTCAGCTTCATCCTTTAGGCACTGAGGAGGTAACCGACTTCCAGAGACAAAGAAGTGTTGAACACCCATCTGGAAGACTCCTACTGGTTCTCATTGGACTGTTAAAAAGAAATCTACTAGATAGGGTTTCTTACTCTTGACCATTTTTACCCCATCAGTTTTATTTGCGTAAATTGGTAACTCCTTACATATTCTTCTTTGGATCATAGAAGTCAGTTGATACCTTTTGATGATGCTTTTCCTCATTGGTTAAAAACTTCTCTTGTGCCATGTTTCATTTTTAGATGAGTAAATAGTTTGAATTCTTAATTCAATACCCACTTACTATTGTGTGTTCTCAGTGTGCAATTAAACGTTTCAGAAAATAGATCGATAAATATAAAAAACTGCAAAGACCTTGCAAAGACCTATCCTTACTTCTGCCAGCAGGCTGCATGCATCACATGGCCACAGCTTCCTGTGTGGGTTCCACATGGTAAGTCAGGATGCATGAAGAGAGGATCTAGCGTATCTAGAAAAACCCAGCAGAAAAAATATTGAGAACAGCGACATAACTTCTAATCAATATGAATAGAAATGAACAACAGTATACATGGAACACAAGCCTTTAGATTTTATTTTTCCACAGTTCGCAGTCACATTATGGATTTCATGAGCTTTTCCAGTTCAACACTCTTAACAAAGTAATCACAAGACAGAGCCCGCTTACGTTACTACTTAGTATTATAGTATGCTTGAATCACACTTGTAGCTCTATGATGTGTTGTACATCCACCCTGGGGTGATTTCACCTAAATATTTGGCTATATTGTGTTATCAAGTAGGACAGAAAAACAAATTATAATTAAAATGAGAATAAGTTAGCTGCTTTTTCCTTACCTTCAAAACCAGTTATCCCAGTCAAAGAATCAAAGTGGCTAACTAGGATCTTCTCTCAACAAATTCACGTTTGACATTTTTTACCCCTTTGCCTTTCTAGTTTTTATAAACCAGTAAGAATTACTATGATTCAATGTGCTTCTATGGATCTAAGCACTCCGAAGTCAGAATTTTTTAGTACTTCCTTGCTTCATTTTTTTTCCTACGACAAATACTTATTTGCTCCTTAGCCTTTTGAGATCTCAACTATATTCCATGCATTTTAAAAGATAATCAAAGATTATAGTGAAGACAAAAGTTCTGAGAGTACTTTCAAAATTATTTTAATAGTTTCCAAGGTGAATACATTGAAATTATCTAGATAGTGTTTCAATACCTTTTATCCTGTTCTAGACTATTTCTTTTGTTAAAGTCAACAGCCAAACACCTGATTTGGAATTATGACTAATTTTCTTCTTAAAAAGAGAGCAAAAAAGTCAGTGAATACTTCAGCTTTCCCTTTTCCTTCTATTTATTTTCTTTCTTTCCTATTAAATGACCAAAATCTCACTCCTGCTTAATCAACTGTTACTTTAAAAAGTTTCTGGTTGGTCTTTGTTTCTTGCTTCCAATCTGTCATTATGCAGCTCTAATTGTGTATGATTCTTTATGCTCATTGTTGAACGTTACATGATCCTTGTTTGTTTTTAAATGTATTTATTATTACATTATGGAAATGAAACAACACCTGACACTACCATACAGGCCTCTAATAACGTTCACATATTTTCTCCATATTGTCAAATTTTCCTGGTGTATTTGAATAAACAGGAACTGTTAATAATTTTTTCCCCCTCTGAAGTGACCGCTCCTACTAAATCTTGAAGTTTTATCTATCTTCTTGTGAGAATAACTGAAGCATTTTCTGATATCCCAGGGAAAAACATATAAATTTTCATACACTTCTCATTCTTAATTTTTAAAGCATGGATTTTTAGGAAAGTGAAAAGTGTTAAACTGTTTCAAGTAAGAGTTGGCCATTTAGACATCTGACTGATTACAGAGTTTAATTAGGTTCATAGGATATGAGACTCTAGGTACAGAACTGCTTGCGTTCAAAAAGAAGAAAATTGCTTACCCCCTGAGAGTTCAAGAACTCTGCTTCTATTCTGAGTTAAGGCAGTTGATTTCTGGACACAGGCAGATAATACCATAGCAGCACTTTCCAGCTTTACTTCCTGCTCCTCCTGACAAAGAATACATGTCAGAACTTCTTTCTCAACAACAGATGGACCTCGTTTGGGACCCAAAGCAATTCGGGAGTAATCAATTGCTGAAGACATGCTGTAAGAACATAACAATAAAAGATGAAAAATAATATTTTTTTCTTCTATAGAAACAGACTTCCAGGCATCTAAAATCCTAATCCATACTGCTAGCATCTCCAGTTTTATACCAAAGACCTTTACAAAACCAAGCGAAGACAAAAGGATGAAGAAATACCTCAATCCGCACTAAAATGCTTTATTTTTAAAAAAGAGAAAGTGGTAGCCACTTAACATTGAATAACACATTGATATAGGTTCAGACAGCAGTACATTCAGGCAACTGTATTCAATACAGATTGAATTAAATATATTTTAATCCTAGAGATGCATTATAATTTTATTGAATTCAGTGTTTTGTGACACAATCAACTTTCATGTATTTTAAAAATTTCTTATTCTGAAAGTTCAGCAATGATTTAAAGATTGTTTTAAAAAACAAAGCTCACAAAAGAGATATGAATCCTCTTGTTGCTGTTTTGCAGAAGATCTCTATTTTTAGTTTTGTGCAGCCTCAATTAGACCAAAACTGTAATTGTATTAGGTATATTTTTGAAGAATCTCTAGAACAGAAGCAATCCATATGATGAAAATCGTATCACTGCTAAAACAGATAAACACTGCTACCCTTAACCTATTTTCCCCCAACATTTATAAAATATTTCTCTCCCCACTTGCCGAGGCGATCGGCTCCGGGGCAGACGCGCTCTGCAGCGGAGCGAGGGATCGGCACAGGCAGGGCTCTTTTCCCGGCATCGAGGCCACTCGAGGCAGCCGAGGGAGCCGCCACGAGCCGGCAGCCCTGTGAGGGACGTGACGAGGCGGAGGCGGAGCCAGCAGCGCCCCCTCCCGGCCGCTCCAAGGCAGCCCCTGGGGAGCGCGAGCGACCAGGACGGGCAAACAGGGCGGGGCGCGGCAGTTGGCGCAGGCAGCGCGAGCAGGGAGGGCAGGGCGATCCCGCCCACAAGAACACCTCCCCTAACGGCTGTCTGGCACTCGCTGGGCCGCCCTGGTCCTCGCTAGGCAGCGAGCGAGCGCCAGGCAGACTGCCCGCTCCAAACTGCGGCAGTTCGGGTCTCTGGGTGCAGGGAGTGCCAGAGCCTGCTGCTGCCGTCTGAGGGAGGCAGAGACACCGTGTGCGTGAGGTGCGAGCAGGTGGACGACCTGGTCCACCTGGTGGCAGAGCTCAAGGAGGAGGTGGAGAGGTTGAGGGCCATCAGGGAGTGCGAGCGGGAGATAGACTGGTGGAGCAACTCCCTGCAAGGCCTGAAGGAGAGGCACTGGGATGAGACTCCCCACATGGGGGTGGACCCCCTGCCCGGTCGCTGTGGGGCAGGGGGAGCGTAGCTTTCAAATCGTAAGGTAACCGGGGCCCGGGCCACCGTTGGTGTAACCGCACCCCCCCCCCCCCCCCCCACGTGCCCAGGTGCCCTTATGCAACAGGTTTGAGGCCCTGGTGCTTAGGGGAGCAGTGGATAAGGGTGTGGAAGGAGGTTTAACCAGGAAGCCTAGGGCAAGGAAGTCTGTGCCAAGCCTCAGGACTGCTTCCACCAAAAAGGAAAGGAGGGTGGTCGTTGTGGGCGACTCCCTTCTCAGGGGAAAGGAGGGCCCTATCTGTCAGCCTGACCCTACCCCTACGGAGGTCTGCTGCCTCCCTGGGGCCAGGGTCAGGGATGTTGCCAGAAAGCTTCCCAGCCTGGTTGGCCCCTCTGATTACTACCCACTACTGATAGTCCAGGCTGGCAGTGATAACACTGATGAGAGAAGCCTGAAGGCTATCAAAGGGGACCTCAGGGGGCTGGGATGGTTAGTGGATGGAGGGGGAGTACAGGTGGTGTTTTCATCCATTCCTACAGCAGCAGGGAGGGGTTCAGAGAGGACACACAAAGCCCACATGATAAACACATGGCTTAGAGGCTGGTGCCAACACAGAGGGTTTGGGTTCTTTGACCACGGGGTGCTTTACTCAGCACCCGGCCTGATGGCCGTAGACAGGTCCCAACTGTCCCCAAGGGGAAAATGGATCCTGGCCCAGGAGCTGGCAGGGCTCATTGAGAGGGCTTTAAACTAGGTAAGAAGGGGGACAGGGAAGAAACAAAGTCTGTTGGAGGTGTGCCATGGGGAGCAGTGGCTAGGCTGGGGGAGAAGGCAAAGGCTCAGCTGAAGTGCATCTACACTAATGCACGCAGCATGGGCAACAAGCAGGAGGAGCTGGAAAGCCATTGTGCAGCATGCAGGCTATGACTTGGTTGCCATCACGGAAATGTGGTGGGACCACTCTCATGACTGGAGTGCTGCCATGTCTGGCTATAGGCTCTTCAGAAGGGACAGGCAGCATGGAAGGGGTGGTGGAGTGGCTCTCTATATTAGAGAGTGTTTTGATGTTGTTGAACTTGAGGCTGGCAATGACAAGGTGGAGTCGCTATGGGTTAGATCAGCGGAGAGGCCAACAAGGCAAGCATCCTGATGGGGGTCTGTTATAGACCGCTGAACCAGGATGAGGGGGTGGACGAGGAGTTCTACAGACAGCTGACAGAGGTTGCGAAATCGTCAGCGCTTGTTCTTGTGGGGGACTTTAACTTCCCAGACATATCCTGGAAGCACAACACAGCCCAGAGAAAGCAGTCCAGGAGGTTTCTGGAGAGCATGGAAGATAACTTCCTGACCCAGCTGGTTGCTGAGCCTACCGGGGGGGTGCCCTGCTAGACCTTCTGTTCACTAACAGAGAAGGACTGGTGGGAGATGTGGTGGTCGGGGGCTGTCTTGGGCAGAGTGACCACGAAATGGTAGAGTTCTCGATACTTGGCGAAGTCAGGAAGGGGACCAGTAAAACCTCTGTCTTGGACTTCCGGGGGGCTGACTTTGAGCTGTTCAAGACACTGGTTGGCAGAGGCCCCTGGGAGGTGGTTCTGAAGGACAGAGGAGCCCAGGAAGGCTGGGTGCTCTTCAAGAAAGAAATCCTAATGGCTCAGGAGCGGTCTGTGCCCAAAGACAAGCGGCACGGAAGAAGACCGGCCTGGCTGAATAGAGAGTTGTGGCTCGAGCTTAGGAGGAAAAAGAGGGTTTATAATCTTTGGAAAAGAGGGCGGGCCACTCACGGGGACTACAAGGATGTTGCGAGGTGGTGCAGGGACAAAATTAGAAAGGCCAAAGCTCATCTGGAGCTCAATCTGGCTACTGCTGTTAAAGACAACAAAAAACATTTTTATAACTACATCAATACAAAAAGGAGGACTAAGGAGAATCTCCACCCTTTACTGGATGCAGGGGGAAACTTAGTTACCGGAGACAAGGATAAAGCCGAGGTGCTTAACGCCTTCTTTGCCTCAGTCTTAAGCAGCAAAACCAGTTGCTCTCTGGACGCCCAGTACCCTGAGCTGGTGGAAGGGGACGGGGAGCAGAATGTGGCCCCCACAATCCACAAGGACATGGTTGGCGACCTGCTACAGCACTTGGATGTACGCAAGTCGATGGGGCCGGATGGGTTCCACCTGAGGGTACTGCGGGAACTGGCGGAAGAGCTGGCCAAGCCGCTTTCCATCATTTATCGGCAGTCCTGGCTATCGGGGGAGGTCCCACTTGACTGGCGGATAGCAAACGTGGCGCCCATCTACAAGAAGGGCCGGAAGGTAGACCCGGGGAACTACAGGCCTGTTAGTTTGACATCAGTGCCAGGGAAGCTCATGGAGCAGATTATCCTGGGTGTCATCATGGGGCAGTTGCAGGGCAAGCAGGCGATCAGGCCTAGTCAGCATGGGTTTATGAAGGGCAGGTCCTGCTTGACGAACCTGATCTCCTTCTATGACAAGGTGACACGCTTAGTGGATGAGGGAAAGGCTGTGGATGTGGTCTACCTTGACTTCAGTAAGGCATTTGACACTGTTCCCCACAGCATTCTCCTCAGGAAACTGGCTGCCCATGGCTTGGACTGGCGCATGCTTCGTTGGGTTAAGAACTGGCTGGATGGCCGGGCCCAGAGAGTCGTGGTGAATGGAGTCAAATCCAGTTGGAGGCCAGTCACTGGTGGAGTCCCCTAGGGCTCGGTACTGGGGCCAGTCCTCTTTAACATCTTCATCGATGATCTGGATGAGGGGATCGAGTGCACCCTCTGTAAGCTTGCAGACGACACCAAGTTAGGTGCGTGTGTCGACCTCCTCAAGGGTAGGAAGGCTCTGCAAGATGATCTGGACAGGCTGGACCAATGGGCTGAGGCCAACGGTATGAAGTTCAACGAGGCCAAGTGCCGGGTCCTGCACCTGGGGCACAACAACCCCAAGCAGAGCTACAGGCTGGGAGATGTGTGGATAGAAAGCTGCCTGTCAGAGAAGGACCTGGGAGTTTTGCTTGACAGTCGGCTGAATATGAGCCAGCAGTGTGCTCAGGTGGCCAAGAAGGCCAACAGCATCCTGGCTTGCCTAAGAAACAGTGTGGCCAGCAGGTCCAGGGATGTGATTGTCCCCCTGTACTCGGCTCTGGTGAGGCCGCACCTCGAGTACTGTGTTCAGTTTTGGGCCCCTCACTACCAGAAGGATATGGAGGTGCTTGAGCGAGACCAGAGAAGGGCTACGAAGCTGGTGAAGGGTCTGGAGAACAAGTCTTACGAGGAGCAGCTGAGGGAGCTGGGACTATTTAGCCTGGAGAAGAGGAGGCTCAGGGGCGACCTTATCGCACTGTACAGGTACCTGAAAGGAGGCTGTAGCGAGGTGGGGGTTGGTCTGTTCTCCCACGTGCCTGGTGACAGGACGAGGGGGAATGGGCTAAAGTTGCGCCAGGGGAGGTTTAGGCTGGGTATTAGGAAGAACTTCTTTACAGAAAGGGTTGTTAGGCACTGGAATAGGCTGCCCAGGGAAGTGGTTGAGTCCCCATCCCTGGAGGTCTTTAAAAGACGTTTAGATGCAGAGCTTAGGGATATGGTTTAGGGGATGATTTGTTAGTGTTAGGTCAGAGGTTGGACTCGGTGATCTTGGAGGTCTCTTCCAACCTAGACTTTCTGTGATTCTGTGAAAATGATAAACCATATCAAAACTCAGAGATCTGCTTTGAGCATCAGAGCAGTTATCGGTTATCAGCTGTACTGTGTCACCCTGCCTACTGAAGTAGTTGCATCAACAAAAGTTTATGGTATAAAAATGACATTTCTGCACCTGGCTGTTTTTACCATATGCAGCAACACTACCCTCCTTATCCACCACTCATGAAAAAAAAAAAAAGGTCCACTCTCCTTCAACTCTAATTGGCTTCCATTTCCAATTATTTGCCTGCTAATGCAGTCTTTCCTCTAGAACTGACTCGTTTAAAAATATTAACATTGTAAGAATAGTTATCTAATAATGAAAAACCCAATCAAATAAATTCAGCACAATAACTAAGAAGCGAGTGAGACATGAAGTGTGTGATAAACATTACAAACACAGTATCATAAATTGCTGTAAATATATACTGAAGTTAGGATTTTAAAGTTAGGCTTATCATAATAGGTAAGTGGTTTGTCCAATACAAGCAATGATGTGGTTACATATTTTAAGCCTCAACAGAGGAAAAAGGAAAAGCTTATCATACACCTAGCCACCTAAAGCAGATCAGGAGGAAAAATAATCATTTCTAAATTGTATGACCTGCATGACAATAAAGGATTCACTTGCCATTATTATAGCATACGTAATTACAGGATATTGCAGAACTAAGTTATCCAGTCTGTAAAACACCGATTCACTCTTAAATTATCTTTTTCCTTTCCACCAGTATAAGCCAGACATCTTCAGTATGAAGTCAGATGTTAACAGTGAGTAGAAATAGCAACAACTTGAGCTACAAGAAGCATGTTTTCTTCATTGCAACTTAACCAGTCAGTATGCGTTATCAGATTCTTTACAGATTTAAGTTGTTGTACAAGTCATCTCCTAAAGTGCAGTGATGTCAACTACACAGATTTCTAATTATATTTTTCAAATGTTCCATAGTAAGTACCTACAATTTGAAGAAATAGTGTTCTTATTGTTTAATTTATGCTAGTCTACAAAAAAGCAAATCCACTGTTCTAACATCAGCAAACATGCACTACTTCTAATACGGTTCTTTAACAGAGGACTTAAAACTAAAAAGGGAAACAAATTTGCTGACTGGGATGACAACTGATCTTCTGGACCGTACTCGAAGTATTTTTATAAGGCAGTATCACATTTTAGATAATGAACTCTTCCCCACCAGAGCTCTGGATGTCTGCTTTTTCTTACCTTTCTTCCTCCATAATAGCATCTTCTTTTCCTTGTGCCTCCAATGTGTTTTCATAAAGGAGTTTATGGGTTTCAATGAAATTCCTCTGCAGAGCAGACATCTGAGCCATTATCTTCTGACGATGTAGCCTAGCTGCTTCTGCCTTTCTCTTCCTCTCAGCTTTCTCTTTGTCCTGAGTGCTCTGTGTCTGCATGCACCACATCACAGGCAACAGAGAACATCAAAAATTAGAAGAATCCTTCCCCAGTTATAAGCATATATGTAGTTATCAATTAAGGAACTGGATGTCATTACACTTTGTGGTTTTGTTTGTTTTAAAGTTAATTGCCGAACACTGAAACATGTTAACACCGAAAAATGTAAAATCTAAATTTAAAGTGTTGACTAGGACCATTAGGAGAACAAAAGAGATTTTGACAGACCTGCAATATGTCACTAGAACCATAACTCGCAGAAAGATAGGATCAACAACACCTGACTATTTTATGTTCTATATCTTAGGAAACTTTAGTGAACATCAAGTTTACTGGTGTTGTTATTTCCACCATAAATTAAACTTAAATAAAGCCCCTGCTGTGTTCTCCATATCTCCCTTACGGAAATTTAAGAAAATTTTATATTGAACTATTCATGTAGATCACAGCACATAGACTGTTCCTTCATTTGTATGGCAAAATTTTATGCATCTGAGGACAGTATTTTCCCCTACTTCTTCAGTGTAGAATGGACCACTATTCTTCTTCCAGTATTTCTTCATATATCATATTTCCAAAAATTATAAGCCAAGTATTTATATACTTTGGAAACATGTAAATTGAAACCACAGGTAGATATAATTGAAATATATGATATCTAATTCTTCTTATTCAACTTCAATTCAATATTATATGCAGTTTCCATTCAGGATACCATTATTTTTTTTCAGAAAATGAAGTAACAAGAAGTTGCTTTATAAGTAGTGGACCTAACAGATTGGTTTCTTACGGACTCGTGTTGCATTCCCTTACCTTTCTAGCTATCATATGACACCTTTCTCAAAAAAGAAACATGGCATATGCTGTGATAGGTTTAGAGCTACACATGCAATGACTGGACAAAGGGTTGTTTGGCAGCAAGCTGTTGCCAGACAGAATGTGTAAGAGCAAACTGGCCTGTCTTTGCACACTGTCAGAGCAAACTGGCCTGTCTTTGCACACTATCTAAAGGTAACTGGATTCTTTTCTGTTCAGCTGCCTATTGTTAAAAAAATAGGTAGTGCTGTAGTAAACTTCAAAATCTCCACTGTCTCACTTGATCACTGGATTTAAGATATTACTTTGAGAGAAGGGGGTTGAGACTGATGCACAGACAAAGTAATCACCTAAGTTTGATTTCTTTATCAGGAGATCAAGTCACAGCAGATTAGCCTCTTGTTAGCTCATGTAAATTACAAGATAGCATTTTAAGTATATTTGTATTTGCATGACAATGTAATAGAAAAGGTGATCAAACCACAAAGATAAAAGCAGAAATAAATAAAAAATAAATTCCCTTCCTCTTAGAGTCCAAATGCTATTTGTAGACAATATCTTATAAAATAATACCTACAATGGTATTTTCATATAACAATAAGATTAGGTACCTATTTCAAAACACCATTAAAATATTATATACAAGATTTCTATTGAACTTTATTATTATTATTACCTCATCACCTTTTGTAGCTTCTGAGACTGATGTAGCTGCGACTGTTGTCAAACTAGATTTTTCTCTCATTCTCTTCACCGTGTCAAACATCTAGGGTGAGAGACTTAGATGTTAAAAATGTAGTAACAGCCAAGTTGCATTTTACTATAGGTAAGATCAGAGCTCCTGATTTTTAATTTTACATTTTTTTCAGACTGTCAAATGGATGAAATCAAATGCCATACTCTTAAACTACAAAAAGTCCTGTAGCCAAAGAGTAGTGCTCAGCATGAAATCAAATTCTCCCAACTTTACCAGTCCTCCAGCACTAATACTGCTGAACACATAAAGCTCTTTCATCAGAAAGACATCTGTACAACAGAATGGACAGATTGCTAGCTTTTTTCAAGTAGGTGAGACATGATCATCCCATAGAAATAGTCTGCAGTCAGTAGAAATCAACGTCTAGAACAGAAAGATTTACAGCTTATGCCCAATTAGTTAAAACCAAGCCTAAAAAAATCATTTTCTACTTCTCGAGCTATCTTTAATAAGAAACTTGAAATTCTAATAATTTTAAATATTCTAAATTTGCATATCATTAAAAAAAGAGCATACGTTAAGTACATTTCTACTTTTGCCCTTAGAATTTCACAAGAATAACTTCTCCAAAATCTTTTAAATTTGCCACCCTAACATACTTCACTACTGAAATTGAATCCTGGTATAGTTTTGGAATCTCGCTGTGGATTTTTACCTTCTTTTCTACTTTTTTCCAAGAGTTCTGTGTTTGCCAACTAAACCAAGGCCACAGACACCCCAAATGGATGAGGACCCTGGTACTGCTAAGAAGCAGCAGCAGCAGCCCACTTTTCTATGTTGGGGACAGTGTCACAGCTCTAGGTTTTTCCCATCTCTTACTGGGGAAAGGCAGTGAGATTGTTGGAAAAATACCAAGGATTAAATGTATGATGTGGCCATTAGTTAGATCATTCTAACTAAAAACTTAATACAAGCAGCCCTTAAAATTTATTCCTAACTTATAAAGTATTACTTATCACTTGCTATTATTTCACAACTGAAATAAGGAATAAAGTTTATACATAGAAATACACAAAGGGGGTAGAAGTGTTCCAACAGTTTAAGCTTCTTAAGAAATTGCAACTGCAAACACTAATGGATTATATATACAGAAATTATAACATCTTTCATAACAGCTTTCTAAATTACTAAATGAGATCATGTTTGTCTCCCCATTGTGTACCTGCAGTATCCAATTGATCATGTCCTTCTGTGCCTCTAATTGAGGAATTCTCTTTAATTTTTCCAGAAGCATTAATATGTTTACAGCATTCAAAGCTGAGCTTCCCATTCCTTTACAAAGAAAAAACAACAAATGCAGGGATTCAGGGGGAAAAAAACAGCATCTTAATGTATCTACAACCATGAACATGCCTTAAAACATTGCTAATTATATAGCACACATTTATGAACACAACCTCTGTAGTTACCGTTCTGTCTTAAATTCATCCATTTATTCCAGATTAATGTAGTATATTATCTTTCTCCATTGTACATTAATAATTTTTCCTTTTTCCAAGAGTAGAATTAGAGGAAAAAAACAGAATTTCCTTTAGTTTCAAAGAGAATCAATGGAGCTCTTGTATTTTACACTAGTTTGCTAAGAAGTTCATTATGTATAAACTAATTCCTGTCACAGAAGTTAAATTCTGATAATTTTCTTCTTCACAGCTTGGTAACATTTCATAAGATTTTTTTAGGCTTTCTTAAAAATAAGCATGCTTTAAAATTTGGACCATTCTCTTTAATTAGATTTCCTCTGCAGCACTTTCCATTTGAATTTGTTTCACATTTTTAAAAGACAAAAATGTTACCCAAAAAAATCTCTTTTAAACCCTTTTCAGTAGATTTTTCTTACTGAAAAAAAAAAAAACGATTACTTCTATATCAGTTATGGAAATGTATAAATATATTTTTTCTGGTTATGTTTAATAAATTATTTTTAATAAGGGCAGAAATTAATTACGGTATTGTTAAAATGTAGTGCCTTGTACATTTGAAGCCTTGCACATGCTGTCTTCCATGGACCTCGATCCAAGCCCAGAAGAAGTCTACAAAATCAGTCTAGTATTTACACATAGGAAACCAGAACAGGCTCTAAGCATTGTCAAAAGCAAAACTAAAACTGACAAGCAATTTTCTCACTAACGACTGAAATATAAAAACTTTTAGTCTACTTCTATAATGATCGTGAAGCTTTTAAAACAGAAATACGTTCAGTTGATAGTACTTCTTGCTCAATAAGAAAATGACAAAAAAGTGACATGAGAGTCTCCTTCAGACTAAGTAACACCTCTTTACACAAGATTTTTCAAAAACTAAATAAAGACAGTTCAAGGAGCTTTATTTCACAATTCTTATCTGTTTCAACTCTCAAGTGACAATTATGTCTTCATAAAGGAATTTTTTGTTTCTTACACAATGAAGCAGAAACTAGGTAAGATGAATAATGGAAAATTATTTAGAAAATGTATGTTCCAACTCCCACTCCCTAGACTTGAATGTTAGATTGGGAAATGCTCTCTAAGGACTTTGAAAAGAAAAGAGAACAAAAGCACACTGTGTAGCCATTAAGTTTTGCTTCTATTATCACTACTCTAACAAAAGACTAACTTGCAGGTCACTCAATAACTGCATAGCTCAAGCGTATGAAAAATGGAGACAGTTCTTTACGATCCACTGTCTTTTCTTAATTTCTATTTCAATAATATTTCCGTGAAAGAACCACCATATGGTACCTAACACCCATATTACTTTTGTTTCCTTCATAAGAAGAGAAACATCTCGTCTTCAATATATCTGTCAAATGGGAGCCAAGTAAACTACTACAAACCTGGTCTATTATTTCAAATATTTCAGCAGTTTTAAGTTCTAAAGTAAACAGTGAATCCTTTCTGACTAAAATAGCTAAATACTTTCTAATTTATATTTGTCCTTAGAAAATCAAACTAGTCTGATTTACTCTGCTCTTTCTAAGAAAATGAAACATACTCGATGCTTTGTGATAAAAATCAAAGGTTACATCTTCTTCTGGAGACTTCTGTAGCTGCTGCTTCTCTTCTAGTAATCCTAAAGAAAGGAGATGAAGCACCTAAAAAGATAAAAATGCTAGCTTTCATTCATTGTTAGAGCGCTGGAAAATATTATATATTATATCCATATAATATTATATATTTTATCATAATAAAACATAAAACACAGAAACAGTAAGTGCAAAGATCATACATGGAAGGAAGTGTAACAACAGTGCAATTAACTTTCTTGTGTACTTCTTGCACTACAATAAACTTTGCACGTTATTAAAATAAGAATCTTATTTTACTGATACACGCAAACCTATAAACATCTAGAAGGTTTATAAAAACAGGTTTGGGGATCAAAAAGTCATTTCTTATCTTTCAAAGTTAATCTCTGCACATTTTGATCATAAGCTTTTAATGTAGTTATTATGGGAAAAACAAAGTTTCCCATACCATTTGGATCATAGCTTCAGTCCACAAGTGTGTTTCGAGTTCTACTGCTCTCTGAAGGATGGTCCGCAGTATGTGCATCATAACATCACAGTTCAAAAGCCTCACCACGTTACTGAACGCAGGACAGAAGTCTGGAGGAGGAGGAGGAGGCAATGCTAGAAAATGTGGATACGTAAAAATATTAATAAATGTACATTAATAAATAAATCTCAGATTCAAGCAATAAGTAGAGACAGGAAGCATACTACTGCCAGTGAGAGAACAATTGGATCTTTTAAATAAAAATATGCTCAAATCCAATTGTTTGCCTAAGTCAGGTTTTATCTTTAGTAAAATTAAGTACTTCTAATAAGTTCTTATATGAACACATGCAAACTAAGCTACATAAGCAGTCTTTAAATGCTAATCTTTAATAGTTTGCCCTGCCGCTTGTCATTTATGTATCACTAACATACATGAAGTATGTTTTGCATCGGATACATTTTTTTTAGTTAAACAAGGATGGGATGCAAAAATTAAGATATTCAACTGAAATGGCAGTCTGGGAAGAGAAAAATTATCGTTTCAGATTAACAAAAGTTGTCAATAGGTGATTGTTATTAAATTGTTCATTTTACTTAATTGTTTACAAAGTCTTCCTTAGATCAACTTACTTAATGCTCGTGCCGTAAGAGGGTGAAAGTAAACTGGGAAATAATGTTTGTGTTGCAACAGAAATGTGTAGTTTTGTTTGTAGTTAGCATGTAGTTAGTAGAAGTTTGCAGCTTCTAAATAAGCAAATTTTGGTTTATAAAACAAGCTATTTACAGAATGGGTAATGAGCATTAGTTCATGCAGCAACCTTCTCTACAGGACACTACTGTGTATCATGTCTGTGCTACAGAAATTACTCACAAAGAATAACTTATGGCTTCCTATTTATTTACCATAAAGACTAAGTTGTTTAATTTATGAATTGTTATTATGCCATGTTGATTTGTCTACTGGAAATTAAACTAACATTTCCAAAATTTCCTAAATTACAAAAAAAAGTGCTAATTAATTATAATTGCCACAATTCACAACAAATGCAATATGAACTCGGCTATCCATTGCAAGTCACAATACATCTCACAAAGCTCATTTTATATAAAAAACTACATGCACTACTGAATTATGTTTGCTGAGACATTAGTTTCAAATGTTTACCTTCATCTCTGTTTTCTTGTTTTCTTCTTTTCTTTTGTGTATGTTCAGCCTACAGAAAAGGTAGTGTTGTTTTATTACCATGTCTATAGGAGTATCCAGTGAAAAAATGAGAAATGTTAATCTATCAAACGTGGCAAGATACATAGTCAATATTTGGTCATGCAACTAGAATCTTGTATGAAATCTGTTTAATACTGAATTTTGCATTTCATTGTGTAGTAAAGATAAAAAGCAGCACATACATTCTTCCTCAATAACATTTATAAAAGCAGTATTTGCTTTCTTCAAATTCAAGGACAATTCTCAGCACATTCTGTTCTTAGCAGTTAAGAGAGTTAACACAGAAGTCACCATGGGAAAAATATTACAAGCCACACCACATCAATTTGTATCAACAACATTAACTTCACTAGAAGTTTAGTTCTCAAGTTAACTGTATACACTCTCTCCTATATCAGTTTATTTAGATTCCATGAACTCCTCTGATACACCAAAATTCTTTAGACAGTGATAATCACATGCTATTTTTACCTTTGAGACCGATTCTTACACTGCCTACCTTACTGTGCTGGGTCTTAGTATAGTGATAAAAGAACATATTGAACTCTTTCAAGCATTCATCTTTCAGTTCATAAACTCCATGGCCAGACACTCCTGGTTTCCTTAAAATAAATATTTCATGATATACAGATTAATCATGTACGTTTAGCACATCTTCGAATGTACACAAACCAGTAACAGGATTTATTTTCTGACAAAATGCTAATAGTGAATAAAATAGTGACCGTTACTCTGTTAACTTAAAGAGCATAGAGTGGGTACATTTTTGAGTCTTTAATTTTGAAGACTGTTGACTATCATATACATTCAATATATATTCCATATTATATGTATGTTGAATCTTCCATATAATTCCCACAGCAAAATTTCTAGGTACACCTATAGCTGACATCGATTAAACATAACCAATGTAAGATTTCAAATAAGGTATACTAAAACAATTAAAATTACAAGGCATTCCTGTGACAAAAAAATAGCAGACATTTGAACTAGTTCTTAACTGTCGCAACTGTTTTCCTTTTTTGCATGTGTACTTTTTTTTTTTAAAGCATCTCCCATCTGAAAGCTATACGAAGTAGCACATTAGTAAATAAATGATATTAAACCAATGATTAGGTGATCATCAAGAAGTACAATGAGTTGTTAAGGTTCCCAGCTATCTTTAAAATTAAATGAACTTTTGAAGATTTTCCCAGTAGGACATGAGATCACTAAACTCCTGGGGCTCCTCAAACTGAATTTGACGAGGGGAGTAAAAGGAGAGAAGCAGCAGCTTCAGATATTCCATACACTTTTCTTTCCTACACATATTCTAAAGTGTTTATATTTCAAGACACAAAATATTAGCTGAATGGAGTGTCGCACAGCTTGTTTAGCTCATATAAGCTATCTAATGTCATGCTCAAGGTACTTATAAAATAATATTAAGAACTTACTTAAATGTAGCCACTTGATCAATTACATTCTCCAAGCCAGTTTCATTGTTCTCCTGGTAAAAAATTTAGTTTGGCGTAAGTATATAATGATTCAAATATCTTCAGTATTATACTATGAACAACAAAAACAGACATGCAGACTTCGAACAATTCTCTAATTCATTATTTATTTTGCCCATTGTTACTCAGAAAGCAGATATTCATAACTGGCAAGTTATAAGGAAGTGCTAAAGATACCAAATACTTTCATCTGCTCATGTAAAATTTGATTTATAACAAAGCTGATCTCCTTGAACAGAGCAGTGCCTTACCCAAACTCAATGGAGGGGAAAAAAATGTTTCACTCCCTAAACACAGTCAGTGTGGATCATGTGTTACTGGTTTCTGATTATAATCCAGGGTATTATATTTTCAAAATTTGTTTCGGGCATTGATTGTTGGCCCTGAAAGCTTGCACCAACTATAAAATCTAAACCATACCTCTCCCTTGTGCCTAAGTTTTCAACAATTAGAATAGAATGGTAGAATTTGAAAGCTATGACTTTTCAGTGAACAAGTTGAAGCAATCAAATTAGATGATCACGTTTATTGATGGTAAACAGGGCAGAACAGAATCTAGCTGCCCGGTCCTAACTGGGCCAAAGAAAGAAAATAATTTTAAAACTTTTGTTCTTGAATCTAGAAGAGGTGTGTATAAATATAGTTAAAAAAAAATCAATCCATCTTTTCATCAAAACGCACAATCCCCATACAGATCCCTTCAGATTAGACCATGCTTCTATCTATGACGTTTACCTTTACATCAGTAAGGTAGCGCCACATGTAATGCTGTATTTTAATTCTCAAACCAACATCTGAGCTTTTTGTCAGAAATGAAATACTTCCATATAAAAATATGGAAGATAAACAGGAGAAGGACATAAAACTAGAAAAACTTAAGGAAAAAAAGTAGCAACCCAGGACTCACATTTTCAGGCAAGGACTTCGTAATTGCACTATGCGCCATCGGCTCAATACATAGTAGATGGATGATTTCTCTCATGATAACATCTTCCTTTGTCACATTACTCACTCCAGGTACGTATCTTTCCCCTACCGAAGTACATCATAAGGAAAAGAATGGCAAATATGACAGTTACAAAGCAAATTCTGCGGAATGTAAACATAGACTATCCCAAGCATCCGAGATGACAAGAAAGTTTTGTTGTTTTGTTTTAGCCTAGCTTCCTAAAAAAAACAGGCTGAGATTTTCTTCTCATGTTCCACTTTAGTAGGAAATTATGTAATTAGCTTATTAGCTTTTTTCGCTATGTAAAACCTATTGCTTCCAGTTGACAAATGCTTGTATTACCAAACCATCTATTTAAAATAGGCACTTTCCAGTATACTCTCCATATCAGATTCTACATTAAAGTAATCAAGCTTGTTCTTTCAAGTTGCAATTATCCATTACTACCAAAGTAGAGACAAAAAAAAACACTTACCCACAACATAGATGAGAATCTGAAGCATCTCTTCTATTAGTACGTTACATTGTTTAATCAATTCCTACAAGAATGAGAGAAATCAGTTTAAAAACACTAACAGGAAAATCTGTAAATGAGAGCAAGTTTAGTATTGAGATGCACTGCTTCAGTGAAGCACTGTATTGTGAGAAGAACCATCCCTCTTAATGAGGTGGAAAAGTGCCTGCACTTGCAGAATAGGTATTATTCTGCAACTGAAGCACAAGGTTCACATGCAGGAAAAGAAATAACAGAAAAATGTATCCCAAAGGAAGCGTTATATCAAAGTTCAAGCCGTAAGAAGCAGTACAACAATTCAAGCAAGTTTCATTAAAAAAAACAACAGATAAATACTACATATATAAGTTTTATAGTGAACTCATTTGCCTGTATTTTATCAGATGACCTATGAAAACAGTATTAACAAGGAAATCAGTAAGCCCTGTGAATGTGGAACACTGAAAAAATTGAACACCTAGGAAATACATGTAGAGAAGGCACATACTAGATGGGACAGCCATTGCTCTGGTCTTTTCATTCAATCTTACTCCATGCCAGTAGTGTTCATCTCTGAACTGCCTTGCTACTTTGGAGTGTACCAAAGAGGGTAAAATCTGTTTACTAATCGTGAATAAGAAAACCTCCACTGGGAATATAAAATCATTTCTGGCTCAACATCAGGAAACATTTCTTTACTGAGCAGGTTACTGAGCACTGGAACAGGTTGCCCAGAGAGGTTGTGGAGTCTTCATCTTTGGAGGGAAGGATTCCTCATTCTCCCTCCTTGGATATATTATAAAAGCCACCCAGATGTGGTCTCAAGCAACCTGCTCTAGGTGGCCTTACTTGAGGTTGGGGTTTGGACTGGATGGCCTCCAGAAGTCCCTTCCAACCCAAATCATTTTGTGATTGTGTGCCATTTGCTTAACCACTAGGTCTTGTGTTGACTGACTTAATGTGGTAAAAATAAATAAATAAATAAATACAGTGATCAATAGTAGCTACTTTTTCTATTAATGTTCCATACACTCAAAGTAAACAAATTAATCATACTTGACACTTACCTGATCTTTGGTGGGCTTGATCCTTCTGAAAGCATCAGCAAGCTCGTATCTCTGCAGTATGAGCAACAGGAAATGATTTGGATCCATAAGAGATGCACCAATCTAAAAAATAAGTATGAATATCAGTTACCATTACAATTTTTCATTATTTATGAAAAATACCCTTTTAATGAGAAAGTAATTTTACAGCTATGCATATTTAATTAAGATTAAAAGCATGAGCATGTTATGAGTCAAGTAAAAAATGATTCGGATCATTATACCTGGAGCATGATGATGTCTTTATCGTACATCTCTTCTCTGCATTTAACATCTTGATAATAGAATACCTGAGAAATATGAAAACAAAATTTAAGCAGAGAAGTAATGTAAATGCTGAAGTAATGCACTCCCAAATCTGCACCAGTTAATGCCTGTTTGAGACTTTTTCAAATTGTAAAGCATCTTTATTAAGCTAAGGAAAAGTCCTGTGTCTCTTTCAGAACAAGTGTACTTTGACAGAAGTAAAAACTGATTTTTCACTTTTTCAGAGAAAATCTATGCCATATTAACTTTTTCACAGCCGCACTCCAAAACAGCATAATTCTAATGCCTTCTATTCATTAAAAAAAAAAAAAAAAAATTGTCTTTCTCCTACCCCAGTTCTGACAAATTCTACAGGGGGCTACCAATATTTACTTTGATTTCACCACAGGGTTCTCTGAAAGGTAAGTTTAAAAAAATCTGCCAAAGACAAAAAAAAAAATACTAAAGTCAAAGGAGGTACAATACAAGTACTTATGGGTAGACTCTTACAACAAAAAAGCCCACCAGTATTATAAAATGTTTGTTATTTTGTCTTATATAGTACTCAGAAGTTTGATGAGATTAAATAGTTAAATATATAAAATTTTCTGTTATAAGCAACAATACTTATACAACAATTTCTTTAACAAGATCTGAAAGTAGTCTATAGTAGACGTCAGTAAAATTATTACCATTTCACAGAAGTCAGAAGCAGTACTAAAAGAGATCAAAACAGTTTTCTAATACAGGCAGACAAAGCCATTGATAAAACAGGAAATAAAACCAAGTCACCTAAATTCCTATCTAGAAAACCTTTTATTTAGTACATTTTCGTAAGAGCAACGTCCACAACCTATTTCTACACTGGATGAAACTACCATTGAAAGCAGTACTGAGATACACCTGCACACACCATTAGGACCAAGTCACTACTGTATGACCTAGAGAGTACCTGGCTTATCAGAGAGAGTCCATTCCTTCTCCACATCTCTGCAGCTACCTGAGCAACCAAAACAAGACATCGCAAAGGATATTCTACTAGCAGGTCCACTTGAAATTCTTCCTAGAAGTAAAAATAAAATGGACAGAAAGATGGAAGGAAAGAAGTAAGGAAAAATAAGTCATTTAGTGATTTTTAAGTGTAAGTCTTAACAAAGACACGTTCCAAGTTGCAAAACAACCTGTTATGAAAGTTACAAGATAAAATTTTAAGCTTTCTCCTTCCCAGAGTATAAATCACAAGCAGCATTTGAATAAATAAGTAAATCTTACAGGAGAAACAAATTCATGTAATCTTGATATGCTTCCAGTCTTGCTTAATCGTACATGAAGACCTACAAAACAAATAGGAAAAAAATATAAAATATATCAAATTCATTAAAGTTTGTCTTCCAACCAATTCCAAAAGTTAGCTAAACTGCCTGCAACTCAGAGAACTAAAAGAAAAAGTTAAAGTTTATTTAGGAAAGATTTGTTACTTCCAGTATTATAATTTTATTTTTTTAAGATAGAAGATCTATTACATTATCACAACAGTTCTTACCAGTCTTACAATTCATTTTTTTTTTAATAAATAAAATTATTCATATAATGAATTCAAAGTCACTTACACGGAGAAGATAAATAGTATTAACCAGCTTTTAATTTCACATTTAAATTGCATAATGTCAGTAACAACAGAATTTCTAGACTACAAGGCTTAACAGATTACCATCTTTGCTACATTCTTGGTAGCAAATGATGTGAAAAAGAATCTGCAGCTTAACAACAGTGTATGATTTTGTTTGTATTGTAGAGAAAGCGGTGATCACCCACTGCTGTGGTCCTTTGTATTCTGGCTGGAAATCTAGAATGCTGCAAACATGACTTCTAGAAGGGGCATTTTAACAGGCTTAAAATATATATGGCTGATATGGCTGGAAAATAAATTTGAGATGCAGAAGTGATGACTGTTCATTTAGGTATTGTAAGTACGAATAGAAACAGAAATTCAAATAGTTTAGAGAATACTAAAGATCTAATGTTATTATTAAAACATAAAATGTTTCCTTCTTGTTTGCTTTCTTCTCTCCTGTGTACAAGATATCCTCCAACCTACAGAGCAAGTGCTTTTTTGCGAAATTTTTTTCCCTTGGGGGGATTTGGGGAACAAGGTCACCTGATTGTGAAAATGTCAGAAGGTCAGGTAGCAACTCATCTGTGAAGCATTTAATCTAAACGCTTTCTAGAAAAAAAGAAATGAGGGGGAAGAGAAACCTAATTCAAATAGCTATCAAAACAAAGAAACACCACCTACCTGCAAGAGTCCTAGACAGCGGTAAATGTATGCTGACAGGATCTAAAGACACTCTGTAAGGTCTGCTCTCCAGAGTATGGCCACACAAGTGAAACGCTGTCTTTTCCCGTAAGCGGCTGCTGTTTGTGCTGCACCTCATCACAGCCTTATGACATTCTTTGTAGGCCCTCAGCAACAGCTCTTCCTAGAATTTAAAACAAACACAGAGTTATATTAAAAATGATGAAATATGCACTGAAATTGCTTGCCTGTTTTTTTTCTCATGGAGCAAACAGTTACTACAAATCCACACAATTACTATTGTTTCCTAATACTGAGAAGTACTGGACTGGAGCAAGGGAGCATCAGCTAAAGCTAACTAAGAATATGCTTCTGTTCAAAGAGCCACTCTGTCAAACACTCTGATATCTATGCACTTACTTGAGCTGAACAATTTTAACAGTTTGCCTAGTTTGTACTCCAAACTGCATCATAAGTCATAAGTTCCTGATTGTAGTTCCTCCTTTCTCTCTTTACTAAAAAAAATAATACCAACTCACCCCAGAACAGCCTAAAAATGAGATTTTTACAGTCTCCTTTCCCACAGCACAGGGATTAACTCCAGTACTGAATAAGACAATTTACAGGGTAATCACGCAATTAGTGCAAAGCTTCTGCCTTCCACTTTAGCAATTAAAAATGAACATCATATGCTTTCAAATTTTTCAAACTGACAGTTCACTATGAACCTAATACACAAAGTACTGAATGGTGAAAAGTACTTCCTCTTTGCAATTTGTCTGCTACTCTACAGTTTTGTCAACCAGATTATATCCTGGGATCCCCTTTCTCAGTGTCATACCACAGATTAATGCTTTCAAGCCTTTTTTTTTTTTTTTTGTGGAAGCCTGTATTGTACAACACCGAGCTTCTTTAAAAAGCTACTACTTAAAAAGTCCTCGGTAATATTCACACAACATGTGTGTAAGAAACCCAGATAATCAATTTGCTTACATCACAGGCACACCATTCTTGGAACATCAAGAGAATGTTCTTCAGCTGCATCTGTATAGCAATGGCTGCATCCCAGTCAGGGTCCACCTCTATGTGCTGACCAATCTGTCTTTTTATCTCCTCCATTCCCTGAAATAGAGATGCCACAAAATACTCAAGCTAGATCACTGATCACAGGCTTAAAACAGAAAATCCCATAAGCAAATGGTAAAATACAGATTGTTCAGATGTACCTAAAATTAATTAACATTACTTCTATGAAGTAAACATTACTTTTGCACCCACCCAAGACAGGATTGAAGAATTTATTATCTTAATCATATGTTTACATCCATAATATTGCTATGGACAAAAAGATGAGCAAACAAAAGCATTGTGGTATCTTTATAACAGCAAATTAGAAAGATATTATGTAAATTTTTGTACCTGCATGCAAGTTAAAATCCTTAGGAAAGAAACAAATCCTTCTAAAAATCGCTCCCTCAGATGGTCTGTCCATACTGTAGGTTTGCTGATTAAGACATACCTGTCCCCAAAGAAAACATTATCTTCTTTTGCTCAGATTTCTCTTCTGCTTATTTTTGAATTCAAAGTATTAATTGTAAAATAATATTCAACACCATCAAATTACATCACTCTCCCCACCTCAAACTCTTCCTTTAGTTTTCACCAAATATTAGAGGTGCTTGGTGCAACTCCATTATTTCAAGTTAACAGACTTTGAAGTCCAAGATACTATGGGTGTTTTGCTTTTATGTTATTCAGTTCATTGAGCAGGAGTAACTTGGGACCTTTAAGGCTGGAAAACACCATGCAGATGAAGATTATACAGCTTTCCCATAATGACAGTGAATAGAATACAAATTTCCCATACTGTCTTACAGTAGATGTATTTTGTTAACAAGACTGTTATTTGAAATGGTATCAGTGAAAATCATTAAAAAACTGTCTATACAGAATATAGTATTAGTATTTTAAAATGTTCAGCTTTCCACCTAAAAATAAAACCTTAGAAATCCCTTTTTTTTTTCTCGCCCCCCCCCCCCCCGCGGGGGGGCGGGTGGTTTTGCTCTTTTTTTTTTTATAAAAGCAGTTTTATCATCAGATCCTGATGATCCTGAACTGAAAACACCTCATCCTACTTCCAGTTTGAGAATTGTTCAAGCTTCTCGACTTTATGCTTACCTTAGGTCATATATTACTGCATATACCCGGCTCATTTTGTCCTGGCTGTAACCTTGGAAGTTGAACTTGTCATTTTTATCTAAATACTCTGGAAGGACTTCTAGGAGCGTCTCTGTAATAGTGGTAATTACACTTTGCTCTTCAATAAGATGGCGGGCCTGCAAGAATTAGAATTAAAACATTTTTCTTCCCTATTTCTGTTGGAGAAAACAGTCAGTTTTTTTTCTTTTGAATCCAGTATTTGTCAACTAAAAATTTTGTAAAAGCTGCAAAAGCTCTTATAGTATTTATTATGTATGGAAATTATTAGTATCAACTTGGCATGTTTTATTTACTTTGACAGCATCAATCTAATGGACATACCATTCTTTCTAGAGACATCACATAGAAAAGGACTGAAAGAAACATAACTTTTAAAAATACAGGTATGCTATTTTTATCCCCAGAGGACGTAACATATTTCACTCACACAAAAAATGTCATCATTTTTTGACACCAAAAAAGTTTTTAACGCTACTCAAGAAGGTTAACACGAACAGTAAATTCAACATACAAAGTTAATACAGAGAATGTTGCTGCCTAGAACTTCCACTTACTTGCATTCCCTCTATCTTCTGTAACAGATTCTCACATAAATTCAGGCTCATGCTTTCATATTGACCTTAAAAGTCAAAATCATTCGTTTTCAACTCAGCAACGTATAAAGACTCTGTCAAGTACTGTACCACACAGTAAATGTGGCACTGCTAGCAATTCTTACATTTACTTTACATTGCTAGAATAGACAGGCTGCACATACCAGAGTGGGTACAGTGAACATCTGAACTGAGAGTGCTGTCACAGAGAGAACTCTGTCATGATCATCACTGATGTATTCTTTCTGCAATGCTTTGTAATACTAGGAAAAGAGAACATTGGGGAAATTAAATAAATAAAACAAGGTTTAATTTAAAATGTTTCACTTTTTATTTGCAAGAATTATGTTTCAAGTGTCCTTCTTCCTTTCTAACTGAAGCAGCTCAAACAAAAATGCCACACCATTCTCGATGCAATAGTGTATTTAACATGTGCCCTTAGCACTGAAGATAAACACAAAATTAACTGCTCTTCCAGACTGTTTTTTTAATCTCCTACAACTAATCTTCTCCAAGGAATTAAGTATCTGAAAAAAGAATCAATGGAGACATTAAATTATTATAAACCAAGTCTTCCTCCTTTTCTAGTGAACTGCATTGACAGTTATTCCACAGCTGTCTACAAAAGTGTCAATGAATAATTTAAGTCTTCATTTGTTCTGTCTCAGTCCAGGGAAAACCATGAAGGTCAGTCATCTTCATTAAAATTAAAAACGCGTAACAATAAAAAAAAAATCCTGGCCTTACATTCTGTGTCTGTTAACTATTACATCTATTTTATAAGAAGACTGACCAGTTGCACTCTAACTGCTACTTCAAACTACACAGATAACCCTAACAATACTGCATTCATAATATGCCTCTAAACTTGCAAGATCGTAAGGAACAAACTACTGACACAGGACTTAATACACTTTTTAAACATTGAACTAGTAGTTGAAGCTCTGTTTGTTCATAACTTATTTTTATTGAAGTAATTATTAGGTTTTGGGGAAATTTTACAAATCTAATAAAAACTCATAGCATAAGAAGCAAATGACAATTTACCTTTACAAATTCCACAGCAAAATGTTTTTTGTATTCCATTTCCATGAAAAAACTACTGAAGATAAGTTCATGAAGAACCTTCCTTGCCCCTGTAAAGAACCAATACACCTTACTTCATTTTATTGTAAAAAAAAGAAAAAGTAGCTTTTTGTGGAATTTTTCTTCATAAAGAAGGCAAGTACCCAAAATATCAATTACCTCAGCCTTAAAAATGAAGGCTGTATCAAAAAGCATAATATGAACACTATAAAGAAATGTAGCATCACATGCATAACGCTTATTTTTACACACTGGTTAAATACATAAAAGATGAATTTGCCTCCTCAGCTTATAGGAACACGGATACACAAACCTTTATGAAGTTTTGCATCCCAAAGCATCAACTTGCTTATGGAGCATGGCTTTCCAGATCCAGTTTCTTCTTTGAGACATATTTGACAAAAGATCTGTCGAAAGTCACCTATAGGGATAAAAATGAATAATTTGTACAAGAAAGCTTTGATAATTAAATGATACAAACTAATAAGAGAAATATGGAATTCTGTTCTTAAGAATGGAAAAAATGAAAAAATGTACTTCATTATAAATTAGTTCTTAACTGGCCTTCTCAGTGGACATATTCCTACATACATTATCTTTACTAATTTTCCCCTATTATTTTTGCTCACTAGACAACTTTGCAGAGCAGATTCTCACTCTGCCAACACAGAAATGCACAGACTAGGCTGAGGTCCCTGCAATGCAGACTTTACTAGGATTGCAGGACATTATTTTGCACTTTTTTCACCTATCAGTCAATACACTATTTGCTGAATATATACATATATACATATGAACATACACAATCCAGATGAGCAAGGACAGGAAGAACATTACACTTCAGTGTTTGTGCTTGAAGACTCACATAAAACATATTAAAGCACCAGTTAACCTACAACAATTTCCTGGGCCAAAATGCTGCACACAACATAGGAGACTCCTTTTCGATTTTAGCTCATCTCATCAGAAAAAAAAAAAAAAAAAAACCCTAGCTGTCAGTTGGTATTTTAAATGCAGTAACCTCATAAAACTAAGAAAAGTGATCTAGGAAGAGAAATGTGGATAAGAAAACAAGCTTTCAGAGTACTTCACTGGACACCTTGAAATAAACAATTACACAGTCAGGAATTTGTACTGATTAAAAGAACAGGCTGGGGAACTCAAACCAGCAACAAAACAATCAGCGAAATAAATGTATAGCTGAAAATAGCTAAAATTATAGATATACATATATAGTGTGTGTGAAGAAAACAATACAATTCTGATAGCTGCATTTTAAGGGAAAGATTGAAAAGGAACAAAGTGTTCAGAAAAAGAAAAAAATCACTTTATTATCTAACCTTACAATAGAGGCTAAAACAGACCCACAGATTTAACATATCAAAGCAGTGAGTAGAGCTTAATCTAAGCATGCTTGTAAAATGAAGATTTATAATGGCTTTAGTTTGGCTTAACACATACGACAAAACAATAGTAATCAAAATTAGACAGATTCAGACAAGAAATTAAGCGTAATCTTCTTTAAAACCTGACATGTCATCTAGCACCAGACCAATCTATGACTTTAAAATAATATTTCCACAACTGGACCAATTTTTAAACTAAGCCTTTTTTAATTTTCTTGTTGTTTCTTTAACTGATAGTGTCTAATTAACAGCTATCAGACCTGACGCAGGAATTAATTCAAGCAGAAGACGTATGCTTTCACTGACAGAGATGTTCTGCAGCTTTCCACCAGTACTTGGGACTTTTAAGCAAAAGTAGTCACCAAAATAGGGCATGTGATGCTGAAACTGGGGATGAAAAAAATTCTAGAGGAAATGATAAGGCTCGTATTTTTATAAGAGGTTATCACATACAACAGCGCTGAAGAGAAATTTTTGAAAAAAATTACTAAAATTCTGACATGGCATTGTTGCAACAAAGTTAGTTATACTTACTTGCATAGCTCATGAGTTTATTCAGCCAAGAGCCAAGGCGCAAGGCAAACTTCTGGTGAGCCATAACATCAGCATGCAGAACCTCCACATGAAGTGGTCGTTGAGAAACATTTTCAGAATGCCTCTAGGAATCAGGTAACAATTAGTAGATATAAAAGATAACGTGCATTTCCATTTTTGTCTCCAAGATCCATTACCTCCCCCAAGCACATGTTAATAGCAAACCCTAGCAAAAAATAAGTTATGTTTTTTTCTGAAGACATGTATCCATACCAAACATGATAGGATAAGTTCAAGAAATTCACAGACAGGCTATAAAAGCATGGAAAAACTAACTTTAAGACTGTAAAACAGACAAGTCTTTGATAGTAACAATGATGAGGTTGATTTTTTTTTTTTTTTTTTAAAATGAGTAAATATTTTAGGAAGTTACCTTAATTTCTTCTTTTGCTTCCTGACAAGAGGCATAACGTCCTGCTTTAACAGCTCTCCGACCCTGTTTAAAGAAAATAGGGAATACAAGAACAATTTAAAACAGAACCAAAACATCACAAGCCTGATCCTGGGTACGTTTTTTTTGTTGTTTGTGGAAACTGGGCCCAACATCACTTACAGTGCTTTTAGACATCTAGAAGCAAATCAGTTTTGTTTTTTTTTTTTTCTAAAAATTATTTGAATTAGCAATGGAACATCCTAAAGTGAACTTTTGTTATATCAATACTATTTGATAGTGAAAATGCATGTACAGAATAAAACAGGCAAGATAGATTTCCACAGAATACTGTAAATAAAAACCAGATTAACTTTCTTCCTAACACAAAATACACTCAATCCAGAATTGCTTTTTTACAATCTTTCCTACTGTTTCTTACTGCTGTTTAAATAGGAGGATAAATTAAAAGTATGGTTTTATAGTTCTTCCAATAAAGCCAAGAACAGCATCAGCTTAGTCTTCAAATTCCACTCAATGGCTATAAGAGTTATGGAATTTCAAAACAAGTTTTCTACAAAGTGAAATTACACATGTGAGGAAGTAGCTGTACGTTGTGGATTTGTTACAAACTAAACAATATGACCTAATCCCAAGCTGTACTGGGTGCTTTGTAAAATGTCTGATTAATACTGAATCTAAACTCTAGGCTTCAATCAAAACAAACCCTCATAATTCAAAGAACATCAAATGTAACTTTAAAGTTTCTCTATAAATCATATATGGTTACATACCTGGTACACATTTTACAAACCTTGTAACTATAAGACAAACCTTGTACTTACATAGGACTGACAAAGCAACTACAAATAGAATGCAATTAAATTACCATTACCTGAACAAAGAAAGACACAAAAATACTGTTTATAGACTAAGAAAGGATTCTAATATTAGTAAGATCTTCTATAGGTAAATATACATCAAATACATGTTCAGCTATAGAAAATTTGTGGGTGCAAATATCTAAGTTTTATATTTTTGTGAGGTTAAAAAAAAATACAACTGCAGTTAAGCCACACAATGAACATGCTCCCCCCCACACACTGGGAGGAAAAATACCAAAGAACCATAGAAAGGTTTGGGTTGGAAGGGACTTTAAATATCATCAAATTCTGACCCCCCGCCGTGGGCACAGACACCTTCCACTAGAGGTGTGAATAAACCTTAGTATTTACATTAAATGGGACACTAGTTTGAAAAACAAAATAGTAAAAATTGACAGGCTCGCCCACATTCCTTCATGGATTCTTCCTAGTTTTATTTGCTTAATTTAAAGCTTTAAGATTCTCGCATGAAGTCTGAGCCAGGGAAAACACTAAGCCTTGCAAAATTCTCATTAGTCTCAACAGTTCTCATTAAATATAACTGAATATGCATATTACTGCCTTTAATGTTTTAACAGTATTTGTCTAAAAAACATACATCTCTTATCTGACAAGAAAAAGAATAAGAGTAAAGAAAATATGTCAAACACAAAAGGAACAACTTCAGGCAAATCAGCTCTTCCCCTTCTCAAGAAGAAAAAATTAATGTAGTTCTAAAACTTTCTTGAAGAATGGCATACTTCTACTGATTAACAGTTATTCTGCATCATGACTTTGTCTCTCCTCAATCTCCCATGTCAGAGAAAGGAAGATTCTATGATCAAAAGATTATAGCGGCTCTTCCTAAAAATTAAAAAGTTACTTTTTCACACATCCAGAATGCACTAACCTCTTTATCTATGGCAGTAGTATGCAACTGGGCTTCACCGAGTTCACAGCCAAGTGCCCTTTGAAGGCTATAGATGACATGATCATAAGAATGATGTTCATCATTGAAAAGGACACAGTAGTAGCTGTCTATCTTCTCTCTACTGGGAAAAATCCAATATTTCATCATACAAATGAAAATTAAAAAGTAAATAACATTCTATCCAACATAAGCAACATCTTACTTAAAAGCTTGAGAGAAATCTGTAACAACATCAAGCTTTTTCTTCATGTTAAAGACACATCCCAAAACTCCCTTACCATCTGTACCAGAATAAGCCACATAAACCATGTACCAAGTACAAAAGACAGATTTACATTACCTGAATATTCTATTATTATTCCCTCTCCCATTTGTCATTTTAACCTGGCACAGAACAGTCTTTTTTCTGTTTTGATGGAGCACAACCACATGCACTATTTTTTCCATAAGCTATCAAACATTCTTCTCAGTATAACTGTAGGTCCTCAGTTTACAGAGTTTTAGGCACTAATAAGTTTTCATGAATGCAGTAATGCCAACAGGCAAAAAAAAGTATCAAAGTTTTTAAGACCCCAGAGAGAAAGTCTGAAATACTCCCTACCTAATTGTGAGCTCCGGAGGTAGTTCTTTCTCTTCTTCCCATATAAGCATATCTACAATGTATTTTATCACGGAAGGAAACACCCTCCTAGCGCGTTCCATAACTTCTTCATTTAACTGACATTCAGAATTCTGTAAAACAGGAGATAACATTAATACGCAAAAGAAATTTTAAAAATTAAAGAAGGGCCGGTAGGATACCTTATTACTAGAAACATTTCAGGAAATAATATTTTTTCATGATTTTCAGGCAAATTCATCTCACCTAAATTCCTTCTAAAATGTTTTCATCAAGGGCTCACCTTAGTATTCCAAGAGTTTCATCATTCATTTCAGTCAGTTTTAATCTAGGCTGTGAAAGGCCCCATCAAATGTTTTAGTAAACTTAAATTTCCTAAAAAGCTTTCTGTACACCTGATGACATTATAAAGTTTGCAGTCCAAAATCTATTTTTTTTCCTCTGCTTTGCTTACTTTTACAGGTTTTCTCCCAAATATTTGATACTCCTTGAACAGAATAATCTGAGGAAACATAACTGTTTCTTTCAGAAATACCTAAGAATGACACTCTAGAAAAACTCCTGAATCAACCATGCAGTGATATTTTGTCCATTTATGATGGCTAAAAAAAAAAAAATCAAGTAAAATTCTATTGTGTCCATATGATGCAATGTATTAGAGAAGTGTAAATGCATTAACATAAACAACTGCTTCCAAAGCTTTGAAAAACAGACCTGCTAAGCATTAGAAGAAAAATTGGTGGTCAAATATATAATCTAAAAGGTCTGCCAATGAAATCATGATCTATAAATATCACTGTGTATGTAATTTTGAATACGTTCGTGATAGATCTTTGTAATTAAGACTGCAAATACCTTGGCTAAATACTTTTCACTTAGGTGAACATTTAATTGATGAAATGAAATCTCCAATGAAATCTCTATTTATAAATGTCACAATAGAATGAAATTAAGATACATCTAATGTGAATTGAAAAGGTGGAAGAATTTGCTCAAATTATGCCCCCAAAACTCATTATGATCCATGCATCAAGTACACTTCAAGAAACAAGTTTGTTGAAGAATAAACAACTTATGTTTCAGATAGCAAGGTTTAAAATAACTCATGGCCAATTTATTATTTAAACCAAATGTGCCTAGAAAGGCAGGGTTTTTTCATCTCATCTCTGACAAATTTTTACAATACCTCAGTTTTCAAGGATATTTTCAGGCAAAAAAAAAAAAAAAAGTGGTTTTGTTTGTTTGTTTTGGTTGGTTTGTTTGTTTCTTAATTATAATTATTTCTGGCATAGTGAAGACAATAATTTGTAATAGATAGAGAACAGATGACCTAAAAGGATTGCTTTTCGGAGGCCATATTGCATACATGCCAACAAGCTGTGTAAAACGAAGAACGCTGCATCTTTAAAAATCCTCATTAAACCTGTATTCAGCTAATGCACACCTCATATCATAACTGTTTTTTTTTCTCCTCATCACGTTAGAATAGAATGCAAAACTCAGGAAAAAACACCTGAAGCAATATATTTGCTGACATTCTTTTTGAAAATTGCTTTCAAGACAGGGTATTTCTTTTTAACATACTGCTTTCTGAGGTACAATAAGCATGAGAAATCCTAGCATGAGGTCGGTTTTAAACCATAGAGACTTATTTTCCAGTCCTAGTGACAGAAAGCTCACCAGTGGTAAATGAGAAAAAATTGTTCGGTAACACAGTAATGTGGGAAAAAAAGTATCACCACAAGCAAGTACTGTAACTGAACTATCCAATAGTAAACTATCTGCAAATAAGAGCTGAATAGTACAAATAGCAAAGAAAAGAGTGAGACACTGACATTTTGATTCAGAATCAGAGACAGAAATGGACAAGACAGGCTGTTGGAGCTGCTCTATTGTTTTTACTTTTTCTTTGGAGATAATGTATGTTTTACCCCAATAAACACCTTCACCAAGGAAATCCTGATTCAGCTCATTTGGACCTGCCCATTAATCATACAATTTGTATTTTCATATACAGGAGTATTTTTTTTTCTTTCTAAGTCCTAGAATTCCTAATATTTAGGATATTTATTCTTTCACTTTAGGCAAAAATCTTACTTCTTTTGGAGAACCTGATGCTCCAGGCTCATGTTTAGTACACACTGGTCCAGCCTTCCATGCCTCCATATCCCCACAGTCACAAAATCCACCTCCAGTGGAACTATGCATCTGTAAAAGGCATGAATTTCAGTCATGAAATATGTACGTGAACAGTGAGACAAAAACAGAAATGTGCATTATTTAAGTCAAACCAAGTATAAATACCTACCTACAAAATACAAGGGTGCCTGTGTAAACTGTAGACTTACCACAACTATTATTATTTTTATTTTTTTTTTAAGCTAGAAAAGTTGTCAGAAGCAGGGAAAAAAAAAAAAAGAAACTGAGCAGGAAATAAATGGGAAAATACAGGTGCTGTTGCACCTTCAACAAATTTAACAAGAGGTAGGTGAAAAAACATGACTAATGAATAAGCATTTCATAAATGGCAAAATAGTATTTCTGGGCTTATTAGCAAAATTATAGGGGTGATGCTCAACACCATCCTTACAAATTACTCAGAAAAGTTAAAAAATAATAATTTTACAAGATGTGTGTATTAAACAGGTACTACAGCTTAGTAGTACCTCTAGTCCTAACCAAAGAAAATACGATCTAATCAGCATCTAAACACGTACTTGCAACTTTAACCTTGTATTAATTTCACTTGCAGAAATACTGACTCTTCATTTTGGCAAAAAGTTCAGATGAAACTCTGGCAGAAATAATTATCCATAGCTTACTCTAAAGCCCCAATTCTAAAATAATTATAAAAACATTAAGTGACCCAATAAAAAACATTCAAAAATTCATTATTTACTTGATATGTTTTAAAATAACCTGATCTAATTAGACAAGATTCAAGCAGGAGGTTGACTAGGTGACCTCATTAGGTCCCTCCCAACCTAAATTATTCTATAAACATTTGAAGAATACAGTCTGCATTCTTTAGATTGTATCTTTAAAACGAAAATGCAGCACAACTGCTACTATTTCCGGGCTGCTGTTTTGCCTGAAGAAAACAGTCTTAAGTTACTGAAAAATATGGAAGAGACAACAGGATACCAAACCGGCATCTCAACTCAGCTGTGATTCCAAATTGCTCTGTAACCATTATTGGCTGCTTTCCCGGGTTACTGTCTCACCCCTCCGTAAACCGTGAGTATGCACACAGGTATATGGAAGTTTTGCATATGCAAGGCAGCTTTGTACATCTTTGAATAAATATTTACAACACATTTTCAGATCAGTAGACTTATGCAGAGGGGCAGAGTATTTCATTTCTTCCCCAATAATTTTGGGATTGCTGGGATGTTCTTCCAAACTCTCACTGAAATATATGTTCTTAAAGGGGATTTATGACCAATTAATAGTACAAGTAGGGCAACTACTAAAAAGGAAAAAATGCAAAAAAATCTAGCCCAGTTTTCAGTGACGAAGGATAATTGAATAAATGTTCCTGTACATTTTCCTCACTCCTTGCAGCAGGGTTAGACCAGCTTTAAAAATAACACTGCTGTTCTCTATTTCTGCTTCCAACAATTAGAGGTATCGGTGTGGACTGCAAACAATTGAGGGGCCTACAAAGTAAACAGCAGACAGCAGCTTAGGCAGAGACTTAGTGAAAAATTATTTAAAAGATCTTTCTGTAGTGAAAGCATAGGACTCTCAAAGATAACACAGATTTGTCTCAAAGAGAATCAGGAGGATATCAGAAAGAGATGATCAAGTTCCACAACAAACTCCTTAAAAAACTGATGCTTAACATTCCTTTTAACTTTTATAGTCCATGCTCTAAGCCCAAAGTAGTTTATGGGTATCGGAGTGGAGGAACAGTAGAAACGTGGAAACTGCATCAGTGATAGAAGCAATGCAATAAGGGTCTCTGTACATACACACCATTCTAAATTTCCAAACAGAATGTACTCCTGTATATACAGTACTGAAAGGGACTTTCGATAGGACTGTCATTTTCAGTCACAGCTTTTTGCTCTGGCATATACTACGGGATATTGCCAAAGAGAACAACAACATACGCATTCATAAACACTTCCTACACTTTGATTTTTCTTAACTTATAAACTTACTGTTCTTTAAAGTGGCCTTATGTAGTTAGAAATGGGAGAAAGATTGAACTGGTCAGTAAATTAGATTTTTTTTTTTGAATGAAAATTATTAGTTCATATACAATTTCCTATATCTTCAAGTAAAATGTTCTCTAAATCTACAAGTAAAATTTCTTAAGATATTCCTACCTTGTACCGGTGGTTCTTGTGAATGCTATTCTGAAAGCAGTCCATACAGAGTACACAAGTTGGATCAACTGCACAGTCTCTGCAACAAAAATGGTAGTTGGAATACTTTCTAAAACAAACACACACAATTCTTGCACACAAAAGAAAATGTTATTCTGAAAACTAAGACTACCAACAGATTCAAATTATAAAAACATTGGCTATTCCACATCACAGAAGTTTGAAATCCATTTTTTTTAGGCTTGAACCAAATACCTGCCATTTCAAATGCCATTAGAAACATGCTTTTTTTCCACTTTCTAAAACTTGTTAACATTTATATCTTCACCAGGAATGAACAGCTATTAAAAAATAAAAAAATAAAAAGATTGACTCTCAAGTTCCCTTTACTATGGTTTCCAACAATTGTAGCTAGTTTGCTATGCTACATTTATGCCAGGTTACGTCTGAAACCTTTTATAAACAGTTAAAAGTTAATATCTAAGTAGAATTCCTTTACAAATTGAACTGAAGAATATATACTCTAAGATTTAATTTTAACAGTTTCAGTCAAGCACTCACATCTGAAAAAAAAACAATTACAATTCATGTGTGCAATTCTGTGCTACATACGCATTTAAGCGTTATATTGTTTTTGGTCAGGCTTTCTTTAAATGCTGTGTCATTCTAAGCAAAATACGTGTCAGAGACATGTTTGATAACACATCAATCTTTGTTTTATGCCATTTATGCCATTCTTCACTATTTAGTTCAAGCCTTCCTTACAACTAAAATAGTGTAATTCTGACTACAGAATGAATTTCCTCTCAAATCTTCAGATGATAATCTTCACTACAACAGTTTAATGGTTCACTACCATTCATCAGCATAAACCTACTGCAACGTGAGTTAAAAGACAGAAAAATTAAACCAGAAATGCTTGCCGTATTTCAGATTTTAATATTTCAGAGCATATTATTTCTACCGTTTTAAAAGCCTAAAGCAAACATTTAACTTCAGTTGTAGTATTAAGTACAGTATTTCATATAAATACTACCACACTGCTGCAAGACAGGAAGTAAGAAAAGAGCTAACTCCTGAGACACGTATATTTTTGTAATTTTGTGTGACTTCACTTGTTGTCATATAAGAACCCTGCACAGGTACTAACAGGATTATTTCTGTTTCACTTACACTAAACAGATGCCTTGACCATCCCTTTCCTTCACACAATCATAGAATCACAAAATGGTTTGGGTTGGAAGGGACCTTAAAGATCACCTCATCCCTGTCACAGGCAGGGACACCTCCCACCAGACCAGGTTGCCTAAAGCCCCATCCAGCCTGGCCTTAAATGCTTCCAGGAACAGGGCATCCACAGCTTCTCTAGGAAATGTGTTCCAGTGCTTCACCATCCTCACAGTATCCCTCCTTAAATCTAATCTAAACCTACCCTCTTTTAGTTTAAACTAAAACTATCACAACACCCACTGACAAAAAGTCCCTCCCCAGCTTTCCTGAAAGGTCGCTGTAAAATCTCCCCAGAGCCTTTTCTTCTCCAGGCTGAACAAACCCAAATCCCTCAGCCTGTCTTTGTAGGAGAGGTGCACCAGCCCTTTGATCATCTTTTGTGGTCCTCCTCTGGACTCATTCTAATACTTCAACGTCCTTCTTGTGCTGTCCAACAACCCACTGTCTAATTAAGTGTTCACATTCCAGCAAACACGTAAGAACTTACTCAAACACCATTTTCCCTTCATGCACAATCATAACTTATTTATAGAAAAAGCATAATAGTATGCGACTGATTAAAACCCAATAGTATAATTCACAAGTTATTTTTACAGAGAGCATTCTTTCTGACATTTCCTAAGTTCTTTGGACTGCATCTGTTGCAGTCCAAAAGGCTGGATTTTTTTTAATTCATACTAATATTCTTCATCCTTATTGATACTCTTCTGGCATTTCTGATACACTTTTCTAGGCTTAAAATAAAATGAAAACTACAAACTATGATAATTGCATCATGCTAAGACTAATGAACAGCCAGAACAGTTGCAAACTTCAAATCCACCACAAAGATCTGACATATGAATGAATAAAATAATACCAAATCAATATGTTGCCATTGTTAACATAATCCAGAGTGAGAAACAAGGAGAGATTACCATTGTTTACACAGATATTGCTTGAGCAGAGGACCGAGGATGCTCAAAAACGCTGGATTCTGATGCAGGCTTTGAAAGGTTGAGTATTGCATAGCGCACAGATTTTCATACCTCTTACCTCTCAGTCCCAGGTACACACCCTTGTCAGACCCCATTATCCAACTTTTTTAATTAACGGCTTTCAGGACCGTCAGTATCCTTATCATTTCCTTTCTAATTTCTCTGCCATAGCCTGCTTTTTATGCATAATTTTGCTCACTTTTTTCACTGGTTTGAAAACTGATGGTGGTAATTGCTTCAGAAAAGTAAAGGCGTACCATGACACAAGCAATGATTAGTTAGCAAAGCAACTAATTTTATTAAATCCACTTGCTGCATTACCTCACAAGAAAACATTCATAATAATACACCTTCAATTCTTACCTGCAAGAGTATGTTGTCTCCCCTCCTTTGAACACCTTCCCACAGAGCTGTGAGGTTCCACTCTGTTGTAGTTTCTCTAGAAATGTATCTGGGTCTTCCCCAAACAAGTAACGTTCCAGGGGGTAAAGGATTGCTGCCTGCACCATTTCTTCTTGTTTCTCCAGCAAGGGGTCCATCTCAGCTGAGTAAATATTTGGCACATGTTTTGCCAAGCACTGTAAAAACATAGCTTGGAAGTCGAATCTTTCATCACACCACTGCAAGAAAAGTATACCCATGGATAAGCATAAAGAAATACATAAAGAAAATAGGATTAAGCACTTCTACTGTGAATACAGAATTCTTTTCCATATCAGAAGTCAGTTCTGTGAGCAGTAAAACTCAAGGAAGCATGGTTACCCCAAAATTTCCCTGTTGCTCACCTTTAAGTGCCCACCACAGTAACCTCTGTTTCCTTCAAGTCTTCTGTTAAGGATACCATGAGGCAAAAGTTGGCAAGCGCTGTGCTACTGTGGAACTACCAGTGTACTTAATTTTCAACTACATGCATGCCAACAGGCCAGCCAATACACAAATCTTCATGTTTGTTCAGCTGCCAGCAAAAGCAAAGAGCAGCAGCAGAGGCCTCCCTGTCTTCGCTGGGAAATCAGTCTGGGATTTGTTCCTTAGCCTGCTGATAGCCACAAAACGTACCCAATTGTCTTTGAAATCGTTACACTTCAGTAAAATTTTGTTGGAACTGCTCATAGAGGTTAAAAAGCTACTGAGGGAGAAAGAAACAATTGATTTTAGAAACTGAACATCCTTGGGAAATAAGGCTGAAGAAATGAAATTTTATTTTAAGAGAATAAACGTACTTTTGTTAGGGAAGTTAAAAACCTCAGGCCAAAATCTAAGACCCCAATTTCACATGCAACTACTCTAGCTCTCTGAACAGCTCTCTCCAATTGATTTATTGATCCATCAAGTCTGAATATTCTTTCACATTATTCCCATTATTTAAAAACAGCATTTCCCCCGAGTCCCCTTCAAATCAGATAACAGATTTACCCATCCAGGCTTCTAAGGACCAACTCTTTTCATACACAACCTTGATTTATCCCCAAAGACTTTTTTTTTGGGGGGGGAAGAAAATATATATGCAACTTCATAAATAGCTCTAAAGGGAACTTCCTCTAGGCCAGCAAGTAGAAAATGAGCAAAGCAGCCACTGAAGAGTTTGGACTGAAGAAAAACCTCAAAGAAGTTGGCTGTTCAACTTTTTTTAAAGGACAAAAATAAACGACATTATATATGAAAGGCAAAAAATAAAAGTCTAATTTCTGACTTCAGATAAAACCTACATCATCAAATCAATGGATTTCCCCCAGCATCAATGGAGATAAGGATTAAATAATAGATGTATAAATCTACAGCTCTCTAGCCTGCTACCTGCATTAGAAGGCCGAAAAAATAAATTAAACTGCAACAGATGCAGTCCAAAGTACTGCAACTGCAGTACTCTTAAAGCCAGATCTGCAAAATATCATATAGAAATTGCATTTGTTTTCTGAAAAATTGTGTCTACCTGGTACAGACAAGTACAAAAAAAGAACTATCCACACAAAATCCAAACAAAAACAGAAACAAGATATCAGATTAAGACTAGCCTTACAATAATATCCACTGCCCACTGCTAATCTGTCAAAACTATTTGTTCTGTGTTCTAATCACATGAAACATTTGCTTTATGACTTGAATAATAAACACTATTCTTCTAACATGTTTTGCTTTAGCCTGAGGCTTCTACTGATATTTTGGCCAGCAATCTACCTTAACATTACCCCAAGGTAGTTCATTATTTGATTTATCCCAGTGATCCTTGAACTGCAAAGTTATGGAATAATGCACGGCAGACACCGATGGAAGAAAGGAGCCACAGACGATGGTTACTGCGTCTGCTCCAAAGTGGAGCTGGGCATGAGGACCTCTCAGTGCACCGTTTTTCCAAAGCATGAGAGACTCCCAGCCTGCTGCTCTTCTGTCTTAATAAGCAATGTTCCCAAGAGATGCTGTGAGTTTAGCTTCTGTGTTGCTGGAACAGAACACATAATAGCTCCAAGAAACATGGGGCTAAGCTTTCCTGAAAATCTGCCAGAAGTGTAGAGCGGGTTCTCACAGCCCAACTCAAAAACATTTCAAGTATTCCTACGCAAAGCTTTTAGTTCTATTTAAGTGTTCTTTGGAGAACGGAAGACAGGAAGTAGGAACAAGAGGAAAAAAGGGAAGAGAATTCTCTCAAGCGGGCTGTTTGCCTTCTGGTAAACATATTAATTTATATTCAACCCTTACATCATCCAGAAAATAGTCATCACATTCAGAAAGATCTATCCCATACCTTCTATGTCTCCTAGGAGAAGTAAATTCTTTATGATTTCTTAACTGACCATATATTGGCTGTTGAAGAGGAAGTAAAATACAGTATCCTCTTAAATTAATTTCCTCCCATCATTTGGAGTGAGGGGAGCTGGGGGCCTCTAAAAGCCCAAGGAACGTGCAAGCCAGCTGCAGGCAGAAAGCGGGCACTCCCTGCAGCTCTCCACCCAGCACTGGCGCAGGGCGTCCCGAGAGGTTGTGTGCTCTCGTTTGCTCATTTTTAGGAAAACCTACTTGAAGAAACAGACAGGCCATAATGTAGAACCATGGGGGCACTGACATTGCACAGAAACAAACCACCACAGCCAATCACCACAAGGAGCTAAGGGAGAAACCACGGCAGGAACACAACACCAGGATCCCTGGGGAGACAGCAAACCCACACAGTGTCCATCAGGTGCCGCTAACGGCGGGCCAATGCCACACTCAGGGACCTGACACCAACAAAGAGTGTGTCAAAGACACTCCTTGCCTCCTCTCTCTTCCCTTCCAGTTTGCATCTCTAACCTTCCCCAGCCCCAGCTCTTCTCCCCCTCTACTCACTTGCTCCTGTCACAGCCACCTTTCTTAGGATGACGATTAAACTGTGAAAAAAAGGGAGGTGATGGGAACCAGGAGCTGAAAAAAACATGTTTCTAGAATGTGAATATTTTGTCAAAAAAGCAGAGCTAACATTAATTTCATCCAAGTCCAAGTAATTGGTCTGCTCTATGTAACAGAAGCAGTAATCCATAGTCTTATATAACTTCCAGAAGATTATGATTACAGAAGTGATACCTTACAATACAATTAAAAAAAAATCTTCAGCAGATCATCCCTTATCCTGCACCAAAACACGTCCTCCTCCATGAGGACAAACTACTAACATGCCTTTCACATGTATAAGCACACAGAGAACTGACCATCGTCAAATTCAGCCAAACATGTGGCTTTGTCCTACATCTGAAAGGGCAGTTTGCGGGCTTTTTCCAAACAGCAGGATCACGTTAGAAAAGGTCAGAGGATGAAGAATTCTATTTGCTTACAAATACTCCTATAAAAAGAGCAGAATACCTGTCATTTCAAATACATGAGTTTGTGAACACCACAAATGATAGGAGTGCAATGAATAAAGGAAAAAAGGTAAACTCTTTCAAGTCATTTTTCACCTATAGATCAAGCATCAAACGACATTTCACACCACTATGAGGGAATTTCTGTCATTGCAACAGGCTTATTACTTAGTTAATTCAGTAGCCATCACCTCCTTGACAGTTTGTTTTCCATTCTGAGCACAGCTCGCTGAATTCTCCGGTCTTTTCAAACTAATCATTTGCATTTGGCAATACTATAAAAACCAGCTCTACTTTAACTGTGCTGATTGACACACTGGTCTTTCACTGCATAAATTTCCAGACTGCATTTTTGGAAATATGCATTCATGTCATCAGTGAAAAGAAGGAATATTAATACTTACAAATATTAAATAGCAAATTTTGAAGGATCAAACATTGCCAGTAGCACAAACTAAAAACCATACCTGGTCCAATATTCCAGCTTAAAGAAGCAGAAAAAAAAAAAAGCCTAGCTTGTGCACGGCAAAGTCTGTGAAGCAAGAGATGGCAATACCAGCTGCCTGTCAAAACAACAGGCTCAAGCAGAATTTCAGAAGTAAATGTATAAAATGTTGGGAACATGCTAATTTTGAGCAGGTGCCATTCAACAAAAATACCAAATGTAAAAGGCTACTTTACTTCAATGCATAGAACAGTTGGTACTAAACAGATTAGCGAAACAACAGATCCCACAAAACTTAGAATCTGACAGAGTCTAATTAAGCAGGCATGAAAGACATTTTCAAAAAACAGACAGAAGTTCTTTAAGCCTGCAGACCACTGAAAATTGCCTTTGAAAGCAAACTTTAAGAGATTCTCAGCTAACATTTTCCTGTGAGGATCTGCTTTTAAATTTTTAGTTCACCTCTTCCTCCTGTTTATTTCAGTTTAAAATTACCAGTTTTCTAATGCACTGAAAATAAGATCCAGATGCAGTATGGAACACCTAGGCACTATTTTAGTAAAAATAACAAGGAGACAAGGCAACTAATTTCAACTTCAAAGATACTTATTCTCCAAAAAAGAGGCTTCAAGTAAGTACAAGAAACCAATTAGCAGATTTGTCCTTCCCTGCCTCAAATCAAATTAAAAGCTGTTAGGTGCAGAAGTTCTATTATCTCAGGAAAAAAAAAGATTGTTCTTCCTGCTTTCATTTTTGCAGATCCGAAAAGATAGGGGGATCAACAAGAAAATTACAATAAACAACCCTGAACGTATCATGAAGCACAAAGCCATCAAAATCATCTCATGTCACCACGCCATGTGTCCAATATAAAACCGCTGAAGTACCAAACAGATCATACAAATGTCAGCTTGCACTAATTTGCACTTAATCCTTATATTCAACTGCTAGAAATAAACCACCGTACTGTTCTCTCCAGTAGCCTGTACATACACAGCTGTAGTTCTGTCCAGTGTACTAATCAAATAGAAAGATTTCCCTGAAAAAAAAAAAATGGGGAGGCGGACGGATAGGCACTCAACACTGCTCAGACAATGAAACTGGAAGATGACCACTGTTGTCATATTAGCACCATATAATTGTTCACAATGTGTTTCATCTACTGTCACAAAGTTTAGCCAACGGGTTAGTAGAGAATCTACGCTTAAAAAAAAAATGACGGCTTAGAACTCAATGACAAAACACTTGCTTTCTGACATGTCAATAACATGCCTTCTTTACATAACACAGCTGGGAACCAGCCACATACCAAACAACCCTGGTCTGCTCTGGATATCAGTAATTACACTGAAAGCAGCAAGTCTGGTTTCAGAAGTTATTTTCTATTGGCACAACACAGGTAACATTCAGAATTATTTAACATTGTCCTAACAAAACATCCACTCTGACCTGAAGACATGAAAGAAGTGTTTGATCTCTACATTCATTTAAACTTCGGCCCCTGAGCCAAAGCTAGGTGCCAATTAATGTTAAAAGATGCTTTAATGGTGCAGGTGTTCACCCACTGGGAACGAGACTCTTAATAACAGTGCAGAGTACTAAAGCCTAGTCTACAGCAGAACCTACCTTGATTCCTGTAGTCTCCAACACCTACCGGATTCGCAGAACCACCAGAGAAACAGAATCAACCAGCAGCACGATCGGTTACTGTTTCAGCTGCTGGACAGCTAAAACCAAAGTCACCTTCAGGGGAAGCAAGGCACAGATTAGGGCTGTTCAACCTCCCTGACTCTCACGTGGCACTTTTAAATCACACTCATTTTCAAACTCGCACAAGCGCAGCTTCAGTTCCCTGGGATAAACACTTGGATACAGACAGGCACCCAAGCAGATATTTCAAGTGAAATCATGGCCTGTAGCTATCTATCAAACTGCCTGCCAGCTGGGCACGCTAGCTTAAACAAGCTGCAAAATTAGCAGGCTACTACCAAGTAGGCTCCACAGGCAAAACAAAATGGCAAGAAACTCTAGAAACAATTCCCAAGTCTTTGCAACAGGAAACGGAATCTGAACACCTTTCACATTCCCGATTTTTGGGTCAGACCTGAGTCAGGCTGATAACAGTGGATAATTAACATAGTAACATGAGAAGAAACAGGAATTCTATACTAAATATTAGAGCAAAACAATACGTAGAACAAATACTTTGAAAAAAATATTCTCCCTGGAAAAATAGCAAAATCAGATTTGCAGAGTTATTTGTAGTATTCTGGAAGAGGCTTTAAATAGAACCTTTTTTTTTTTTTTTTTTTTTTTTTTTTAAGTTCCAACTCTTAATTTGTCAGACTCAAGATCTCTTTGTTTCTAGAGAAACAAAGACAAGGCTTTGTTCCTTTCCTTGTTTGATTCTTAGCATCCAAGCTGTGGTGGCCTACCCTCTGGTAACAAAATATCTACCGAATTTCTTAGCACCAGACTTCAATTCAAAAACTGTAGCCACAGTGGATATTTATAAAGTAGCAATTCCATTTGGTAATGTTGGGGTGGGAGATTTATTTATACCAGGTATTGGTATTAATTCCTTTGCACTCAGACTTGTGCATCCATGCGATTTTTCCAAACATCATGAATTTTAAGATCCATTGTATATGTACTTTCATTCTGCACTGAATTAACGTGCTATAGAATTCAGCTGAATCCATCAAAATGTAGCACTAATAACACAGCATCTTTCAAAGCAATCTGTTTATCCCTAGCTTCTCCAGTGCCCTGGGATCCAGAAGCCACTTAGGCAGTCGCAGGCTATCAGCAACATCCACTTGCAGCTCTGCTCTCCGGGAGTCACATACTTCTCGCAGCAGCATACAGCAACCGTAACTTGAAAAAAACGACGTACCTTCACAATCACAGTTCACTTCTGCACTAACAAAAGGCACAACAATTACCAAGAAATACGAGCAAACATGAAAGCAGACAAGGAAGGAAAAAGCACAGCGTTGCTCAATGCCACAACAAAAAGGAAGCACTTCAACAGAATGCTAAATACCTAAGGACACCGGCAGGACCTTGGCGATGCTCCAGTTACCTGTTGCAACTTCACAGCCTCTGCTTCATGGGCATGCTAATACGCTGCGCTGTTCTAAAAGCAGTGGTTTGGATTACAAGCAATCTGGAGATACGCCAGTTTACCTAGCGATGACGTTTTAAACTAATTTACTTTACATAAATTGATGTAAAATTACATGGACACGTCATCAAGTGTATGCCTGTTAACTCTGTCCAGGAGAGGTCAGATTTAAAACTGAAAGAAGTCACTGCAACTCCAAACTAAGACATCTGACAGACACTTTATTAGTCTCAAGAAATAACCTGCATATGAACATCCACTCTCTATTAGTACCCGAGTACAACTCAGCTACAAACGCAAGGCTCCTCACGTGCACTCTCTCAAATACGTAATAGTCTTGATATAAAAAGATCTGAAACACTTTAGAACGCACAAGTGCCTGTGCTTGTATCATGCTTTGCTTCATCAATTTAAAATTAAAAATCAGGTTACTTTCCTGACTTTCAAGGAGATACCCTAATAAAAGCTGTACTCTTGCTTTACATCACTATCCCACTTACAGCTACATTTTATATATGAAGATTGATTGATGACAAAAGACGTCTGAAAAAAAAAATCCCTTTTCTTCACAAGTATTACTGAGAAGAATTTATCAAAAATTGAAGATTTAGTATGGATGAAAATCTTTTAAGTATTTTAATACCTAAACACTGATGATAGATTCCAGAGAGCAGCCACCAAAGCAGGTAGGAGTCAAACTGGAATTTGCTTGGAATACAGATGGACAAACAACCAAAGGGCTGGATCCAGCCTGCAGAGCAGGCTTTTATTTGGCCACCAGCAATGCTTCCTAGCCAGCTACTAGACGAGCCAAGTCCAGCCCATCAGCCAGACGAGCAAACTGGGGATGCTGCTAGGAACAGAAAACTAAAGGAACTGAGGTTTGGTTAACGGGGTTTACAACTAGGTCAGTGCCAGTATAGCAAATGCAGCTCTACCTTTCAGCGACAGCTCAGCTCAAGAAGCCATACAACCACTACAGAGAAGAAAAAGGCACAGATGGGACCTTTAAGACTGCAGCCAGTGCAGTGAAAAACCAGCTCAGGTATTCCCAACTACAACCACCCAAGCAGAAGAGTCAGAGTTAAGTGCACAGGTAAAACCACAGAGTCGGGCTGGGTGCAGAAGAGCTGGTTACCTGAGTCATCCCCATCCATGCCAGCCTCAGGCTGGCTCCTGCAGAACCATGTGGGTAATTCTGCACTGAGCACTCAGCACGCCAGGAACGTTTACCAGCCCAAGTGTCACACAGCCACGTGTAACCCAGCACCACAAGCACCACCTGCCTCAAAGCCAGAGATGAGAAAGAAGAGCAAAAGTCCTTCTGACTGTACTGACACCAGGACAGATTTGCTGTGTTTGGTCAGGCTTAAGCTGCTCCATGCAGCCAGTTGTGTCTGCTCCTGATCCTAGCACCACAGCAAAAGGACATTTAGGCCAGCTCTATGCAGTGAAAACATGAGTCAGGGAGGATATGTGAGCGCCATCTAACCAGTACTATCTTGAATACAGCAGTAAACTGGACACACTGCTTCCAGATTGCAGCCGTCTCTAGCACAGCTATAACCATGTCTGCAATCTGACTTCATAAACACTGTCAGACCCCATTTCAGTCCAAATCCCTAGCTCCACTTTCCCCTTAAGCTAATGCCCCCACCCCCTACTCATTCTGAAAATTCCTGCAGTTCACTAGGACACGTGGCGAGCAATGGAGCCTGGGCGTGCTCACCTGCAATGCCAACAGACTCTGTTGGAACTTGAAATAATCGTAGTTCTGGCACAGAGACTCTCAATTAGCTGAAACCACATAAATACTAAAACAACTGAGTGGACCAGTATCAGCTCTGAACAGCTGAGGAGCTCTTCAACATCTTCCCCTGTATTCTTCATGGTACCAGTATTATCAGCTTCATTCGTTGCTGGGGCTAACTCAGCCTCCTGTGTTCCCAAATAATGCAATTGCATATTGCAGATTGCTTCGCCACTAATTACAACAAGTGCCCTCAGTACCTCTCTGACTATGTAGGGCTCTCATGCTTAACAATTTCCTCAACTCAAGTTTCATTTTTTGACATTATAATTTAAACAGATTACGTTATTAATAGTTTAAAATCAAGTTGTTTATAATGCAGAAAAAAATCCACACATTGGTCTGTTACAGTCACAAAATACAGTTCTCTTTAGAAACGGCTCTGGAGGCACAGACTGCATCCCTTGGATTTGATCCTTACAATTCGAGGAAAGGTAAAACACGCAATAGTTGGTGGCTTAGCACTGCTGCCCACATGAACAGGTCCCTGAGTATCTTCCTATTTACATCTTCCTCTTTGCACTCATGGTGGGCAGCGCTAGATTAAAGGTTGGACCAGACGACCTCAGAGGTCTTTTCGACCTAAATGATGCCATCATTCTACGGGCTTCCCTGTGCCCAGCTTTTCAATACCCAGAGTTTCAACACCGTACTACACGTTCAGGTTTTTTGTTGCTCTTATTAGGAGAACAGGAAAAAGTAACATACAATGTAAGATTCCCAATATACATCCAAACTTTCTGTTAGTAAATTGGCAACCATCAGGTTTTAACCTGCTCTAGCAGAAGTGTTTGCAGCAGTTATAGTTACTTTGCAGGGTTGTAAAGGAAAGCCCACACGGCCCTTTACCTACTAACGCTAAGAAGCACTCGGTGAACGCTAAATCCATGATTAAAGCAATTCACGGAGAAAAGCGAGGATTTTATTCAGCATAGACACAGAGCGCTGTCTGCATCCACACATTCTCCGCTTCCCTTTGTGTCGCTTTACTTGCACCGCATAACGACACGCGCACCCCAAAACGCCTGCGTGACGCAGGAAAGCCTGAGGCTTCCACAAAGTTACCTCAGGGATAACCACGACCCGGGCCAGGGAGGCAGAGCCCGAGCCCTCCTCTCCCCCGGGGCCGGGCCGGGGCAGGCCGCGGCCTTCTCGCCCCGCTCCCCGCCACCGCCCCCCGGCAGGTGCCGGCGCACAATGGCGCGGCCCGGCCCACTCCGCTCCGCTCCTCCACCGCGGCCGGAAGCCTCCGGGGAAGCCAGAGCGAGCGGCGGGGCGGGCAGGGCACGGGCTGCCCCCGAGCGGGGGCAGGGGGAACCGCGCCGGGCAGCAGCCTCACCAAGGCCCACTCCTGGGGCTGTGCGGGGACCCGGCTGCCCACCGCTCCCGGCCCTCCGTCGCCGCCGTCCGCCATTTTGGGAACGAAAGACGCGGCCGCCGCCGCCGCCGCCCGGCTCAAGCTTCCGCCGCCCCCGGGCCCGCTCCG